>CM030358.1:307596961-308196961 GCA_017893485.1 Hemerocallis citrina
CAAAGGCTTTGGAATATTATTTCCAGGCACTAGAACGAAACCCATTCTTACCACAAGCTTTGAATAATATGGCCGTGATCTGTCATTACGTGCGACTATCTCGACTATAGAAAGAAACAAAAAAGATCAAATTGGCTACTCAATACTAGAGAAAAGTAGGCTTTCTACATATGCATCATCCAAAGCAACGATTTTTATAAGCTGTAGTAAGGAAAGAGACTTCATGATAAAAAAAAAGGAAAAAATAGGTACGGCCTACATACTATACTCTATGGATAAAGAATTGAATTGATAAAGAAAGCACCGTAAAGATCAGTTAGCGAGCTTTTTGGTCGATACAATTAAGAACTGCTTACTTATGTTTCATGATA
Organism: Hemerocallis citrina; assembly: GCA_017893485.1. Taxonomy (NCBI): domain Eukaryota; kingdom Viridiplantae; phylum Streptophyta; class Magnoliopsida; order Asparagales; family Asphodelaceae; genus Hemerocallis; species Hemerocallis citrina. Next base: position 307,597,333 of record CM030358.1, read on the forward strand.
TGAGGTATAAAGTTAGGAATCAACTTATGTAATAGAGTCGATCCACTAAAGTATTGAGCAGCGGTGTAGCATCAGATCCCAAAGATAGTAATTTCTTTTTTCTTATGGAAGAAAGTCTTTTTCAAAGATTCTATATAAATTTCATACATTTATGAAACCGAGATAGTTACCTTTCAGAAAATTCTAACGACATGGGGGATATTTATGCTTCCTTCTTCTGAAGGTGGGAGAAAAGATAAAACTAATTATTGAGAAAAATTAGAATTGGAAACTTATGTAATTCACTTCTTCTGGTTAGGTTAACCCAAGAAAAAATGGGATATATTTCTCATAAATCTAATTCAGTTAGCATAGGGTAGATTAGGGTGGGACTGAAACAAAAATGGATTGCTGAGCTGTATGAGGTAGGAAACTCTCAAGTACGGTTCTAAGGGAAGGAATTGACCCACCTATTCCAACTGGGGAGAGCAGGCCATTCTACAGGGTGATTTTGAAATTGCGGAGGCTTGGTCTGATCAAGCTGCTGAGTTTTGGAAACAAGCTATAGCGCTTACCCCAGGTAATTATATTGAAGCACATAACTGGTTGAAGATCACGAGACGTTTCGAATAAAACCACTTGTTAATTGATTCAAATTGATTTTTGGATCCATCAATCAAATAAAATAGATCGTTACCCTTATATGAGAAGATCCAATTAAGAATTTCATTATATCCCTTCCTTGTCAAATTCTTTTATTTTGTATGGTATCTTATAGGAATAAATGATATGAATACTGTACAGAGTAGAACTAACTAAGAAAACGAAACTAAGAAAACTACAAAAAGAGAACCTCAATGGATCTTATTAATTCTAATTGAATTCTAATGAATGAGATCCTTTTATTTAGAATTTGATAATTTGGATTTCTAATTCTAATTCTAATCTCTACTACTATAATGGGAGAAGGCCTTTGTCCTTAACTCAACCCGTGCAACGCACGTGTAGGTAAATTTTTTTTTGCCCTTTTTATTCCTCCCAATTTTTCCCCACGTGCACAGCACGTGTATAATACTAGTATTTAGAATTAGAATTTATTTTTCATATTTATTCTATTTCATTCCTATTTATTATATATTTATTATATTATAATAAATGGAAATAGAATAGAATATAGAAAATATAGAATAAAGAATCAAAGTATATTATAATAAATAAGAAATAATAGAAAGTAATAGTATATTCTATGTCTATGAAAGTAAATCCATAAGGGTACTTCTATATTTAGATAGAAACACTTATACATTCAGATAGAAATACGCTGGACTAGGTTGCAAAAAAAGCATTTTTTCATCATGCTGGGAAAAGATTTTCTGAGAAAAGGTCCGTTAGGCACCTAATCGTTATGTCATAATAGATCCGAACACTTGCCCTAGATCAATTTCAATATCATTACTGTTCTAGTGAATAACTCAAAAAAATAGACGGATGAGAGATAGAAAAGAAAGGAACTAATCATAAATAAAATCTCTATCCTTCCACTTTCAGAGGTTCACTAAAAACTTGACTGCTGGCGGGTCTCTTTGTATGTGTTGTCAGGAAAGAAGAGGACTTAATGATTATTCATTCGCCGAAACCCAAAGTGAAAATTGTTGTAGATAGGGATCCTGTAAAAACGTCTTTCGAGCAATGGGCTAGACTTGGCCATTTTTCAAGAACAATAGCTAAGGGTCCTGATACTACCACTTGGATCTGGAACCTACATGCTGATGCTCACGATTTCGATAGTCATACCAGTGATTTGAAGGAGATCTCTCGAAAAGTATTTAGTGCTTATTTTGGTCAACTCTCCATTATCTTTCTTTGGCTGAGTGGCATGTACTTCCATGGTGCTCGTTTTTCCAATTATGAAGCATGGCTAAGTGATCCTACTCACATTGGGCCTAGTGCCCATGTAGTTTGGCCAATAGTAGGTCAAGAAATATTGAATGGCGATGTGGGCGGCGGTTTTCGAGGAATACAAATAACCTCCTGGTTTTTTTCAGCTTTGGCAAGCATCTGGAATAATTAGTGAATTACAACTCTATTGTACTGCAATTGGTGCATTGGTCTTTGCTTTGTTAATGCTTTTTGCTGGTTGTTTCCATTATCACAAAGCTGCTCCAAAATTGGCTTGGTTCCAAGATGTAGAATCTATGTTGAATCACCACTTAGCGGGGTTACTCGGACTTGGGTCTTTTTCTTGGGCGGGACACCAAATCCACGTATCTTTACCAATTAACCAATTTCTCGACGCAGGATTTGATCCTAAGGAGATACCACATCCTCATGAATTTATCTTGAATCGGGATCTTTTGGCTCAACTTTATCCCAGTTTTGTTGAGGGAGCAACCCCTTTTTTTAGCTTGAATTGGTCAAAATACGCGGATTTTTTGAGTTTTCATGGAGGATACAGAAAAAAAAGTCCTGGTTGGAATAATGGTGGTAGTTATAACTTCAATAGTTTCAGCAATGTTGACTATTTATTGAATATCAAGGATATTTGGAGTTTGATCTTTGATAACACTTTTTTAGTTAGGGATGGTAATGGCGACAGTTATTCTGTATATTTTGATATTGAAAATCAAATTTTTTAGATTGACAATGAGAATTTTTTCTGATGGAACTAGAAACTTTTTTTTCCAGTTATTTGAATACTAGGTCTAAGAGTAACAACCACTACTATTATCATTACATGTACGATACTCAATCTAGTTGGAATAATCACATTAATAGTTGTGTTGATAGTTATCTTCGTTTTGAAGTCAATATTCATAGTTACGTTTTAGGTGGTACCAACAATTCTAGTGACAGTTACATTTCTAGTTTCATTTGTACTGAGGGCATAAGCAGTAGTGAAAGTGGGAGTTCTAGTACTAGTACAAGAACAGGTGATAACAGCCGTGACTTTAATATAAGAGGAAGATCTAATAATTTGGATTTGGATATAAATAAAAAATCCAGAAATTTAAGGGTTCAATGCAAAAATTATTATGGATTAAATTATATAAAAAAAATTAGGTCAAAAATGAATATTTGTGAACAGTGCGGATATCATTTGAAAATGAGTAGTTCAGATAGAATTGAACTTTTGACTGATCCGGGCATTTGGAATCCTATGGATGAAAATATGGTCTCCACGGACCCCATTGAATTTCATTCAGAGGAGGAACCTTATAGAGATCGTATCGATTCTTATCAAAGAAGGACAGGTTTAACAGAAGCTGTTCAAACAGGTATAGGTCAACTAAACGGTACTCCCACAGCAATTGGGGTTATGGATTTCTCCCCGCTCACTAAATAGATGTTTTTTGGATTGAGTATAGATATACTTAGACCTAACAAGTGTAGTTCATACCTTGTGGTAACCAAATTTGAAATAACTGACTCGCTACCGAAGCTGAGCAAACCACAAGCAAAGTTAACGGCTATCCTTTGATAACACGGATTCCTATTTCTCAATGATATCCCACGATCGAGACAATTGGCTGAATCCCGTGAAACCGTTTCATAGAAGTTCATTGATATCTTCTTTTTATAAAGCAAATCGACTTCGATTCTTGAATGATCCACATCACTTCTGGTTCTATTGGAACAAAAGATTTCCTTTTTCTGTGGAAAAGAACCGTATCAATATGCATGATCTTACATATGGATAATTTCTCAATATCTTGTTCATTCGCAACAAAATATTTTCTTTGTGCATCGATAAAAAAAACATATTTGTTTGGAGAGAGAGACTGTTTCACCAATCGAGTCACAGGTATCTGACATATTCATACCTAACGATTTTCTACAAAGTGGTGATGAAACGTATAACTTGTATAAATCTTTCCATTTTCCAATTCGATCCGATCCATTCATTCGTAGTGCTATTTACTCGATCGCAGACATTTCTGCAACACCTCTAAGAGAGGAACAAATAGTCAATTTGGAAAGAACTTATTGTTAGCCTCTTTCAGATATGAATCTATCTGATTCTGAAGGGAAGAACTTGCATCAGTATCTCAGTTTCAATTCAAACATGGGTTTGATTCACACTCCACGTTCTAAAAAATATTTACCATCCGGAAAGAGGAAAAAACAGAGTCTTTTCTGTATAATTTCCCCGATTCCGTTGCTACCGCGGGCCTTACGCAATCGATCGGATCATGTAGATATCCCTTCAACACAATATTGGTCATCGAAAGGATCTCGGACGACTCACCAAAGCACGAAAGCCAGGATCTTTCAGAAAATGGATTCCTATTTGAAGAGTGCATAACCGCATGGATAAGCTCACACTAACCCATCAATTTTGGATCCAATTCAGTTTTTTCCTTGGAAGGTATCAGGAAGGAATTAGAATGTAATAATATCGATTCATACAGAAGAAAATGTTCTCTATTGATTTCAACATTGTACCTATGGGATAGGGATAGAGAAAGAGGAAAAAACCGAAGATTTCACTTCACATAGTACTTTTGATCGAAAAATCACTGATTTCTTTCCCTTGCTCGATGAGAAAAATGGGTCAGATTCTACAGGATCAACAAACCTATGGGACTTAAGGAATGATGGAAGGGAATAAAAAGAAAAGAGAGGGAAAGAAAACGAAATGAAATTGAAATGAAAGAAAAGAAGTGTAGCACCTCGAATTTGTAAAATACCAAAAATGCCTATTTTTATATATTTTGAGTGATGAAAATTATTTTGATGTATTTTAATTAAATATTGATATTGGTATGAATATTTGTGATAGATTGATATTATTGTTATATTAGAGTTAAAAGATGAGATTTTATGCGAAGAAATATAGTTTATTTTATTTTATCATTATGGGGGATTATTATAAGTTAATTTTAATGTATTTGGTATTGTTCGTATTATTATAGAAAAGAGTTGGGTTTATTTGTAATATTTTGGTTTTGGAGGGTTTATAGGCAAATATACCTTACTTATATTATTAATATATATTATATATTTTAAAATAAAACTCTTCCCCATTTTCCTTATTTCCTTCTTTCTTCTTCTCCCATTCTTTCCTTCCTCCCGATCCCAAACCGACCCCATACCCGACCCCATATCCGACCACCTCCCAGCCCAAAATCCCGATATTTCCTTCCATAAAATTTCGATTAAATTAGGGGGCAAGCTCATTGAAGGGTTCTCTTCTCCATGGTAGCTTCAATTTGGAGAAAAAGCAATTGGAAGGTATACCCTAGTTTATTTTATTTGTGTAGAATCAAGTGACTTTAATTTCTATCGTATAGGAATATGGTAGTATGGAGATAAGGAGGTGTTGGGCATTGTAGAGACGAGAAATTAGCTAATTACTGGGGAGATTTTGTAAGTTACACATAAATTAGGGTTTGTGAATTTGGAAAGGAAAATTGGTTCCATTGATGATGGAAAAATTATTGGAGGGTGAAAAATGTTATAAGAGGATTAATGAGAAATTTTGGTAATTTTTATATGCTTTAAGCTCAATTAAATTGAGTGAAATAGATTATAGGTGAAAAGTGCACGCCGGGTGTTCGGTAAAATGCCCGCACGATATATAGGTGAGAATTTGATGAATTCAGAGGTATAGATGAGTTCCATTATTGTTGTTAACCCTAATATGTGAGATTAGGACGAAGGGGATTAAGGAATTTAGAAAATGTGAATTTTTCTTATTAGAAAGCCTCCGATCAATAAGGGAGTATTTGTATTAGAACCCAAATTCGAAATCTATCGATGTAGCTCACCTACATATGTCATTTGAGACATGTGGGTGAAGACGGATTCAAATTTGGAGATCTGTAAGTTGAGTTTTGAGTTTTAAACTAATCGATCCTATAATTTCCTATTTAGGTGGAAAAAGTCGAACTTCGACTGGCTACAGGACGGACGTGGGACATCGTTTGCTCGATCCGTTAGGTGAGTATGTTGTAATTAGGTATATTCTATGTTGTGGCCAAATTTCGTGGCATTTCGATATATTTGATAGAAGTTATGCTAAAAATTCAATTTTCCGAAAAATACGGATTTTTAAGGCCTGAAAATGGGATTTTGAGATATTTGGTGAAATTAACTATTTTAAGTGTATAAAACCTATATTATGGATTAATGTGACGTGTTGAAGTATAAAAATTAAATATATTAAATCGTTTATGCATATTTTTACCCCGTGCATGTTTTGTGCATGTTTTTGGGGTATATAGGCCGATATAGGCAATCGGGCATATGCGGAGCCTGGTGTATGGACTAGCATGCTATGGATGGATGCTATAAGGTGTAATTAGATGAAATTAGTGATTGTGATCATGTTTTGGAAGATCTGTATAATTATAGTGCCCGTTTTGTGTATGTTTGGGGCATATAAGCCCTTATAGGTGATTTTACTTATATGAAACATGATGTATGAGTTAGTATGCTATAATTAGATATTATAAGATTTAATTAGAGGAAATAAATGGTTTTGGCCCCTTTTCTTGGAAACCCACATGTGTGGTGTATGTTTGTGATATATATATATCATGATATTGACTCGTGATGTGATAATTCATGAAATTAATAATTGGGTACATGTTTACATTTTAATTATGTTTGAAGTGAATTAATGGGCTATAAAATGACATGTTGGATTATATGACAATTGACTTGGTGTATGTTTATATGGGATTTAATGAAGTAGCGAATTGCATGGTATTCATAATGGGTGATGTTATGGTAAATTAAATAACATGATGGTTTCTATGTTAAATGACATGGTGTATGTATATATATATATGATACAACGAGATGATAATCAATATCATGGACATCAGATGTGCATCAAATGCAAGATAAAAGGTTAGATGATAAGTGTTAATAAAATGTGTTATTATTCTTGTGATTAAAGTCAAGGATGTGGCTATTGTTGAATTAAAAGCTGTGATGCTTTATGTTGATAAAGTAAAATGGAAAGATGAAATGATTGATGTTAATAACAGATGATTTTGTTGACCAGTACCTACAGCAATCCTGGGGGTTTGGGCTAGAGCTCCTAATATCCAAGGACCGGCTTGGGGTGCGGTGTTTTTCCCTCCTGGCTATCGGCTGGGAGGAAGTACCCAGTATATCTGGGGTGCGGTGTTTTTCGCCCAAGCTATCGGCTTGAGGCCCGGTTTCCCTCGATGACAGCTGTCGCGAGGAAGTACCCAGTTTACCTGGGGTGCGGTGTTTTTCCCTCCTGGCTATCGGCTGGGAGGAAGTACCCAGTTTATCTGGGGTGCGGTGTTTTTTCCCTCGATGACAGACGTCGCGAGGAAGTACCCAGTTTATCTGGGGTGCGGTGTTCCCTCGCTAGTTCGGCTAGGAGGAAGACGTAGCCTCGGACAAGTAAGACTCTGTGAGAGCATCGGTCCGCGTGTTTTACTGGGCTGTCGGCTTTCAGTATGTTGGGATACTGTGGCTCACTGGTCGACAAACTAATAATATAAATAAGTGTTAATAATAAATGTGGTAGTAAAAGAAAGTGGATAGTAAAATGTGAACTGTGTGTGGAAAAGAAAGTTGTGTGAATGAAGTAAATGTGAAAGTGAACGTGCTATGAGTTAATATATGAAAAGAAGTGATAAATGCAGCTTGTGATTAATTTACGATGAAAATAATAAAAGAGATGTGTTATCATGAATAATACGGAGTAATTGTATTATGTGTGTGATCATTAAAGTAAAATACAGTTGATGTGAGTTGTACCTTAGAATTGTGTCAAGGAACTACCTGCCCGCTGTTTCTGTGGAAATGGTGAGAACTACCTACCTTGGCATAATTCGCGGGGTGAGTTGTTGTAATAGTGGTAATGATTGATGGAAATGAGAAATAAAGTAAAGTGAAGATGATAAGTGATTGAAGTGATTAATAACCAAGCTATCGGCTTGAGATGTGAAGTGATATTACCCAAACTGTGTGTTTGGGGTGCGGTGATTATTACCCAAGCTATCGGCTATGGGGTGTGATATGTGTGGCCCCAGATTGTGTTTGGGGATTAAGTGAAAATGATAATAAGATTTATTGTTTATAAGAATGAGAAATTACTAAGGTGAGATAATAAGATGTGAATGAACTATAAAACATGGTTTTGATGCAATGAGTATAAGTATTCTAATTAATGAGGTGTTAATGATGTGATGAAATGTGAGTAAATCGCAGGGGCAATGAGATGTGGTAATTATGTCATAAGATATGAAGGAAGGTGGTAGTATGAGAATAGATGCATATGTTTATGATGTGATACTTTTATAACATAATAAAATAAGTACCTGTTTTATGAGATTGGGTATAACAATGGTTATTAAAGAAAGTATGTTGTGTTATGAGTTTGTGTACCTTGGAAGTGTGTCGGGGAACTACTTGCCTGCTGTTTCCGTGGAAATGGTGGGAACTACCTGCCTCGGCACAACTTCCAGGATGAATGGGTGTGTTGATGACATAATATAAGTAAATGAAATGCATGGCTATATAGAGTTGGAGAAATGATGTAATAACATCATGTAGTTATATTAATATAAATAGTGAGATTCTGATATGACGATAAGCGTGGAAAGATGAATATTCGTATTATGCGAATGTAAGATAAGTATATATATATACAAGGTTGATGTGAAGTGTATTATGAAATGTGGGAAGTTATGGATAATTAAATAGTTGAATGCAGGTTTGGCAAAGTATTTGATATGTCATTGTAGTGACGATGTTGTTGTATTCAAGATTCAGGTTGCCTTATTTTAATCTGGCATTCGTAAGTTTAATTTATTTTCTTTATACTATTTTAATTTGTTATTTGATTAATAACTATACTCACACCAGAAATGGCTAACCCCTTAGTGTTTGGGGGGTTAGGGGAGTCTGCGGACTACCCTAGGTCCCCCACTGTTGCAGGTTCTCATCAGTGCAGAGGTGAGGCGTGGAGTGGTAGTATAACTTTTTACTCTAAAAATTTGTATTATTTAGTTATAGGAATAGTGAAATTTATGGTTTAAATTGTATTATGGGTGTATAAGTATGTATATGACGAAGATGAGTATAGTGTGAGGTGATGTGGTGTGTTTGTGATCCATACCCACCTCATTGTGGAGTACCGGGCTCTGTGGTAGGTTTTACAAGGATTTTTCTAAAAATTTACCTCGTTTTTCAAAGAAATTTATAGTTTTTAATTGATATTTGATAATCCGTTATGAGTTTGGCCCCCAGAGCATTATATTATATTGCCTGTGTGTATCTGCTCATTTTGGCCTGGGGAGCCCATGAAAATATTATGTGGATTGTGAGCTACAGAATTTTGAGCAGAATTCCGTAAGCGTTTTGTGTTTCGGGGCAAAATTTATAGGGGAGACTCTGCCAAAATTTTTCCTGAAATATAACTTTCTTAGTTTATGATTAAATTGATATAGAAATTGAAAGAATTGAATTTGGAGACTTAGTTTTCAAAAAAAAAAATTTGGGGGGTGTTACAAGAAGAAAACAAAAAAAAATAAGTAGAAAATATAAGAACCCAGATTCCAAATGAACAAATTCAAACTCGAAAAGGATCTTTCTGGTTCTCGAAGAATGAGGGGCAAAGGGATTGATCGAGAAAGATCTCTTGTTAGCTTGAGGGCCCGAGCATAGGACTCTTCCATGTTAGTGAGCATGTGGGCCTCCGCCTCAGCTTGGATGGCCGTCATCACCTCGGCCACTGCTGCGTCCCACTCCATCTGCATCTCCTTCGAGGCCATTAAAGCCTTCTCCCTCGCCAGATCATCCGACCTCGCCGCTTCGGCCGTAATGTGCTCATTCGCCTGGTCCAGCACCGCCTACAGAACGCCGATCTGAACGGCTCGGGACTCCAAGAGCTGTTGCTCGGCCTCATACATCTTCACGGCCTTCGCTCGCTCGGCCCTGTCCCGATCGCTCGCAACTTTAGTTCCTTCTCCTGCTGGGCGAACTGCTCCAACAGGTGACTAAAGTGATAGGTGATCTGAAAGCCAGAGAGAAAGAAGGATGTGAGTATCAAAAAACACAAACTTCAAAATTCCGAAGAGCATAGCAAGAACACTTACCGACATCGTGGCCCGAGCAATCTCTAGCGCATCGTTGCCTACGGTACCCGCCTTTAGCACCGCTCAGTCCTTCGGGGTCGGCAGGTGGCGCACAGCCTGCATGCTTATTGCTGCATCGCCGAGGAAACCATCAAGCTTCATCACCCTCCAGTTGGGGACGAAGAGCTTCTTGTGCTCCTCGGTCAAAATAGCATCTTCCTCAGTGGTGAGGGGCGGCACCTCGAGTGCTAGCGCAGCTCCGACAGAGAACGCCCGGCCAGAAGGCTCAGAAGTCGTGGTCGAGGGAAGTACAGCTTGGGGAGCAGAGGGAGAGTTGGAGACCAAGTCCACAACGGGCGTATGAGCCGACGGTGTCTCGGTTGCTCGGCCGGACGGGGGTCCCGTCGTCCTCCTCTTGCTTTTCTTATTCTCTGGTCCCTTCACGGCGGTCGCACTCCGATTCGCCAACAAGGCTTTGAAATCCATACCAGGGGCCTCTGAAAAAGGAAAACCGAAGGGAGTTAGTGCCAGAAGAGAACGATATGAAAAAAAAGAGAAACAAAATTAGATGGAGCGTACTAGGGTTGATCGGACTGAGAACCCCACCAAAGAGGACCCCCTCGGTGATATCTTTCCAACCCAGGGTCGAAAGACCGAGGATCTTCGACACGACCCCCTCTTCCTCCTTAGTCAGCACTGGCTCGGCCTTCGCCCACTTCGGAACGTCCTCCTTCCAACTCGTCGGAAAACTCCACGGCTCGGGACCTCGGATCAAGAAGTACTTCTCCTTCCAATGTTTGATGGAGTTCGAATTCTTGATCAGCTTAACCCCCTTCCACGGAGACAAGTAATACTGGTACTCCATCTTACTCATGCGGATCCGGTAGAGACTACGAAGCATGACGAGCCAAGGCTCGGCCCCTACTGCCTGGTATTGAAGGATAAAAGCGATGATGTGCCGCCGCATGTTCGGCATGAACTGCACCGGGCTCAAGACATACCATTGTAGCACTTCGACTAAGAACGGTGGCAGAGGCAGCCGAAGGCTAGCGTTGAGTGCATCGTAGGGGAAGACGCAAGTGTCGGGCGAAGTCTCCATGCACGCTCGGAAGCTCGGACCGGGGAGGAGCAAGGTGTACTCCTTCGGGATCCGGAACCCCTTCCTGATACGCTGAAGATCCGCCTCGGTCAGAATCGAGGGGATATCGTCTACCTCGGAAGGATCCCTCGGACGATTCTCCTCGTAGGTGGCAGACCTCCGGTATACTGCCTTGGACAGAAGGTCTCCGGAGTAGTTCCTAACCTTCGCGAGGTTCGATAATGCGGACGGTAGCTGACCTAAAGTGCCAGCCCCCTTTACATTCTCAACGATGGTCTCCACGATTACTGACCTCGCTACTTCCTTCCCCTTGCCTACTGTCGGGGAGACCACTAAGGGTCAGTCGCTGTCTCGGTCCAAGGTGGAGATCTCACTCCCCGACGACGCTCTAGAAATCTTTAGAATACAAGTTAAAGATATTTAATTACCTTGATGTGACGGCTACGGTTGGAATAGTTTGCCAGAAAGATGATCGCCTGGCCACGACCGCTAGCAGCACCACTCGAGTGCAAGAAATAGTAGAAAGTGAAAAGTAAAAGTGAGAAGTGAAGAATGGGGGAGCGGTGAGAGGGGAGGGAGATCTTATAGCACTAAAGAGAATTTGGGTGGGCTTTCATATATTTTGGGCCCCCACAGTGGCCCACCAGAAGCCTAAACACCTAATTCCTTGTGATTCGCGCCTGATCTCCATCAGACGGTCATGATTGTCCCACGTCGCTCGAAACCACAATTCGAGCAACCGAGGTACCGAGCTGCATATTGGAGAAAAATCACTTACTCCTCTTGATTCATGCTTGATCTTCATCAGACAGCCCTGATTGAGCCACGTCATGAAAAATCACTCTTTTCTCGTGATTCATGCCTCTTTCCTCGTGATTCGCACTTGATCTCCATCAGATGGCTATGATTGTGCCACGTCACTCGGAACCACAATCTGAGCAACCAGGGTACCGAGCTGTGTATTGGAGAAAAACTACATACTCCTCGTGATTCGCGCTTGATCTTCATTAGACGGACCTAATTGAGCCACGTTGTGAAAAATCACTCTTTTCTCATGATCCACGCCTCTCTACTCGTCATTCGCACCTGATCTCTATTAGACGGCCATGATTGTGCCACATCGCTCAGAAATACAATCCGAGCAACCACGACACCGAGCTGTATATTGGGGAAAAATCACTTACTCCTCGTGATTCGTGCTTGATCTTCATCAGACAGCCGTGATTGAACCATGTCATGAAAAATCACTCTTTTCTCGTGATCCACGCCTCTCTCCTCGTGATTCGTGCCTGATCTCCATCAGACGGCCATGATTGTGCCACGTCGCTCAGAATCACAATCCGAGCAATCGGTGCACCGAGCTGTGTATTGAATAAAATCACTTACTCGTGATTCGTGCTTGATCTTCATCAGACGACCCTGATTGAGACACATCGTGAAAAATTACTCTTTTCTTGTGATTCACGCCGGATCTCCATCAGACGGCCATGATTGTGCCAAGTCGCTCGGAACCACAATCCGACCAAACACGGCATCGAGCTGCGTACTGGGGAAAAATCACTTACTCCACGTGATTCGCGCTTGATCTTCATCATACAGCCCTGATTGAGCCACGTCGTAAAAAATCACTCTTTTCTCATGATATTCACCTCTATCCTCGTGATTCGTGCCTGATCTCCATCAGACGGCCATGATTGTGCCACATCGCTCGGAACCACAATTCGAGCAATCGGGGCACCGAGCTACGCATTAGGGAATATTACTTACTCCTCGTGATTCGAGCTTTATCTTCATCAGACGGCCCTAATTGAGCCACGTTGTGAAAAATCACTCTTTTCTCGTGATTCACGCATCTTTCCTCGTGATTTGTGCCTGATCTCCTTCAGACGGCCATGATTGCTCCACGACGCTCAGAACCCAAATCCGAGCAATCGGGTCACCGAGCTGCGTATTGGGGAAAAATCACTTTTTCCTCGTGATTCGCGCCTGATCTCCATCAGACGGCCATGATTGCGCCACGTCGCTCGGAACCCAAATCAAAGCAAACGGGGCACCGAGCTACGTGTTGGAGAAAAATCACTCTTTCCTCGTGATTCGCGCCTGATCTCCATCAGACGACCATGACTGTACCACGTCATTCGGAACCCAAATCCGAACAACTGGGGCACCGAGCTGCGTATTGGAGAAAAATCACTCTTTCATCGTGATTCGTGCCTGATCTTCATCAGACGACCTAGATTGCACCACGCCGCTCTGAACCAAAATCTGAGCGACCAAGGCACCGAGCTGCTCACGTAGAGAAAACAACTTTGCATCATGAGAACCATCCGATCACATAAAAGTTCTCGCCCAAGTCTAATGAACGTCCCAAATTGCGCCACGTAGTTTGGAAGTGAAATCCGAGCGACCGAGGCACCGACCTGCATATTGGAGAAAAATCACTCTTTCATCGTGATTCGTGCCTGATCTTCATCAGACGGCCCTGATTGAGCCATGTCGCTCGGAACCAAAATTCGAGCAACCGAGGCACCGTGCTGCTCACGTGGAGAAAACACCTTCGCCTCATGAGAACCGTCCGATCACTCAGAAGTTCTCGCCCGAGTCTGATGAACGTCCCAGATTGTGCCACATAGCTCGGAACCGAAATCCGAGCGACCGGGGCACCTATAACACCCCGGGGCACCTATAAACGAAAGAGACATATATAGTTAGTAGTATTAACATATGGATTTGTGAATATATAATATGCTGGTTACATATATACATATGTTAAAAAAATATACTCTGAAAGGTGAAATAGTGAGTTGGCTATTGTAAATAGGTTGAATAAAGGGGGCCCACGGTTCAAAAGAGAAGCAGGGAGTTTGCTCTGGCTTTGGTTTCATGTGTTGAGCTTCATTGGAGGGTGACGTCACACCTTTGGTGACGTGGCCTTTGCCAGGGGACCTACCTACCGCTGTATACACGGAGGTGTGAGAGAGAACAGGTATGGTTCGTGAAATAATATCCCATATCGGATAAAATATAGATTGAAATATAATATAAATAATATAAGCCAAGGATCAAGAGTCACCAATTCGGTTAACCACCTTTTGAGAGGCAGCCTGTGGTGGGCAGTTGTACTACATAGTATCTAATTTGTCTTATAAATTGTATAAATTGTCCGAGCTCGGGGCAGGGGTGTTACAAATGGTATCAGAGCCGACTTTCGACACCGAGTGTAGGAGAGCAGTGAGTTATGGACTTCAGAATGATCGGCGGAGTGAGACAATCCCCAGAATTCTGGGACGATGGACAGAGATCTACAGAATGATCCGCAGAGTGGGATTGGTCTCCAGAATTCCAAAGACGAGAGCGACGCTCGCAGATGCTCCACATCGGCTAGAAAGTAGATCCTGCACTAGATTGTGCATGCCCCGTGCTCAGCTCAGCGAGGACGCTGATTTCTGAAGGGCCAGAATTCTGGGACGATGGACAGAGATCTACAGAATGATCCGCAGAGTGGGATTGGTCTCCAGAATTCCAAAGACGAGAGCGACGCTCGCAGATGCTCCACATCGGCTAGAAAGTAGATCCTGCACTAGATTGTGCATGCCCCGTGCTCAGCTCAGCGAGGACGCTGATTTCTGAAGGGGGGTGTGTGTAACACCCCGTAATTTTTAAAGAGACATATATAGTATAGTAGTATTAACATATGGATTTGTGAATATATAATATGCTACAAATGTTAAAAAATATACTTTTCAAGGTGAAATAGTGAGTTGGCTATTGTAAATAGGTTGAATAAAGGGGGCCCACGATTCAAAAGAGAAGCAGGGAGTTTGCTCTGGCTTTGGTTTCATGTGTTGAGCTTCATTGGAGGGTGACGTCACACCTTTGGTGACGTGGCCTTTGCCAGGGGACCTACCTACCGCTGTATACACGGAGGTGTGAGAGAGAACAGGTATGGTTCGTGAAATAATATCCCATATCGGATAAATTATAGATTGAAATATATTATAAATAATATAAGCCAAGGATCAAGAGTCACCAATTCGATTAACCACCATTTGAGAGGCAGCCTATGGTGGGCAGTTGTACTACATAGTATCTAATTTGTCTTATAAATTGTATAAATTGTTCGAGCTCGGGGCAGGGGTGTTACAGCACCGACCTGCGTATTGGAGAAAAACCACTCTTTCATCGTGATTCGTGCCTGATCTTCATCAGACGACCCTGATTGCGCCACGTCGCTCGGAACCAAAATCCGAGCGACCGACGCACCGAGCTGCTCACACGGAGAAAACACCTTCGCATCATGAGAACTGTCCGATCACTCAGAATTTCAAGCCCAAGTCTGATGAACGTCCCAGATTGTGCCACGTCGCTCGGAACCAAAATTCGAGCGACCGAGGCAGTGAGCTGCTCACGTGGAGAAAACGCCTTCGCATAATTGGGATCATCCAATCGTTCAGATATTCGCGCCGGTGAGCGATGGATGTCCCAGATTCGTCCACATCAATAATACGGTGATTAAATCTATTTTTTTATTTATTAATTCGAATTACATATTTAAAAATTATTGCAAAAAATGATTAAAAATTTGGGGAAAATAATTAAAAATTCTAACAAATAATTACATATTGGGGAAAATATTTTTAAGCCCTTGGGTAAATAATTATTAGTTAGAGTAATTGATTAATGCTCCCGGAAAACAAATCGTCGCTTTGCAAAATTGAATAAATGATTCGAAAAATTATGTAAAAATCGATAAAAATCACCAAAATCTAGAAGAGCCTAAGAACAAACTTGGGCATGTTACCAGCTCAGGAAAACACCGTTACCTCTCAAACAAGATTCGAACACCCTTTAAGAACTCCGATAAAGTCCTATATATCATTGAAACAAAAAAACTACTCTCCAAAGGCTGTAGCACACAGTCTTTGGGAGTGGGGGACTCGTGATATGGCTAAAAATGGGGATAAATCGGAACCGTTCAAATTGGGCATGAATCATAAAGTTCACAGGGGCGAAACAGTAATTTCACCAACATACGGGTCCGAAATGGGAACCGGGTCTCTTCTCTTCGGCCCAATAACCCATGAACGGATCTGTTCAACTGAGAATGGGTCCCAACCTATTAAGAGGCAATTCAGGAAGATATGAAGAGAACTTGATCCGTCCTTATCCTGGGGAAGTGGTTCTAATCACTTCTATCCAGCCACAATGGAGAGTGGAGATTCGCTCTTATCTCGTAGCAGATCCCCATGGCGACTATAAACTCCCCCTAGCTCCTACCGTTACAAGGTGATCACTCTTGGCCTACCTAAAGCTTCTTTTGATATTCTTTTTTGAGTATTGACAAGTGCGTCGGCGGGTGCATCGCCGGGATCCATCCTGATGTTTCGTACTTTGTGCAGGTCCGTGCAGCTGCGAGGAGCCAGTTGAACAGCAGTGGAAGAGGTCAAATTTGACCCATTCAAGTTCTTGCGAATCCACAAATTTAGCTAATTGCCCCAACACTGAATTCAGCGGCAATAAATAACTAGTCTCTTACCCCTCTGGGAGAGTTTTGTAAGGCTCTACCTGAAGGATCTTGCAAAAAGACCCATTTGTAACTTCTATAGTTAAGGTGTACATCTAGTAGCAGGAAACTAGCTAGGTTGAGGTTGTCTGTACTGAAGTGCTACTAGTTGTTGCAGATCTATATCTTGGGTGAATCTCTCTTGAAGAGCATAGTAGTCCTGAGATGGGAGGAATGTAAAAGGAGCAATGAAATCGGGGTGCATATCAGAGGTATTTTATCCACTGGTAATAATTGGTACAGAGCAGCTCAAAAAAGTTTAACTAGATCGGAAGCATGATGAGCCATTTTTTTCTGATTCTTATGATATCCTTAGAAATCTCTCCCTACTCCTGATATCATACTTGTTGTTTTAAATCACAAAATCGCTCAAAATAATAATGAATAATAATAGTTTGAGTCTTGTCTCAGAAATTTATGAATTAATGATTAACTATCAAGACAGTGATAGAATGTTTTTTTATGTTTATTACCCTCATAGAGTAACAAACATGTATGATTTTTATGAGTTCAAGTTATTTTTCTTTAGAGTGCAGCGAGTAATAATTATAATTATAAATCAAATTAATCCTGGAGGAACTAGTAATATAAGTGTTCAATTGATGACTTAATTTTTTACGAAAGATCTTTATTATTTTATGAAAATTGAGATTTTGGTAGCTATATCTGGAGTCCTACAACATCATATAAACAATTTCTAGAAGAAAATGAACATATAGAGGAAGAAAACAAACATATTGAGGTTGGAAATGAGCATATGGAAGAATCCGAAGAACCCCCGTATGATAGTGGTAGTGAAGTATCGGAGACAGAATCAGAAGATCTTGAACTTATGTTTGATTACTTTAATATTTTTTAGATTGATAATGCACATTATTTTCAAAAATATTATTTTAAAGAAAACTATCACTTTTGAAGATTTTTGATACTCTTTTGTTTCTTTTTGCAGGTAATTACTATTATTTCACACTTCGCATCCATATTGGTTGTTTGGTGGTCAGAAATTCGTCTCTACGTAAATAACTCTTACCTAGTTTTCTAAAAAAAATTAGTACAATTTAAGTAGTCAACATAATTAATTAATAGAATAAATAGAAAATAATAAGAAAAATGTCACACATCTAAAGAACATATTATAGAGAAGGAAGTATAGAAGTTTATTTGGAAACTAGTTCTTATTTGCAAATACTCTGAAGACTGGCCAATTTTACAAATAATTTATAAAAAAAGGCCAAATCACTGATTAACCTAATTAAACCAGCTGGGAGATAGGCCCTTCCATTCATGAAGAATATTCCTCAGCCTGCACATCCTCACCAGTAGAAGAGCAAGAAAGAATGTAGAGATTAGTCATCCAAAACCTAATGCCACGTAACATCTCACGTATGACGGAAATCGGATATAGAGGCACAACATCAATATACAACCAAGTAATAATTCGATACAAAACATCACCAGTTAACTACTCCACTGAGTTCATCTAATCATCTCATTCTACAGTACTGAAAATGTAGTAATTACCCAATCAAAATTCTATAGACTGAGTAATTGGTACAAAATACAATATCAACAGCAAAACATATGTTCTTTTCTCAGTTATTATCTAGTTCCCGTCCAGCATGATTCTTGAGGTAGGTTTCTTTTCTTTCTTTCCTTTTTTTGTTCTTTTTTCTACGTACTCTTGATAATAATTCTAAACTATATATGGAGTAGATGCTTAAATCAGGATTGAGAATTAAATCCAAATTCAAATCCAATTAGAAGGCGATCTGAAGTCCAATCTAATAAACTTTTTACACAAATAAATCCTCACCTTATATACCGATCAATCAAAACCAAAAAAATCTATCCAAAAAAATAAAGAGAAAGAAGATCAACAACCATATCATTCTACAATTCATCTCACCAATTGATACTCTCCACCCAAATCCAAAGAATCAAAGTTAAATCCTGCAAATACTTTGTAAAAGAAACGATGGAGAAGTAAAAGAAGCAAGGAGAACAAAGAGATAAGAGGAAGGTTTCCAATGAAGGGTGTTTTCAAAATAGAATAAATACTTCTACCAATATGTGATCAATATGAGTACTGCCTCCTTGGGCAAGAACTTTTTTCCAAAATGACCAACATTTCAAAGCCATTTATATCTAATTATGAAGTAGTATATGTATATTTAAAAAAATAATGTAAAAATAAGGAGAGAGAGTTAAAAAAAAAACTAATAAAAAATTAAGAACTAGTGTATGCTATTAAAAAAAATTCTACAAAACAAGTAGAAAGAGTTCAAAATGACACAAAAAATAAATTATAAACTAGTGTATGTTAATAAACAAAATCTGAAACAGAAGGAGATAGTTCCTTAAAACAACAATAATTTATTTATGAGATAGTGTATGTGAATATAAAAAAACTAAACCTAAAAAGAAGAGGGATTTCAACAATAATGGTAAAAATCGCAGCAAATCAGGGTCGTACGATTCCAGCACAGATCTCAAAGGTTCTACAGACAGATTAATCATAATGGGCATCTTTAACAGGTCCAGGCCTTTTACATTCTCCTCTACAAGACAAGGGCCTCTCTCAAGCCCATAAAAAAGTAACAAATTAGGCCCACTATGAGAGATACCCAGCCCATGACGGCTAGGAGTCAAATCTCTAATCCCCTAACAAGGAAACTTAACTTTTGAGGCGAAGAAACATAACGGAGATAAGGAATTCATATCAATCTAAAAGATACATCTCAATCTCCTAAACTATTTCTCAGGCCTATAAATACCCTCCCCCCTCCACAGTCAGAAGGTAATCGACAATTTCTCTCTCAAACTCTCTTTCTCTCTCTGGTCTGACTTGAACGTTAGAGGGTCGGTCGCCGGAGCCAACCCCGGGTGTTTCAGGTTTTTTGCACGTCCATCGGCTGCATCAGCAACCGTCATATCCAGATCATGGTGTTCAATCAACGACCAGATTCAATTTCAGGAGCTCTAGCCATATTTCACAGCGAAAATCAAAGGTCTGGTTTTTCGTAGTTTCCATCAAATATTAACTCACTAGCTCTTACACAAAAATAAGTAGCAGCAGATTGACACCGTCTGTGGGAAAATATACAAATCAGACTTTCCGTCATGCTAATAAGACTAAGAGTAGAGCAGCGGCCTCCAGCCATCGCACCAACTCTCTTCGTCAACTAGCTCCTCCTGTTGAAGATCTGATTCGTCCTCAATAGTCATACTGATAGCCTAGTCAAGCTCTTATCAATGGAGATGCACCGGAGGGTTCCTGACAAATTCATTGTGAATAGCATCCTCTGTACGACCGCATCTCAGTCCATAATGCATCAACCGATTCTTTGGCCTCGCGAGGCCCTCGGGGATCTAGAGATCTCCGCCAAATCATCAGTGTCAGACAACAAGGAACTGATCTACGAATCCTTTTGGACGAGAGACGCACCCGAACTGAGGCCTTTGGTTCAGAACATCAGGCAAATAGAAGAAGCAACTCTCCTAGACAGAGATCAAGGCAATCCTCCTCTCAAAGGGGGCACACTGCAATAAGAGGCCCGACTCACGAGAGTCGAAAGCTTCTTGAGCGGAACAGAGGGAAAGATGTCTCAGTCACTATGGCCAAATTGGATAAGTTCAAGCTCGACATCCTCCGGGCTATCCAAGGTATTCAAGATCTGGACCAGACCCCCAAAGAAGGATCCACCAACTCAATTGGATCTAAGGGGAAGGGCGTCCAAGTCCTTCGCCGTATCCGAGAGGTAGAAGATCTTCTAGAGCAGATGATGAAGAGAGAAACCGCTCCAGCATGGCTTACCGCCCCAGTCGACCTCTTTTCAGCAAAACCATCCTCGATGCACCCATCTCGAAGAACTTAAAAGCTCCTCAATTTGAATCATACGATAGAGAATCAGAACCACTGGCCATATCGAGAGTTTCAAGACCCTCATGATGGTTTACAACGCCACCGATGCCTTCATGTGTTGAGCATTCCACGCAACACTGACAGGATCAGCAAGGGAAAGGTACTCGCGCCTAACCTCAGAGTCAATATTCTCTTTCGGCCAGCTCGAGGAGCTCTTCATAGCGCACTTCGTTGCGAGCCATAAAACAGAAAAAACAAGTTCCTTCCTTCTGGAACTAAAGCAAAAGGAAGTAGAATTGCTGAAGGACTTCGTCAAATGCTTCACGGCCGAAGCAAGTTCGATTTTCTCCATGGACTCTTCAGTGGCGGTTGTAGCTTTCCGCCACAACGTTATGCAGAAAGAACTAAAAGTGTAACAACCCGAATTTTCATATGAATATATGTATGATTTGTTAAGCACTAAAATACTATATTTATTTATTTATTTTTCTTTTTGAAACTATTAGTATAGAATTATTTCATAAACTTCAACTAGACTCACCATGAGCTAGACATGGACTCAAACCATTTTCTTTTGACCATTGAGCCATGAACACACACTTCTAGTGTGACATGACTTGTACAAAGAAAAATGAAGGCCAGAGATACATGGGAAAAGGAGGGAAAAGAGTTAGGGTTAGAGTTTTGTTTGAACTCAAATTGCTTCATGATGAAACTATCTCCACTCTTACACTCTACCTCCTTTCCACCCCAATCAAATTCAAGTTTCCCCTTCTCTTCCCCATGCCAAATCAGGTCAGATCTGAACCCCCTCCCACCTTTTGCATTTTAATGCCCCACAATGCAATAATTGACATTTCACACTCGCTTCCACTACACCTTCTCATACTTTAAATCCTACACTCTTCTACTATCATTCACACCCCCAAACAAACCCTATACTAAAATTAGAGTCAAGGATAAGGAAAACAAGTAGCCAAGCAAGGAGGAGGACCCAAGGAGCCAAGAAGGCAAGGAGCTAGGAGCAAGAAGGCTAATCAAGAAGCTAGGAGCTTGTAGGTTCTCTCTTTTCCATTCAAACTCATCATGGTAGGTGATTCTAATCTCTTTGCTTGATTTTGTTTGTTATATGGTGGTTTTAGTGACTTAAAAGTTACATGTATGCTCTAGAATGAACCTTAGTAACACGTTTTTGCTAAGAAATCCAAAACAGAAAATCCTGTTAAAAAGCTGAATTTTTGCTGTTAGTCCGTAGCTCATAACTTGAACACTACCGCTTGGATTAACTTGAAATTTTTATATGTTATTCATTCCTGTGTCGTGCACCTTCAGTAATTTTTCTAGATTTCTATGATTTTTTCTGCTATTAAAATAAAATGCAAACTTGCATGCTAGTCAGAATAAAAAAAACAGTTTTTGTTTACTGTTGTGAGAAGAATGACTTGTACCTTGCTGCATGCTTATGGGAATGATCTGAAATTTCAGTATGTCATTGTTAAGTGTACCTAAGATCTTTGTTTCAAATTTTATGTGATTTGGACCACTGTAGCTATGTTAATAAAATCATGTAAACTCAGCTAGTTATTTTAGTGAACAGAACTGCTGCTGTTATTGCTCTGTTTTTAGTGTTATTCAAAGAGGCATAATTGAAAATCTACTTGGTAGAATCACCTGATTTTTGGAAGTGTTGTCACGTCATCTGTCAAGAGCTAGAATCCAAAATTTCATAATGTTCTGACACTGTTTACTATTTTAATCTGATTTTACCCCATGACTACGTTATTATGATGTGCTGTTCTGAGAATCTGTATACTTGTTAAAGATGGGACCATAAGGGCTTGTAAAAGACCTATTCTGAAGAAACTTGAAACTAAGAAGTTTTAGTAGACACATAGAAATTTCTGTAATGACTGAGAAATCGTGATTTGGATAAGTATGCGATTTTATATAATTTTTGCAAGTGGCGATAGAAACACAGTGAATCATAATGCTTATTGTTTTACACCATGTTCATGAAAATGAGTTTGAACATGTACTTTACTATCTTAGAGTTGTTGTTTAAGGTCAAGAATCATGTTATAGATGTGGACATGAGTTAGGACTCAATTTACCTAAAGTTCCTCGCTAAGAGTGGCTCATAGTCGCTTGTAGACCCCAATATAGATAACATTGTTCACTGTTTTGAAGTAGAAATTGTTTTGGATATTGGGGCATTGTTGTTGACCACTTTGGGATGAAACCCATATCCAAAGTGTGCTTATACTTACTGTCTACCTTGAGTAGAAGCATGGGAGCGCCTGATCGTGACTCTTCAAATAAACGGGACCAGGAATGACTCCGTTTGGCATAAAAGCCAAATGTGTGCTTGCTGTTTGGAATTATAAATTATCAATTTTAGTGCTCTTAGAACCTCTTTTTGGATATTCATAGGTTAGGACTTACTCCTAGTATGGTGTACCTTGTTGGGGTACGTTGGTTGAGTATTGAGACCCTAGGACTAAGTCTTGCTGACAAACCTAGACGGGTAGAATAGGACCCGTGTCACATCGAACCCATTGGAGGAGACGACTCATGCGCCGACGTACTCGCCGTGCATGGAGGGATTCCTTGGTTGTGTTTGGAGCTACCTACTTGTCGAGGACCATGGAGCGTTCCACTTGTCGAGGACCGTGGAGCGTTAAGTTTAGCGGGAGCTACGTGTTGGTCGGGCCGAGGTTGCGATCGAACTCCAAGTGTAGATGGAAGTTGCGGCGATCGACGGGGTCGATTCGTCATTGGTTCGTGCCAAGTGTGGGCCAAGGCGGGTCAAACCTTGGGCCGGACTTGAAGGCAAGTTGAGTCCTAGTGTGGGAAGGGTTGAGATCCATTAATGATAAAAGGTAACTAACTGAAAAGAGTCTACAAGTAGAACTTAACTAGTTATTCATTGCAAGCCTAGTTGATTACCAAGTTAGGGATCGGATATGGTAGATAGATCACCCAACTAAGGGAATGGGTAATATGAGATAGTTCTAGACTGGCCTAGAGGTTCATACTTCTAATAAGAAAATGAAAGAGAATTATAGATTGGCTAGAGTCACGTATTTTGGCAATCGGTTGATAAAACAAATGTTAGTAATCATGTGATTAGTCTGATCTTTAATCTTGAAGTGGGGTAGCTGTGATACTTTGGTAGGACTAGATCGAGTCTTGGTTGAATGTAAGAATAGGCACTAGCGAGGGTGTTCTCCTGTCAGAGGGACGCATGGCGTCATCACGCCTGGCCAAATCCTAGGTTCGATTAATGCGGACAGGAACGCCGAGCTGCTCTGGACGGAGTTGGGGAAACTCTATGGGGGCTCCGCTATTTCGGCAGGAATGCCTTTATGTCCGTAACAACCTTTAAAGAGGTTTGGAGTGTTGACGTCGTCTCGACTGCAAGTTCTGCTCTAGTGTAAGGACAAGTGTAGCGGATTTGGGGAAACCTTATATCCGTCAGGTCCTTTGTTGATCAATGCGGGTAGGTGGTTTAGAGAAAGACCCAGTAAGCAAGACTCAACGTGAAAGGCTTTAAGTCCTTCAGTGGGGAGCCCTGGTGTCCGTATATTAGCTTTTGGTGAGGTCCGGGGAGACGTAGATACAGCAACATACCATGGGTACAGCCGTGACAGATTAAGCTGGCGGCTAAGATCTCGGGCATAGTGGATAAAATATGAGGATTGGACACCACTAATGACAACAGCGACTGGAGTAAGCCGGATGACTGCATCCTCACCATCACTAGAATCAGAAATAGGAGAGAGCACAAGAGTATGATGCATAGCGGGGGATCGAGCCCCATCAAACTGAAGAACGTCGTTTGGTTGGGGAATGTGTAGTATGGAATGCATATCTTTCAACCAAGTGTGCATTAGCTTTAGGAGCATGTGTGCATTAGTGGGGATGTGTAGTATGGGATGCATATCTTTCAAGCAAGCGTGCATTAGCTTTAGGAACATGTGTGCATTAGTGTGTGCATTAGATTAGGCCATGGCATACACCGACACTTATTTAACATCATCTTTTTCTTCGCATCAAATTTTATTTGTGGTTGTGAGGTTGGAATCGTTATATTATGGCGTAGTGATGATAGCTGAATATAGCATTTCGTCAGTTGTAATCAACTGACGTGCCCATAGTTATCAGTGTAGGATTGCCGACTTGGGAGCGCGGGAAAACTCTAGCAGGTGAAAGCATCTAAGTGAAAGTTACTGTCCAAATTTTATGTACATTATTGTTGTAACAATTAATTTATAATTGTTGTAATCATTGGTCATTGTAATAACAATTTGATGTAATAAAAAAAAAATTAATTTCCTATGATTTTTTGTGTGTTGTGACTTATTTGAAGAAAGATCCTGCAGTGTGTTACGAGTTCCTATGTTAGGAATTCGGGGCGCTACAAAAAACTTCTCTCACGAAGAAGCCTCCTAGAGATTTCACTGAGCTCCTAGAAAGGAGTGGCAAATAAATCAGTGTCAAGGAAGCTCTCAATCCACAGGCCAAGAAAAATTCAACTTCTGGGAACAAACGAAAGAATGCAACCGAGGAAGCACCTATGAATTTCCAGAAAAATGACGCAATTCAATGTCATCCTCCTCCAACACCCCGCTTCAATTAATTCACTCCTCCGAATGCAAGTGTGTCTGCCATCCTCATGGCAATTGAAATGGATGGGATAGTCCGTCCTCCACCCAAGATGACAAGGCCAGCAAGAGAAGAGACAAGAACATGTTGTGCGCTTTTCATAGAGACCATGGATACACTACTGACAACTTCCGAGCCCTCAAAGAAAAAATTGAATACCTGATTCGCTGGGGATATCTCTTTCAATTTGTCACACAAAACAACAACTTCGAAATCCCCTCTGCCATAGGGGGCTAATAAGGGTCCAGAGAGACCCTTTGAATCACGAGACTCCGAACACATGACCATTCTACATGCCATTCATGGAGGCCCCATGGGGGGATATTCCAACTCCTCCTACAAATCCTTCATGAGGCCAGTTAGTTCAGTACATAACGCTCCACCCGCAAAGGGTTTGGATCTCTCCTTGTGTAGCACCCTTCAAAATTGGAAATGACAATTTTGTCCTTGTATGTTATGCACGTGTATTTTGTATCGTTATTGGTAATATTTATAATATTTTTCCATTACGTATTGTGATTCCTGACTATTTATGCATTCACTGTATATCTTATCCTATTTAAATCAACTAAAATATTAAATTTCAATCTCTGCATTTTTACGTGCTTTTTACGTGTTTTTGATGCACGTATCGATTATGTGTTTTCACCACTGTGTGTAATATTTTCTGTGTGTTTAAATTATTTATTTTAGGTATTCAAATCAATTTTATAAAATGAAAATTCAGTTTTCTCACATTTTTTATCTAAATACTTTTGTACGTGTAGTGCACGTGTTTTCTACGTACATAGCAATTACGTGGTAAAAATTAATAAATATATTTTCTTATATTATATTTTATTATCTTTAATATTTTTTCGTTGATAACACCGAATTTCATAATTTTTATATTTTAGTGCGACGCACGTGTTTATTTCGGTATGCGTATTTAAGTGTATCTGTTTTCAAAATAAATTTTGGAGTGTGTATAACACCCCGTAATTTTTAGAAAAAATAATAGTAGTAATACATATGTATGTATTATACAGTATAGATGGTATATACATATGTGTATTAAAATAGTTTGTGGCATATGTGGGTATATAATGAATGAAGGAAGGGGGTCCCACGTGGGTAACAGCAGCTTGGCTGTTGTATATAAGCCTTTTGACTTCGGTTAACAGGCTATGGCTGACATGGCACTTGGAAGCTGCGGCCAACCCGGGGATTATTTGAACACAGAGCCTGTCTCTCTGTGTGCTCTTGATGCGTGAAGATGGGTCTGGTTTTGGGAGTTTGGAAGAAGAGAGGTTGGGGGTTAGGTTTTTGAAGAGGTGGAGACATGAAGAGTTGGGAGTTATGGGAGTTAGGATTATGAAGAGATGGAGAATTAAGTTGAGCAATTTATTAGGTGGAGAAATGTAACCCCTGTTTTTCATTTTGTGTATTTTTGAGTGTATTTTTCGTTTTGGTGTATTTTCTCTCTTGTATTTTTTTGAATCGTATGTTAGAGTTGTTTTAAATATATATTCGTTTTATTTCATTTTGAGTTCTTTGTGTTTGATTGGTTATCTCTTTTGTTTCGTTCTTCTATTATTTGATCTTTCTTTCATTTGGTCCCGTTCTCTTTATTTTTATTTTTCTTGGGTGCTTGTGGTGGTGGTTGGTTGTTATCCTTTTCCCAATCCTATGGTTTGACCCCTAATAGATTACCAAAGCCAAATTAAATCCCCAATCCTATTTGATGTCTTATACAATTTGTATCCTAATTAAAGCCCAATTAAACAAATCCTATTACTACTTCCAATTACCCATAACCCAATTACCCATTAACCCTAATCCCCTTATATATATATATATATATATATATATATATATATATATATGTATATATATATATAATCTCTCTCCCTAAACCCAAATCCTAAACCCTAGCTTCCATACAAACCCCCGGCCTCTCCCCCATATAATCTCTCTCCCTAAACCCTAATCCTATACCCTAGCCTCCAAACAAACCCCCGGCCTCTACCCCTCCGGCCTGTGCACCCTCCGACGCCGCAACACCCCACACTCGAGCCCCCTATCATCCCCTTGGCCGACCATCTCCTACACCACCATACAAAAATTCTTAGTCTCTCTCATCCTCTCCGGCGTTGATCTCGCTTGTGGCCGCAAGCCACTATTGTCATCATCCCTCTTGGATCATCTCACTTTTGGTGGAGTTTGTTCGTGTGGAGATTTTCGCTCAAGTTTGCTTGGGTTCATTAGTTCTTGAATTTCCGTTCGTGGGTTTTGCTCGTTTCTGGGAATCCATTTCCCATTACTCTTGATTTTCGTCGTTCTTCATCTTCGGTTAAGGCAAGTAACTTGTACTCAAATTTTTTTGTATGATACAAGTCAAAAATACCACCTATAGTGTAGTTGGGTCTAGAGACGACTCTTGTTTGTGTTATTCTTGATGGTTTCTGTCTCTATAGTGCTATTTGACCATAGATGACTCACGACATAAAATTTGACATGAAATAACTTAGGTTTTACCCGATCTTGATTTGATCATGTATGTGAGACTTTTGTGAGAATTCGTGATTTTGTTGAGACCATGTGATATACTTCATGTGGACATGTTAGATACCCTAATTCATGATGTTTGGACACTTGGTAGACTCGATTTCATGTTTGGTTGTGTTTTGAACAAGTTTTGTATGATATATGTTGAGTTATTGTTAAAAGGAAAAATCTGTATTTTGTCGCTGATCTGTTTTGTTTGCTGTTTTGGACTGTCTTGAAGTCAGTAACATAATTTCAGTATAAAACATGAGTTTTAGAGAAATTCGTCTACTTTCCAACCCCTCTGACCTTGCTTCATTTCGTTTTCGTATGTGTGAGTTATGACTATTTTACTACAGAGGTGTTGATCTTTTCCAGATTTCGTTTCTTGGTGTTTTGATGACTAAATTATTTTAATAACTGTGCTACACATATTATTTTGATCCAAAACTTTAGTCAGTTTTTCTATATCTACTTAGGGATTACCCAAAATTTTTGGTGTATTTTATTGATGAGTTTTATGTGCCATTTCATGCTCGTTTATGAAAACTATACTTGTTGTATTTTGCTCACTTTCTGTAAAGAATCGTATTTTCACCCTGATTCCTTTTACTGTATGAAAAATGCTTGTCAAATATGAAAGTTAGTATATTTTTTCTATTTTCATATCCCTTTGGCGGAATTGGATTTTGTTTCACTGGTTGCGAGATATCATAGTTTTCGTACAGCAGCATTGGGAAGTCCAGATTTGCCAAACTCTCGTATATTGATGTTTTCCGATTTTTGATGACTGATCTAATTTTACTGGAAAATTTTGAAACTTTATATTTAGATACTGGACATATAGGGGAATACCCCAGATCTTTCGTGGATTTATTTAATATGTTTTCATGCTGTTTTCCTGTTCTCGAATTTGTTTTCCTGATTTCTGGCTGAACCTATTTTCTGTATTCAAATCAGTTTTGAGCTATGTTTTTGTGAATTAATATATGACTTATTTATACTCGCTGGATTCGGTTGGGAATTTATTTTCTAAACGTTTTGACGGATTCAGATTTGCATGCTTGTCACACTGGAAATCACTGTTTTACTATAGTATGGTCTTGCTTTCCTGAACTTGAGATTTGTCTATTTTATTCCTTTATGAGATATCTTGCACTCGCACATGTTTATCTTGCAACTTGCACTTGTTACATGATCATGCCATATTATTCTTGATATGTTTTGCACATATACATGCTTGTTTGACATTAATAACAAATAACCAAGTCAGGATTTAAGGG
The DNA here is from genome assembly GCA_017893485.1 of Hemerocallis citrina. Taxonomy (NCBI): domain Eukaryota; kingdom Viridiplantae; phylum Streptophyta; class Magnoliopsida; order Asparagales; family Asphodelaceae; genus Hemerocallis; species Hemerocallis citrina. Next base: position 307,626,374 of record CM030358.1, read on the forward strand.
ACAGATCTAATAGTGGATAATTTAGAAACGTGTACTCAGAAGGGGATCCACTGATCCTACTTGATTACTTGAGACATGATACTTGACACGTGATTACTTGATACTTGCACGTAAGAAACGATACTTGCCACTTGCACAACTTGACACGTGATTACATGATACTTGATACTTGGAGCTTGGAGTTCGATTACTTGACTTGTCCCCAAGTATACTGCCCTCTATGGTCCACTATAAAATCTAAAGCGAAACTGTTTGTTGTAGCAACCATATAAGGTGTGCTGCATGAAGAGCTACCTAGATAGTAATCACTACAAGACTCGAAACATGATACTTGAACATGATACATGCTTGCTTGATACTTGATTACATGATACATGAGACTTAAAACTTGACACTTGATACATGATTACATGATACTTGACACTTGATGCATGTTTACATGATACTTGATTACTTGACACTTGATTCATGCCATTTACACTTGTTCAATTTGCCATGCTAGTTGTTTATTTTGACATCATGCTTATACCATGTTGCTAGTTAGTTTCCCTATGTACTTGTATCCTACATTATAAGTGGCTCGTAACTTGCAATTGACGGGTACTTATTTTTTCTTTTTCTCTTTCCTGCAAATTGTTGAATTGCAGATTTTGGAGAACAGGTTCCAGATGGTATCGGTGACATGAAGTATTTGTGCTGGATTTTATTATTATTATTTCTTGTATCTTGTTCGGACAATATTGTATTCATGTACTTGAATTTATTCTTGTATTTGGGCAATGTGACCCAATATATTTGTTTTATTTAGATTATGACTATTTGAGATTTATATATTTGGTTTCAAGTATTCTTGTTGGTATTTTGGTTCATATGTGCTTGTTGGTTGCTACTTTTGCTTCCGACTCTGATGATTCTTGTGAATGTTGTAAAGATTCTTGAACAACTAATGGTTGATAAAAATCATTCGCTGGGCTTTTTTAGCGTATATGTATTCTGTATTCTCTTGTGGGAAGCGGGGCGTAACAAGAAATTTGCACTTTAAACCCTCACTTTGTCCTATAAATACACCTTAATTTCCTTCTCATTACCTAAACTAAACAAAAATAAAGAGAGGAAAAGAGAGTAAGAGTGTTCTTGTGTATTTGAGAGCTCTTGCTAGAAGGAGAAGGACAAGGAGGTGCTAGTTGGTGCTAGGAGCTAGAAGTTGTCTTTTCATCTTGGTTATTTCATTCTTCACAAGAGGTGGGTGATTTCTTACATTCTAAATGTAGGGAATGCATGCTAAAAGTTATAAATGAGTAGTATAAATTGAATTTGATGTGAAATATGTAGACATAATCCATGCTAATGTAGTAAGACATGAATGAAGGTAATCTTGTTGTGCCACCATGATAATTAGAAAGGACTTTAATAAAAGAATTAATACTATGAATCACATTAGTATGCTTGTAAATTTGTACATGTCGAATCTATGATTTGTATGAAAATTTGTAGAAGTAATGTTATATTAAATATATGGCTTGATGCCATGATAATTAGAAAGAAGAAAGAAAGAAAAACCACATTGAATTGTTGCTATGAAATGTGTTAACTTATGCATATTGCCATGTTATATTGAAAATATAAATTTTTGCATGAAAGAGTTTCTTTTGAGACCCTCATGATCGAGAGGCATGTTTGAGTTTTATTACAAAATTTTAATTAATATAATTTATTACATAAACTAGTTTTAATGAATATAATTCTTAAATTCGACTTTTTGAGAAAATGTAAATTGGTATGTAAAATGAAAATAAAAACTATTTGAAAATTGAGATATATATTTTAAAGTAAATTGAAATTTGTTGGCTACTGTCTTAAAATTAAGCTCAGTCAAAGGATAGTTTATGTCCTAAAAAGATTGGATCATTTGGATAAACGAGTTTGCGAAAAATAATCAATTTCAGAACAGTATGAACAAAATCATATTAATACGACTCCTAATCAATAATCACACTTGTACTTACTGGTTAGTTGGTGCACCATAAGTCACTGTAGTGTGCAGGAGGTCTTGGGTTCGAAACTTGTTAAACCCATTTTGTTTTGTTTTCTTTAAATATTCCGAACCAGAGAGTCAGTATATGGCGTTTCCGATTTGGCTTCTTGACAATAAGTCCACATGGACTTTGTGGTTAGTGGTTCGACCTTGGGTGTTTTACTATAGCTGACGTTTGGGGGTATGGGTTCGAAACCAGTGGACACAATTTGTTTTTTTTTGGGTGTTTTTAAATATTTTGAAAGGTTTGGGTGTTTTTAAATATTTTGAAAGGATTTTTATGTAGATAAAATTGGGGAAATTTTCTAGATTTCGTATAAAATGAAATGAAATTTATTAAAATTAGTTTTATAATTTTTCATGTATATTTTGAGAAATAAAAGAAGAAATTGAGATAAAAATGAGTTGATGACTTCAAATTAATTTATATAAGAGTATGACTTTTGTTTTAAAAAAGAGAGTAAAATATTGTTATATGAATTAAGTTCTCTTGAAGAGATTATATAATTAAGTTGAGTAAGAAATACTTGGTGAGATTAAAATCTATTGTGAGTTCATATAGAGCTTTGGAAAGAATTGCTATGCTACTTGATTTCCTTTGATGAGACTATATGAATATGCTCGATTGTGGTTAAGAATTTTTATGTGATTAACTTCCTAAATGAGATTTGAATCTATGCTATGAGTTCATGAAAAGAATTATTGCCTTTGAAAGATAGTGAATAAATTGAATGAATGATGCTAAAACCAGACATTTAACAAATTGTGAATAAGTTGAAGATAAGAATACTTTGAGTTAAGACATGATTATTGAAGGGTATGAGTACCCATGGATTCTTGTACATGAAAGGTTATGATTTAGAGTTAGTGAGATATCGAGTACCGACATTGTTGAAATAAAAGAATTGAATTATATTTTGAGGTATGACCATGGAGCTATCTCGGTATTTGTGATTAAGTCCGGTAGGGGTAAGACTAACTCTAGGTATGATAATTTATTCATGTCTTGAACTTAAGAACTAGGCACATAAATGAAGATGTAGTAAACCTGGGAAAACATAAGTGGGACACTCTACATAGTCGGGCGGTGGATTCCGGGACTATAGACTCAGTCGGGCGGTGGATTCCGGGACTGTGGTTGCTTCGTAGGAGACGAGCTTTTATATTGAATCTGGACTATGCATAGTCGAGCAGATAGTTTGCCATACTCCAATGTATATATGTATACCTGGGCTAGAGGGGCACTTGCGGGATGATTTGCACGATGAGGAGTCTGTTATAACAGTCGGGCGGTGGACTCCGAGACTGGGATCTGTACTCGTGGAATGATCTAAACCTTGTTTTATTACTGGGTAGTTTTCATGGCGAGGGATCGAACCCTTAAATGTGAAGTACGTAGGTGCTTGCCCTCGGACATATGTAGTATGGGATGCATAGAATCCGAACAAGTATGCATTAGTGTCATCCTAGTATAATATATTTGCATTAGGCATTAAGGCATCGCATACACTTATATGTTTAGTGTAGTCACATTTTACACTTTATTTGCATTAAAATTTGTGGTTTGTTAAAGTATTGAGATCGTTATATGTACGACATAGAGAGGATGACCGAGTATAACATTTTCGTCCGTTGTATGTAACTGACGTGCTCAAAGCTTATTATGCAGGAACTGAACTTTTTCATGAAGTAGTAAAGATGTTATGATGCTGTGGATTAATTACATTGATAAAATTGTACAAGTTGTATATTATTTTCATTGTTGTATTTCATTTTTATCTTTTGCTGTGTAAACAATGTAAAAGACTCTGATATATGATGAAAAGTTTAAATTTCCATGTAAAATTTTACGAAGTGAAGTGTAAAGATCCTGTGGAATCTCGAATTCGGTCTTATTTGGAATTCGGGGCATTACACTGTGTCCTTCTCTGATAAAGATCTCGAGAGCATCAAAATGCCTCATTACGACACACTGGTTATCAATTTATGCATGAAAAGTCATGAGGTGCGACGTATCCTCATAGAAAATGGCAGCTCCGTATACATCATCTTCATGGCCGCATTCGATACTCTAAAGTTCTCACGATATCAACTCAAGCCAATTAGTTATGCATTTCATGGATTCTCAGGCACACCCATCCAAGTCGAGGGAATCGTTACACTTGACGTGATGGCAAGAAAAGCCCCAGCGGCTCGGACAGAATCATTTGACTATTTGATAGGCAACATGAAAGTCTCGTACAATTCCATATTTGGCCGCCTAGGTCTGGCAGCTCATGCGGTTGCCTCTGCATTTCACATGAAAATTAAATTCCCAACAGTAGCAGGCGTAGGCCAGGTTGTGGGAAGCCAACAGAAAGCGCGAGCATGCTACACTGCTACCATGGGGGGCTCATTTCTCCCCCACCAAGTCTCCAGACAGGTTCGAAGCTACTGCGCTAGGCAAGCCTATCGAACCTCCAAATATGTCAAGTCATCTCCTCCTAGGTCCAAGTACGTCCTCGTCAGGTCTACCAAGTTGTTCACCTACCGGCTCACCAACTTGAAGACCCGTGGGTCAAGGATATAACAACAGGAACTTGGAATGAGCAACATCTCTTGAGGCATAACGAGGGTGTTTAAAACGTTCTCTCTCAGTAGTAGTAGAATTTTCTTATTTTGTAATAATGGCCAGCCACTAGAGCAGTCATTTAGTTTATTTTTCCTTTCAATAAAGACCGCTATCCCTACTGGTCATGCATGTAATAAGGGCCAGTCATTAGAGCAGCCCCTTAGTTAGTTTATTTCTAAATATTTTGTTCAATTGTATTAGAGGAAACAACGAGTCAAATGCCTAACTTACACCAAAAACTCATTAAAAGCTCTTTACAAGACGGATTCGGAGTCCGTACCCATGACTAGAAGTTACTGTAGCAATTTGCAATAAAGTAAGTTCAGAGTTCACTTCGCCATTCGATCTGCTCCTGCAATCCGTTAACGCCTCGACGATAAGTTCGGAGTCCATACCCATGGCTCGATGATACTTTTGCAGCTTGCGACAAAGCAAGTTCGGAGTTCAACTCACCATTCGATCTGCTCATGCAACCTGTTAATACTTAAAATAACAAGTTCGGAATCCATACCCATGTCTCAGAGTTACATTAGCAACCTGCAATCAAGTACATTCAGAGTTCATGTCACGTCCTGCTTCCTAAGATACGGGAACACGAGCACGTAACAAAGGCCCAGCAAATGATAAGAATACCATCCATAGCTGTAATAGATTAAATTAACAATATACAAGAGAATACAACCACGCAAGAAAAGAATAACCACACAAACAAATAATAAACTCCAAAATAATCATGAAATAAATTCACTAAAAATATCCAACATCTGGGAAAAAGTAAACTTCGGGACACACAAGCCCGAAATACAAAGTATGATAAAATCAATAAAATAAACAAATAACATGAGATAACTATATAGTCTAATAATCCAGCTTCGATCTTCAGAAAGTTTGTTCACAAAGTCCTTGAGTCAAGTTTCTTTCTGTACCTGCAAACTCACGGTCTAAAATAGAAGAAATAGTGTCAGTTAGAGCAAATCATGAACAACATGTTAGGTTTCAATGGCAAACATAGATTAAATACACAGTAGAAAAATTACAAAAGAATTATTGAAACCTAACCATGGATCCATGCGAAAACTATAAATCGTGGTTAGGAATTATACCATATGGATGGATCTGCTGTCTCCAAGATATGTCGGTCACAACACTGCAATGTTGTGGTGCCTTTAATGTATCCACACGAACGGAGCAAAACCAAGCTTTCCTCACGTCGCGGTGCTAGCTGCGGGATGGGGCTGTTCCTCACGATCTCTCTCTCACAATTTCTGTGACGGCTAGGGTTTTCTCATGTAACTCTTTTCCACAGATATGTATCATATATATAGCTGCAGAAAATTAACCCTTAGAGAGTAATGAGGTTGTTGGGATCACAATCTGACCTGGGTCAGATTCATGTGTGGCCCTCTGATCTTTAGTCAGCCCATTTAATCTAATTAAAATGCCCAACCGATGTCAGGTGTCCAAGTCTTACTTGGATTCCCAATTAAATTCATCTTATGAATTTAAATCCCAATTTCGACCCATTCTAAGTGTGTGACCCTATAGGTTCTCGTTACGTTGACAATAATACTAAAATCATATTCTAGTTTTACAAACAGTGAGCGGTTCTAGCAATACATCACTGCTACTCAAGTAACGGGAATGCCAGTGATTAGACATAACCTATCCGTGACCAATGTTACCATGTAGTCTATTCCTTTTGTCCAGATATCTTAGAGTGTGTCACCCTTGTATAGTTCAATCTTTGGTTTCTTGATGTCCCAGTACATTTACTATCAAGGGGCCTATAGATATCGCTCCTATTATGTAAGAGGGACAAATCCTGTCTAAGTCACTCACATTCCTCTGCATGATTTGCAGTATATCCAATAGTCGACTTTATAATCAACTTATTACAGGCAACGTTTGACAACATTAAAATATATAACTTCTCATGTAGTGAACCGTAGTGACTTCAAGTCAAAGGACTACATACACCATGGTCACTGTGAGAACCGCTTATGACACTCACGTAATGATCCATGCAGCGTTCTCATGGTGGGTCAGTCTAGTACATTATTATTCTAATATGTACCCATGTGAAGAATTGATATCTCATATCCATGACCTGTAAAATATGGTCATCAATCCACGCACATACTAGTCTCTATGCATTATTATTGTCCTAATTCACAATAATATTTGACTAGGGACATTTAAGAATAGTGTTCTGATTACAATCAATAGGATCTCACAATCAAGTTATGCACTTGATATCCCATGGTATTGAACCTACTATTCTAAAGACTTTATTATGCTCAATTAATCACAATAAACAACACAATAAATAAAATGCCTCACATATGAAATAAATGTCATAATGCAATATAAACTAGTAATGTCAATACACAACTGGCCTCTAGGGCATACACCAACAATCCCCATAACCCATACAGCATGTAGCGAAAGCAAAGAAGCAAGGAAAAATATGACATGTCAAGAAATAGTAGGCTAGAGTAAAGTCAAAGATCAAAGACAATAACAAAAGTTCATAATAGAATTCAAAGTCTGGAATGTATGATGCAATAAACAGTGATTGTAATCAATGATGCAAGATCAATAGCAATAATCATGATCAAGAATACAAGTGTCAATCTAGGTTAATTAACATTTTATTATCCTAGCTAATGCGCGTAATACTGCGTCCCATACCACAGGTTCGGTGCATGCAAACAGTGAATATTTTAGACTATGATGGTGAACTCAACAGATCATGTACTCAGCAAAATAATCAACAATTATCAATCAATATTCACCAATCCATAATTCACCATTCACACCATAATCAATCTAGAACAAGAGGCCCTACTGAGTACAGTTTCTGATTGTTCACTACAAAGTCGACCCTTATTTACCCCCACTTGTTAATATTTTATTATACTTAAATGTGGGCATGCAATAGGTAAAGAGGTTCTGAAATGATGTCAAAGAGATGGCAAGGTTATGCAATGCATGATACAACTATTTGAATTCCTTAGATGCAAAATCAAAAATGGATGCATAAGCAAAATACAAAGCACACATTCTGGAAAACAAGACGTTGTTGTACAAAAACAGAGATTCCTATAGCTACAAGAAATAAAATGAGGTTCCGTCAGAGATTCTGAAAAGTAGACTCTCTGCCGGTTCCAGCAAATATTTACACTACATATTATCCACACAGAAACTGGGCCTATAAGTTTATTCTTTACTTATTACAGGTTCAAGCAGCATATCAAGATCAAGATACTTGTCTATAAAAGTAAACTGCAAAATCCTTTAAAAATTTTACAAAAATCATATTTTAATTCTTAACAATGTTTAGTAACATCAAAAATAATCTCATATTTTATTTCTCAAATTGATCTACTGTTTTAATTAATTAAGTAGGGTGGTGCATATTTAAACTACATTCTGGAATTCAGACATCGATGTATGAAAATATGGATATCTTGCAATCGGTAGGTCGGATTACAAAACCGTCAGATGATCTGAATTCCAGACACACAGGCCTATAATTCTTATTTAATGAGTTCTAATTGATATTATTTGTAGATAGTTCAAAAATCGGGTTCTTTATAGTGTGCTAATAGCAACCTAGAGTCATGTTTTCATTTTTATAAAAGGTCTGAAAAAATCATCAAATAATATTACAAAAATAATATGGTGATTCCCAGTCATGTCTAGTAACAAAATATAAAATTTCAAGTTCTAATTATGTTATTAGCATTTCATTTTAAAAGAAAATCAAGTTGATGTATTTCTGGACAGAAATCTAGAAATTGACAACATAGTAGTACTAAAAAATATGATATCTTTCAGTTCATAAATTAGAATCTAGTTCTGTAAAAGTACTGGAAAATAGATTCAAAAAGCTACAGATGATGTTTACAAAGTTTAAGCAAATTACTTCTGAAACTAGGTTGAAAACTTAAATCAACACAGAGCAAACAGCAGGCCAGCAAGTAGGTTACTATTAAAAGGCAACAAAATAATCAAGTAAGCATATGATTTCGAAGAAAAAATTACAGAAACTCATAGTCAATCTTTAGGGTGAAGTTGTACTATTGATGAGACAAATTATTATCAACATAGCATGATCATCACATTCAAACGAAAAACATTCAGTCATCAATGTCTATATACATGTTCTAGTCTAAGTATTCATGTCGTGTGTGCATGTGACTATATACAAACTTGGGTTTGAATCAAGGGAAAGGGCACGAAAAGATGACTACTACTTGACGTCGTCGAAGAATCTGTCATAGTCTCTTTAACAGTATCAAAACAGATAAAATATGATAATTGAAATAGGAGCTACTTGCAGAGATCAAAGAAAATTCTTGAACAAGAAAAATGTGGATGCAGGGTCAAGGGCTAGCGTCGATTGGGTTGCAAGGTTGGACGGTGTTCATGGGTGATGACGGACGAACAGGTCGGCGAGCGGATGCGAGGATGGGGATGAAGCCGAGGAGTGAGGTGGTGTTGTGGTTGTCGGAGCGACGGAGGACGGGAGGTAGATGACGGTGGTGCGGGATGGGTTTTGCGAAAAATAGAGGAAAGGAGAGAGAGAGATTAAAATAGGGTTAATTAATAATGAGGGTTTAATGGGTATCTATATTGGGTTTTAGGATGTTGTGTTTGGGTTGTGGGTTAACGAGTTAAAGGGTATCGGTTTAGGATCCAAAAAGAGAAAATAGATAATAAAAATGGAGATATGAATATAAAGGATTAAAATAAACTCAAAGCACAAAAGAATAAGATTAGCAATGTACCAAAATTTGAGGGTTCAAGTCAAAGGAATACAAATGATCAAAAGAGAGCAAATGAGTCCAAGGAATAGCAAAAAATTATTTTTAAAGTAAATCCGAATACAGAATTTTAAGAAAGAAGAAATTACAAATAAAGATCCGAAAAAACAGAAATAGGGGTTACAGTTCAACTCGCAATTAGATCTGTTCCTGAAACTAGTTATAATCCCTCGAAGACATATTAGAGGTAAAAATCGTGGATTGCAGTTACTCCAGTATAACTTGTAAAAGCACACTTAGAGTTCAACTCGCCACTCGATGTGACTCTTAATATTTGTTAGAGGACCCATAGAACAAGTTTGAAAAAGAACTCTCCCTTAGAGTTACTTCGACAACTAGCTGAGTACAAGACGGATAAGTTCAAACTCCGTCAAAACATTACTCACATTGTCAAAAGTTCGTTAGCTATACACAACAGACTTGAGGGGCTATTATTTAGCTACAAAGAACCCAGTCAATGACGCATCAATCTCAACGAAAAGGTGCACAGTAAGGATCAAGCACATAAATAGATTTCATCAATAATCACAGAACTACCGCAAATCCATATATTCAGATGCAGTACCACTATAAGTATTTATTAGTACAAAATTATGTGTCATACGACAAGCATCGAACTGCAGTAAGTCTGTGAGTGAAAAAAGATTAATATAACGGCATGCCGAAATGTTAAGCAGAATCGTACTCCCACATGCGGCCCGTCCTTTCGACTCAGTGGGCGAGGAACATTATTCCTAAGAGATACATGTCTCCTTGTGGGCATCTTGATGAGTATTTTGACGACAACCACTTTCCCTTGATCGTTAGCTTTTTTGACAGAGAAAGCCGATCCCATGGATTGAGTCTGCAAGCTAGAACCCGGGGCATGTACTTCTCTGTGGACCGAAGATAAACTTGACAAGGCAGTCATGCCGCTCTGAGCATCGCCAGGATGACGAGGGGGCACCAGCGCTGTCATGACTGCTCCCCCAATGGCTGACTCAGATCCACCAGCCATTACACTCCCTTTCACATTATAACGTACGAAGTACTAGCCATTCGCAACCCGCCGAGTCTCGCCTACAAATGATACAACTTAAAGTCTTTCTTAACAATATATCCCTAAGTATAGCGCACTCTCTGATACTATCTTTGGTCACCTTCGGAGACAGTGGCAGACTGGCAAGATGATCAGCACATACGAGGGCTAGCTCGCAATCCCTCTCGATAAGCACTGACTTAAGGCAAACAGACTCTAGCCACTCGTCTTCTGATTAAACATGCAAATGATTAACAGACAAGTTCGTTATGCGCATTCGCTTGCGAAGATGCTCAACCTCATCACTATAAGATTTCTTTCCCGTCCCGACGGTCATCTGTCAATAAGTCCAAGAACATAGTCATGAAAGAGAAAAAACTACTAGGTGCTACGGTCAAACATCACTTCGAAATGCATCAACACAATACAATAGGTAGTGACAAAGCTAGAGAACAGTTTTCCATCTAGTGGAAAGAAGATACAATAGCGCGGTGGCCAGTCTGCAAAGGCATCACACATAGCAACTAAAATTCCAAAGCAAAAGAAACTAAAATTTGAAACTAAAGAAAACCTAGAAAAAGAAAAAGGGCATAACGAGGCGAGTCAAGCGTCCACCGGCTTCGACACCACTAAGGATAAAGAGCCCCCAGCTGCCTCCTTCTCCTTGTTCTTCTTACCAAAACTACTCATTGCCCCCCCCCCCCCACCGCGGGAGTACCGATTTTGCCATCATCCTTCCTTCCCGTGTCAAGGGGCTCTCTGTGTCAAAAAGTCACGTGGTAGCATTTCCCATCGAAACCAGAAACATGCTCAGCCACGTGAGAAATTGTTGCGGCATGGGGCTTGAGCACCACCCCCTGCAGCTTGGACTTATACTCTGCGTGAACCTTGGCCACCTCGGCCTTCAATTCCAAAGCTGCATCAGCACAGGCCTTCTCCAACTCTAGGAGAAGATCGGCATTCCTTTTTGCCATTGTCTCCTCTCTCTCCTTCGATGCCACCAGCTCGAGGCGCATCTTCTCCTTACCCTTCGCCAATGCCTACAACACAAGGCACGCCTCTCTCTCCTTCTTCTTTGACTTCTCCAACTCTGCCTTAAACTCTTTGGCAGCCTTCTCAGCGCAAGAGATCTGTACCCTCACGTTCTTTTACTCGGCTACATAGAAGTCGACCAAATGCCTGAAGTGACACATCGTCTAAGAAAAGAAGAAAATGGTTGAAACATTATGTTGTAGGGAGGAAAACGCAAGCTAAGAAACAAAGAGAACTGGATCATACCATCATGTATGCCCTCGCAATCTCCAAGACCGTCCTCTCGGAAGGCTCCATCTTAAGTCTCTCTCTGTCACAGGGGTAGGAATGTGGCGGTTAGCATCGAGACAAGCGGCAGAGTTCCCCAAGAAGCTCTCCTGGGGCTTCATGTTCTATTCAGGAGTATAGACCATCTTCCCACTATCAATGAGAACTGCAGTAGCCTCAGCAATCAATGGAGCAGATGGGGCACTTGCAACGATCTCAGCCAGGGAAGAACCTGCGGTAGCAGCGGGTGGAACCTCTGAAATTGGCTCAGTCCATGTAGCAGGGGCTGAGGGCAATGGGTCCTGTGGAGGAGGAGGACGCATCACCGACCTCTTCGCTTCTTCGGCTCATCCATCCTATTGTTGCGAAGCAAATCCAAGTCTGCTAATATGTCTTTGTATTCCATGCGTGTCTCCTGCAAGATAAAACATGTAGGAATTAGAACCCATGATATCAACCAAAAGAAACAAAAGCGTGAATTAAACGAAAAGAAAGCAACAACGCCAAAACCATACTTGAAATAGCCGAGCCAAGACCACCTTTGAAGAGAACTTCGTCGGTGATGTCTTGCCACGCCAACACCTTCAATGCAAGAAGAGCATCGCTAACACTCTTCTCTTCCGAGGTCATCACCGGCTCCTTCCTCACCACCAATGGAACCGTTCTCCTCGATGTTGTGGGGATTCCCCACGAGTCAACACTACGAACAATAAAAAATTTCTCCTTCCAACATCTAACTGAGCGGGGAGCATCGACTAACCCTCGATTCTTATGAGGGCTAATGTACCAATGCTGCTCCATTTTACTAAGTTGGATAAGCTTGAAGTGTCATCTAAACACAACAAGACTCGACTCAGCCCTGAGCCTACGACACTATATTACAAATCCAACAACATACCTCCACGTGTTAGGTATCAGCTACATTGGAAACAACCAATACCAGTTAAGCACCTCTTTGACAAATGGATGGAGGGGCAAGCGAAGCCCTACGAAGAAGGCATTGCAGGGAAAAAACAATTTTCCTCTAACATGGTGTAACACACTCTAACTTCATGATCTGGCAGGAGTAACGTGTACTCAGGAGGAATCCGAAGCCCGTCCTAATCACGACGAGCTCGTCCCGTGAAAGAATGGTGATGACATAATAAGCCTCAGTAGTATAGACAAGTTCTGGCTCGTCATATTCCATGCTATTCCTAAGAAAATCTTTGTCAACTACAGGAACCCTAATCAATTCAGGGACTAAGAACAACGAGATCTTAAGTGTTCATCCCCTATCTCGTTCAGGCTCTACGATCGCCTCCAAAATAGTGGAACAACTGGCTACATCACTCCCTTTCTCCCCGTCGGTGAAGCGGCTATGCTCAACACCATCGCATATATCTAGACTAACCCACGTGGAAGAAGCATGTGTCGACGGAATGCTAAACATAATGAACAGCGATCGTAAGAGCGTTACCTAATTAAAGTAATGGGAACACAGAATCTACAGCTGAAACTAGCACCACCGTCAAACACCAGACGAGCCACCAACACGGCCTGGTAAAACACCCAAATTTCCTAGAGAGAGAAAGCGAATGTGGTAAATGAGGAGAGGGGGTGGAACCAACTCTTATTTATAGAACCCTGGAGATCAAATCACCACGTGGCTAGATCTAAGCTCTCCACAGGATCCAACAGTCAGATCACACTATACCAGGTCTAATAAAGAAAGTATCAAAGTAACAGGACAATCGACTGACAAAACGGGCAAACGTCACAATCCTCGGCCAATGAAAGAAGCACTCTAATAGTGCAAACAATTTCACAAACAATTGGTGGGCACAAGTTTCACCATCAACAAAAAGAAATCCATCACCAACCAAACTTCAAGCAAACATTTCACAAACACTTAGTGAGCACAAGTTTTACCATCAACAAAAAGAAATCCATCACCAACCAAGTTTCCACCTGACCAAGTCTACTAGCCCCACGTTGGTTCCCAATCACCACCAAATGCATTCAGTCTCACCCCAATCAAGATCAAGCTCAACACCAACTCAAACTCCAAAGAGGTGATCAAATCCAAAAGCCCTAGTACTCCTACCTTTGTATAAGAAAAGGAACTCCATCGAAGACAACTCAACTCCAAACAAGGCAAGCTCCTTGCAAGATCAAAGCTTCAACTTATACTCCAAATGCATTGGAAAAAAATCCCAACCAAAATGTGGCTCTAGGTTTTCAAAAGAAAGAGAAGAAAAGAAGTGAGGGGTATATTTGGGTTTCGGGTTCGCAAACCAAATCCACAAAAAAAAAAAACCCAAAATCCTAAAGATGAGGAGTTAAACGGGTTGCGGGTATGGGTTCAAAACCCGTACAACCAAACCCAAACACCCTAAAACTCCTTCCACCTCCACTTCTTGTTCAAAAATCCTATTCAAAAAAGCAGAGCATTGACTGAGAAGCTATCTCCCTCGTCCTCGTCGCACAACTCTATGCCTGCTCATCACTACCACCAAGCTCACCTGCAACTCGACGACAGAGCTCCGAAGGCCGCAAACCCATCACCCATAAAAGCTTACTTCATAGCTCGGCAAGCTATAGCGCCATAGCTTGCCACCACGATGCAAACTCCATAGCTCGGCGAGAGCCAAAGGCTCATAGCTTGAAGGTGGTAGCTTGGTGAAGATTCATGGATCGGCAACAAAGCTTCGCAAATTCCATGGTTCGAACAAACAGAGGCAATAGCTCGGCGAAGGAGGTACGTCGACAAAAACTCCATAGCTTAGCGACGGGTTCGAAGAAAATAGCTTGCCAATACCCATAGCTCTCCAACTCCTTCGTAAATCGATGAACGACGAGAGAGCTCATAGCACAACCAAGTCGATAGCTCGACGCAAGAACTCCATAGCTCGGTGGCATCGAAACCTTAATAGCTTGCCAACACCCATAGCTCTCCAGCTTCTTCGTAACTCAACGAACAACAAGAGAGCTTACAGCTCACCAACGTCCATAGCATGGTAAGATTGGCTCCAGAGCATGACTAAACGAGCATCTCGATGAAACAACGACCATCTTGTAGCTCAACACCCAAGATCCTCCATAACAAAAAAACTTCGTCGTTCGACCGCCATAGCTCAATGAGAGGAGCTCCACATCTCGACAACGACTACAAAAGCACGGTGGAATTAGTAGCTTGGCGAGAAAATAGGGCTTATATCTCGGTGAGGAAGTTATCCTATAGCTCGGCCAAGAGGAAACGACCATAGCTCGGCCAAATTGTCGGTCGAGCTTAGGGGCTCCGAAAGAGAACATCAGCCATCAGATCATCAAGATAAGCGTGCTCCAGTGTAATGGACACTTCAGATAGAACCACGTCACCTTCCGCTAAAGCTCACCTCTCCATCGTTTGATTTCACTCGGTAGGCAAGCTCCCCTCTGATGGGCACTCCAGATTGTGCCATGTCACCAATGATCACAGCGATCAGATCTCAACCACTCAGTCGCATCAGCGTGCAAGCCAACATCTTATCGACATGCTCGATCGCTTTAGCTGTGCTTTGATTATTCATAATAAATCCCATAAATTCATTTGTAATTCAAAAAATTAATTTAAAAATCCAAAAATAATTATTTAAATTTGAAAACTTCATTAAAATTTCTGAAAAATAATTTAAAATTGGGTTAATTAATTATAAAATTCGAAAAAGTGATTTTTAAATCAAGAACATTATTACAAAATCCAAAAAAAAATCAAAAAAATTCAAAAAAATATGAAAAGTTCCAGAAAAATTCAGGAAGATATTCGTCGCCTTCAGAAGCTACTGATCAGTTTCAGGTATCACCAAGCATCCTAAAAGCTAAGATTGTATTGTAGAATCCAAAAATAAGGTGTAATACTCCCCAAAAGCCAAGAAAATTATCTCCCAGGAGTGGGGGCTTATGATAATGGTAAAAATTACAGCAAATCAATGTCGTACGATTTCAGCACAGATCTCAAAGCTTCTATAGGAAAATTAATCATAACGGGCCTTTTTAACAGGTCCGGACCCTTTTTCAGACTCCTCTACAAGACATGGGTCTCTCTCAAGCCCATAGAAAAGTGAAAGACTAGGCCCACTAGGAGAGATACCCAGCCCATGAAGGCTAGGAGTCAAATCTCTTATCTCCTAACAATGAAGCTTATCTCTTGAGGGGGAGAAACATAAAGGAGATAAGGAAATCATATCGATCTAACGGATACATCTCAATCTCCTAAACCGCTTCTCAGGCCTATAAATACCCTCTCCCCTCCACAGTCAGAAGGTAATCGACAGTTTCTCTCTTAAACTCTTTTTCTCTCTCTGGTTCTGAATTGAGCATTGGAGGGTCTGTCGCGGGGCCTAACTCCGGGTGTTTTAGGCTTTTTGCAGGTCCATCGGCCGCGTCAGCAAACATCGCATCCAATTCATAGTTTTCAATCAACGATCCAGATTCAATCTCAAAAGCTCTAACATCATTTCATAGCAAAAATTAGAGGTCTGGTTTTTAGTAGTATCCATCAAATATTAACTCACTATTGTTTGCTCCCACGCCAAAATAAGTAGCAACATTCAACAAAACACAAACAATAAATTATGAACTAGTAAATTATTAACTACTAAAATCTAAAAAGAGCAAGAGAAGAGAATAATGATACTATAAAAGTTAAACAAATCAAATGACACCGAACGAGTGTAGATTGAAGAATGAGAGTAAAGAGAGTTGAGAGCTTGTTCTTGCAAGATTAAGAGAGTTGATGATGATCTTTTGATTCCACAAATTGCAAGAGAATGGGCTTGTATTAGAGTGTGAATGAAAGAATTTGTGAAGAAAAATGAATGAAATGGGGTTGTTTATATAGATTATGTTTATTTTTGGAATTTCCATAATACCCCCAAAAACAAGCTAGTAAATATATGATCGGGGGAACTATTGTAATTCAAAAAATATTTTTTTTGAAAAAAAATTCAAATAAAATAGAAAAAAATTTAAAATGATCGGGCCCAGACCATACCAGACCGGACCGGTTCAACCCGGGCATGGCTGATTTCGAGCCGGTTCGAGCAAGTTTTCGTTGGATTTTGGACATCCCGGCCAAGCCCCGATGGTGGGGGAGGTTTGGGTCCAACCCAGACCCAGGTTGTGGTGGGCCGGGCCGGGCAAGGCCGGTTTGGGGCAAGCCTAGCCCTCTTGTCCTATGTGCATGGCCACACCTTGCTTGCATTGGGAATAAACCAAAAATATATAAATCAGATTCTTGACCAAACTAACACACCCAACAGAGTCCATTCTCTTTCAAGCTAAAAATGTTCTGGAAGTCCCTCAGATTTCTTCCCAAATTTATTTCTAGCTCACCATATTTCTTCCTGCTGAAAGAACATGAAGCAATAGCACTTCCAGGCAAACTGAAGGAAAATGAGAATTTCATTCAAAATTATTTCCTTTCTTTAGTTCAGAGATTCCAATTCAAGACAACACATTAAGCAAGCCTCTTATTAAGTCTTCACTCCACACATTCACAGATTTCATCGTGTACAACGGGATTGCTTCAATTTAGTACTATTAGATATTGTATTATATATTTAGTCCCATTTCAGGTTATGTATCAATTTAGTATTTGGATCCCTCCTATATATAAGAGACATTGTACTCAGTTATAATCAATCTAAAAATATTTCCCAATATCTCTGTTAACCCTCTCAAGGTATCAGAGCAGTAATATTTTAAAATTTTCTTTTCTCTAACCCCTAATGCCAAATTGTTGTCATCATCAACAACAGCAAACCCACAAAACTCCGGCAACCCACAAAAATTCTCATCCCCATCTTCATTATCGGCAGCAATCATCAACAACAACACATCTCGGCATCTTCGTCCTCACCATCGGCAACAACCCCATCATCGTCCTCCCATCGTCGAATGTCCAACGTCGACTCCTCGAACCCACTAAACAAACCTACTAAAGCCCCCCGTCAACTCACCGAACGTCAGCAAAAGAACCCAACGCCAACAACAGAAACAAAAACCCTCGTCTCCGGATGCCCTTACCCTCACCATCGGCAACAACAACCCAACGAAACCCTCGTCGACCCCCCAAAACCCTAGCTACCTCCATCTCCCGTTCTACCCCAAACCCTAACCATAATTATTTTTTATCCCCGTTCTACACCCGACCCGTACCAAACTTACATCCTATACCCGTTCCCCCCTACCAAAAAAAAAGAAAACCAAACCCAAACCCAACCCAAAACCCTATATCCAAATCCAAATCCAAATCACAATGCAACCCAAACCGAACCCTGCCTGTTTGCTGTTGCTAATGTCACAGCCACCGCCCCCGCCGCTGCTGCCAGTCATCGCGTAAAATAAAATCAAAAAAAAATTAGGTCCATGTGCTTCTCCATGGAAGAAAAACACAGCTGAGAACATATAGGGGTTGTATAGCTTCTAGATGGCTGAAATTGAAGAAATGTTTAACTAGAGACTTGTAATTTAGGGTCTTAGCTTTCTAGAATGGGTAATATCATACAATTATAATTTGTATTTTGGCAAGTTATGGATGTTATAAGTTCAGCAACCTGCTGTCTTGATCGACTTCAAGCAAGTGTTAAATCAGGGAACTAGAGTTCCATAAGGAATTTGAGGGAAATGGCAAATAGGGAATTGCAGTGGAGTTTCCTACACATCTAGAAACCCTAATTTTGTTGGATTCCGTTGAGCATAGCTAGAGTCACAGCAACTGCTATGTCTTGAACTGCTTATGATAGGAAGATTAATAAGGAATTCTCTACATACCGCAGTATGGTGACTGTGAGCTATTGAGTTTTACGATGTTTTAAGCACTTCATTTGGAACTTAGATAGATTTCTATGCTTAGTACTCATGGTAGACACATGAATAAGTTAGGAGAGCAGTTATGGTCAGTTTGTTGTAATTGTGGTGTCGTAGCTAGTATAGTTTGGGGCTAGTATAGGGTTGTTGATACCCTATGACTATCAACCTAGTTGGCGAAATTGTAATTGATTTATTTCCACCTCAAGAGTTAGTGAAATTCATGTGCGCCGCCGGATCGTTTATCGAGAGAAGGTTGACCGCGGGTCGGGATACTGGATGAGATTCAAGACGGAGGTGGTGGCGACCAATGGAGATCAGATCATCGGTGTTCGGGGTTGATACGCTAAGATTTCTACCTCATCTAGGTTGTGTTGATGCCTAAGTCTGTCAATGGTTGGGTGTTAGTGATTTTCTATGTTACCTTCATACACAAATTTGTATGCATCTTTTGGGCGCCGATGGACTACTCGCTGAGGGTCACGGGTCGGGAATTTGGTCGAAGACCTGTGAAGGTATTGGAAATTAGTGAATGTTGATTCACCGTGATTAATTGCTATTTTGACAAACCATTCAAGCTCAACATTGTCTGATGAGACTCCGTGCATGATTTGAGTGATAAACATAATTTCAGTAAACTGTATCTAATTAAGTTTTCTTTATTGTTCGCTTGAAGACCGAGTTAGTGTTAGGGGTGATACCCTATAATATGACTCATTCTAAGAGCCAGCACTAGGCGGTGATAACTAGGATTGTCTCTTCCTATCATTAAGGATACGTGCTACTGTGCATATCTCGCACTGTTGATTCCTGAAGTGTCGTGGTAAGAACGGGAGGTTTCTTGTCGGATAGGGGGCTTAGACCTTCGAGGTTGTCATGTTATTATGTTAAGTGGACATGAATGGACCATGGGGCTGTTGTCCCATTGATCTTCGGTGCCATAGATATGCGGTTGTGTATCTGTAAGATCGTCACGGCATTTGGTGTGATCTAGACCGGATTGGGGCACTAGTGGTAAACAAAGACACCACTTTGTTTAGCAGTAATAACTGCAGGATGCACCAGCCATGATTGTATCTATCAGGAACATGTTGAGTACAATAGTAGAAAATATTTGCATGACGAGGGTTCTAAACCCTGAACTGGAGGAAAACGGCTTGATTAGGGACATATATAGTATGGGATGCATGCGTATCTAGAGTCTTACTGACATTAGACTAAGTGCATCTGTTTTCTGTGCATTGTGTATTATTCATTAGACTTCAAGTCATGGCACACACTGACACTAGGAAATTAGGATGCACATTTCTGTTTTCATTAAAGGCTGGTCGTGATTGCTAGTTGGAGAGTTTACTTATCAGCATTGCGTCAGTATATGTACTGATGTGCCTACTCAATTAGGTACTGGATACCGGGTCGCGAGTGCAGGAAAACTCAAGACTGGCAGGGCATCCAAGTGGAGTGACAGTGTATATGCCTACCATTCGAGTAGATGATAGAATATCAGAGGAGTACAACGGAAGACTCGAGCTATAGGGTGCATCTCAGGGAAGCAGCATGACCACTCGGTATAGCTTCTAGTAGAGAGCTGTTGGTTACCGTTCTGGGTTACAGACGGTAATTGTTACATTGTAGTATCTGTAATAAGTCGATGTAATTTGTATTCCTTGTTCAGGAACAATGTACATTTGTAATTAATAATGTAATAACTTATTTGGCAATAGAAAGTTTTTAAATTTCTGTGTTATTTATTGTGTGGAGATGCATTTGAAGGCAAAGATTCTGGTTGTGTCACAGATATCCGGTAACGGGGATCCGGGGTGTTACAGTTTGAGAGTTGTCTCTCTAAACTTGTTGGGATCAAACTACAAGCTCTACGTTTAACATCGTCTCAGAGTTGCCTCTCCAAATTTGCTGGGGTCAAATCCCATGCTCCACGTTGAACCTCCGTCCTAAAGTTACCTCCATAAACTTGTTGGGCGCAAACAATGAGTTCAAACGTTCAACTCCGTCTTAGAGTTGAGTCTACTCACTTGCCGGGTGCAAATGGCAAGCTCAACATCCAACTCCGTCTTAGAGTTGCCTCTACAAAACTTTCTTAGCACAAACAACAAATTCAACATCAACTTGATGAAAGAGTTGCCTCTACAAAATGTGCTAGGCGCAAACAATAAGTTCAATGTTTAACTCTATCTTATTGTTTTCTCCACAAAACTTGCTAGGCGCAAATAGCAAATTCAATGTTCAACTCTGCTTAAGTGTTGTCTCTACAAGATTGCTTTGCGCAAAAATCAAACTCTACCTTCGATTCCGTCTCAGAGTTGCCTCTCCAAACTTGACTTGTCAAACGGTAAGCTCATCGTTCAACCCTATTGCAAAGTTGCCTCAACGAACTGTTGGGACCAAACGAAGAGCTCCACATCCAACTCCATCTCACAGTTGTCTCTCCAAACTTGCCAAGAACAAATGGCAAGCTCTACATTCAACTCTATCTTAGAGTTGTCTCTACAAAACTTGTTGGGATCAAACAACAAGCTTTACATCCAACTTGATCGAAGAGTTGTCTCTCAAAACTTGCTGGGTGCAAATAGCAAGTTAAATGTTCAACTCCGTCACAGAGTTTTCTCCAAATTTGCCATGAACAAACGACAAGCTTTACGTTCAACTCCATTTCAGAGTTGTCTCTCCAAACTTATTGGGATCAAACGATAGGCTCTATGACAAACTCTATCTCAGAGTTCTCTCTCCAAACTTGCTGGGATCAAACGACAAGTTCAAACGTCCAACTCTGTCACAGAGTTCTATATAAACTTGCTAGGATCGAACAACAAGCTCTACGTTCAACTTTGTCTTATAGTTGTCTTCCCTAACTTGCTGGGATCAAACAGTAAGTCCACAGTCCGACCACCTTATTAAGTTTGTTCCTGAAATAGTTTTTTTAAGTCAGCTACATATAGAAGAACCAACGGTCAAAGCACTCAGCTCCAAGGAACGCTCGTCATACAATGAAACGCTCGATCGACAAAACAAGCGAACAACACAATGCTTTGTCGATGAAAGAGCGGTTCAATGAAATGAGCGACGAGACGCCCATCCAACAAAACAGGTTAACGATCACAAAAAACTATGTTCACCAAAGAAGATTTTACTCTGTTGATTTATAAATCGAGATTTATAAACTTTGTGTGTGTGTGTATATATATGTGTGTATATATATAATAAAACATAAAGAAAGCAATCAAGTGGCTCTCATTCATTTGGAAGAAAATCAACGGTCTAGATTTTTGCTCCTAAAACACATTTTCCCTCTCAAATGTTTCCCCCCCCCAAAATTCAAAAATTTTCCTCCAAAACAAAACAACTCCTTTATTTATTACTCTCTCTCTCTCTCTCTCTCTCTCTCTCTCTCTCTTCCTCCTCCTTTCTCCTTTTTCATAATTCATTATCTCTTTCTTTTTTTTTTACCCAGGTATGTCAAAAAAAAAAAAAAACTGTGAATGTTTTTTTTTGTTATGCAATTTCAGATTATGTTTTTTGATTATGTTGTTTTTTTTTTTGATCATGCTTTCATAACTCAATAACATTCACTTCCATTTAATTGCTTTTGAATTATAATATTTGATCTGATTGTATTATACTTCGCTGAGTAATTGTTTTATATTAGAATGTTTCAATGAGTTAATTTTGATTAGAATGTTTTTATTATTAATATGCAATTTCGGATTATGCTTTTTTGGAATATTTGGGCATTTACTGCTTTGAAAGATCGTTGCAAATTCTTTAATTGACTCGCTTGATCGTGCTTTTATGGACAAAGCCATGCTCAATCCCTGTATTTTGGATTTTTGTAGCTGCAAAATTGTATTTTGATCTGCTTTGCAGCAATTTTACTTCACGTATATATCACAACAAATTTTCTCTTTTAAATTCATACATGGTTAACTACATAAAAAACAAACATGGGGAAACTAACTCATGCAGTTTGAGGCGTTAACCGTAACTCATGCAGTTAGAAAATGAATTGCTACTTATGTTATACTCCAAATCAAAAAAGAAATCTCTTATGCTCAAGTCACACATAGCAAGGAATTTCCGATTCACTACTGTTGTAGATTCACAATACTATTTTTGAATCCCGAGCTGCAGGCAAATAATACTGCAATATATAAACCAATAAACTTCAAGGTCACTTCATAATCATACTTCAAAGTACATCAATACATCAACGTCTATTAGCAAATGAACATCTATGTAAATCATCCCTTATTGTTTACATAATTTTTCATATGTTGTATCATTCCGAATATGTGTCATAGGCACATGTCCATGGGCATACCTAGTTTATATATATAATTCCATGCAAGCATACAAAAAGTGAAACACAACCTTTAAGCAAAGTTGCACTTCCAAGCGGCGAGCCTACCCAAACTAGCAAAGAAAAGCTTCAAAACAACAAAGCAACAATCTTAAATTCTTGGATCTCTATGTGGATAGACGGGTTCACAAACCCGACCTGAATCCAAAAACCCAAACTCCAAAAAATCCTCCTCTGAGACTGAGATTCAGAGCCCTGAACTCATCACCCTAGGTCGCCAACTCTGTAGCTCAACGATGATGAGAAGCTCGACCAAAAGCACAGTTTCCTATGTAGTGCCCAGAATTCCTAACATAGGAACCCATGGCACACTCCAGGATCTTTCTTCCAATGAGTCACAACACAAAAAATTCAAAAAAATTAAAAACTTTTATTACATCAAAATGTTTATTACAATGTTCAATGATTACAAAAGTTACAATAAATTAATACATCTTGAATATACAATAGAATTGGACAGTAACTTTCGCTTTGATGCTTCTCACGGCTTGAGTTCTCCACCGCACTCCCTCAACAGCAATCCTGCAACTAGACAGACTGTGGGCACGTCAGTTGAATACAAATGACGCAATGCTATAATACAGTGATCCTCGCTATGCCATAATATAGCGATTCTAAACCTTAACAAACCAAACTTGATGATGAAGAAAAGGTGAGCAAACACAAGTGTAGGTGTATGACATGACCTAGAACTAATGGACACCTAATGCACACGATGCTATTAGACTAATGCACACTAGACTGGATAGATATGCATCCCATACTACACATTCCCCAAACAAGCGACGTTCTCCAAGATGTTAGGGTTCGATCCCACGCCATGCACCCTATCTTGTGCTTCCTCCTGTCTCAAACATTTGTGATGAAGAGGTTGCAGTCACTGCAGTCACTACAGTCAATAGTGGTGTTGGGAAACCCCCCGTTTGTTTTCCACTGCGCCCGGTAGTAGTCGTACGATTTCTCTTTTCCGTCACTACAGTTAACATATTGTTATCACAATGATTCCTCCTTCTGAACATCTTCAAAAACTTTAATACGGGGTATAAGGCCTCATGGTACCCCTCGCTAGCCAAGGATATTAAAGTCCCATGTGCGACATTTCACTCTAAGTCCCTGCCCGCATTGAACATCATAGGACATGGCAGACTCTAAGGGTTTACCCTCTTCTCCGTTAGCTCTCGTCCTTACACTAATTCAAACATGCTATCGAGACGACGCCACCTCGCCAGTCCCCATCAAATGTTGTTGCGGACATAAAGACAATTTTGCGCTAACCACGCATGCCGAGAGTCACGGAGCCTGACTCTTACCCAGAGTCTTGTTCGGCACTTCCTGCTTACATTAAATGGAATTAGGACTTGGCCAGGCGTGATGCCATGCGTCCCCCTGATAGACGAGCACAACATCTACTAGTGCCTGTCCTTATATTCAACAACGACTCGAACTAATCCTACAACACCACAAGCCAAGCACTAGTGCTAATCCACTCTAGGAACAAGATTAAGAAAATGGTTAATCCTATGATTTTCAGCTTTTTACCTGATCATCTGATTATATGAATTCCAAAATCCTAATCAATCTTTAATCCTTTTTCATTAACTCTTGTTAATTATTTGGCGAGTCTAGTCCTATTTCATTTTAACCAATACTCTTCTAGTTAGGAGATCTATCCACTTTCATGTCCTAACTTAGCAAACAACTTTGGTTTATTATGAACAACTATTTATGTTCTACATGTAGACCCTTTTCTAGTTAATTACCTTTTTCATTATTAGAACTTAACCCATCCCAAAATAGAGCTCAACCTAGCCCTAAAATCTGGCCCAAGAGTTGGCCTGCCTCGGCCCACACTTGGCCCGAACCAACAATGAACCCACTCCATCGATCGCTGCAACCGCCAACTACGCTTGGAGTTCGATCACAACCGCGGCCCGACTAATACGTAGCTCCCGCTAACCTTAATTCTCTACGGTCCTCGACATGTGGTAGCACCAAACACAACCATGAAATCCTTCCATGAACGGAGAGTATGTCAGCGCACGAGTTATCTCTTCCAATGCGTTGGATGCGACACGGGTTCTTATTCTATCCGTCTAGATATGCCAATATGACTTACTCCTAGAGTTCCAATACTCAACCAATGTAGCCCAACATGGGTACACTACCTTAGAAAGAAATCTTACACCATGACTACTAAAAAAGAGTTCTAAAAAGCACTAAAAATGGAAAATCACATTTCCAAACAGCAAGCATACAATTGGCATTCATGCCAAAACAGAGTCATTCCCAGTCCCATTTCTTCAAAGAAACGCGATCGGATGCTCCCCATGCTTCTACTCAAAGTAGACAACAAGCACAAGTATACATTGGGCCTGAATCTCATCCCCAAGTAATCAACAACAATACATAAATATCCATTACAATTTTTACTTCAAAACAGTGAACAACCATGTCTATATTGCGGTCTACAAGCACATATGAGCTACTCTTAACATGAAACTTTAGATAATTTAAGTCATAACTCATTCCCACACCCCCAACATGATTTATGACCCACAATAGGAACCTAAAACTCAGATTCTACAAGTTCAAACCCAATCTCATAGGCATTGTGCAAAACAGTGAGCTTTATTAATCTGTGTGTTTCAGTTGTCACTTGAAAAAATCATTAAAAATCGCATACTGATAGAAATCATGAGTTCTTATACATTCTAGAAAGATATATGTGTCTACTACAACTTCCTAGTTATAAGCTTCTTCAGGTTAAGCAGTTTACATGCTCTTATTGTTCCATATTTAACATGCATACAAATTTCTAGCACAGAACATCACATTAACACTGTCTTGAGATTAAATAAATTAAAAACAGCATATGGTGTCAAAAATTCATGACATTCCAGAATCTAGCTCCCAACACATGGGATTATAACATATCCAACTTTCATGTGATTCAAACATGTATTTTCAAGTTATGACAGTTAGAAGTAAGCTTGTGTTCAAGCCAATAACATGGGCATACTCTGTTTTACATATTGACGAGTCAGTCTTTACGAATTTTATTGGCACAGAAAATGATGTCCAAATTCAATAAAATTTTATATTTAGGATCTAGACACATGCTATCAGTACGTACTAAAATTTCAGCTGTAGTTCTCTAGCGGTCAGAGAGTTATCAAACTATGAAAATCAAAACAGTACACAAGACAAGTCTGTTTTCTACACAGCTAGCAGTCAAGTTCATAATTATTTAAAATACCAAATAAATTTCAAAAATTATGAAATTCGGTCGGAGTGTTTCTAACCCATACGTGATGCTGCCATAAAAATTTCATGCACAAATTCACATTAATTTTTGAGTTATGATTTCCAGATTAACTAGTAATTTTTAGATTCACCATTTCCAGATTTATTACTTTGTTTACTAGCACAAACTTGAATCCAAACGATTCTACCAAATGTCATAGTCACACAAATCATTCTAGGCATTGAAGAAACACTCCACAAATAATATATGAACAAAAAGATTTAGAGACACACATTTTAGTATTGCATATGAACCAAGCTCCTTGCTTACTTTTGCCCTTTGCCCCTTTGCACCTAGCTCCTTGCACTTCCTCACCTTGGTTCTTCCTCCTTGGTTCCTTCTTCTCAAATCAGTAGCAATGGGGTGTAGGAAGGTCTCTCTCTCTCTATTTTTTCCCTTCTCTTGAATGGTGGAAGAGGTAAGAAATGAGATGAGTGAATGAGATGAGAGGGAGAGTGATACATAGTGATATAGAGTGAGAGGGGGTTGTTTTCTTGATGGGATTGGCCGAGATTCCCTTGGAGGGAATTAGGGGGTTGGAGTGGCAAGAGAGTGTTGGAGTGGACAAACCCTTTAGGGTTCCCCAACTCATCATGAAGAATCTTCTTTCAAATTGAAACAAAACCCCAAACCCTAGCTCCTTTCCCTCCTCATTTTGGCCGGCCAATTCATGGGCCATTTCCTTTCAATATTTTTTTATTTTTTTATTTTTATTTTTATTTTTATTTTTTTATTTTTTTTGTTTCACAACTCATTGGGCTTCTCGAACCCAACTAAAAAATGTAGATTTGTTTTTCTTTCATGAAGGAGTTTTACACCTAGTGTCTTTCAAATAAAAATATAGTTTTTTGGGGCTCCATAAATTATATTTATATATATAAATAAATTGGGGTTGTTACATCCTATGTTGCCAACTCCGAGCTTCAGATCCCCGAACTCATCACTCTTGGTCACCATCTCCGTAGCTCGACGATAGTATCTCAACGGAAGAGCCATAGCTCGACGACAGTAGCTCGACGGAAGAGCCATAGCCCAACCAAAGAGGTAGCTTATCGCAAGAGCCATTGTTTGACCAAATATAGCTCGAAGAAGTTGAATATAACTCAACGATGTTGAGTCCGATGAAGTTGAATATAGCTCAATGAAGTTGAGTTCAACGAGTGAAATAACTAGACCAAAATGAGTTTTTCCCAAAAAGCTCGACGAGAGATATAGCTCGACCAAAATGAGCTCTTCCCAAAACAGCTCAACGGTAGCATCTTGTTGACGAAAATAGCTCGCCTATAACTTTGCTCGACCGAAACAATCTCGTTGAAAGTCGTGGTCGCCCAAATGCCAAGTTTGAAGGAACCCTGGCCCACTTGATCGTCCAAACTCACAGCTCGACGAAGAGTTATGTCGACAAAATTCCAAAATCCGAGAATAAATGAGTGTAGCTAGACTAAACCATCGGGCGAGCTTGGAGGCTCTTGCAGTAGTCGCTATCCATTAGATCCCCCAGGTAATCGCGCACGAATGAGTTCGATGCTTGAGACCGTGCCACGTTTTTGATGACTTCCCCACTGCTCCTCTCAGTTCCCGTCCGCCCGATCGCCGCGAAGAGCGAGCTAGCGCGTAATCGATGGTTTAGGAGAGGCCATGTCTTTCAATGCATCCACAGTCATCCAATGCACTAAGCGGGCAGGCCTGGAGGTGATCAAGTCTCTGATCGCACAAAAAATCGCGCTGGTGAGATAAATCAATAAAAAAATCCCAAAAGATAGTTAAAAATTCAAGAATTTAGTTAAAAATGAAAAAAAAAAATTCATTTTATTTTCGAAAATTATTTAAAAGTTTTGAAAAATAATTAAAAATAGGAATAATTAATTAAAATTAGAAAAACAATTAATAATTGGGGAAATTATTAAAAATCTAAAAAATGACAAAAAAATCCAATAAAGTTTCAGAAAAATCCCGAAAAGTATTTGCTACCTCCAGAAGCTTCTAATCAGTTCTAGGTATCTCCAATCGTCCCTAAAGGCTAAAATTGTTCTCCATAATTCTAAAATAAGGAAAACTAGTCCCCGAAAGCGAAGAAAATTATCTTCCGGGAGTGGGGGGCTTATGATAATGGTAATAATTGCGACAAATCAGATCCGTACGATTTCATCACAAATCTTAAAATTTTTACATGCAAATTAATCATAACGGGCATCTTTAACTGGTCCAGACTTTCTTCAGGCTCATCTAACATGACATGGGCTGTTTTGAAGCACATTAAAAGTGATAGATTATTCCTACTAGGAGAGACATCCAGCCCATGAGGGTTGTAAGTCAAATCTCTTATCCCCAGATAAAGGAGTCTTATCTCTTGAGGGAGAGAATTAATTGAAAATAAGGAATTCATATCAATCTCCTGCATTATTTTTCAGGCTTATTAATCCCATCCACCCCCCCCCCCCCCCCAAATAAAAATAAAAATCATCAGTCAGAAGGTAATTGGCTTTTTCTCTTTCAAACTCTCTTTCTCTCTCTAGTACTGACTTGAGTGTCGGAAGGTCTGTTGCCAGGACCACCCCTAGTGATTCTTTGCAGGTCCACCAGCCGCGTCAGCAACTGTCGAATTCATATCATGGTGTTCAATCAATGATTCATATTCACTCTCAGAAACACTAACTATTTTTTAGCACGATGATAAAAAATTAGATATTTAGTAGTTTCTTTCAAATAGAAATTCACTATATGTTTACTCCCACACCAAAATAAGTAGCAACAATAGGTTACTTATAACCCAATTCGGCACCCGAGTATAAGTATCCTGGTCTTAACCAGTGATTGACAAAACAATCCATTCTAAATAATTAACCACCTATATTTTTTAAGTTTCTAATTTGTCTTACCACATAAAGCACCAACTTTTCAATCACAATTTCTCGAGCAATATATATATACTAGGTTTGCCCGTTGACACGTGCCTACGGCACGTCTTCGGAACGGTGCACCTGATTTGATTATATAAAATAGTTTTGGACGTCCAGCAAATTAATTGAAGTAGCAAACATATTATATGAGAAAACAGTATATCTACCTTTAAGCTCAACCATCGCCTTCTTAATCATTAACTTGAATTTACCTGGAATGCATATAGTTTGTTAGAAACACTGCATAGTGTTTTTTTCGACTTCAGCATCACTTTTAGATGCTTGTAATAGTTATGCAAGGACATCTATATAATAAAACGCAAAGAAAGCTATCAAGTGGCTCTCCTTCAATCTCCCCTAAAATCAATGGCCCAGATCTAACCTCACAAAACATATTCCCCCCACCCCCAAAGTTTCCCTCCAAAACTCAAATTCAAATCCCCATTCAAAACAACTACTTTATTTATTTAATTATCTCTCTCTCTCTCTTTCTTTCTTCTATTCAAAAAATTAAGAATATAAAAATTTTAAAATTTTCAAAAATAAAAAAACTAAAAAATTTTAAATTTTGAAAACTTAAAAAAAATTCAAAAAAATCAAAAAATTTTAAAAAATTTAAAAAATATATTTATTTTTTAAATATTTAAAAATTGTAAAATTTAAAAAAGTTTACTTTTTTTTTTAATTTTAGAAATTTTGAAAATTTTGAAAATTTAAAAAAATTCAAAAGAAAAAACAAAAAATGAAAAAAAAAAAAATTTTAAAATTTTGGAAATTTGAAAAAATTTGAAAATTTGAAAAATCTCAAAGCAAATCCAAATCCAAATCCAATGTCGAACCCCAATCAAGAGGTCGTCGCCGATATCTGATCCGCTGTTGATTCCGTATCGGTGACTCATCTCCACCAAATCGAGCGCGAATATCAAGCAACTCCGTATCGGTGACTCCCCTCCACCGAATCGAGAGCCTCTATATGCGATGCGATCTAATTTCATCTCATTAACCGAATTCACATTTTAATTTTTAATTTTTTTAATGCAGGGGATTGCTCAGTTTTTTGCTAACTTGAATTTTGTGTGTGCATGAGATTTAAGTTCAGAGATGTATGATTATTTTATTTTGTATTTAGACATACTCATAGTGGCTATGAGATTAGAGTAAACTCTATAAAACTCTATGCAGTGTTTTATAGAGTAATGTCCTTGCATAACTATTACAAGCATCTAAAAGTGATGCTGAAGTTAAAAAAAACACTATGCAGTGTTTCTAACAAACTATATGCATTCCAGGTAAATTCAAATTAATGATTAAGAAGGCGATGGTTGAGCTTAAAGTTAGATATACTATTTTCTCATATAATATATTTGCTACTTCAATTAATTTACTGGACGTCCAAAACTATTTTATATAATCAGACCAGGTGCACCGTTCCGAAGACGTGCCGTAGGCGCGTGTCAACGGGCAAACCTAGTTACTCTATAAAACACTGCATAGAGTTTTATAGAGCCTACTCAAATCTCATTACCACTATGAGTATGTCTAAATACAAAATAAAATAATCATACATCTCTGAACTTAAATCTCATGCACACACAAAATTCAAGTCAGCAAAAAAACTGAGTAATCCCCTGCACAAAAAAAATTAAAAATTAAAATGTGAATTCTGTTAATGAGATGAAATTAGATCGCATCGCATATAGAGGCTCTCGATTCGGTGGAGGGGAGTCACTGATACGGAGTTGCTTGATATTCGCACTCGATTTGGTGGAAGGGAGTCACCGATACGGAATCAACAGCGGATCAGATATCGACGACGACCTCTTGATTGGGGTTCGACATTGGATTTGGATTTGGATTTGCTTTGAGATTTTTCAAATTTTCAAATTATTTCAAATTTCCAAAATTTTAGAATTTTGTTTTTGATTTTTTGATTTTTCTTTTGAATTTTTTTAAATTTTCAAAATTTCTAAAATTTCTAAAATTAAAAAAAAAGTAAACTTTTTAAATTTTTTTTTTTTTTGAATTTTTTTTAAAGTTTTCAAAATTTAAATTTTTTTTAGTTTTTTTATTTTTTAAAATTTTAAAATTTTTATTTTCTTAATTTTTTGAATAGAAGAAAGAGAGAGAGATAATTAAATAAATAAAGGAGTTATTTTGAATGGGGATTTGAATTTGAGTTTTGGAGGGAAACTTTTGGGGGGGAAAATATGTTTTGTGAGGTTAAATCTGGGCCATTGATTTTGGGGGAGATTGAAGGAGAGCCACTTGATAGCTTTCTTTGTGTTTTATTATATATATATATATATATATATATATATATATATATATATATATATGTATATGTACTTTTGAGCCAATAAGAGAGCATACTGTATATCGTAGAGTTTCTGAGCTGGTAATGATAAAATCGTAGCAAATCAGGGTCGTTCGATTCCAGAACAGATCACAAAGCTTCTACTGTCAAATTAATCATAACTGCCCTCTTTAACAGGTCCGAGCCTTCTCCAAGCTCCTTTACAAGACAGAAGCCTCTTTCAAGCCCATAAAAAGTGACTAATTAGGCCCACTAAGAGAAACGCAGCCCATGAGGGTTGTTAGTCAAATCTCTTATCCCCAAACAAGAGAGATTATCTCTTGAGGGAGAGATTCAAATAGAAGATAGGGAATTCATAGACAATCTAATGGATTCATATCAATCTCCTGTAAGGTTTCTCTGACCTATAAATACCATCCCCCCTCCTCAGTCAGAAGGTAATCAATCGTTTCTATCTAAAACTCTCTTTCTCTCTCTGGTTCAGACTTGAGCGTCGGGAGGTCTATCGTTGGGGCCACCCCTGGTGTTTAAGGTTGTTCGTAGGTCCATCGGCCGCATCAACAACCGTCAGATCCAGATCATGGTGTTCAATCAACAATCCAGAATCAATCTTAGGAGCTGTAATCGCATTTCACCGCAACGATCAAAGGTCAGATTATTATTAGTTTCCATCAAATATTAACTCACTATTTGTTTCCTCAAATACCAAAATAAGCAGCATCAGATTGGCGCTGTCTGTCGAAAACTACAAAAATCTAACTTACTGCCATGTCGTCAAGACTAAGAAGCGGACGGCGGCCTCAAGATGCCGCACCAACTCTCTTCGTCAATCAGCTCCTTCTGTGGAAGATCCGATTCATCCTCAATAGCCGCTCCGTCAGCCTAGTCAAGCTCCTGTCAATGGATAGGCACTAACGGGCTCTCGAAAAATCCGTCATGAACAACATCCTCTGTATAACCATGTCTTAGTCCATAATGTGTCAACCGTTTCAATGGCCACGTGAGTCCCCCGGGGATCTAGAGTTCTCGACTAAATCATCAGCGCCAGGCAACAAGGAACTGATCTATGAATCTACTTGGATGAGAGGCATGCCCGAACTGAGGCTTCCCACTCAGAACGTCAGGTAAATCGGAGAAGCAACTCTCCTAGGCAGATATCAAGGTGTTCCTCCTCTCATATGGGGCATACTGCAATAAAATGCCTAACTCATGAGAGTCGAAATCTTCTAGAGCAGAACAAAGAGAAAGATGCCCTAGTTACTATGGTTGAATTGAAAAAGTTCATGCTCGACATCCTCCGAGCTATCCATGGTAGCCAAGATCTGGGCTAGTCCTCCAAAGAAGAATTCGCCGACTCAAATGGATCCAAACGAAAGGACGACCAAGTCCTTCACCGTATCCGAGAGGTAGAAGATCATCTAGAACAGATAAAGAATGAGGGAAACTGCTCCAACAATGCCTACTGCCCTAGTCAACCTCTTTTCAGCAAAACATTCCTCGATGCACCAATCCCAAAGGACTTCAAAGCTTCTCAATTCGAATCATACGATGGGGAATTAGACCTGACTAACCATATTGAAAGTTTCAAGACCCTCATGACGGTCTACAACGCCACCGATGCGCTCATGTGTCAAACAATCCCCACAACACTAAAAGGATCATCAAGAGAATGGTATTCCCGGCTCACTCCGGAGTCTTCGACCAGCTCAAGTAGCCCTTCATAGAGCAATTCAATACCAATCGAAAGACTGAAAAAACAGTACCTCACTGTTGGAACTGAAGCAAAATGAAGGGAAATTGTTAAAAGACTTTGTCAAATGCCTCAAATCTGTAGCAAGGTCGATCTCTTCTTTCGACTCTTCAGTGGTGGCTGCAGCTTTCCGCCACAACATCACTCATAAAGAACTAAAAGCTTCCCTCGCGAAGAAGCCTCCAAAGATTTCACTGAGCTCCTAGAAAGGAGTGACAAATACATCAGAGTCGAGAAAGCTCTCAATCTGTATGCCAAGAAAGAGTCATCTTTCGGGAACCAACGAAAGAAGGAAAGCGAGTAAGCACCCAAAAAGTTTCAGAAAGACGACGCAGGTCAATATCGTCCTCCTCTAGTACCCCGCTTCGACAAGTTCACTTCCCTGAATGCGAGTGTGTCTGCCATCCTCAAGGTAGTTGAAAAGGATGGGATAGTCTGTCCTCTTCCTTAAATGACAATGACTAGCAAAAGAAGAGACAGAAACAAGTGATGCACATTTCACAAGGACCATGGACACACCACCGATGACTGCCGAGCCCTTAAAGAAGAATTGGAAGCCCTAATTCGTAGGGGCTATCTCTCCAAATGTGTTCAGAAAGATAACAACGCTGAAAACCCTCCGCCCCGAGGGGCTAATAAGCGTCAAAGGAGGTCATCCGAATCGCAAGACTCTGAATACATGGTCATTCTCCACTATTCATGGAGGTTCGATGGGGGGAGATTCCAACTCCTCCCGCAAAGCCTTCATGACGAGAATTTAGTACATAACACTCCACCTACAGAGAGTTTGGGCTTCTCTGTCTCATTCTATGATAAAGATCTTAAGGGCGTCAAAACATTTGATTGCGACACATTGGTTATCAATTTATGGATGGAAAGTCATGAGGTGTGACATATCCTTGTAGATAATAGCAGCTCCGTAAACATCCTTTTCATGGCCACATTCGATGCTCTAAAGCTCTCATAAGATCGACACAAGCTAGTCGGTTATACACTTCACAGCTTCTCAGGCACACCCATCCAAGTTGAGAGAATCATCATGCTTGACGTGATGACAGGAAAAGCCCCAACAACTCTGACGGAAGCATTAAACTTCATGGTAGTCGACATCAAAGCCGCATACAACGCCATATTTTGCCGCCCGGGCCTAGCATCTTTCCATGCAGTTGCGTCCACGTTTTACATGAAAATGAAGTTCCCAACAACAGTAGGTGTATGCCAAGTTGTGGGGAGCCAACAAGCAGAACGAGCATGCTACACCGCTACAATGGGGGACTCGGTTCCCCCCCTCATCGCCACAGAGTTACAGGCAGAAAGTAATCACAGTAACACCAAGTCTACTGGCGAGTTCGAAGCTACTGCACTAGTCATCCCTATCGAGAACTTCCAAATCTGTCAAGTCATATTCTCCTAGGTCCAAATTCGTGATCATCAGAATACAATAATAAACCTAAATCCTTCGCCCAAAGCCACTCCGCTAAGTCAACGGGAAGAAATAGTCCGGCCTAAGCTCATCAGCATACTGAAAGGTCTCCCATTCTCTACACAAGTCAAGCGGAGGCTCACTCCAAAACAAGCGAGTCCAGACAAGGTCTACCAATTTGTTCGCCTATCAGCTCACCAACTTTAAGACCCGTGGGGCAAGAATACAACACCAGGAAATTGGAATGAGAAACATCTCTTGAACCATAACGAGGGCGACTAAAACGTCGTCTCTTAGTAGTAATTGAATTCTTATTTTGTAATAAAGGTCAGCCAGTAGAGCAGCAATTTTGTTTATTTTACCTTTCAATAAAGACCGCTTTCACTACCGGTCAATGCATATAATAAAAGGTCAGTCATTAGAGAAACCACTTAGTTCATTTCTTAATAAAATTAACTAGTTTATTTCTAAACTTTTTGTTCAATTTTATTAAAGCAAACAATGAGTTAAATGTACAACTTACACCGAAAACGACACTAAACACTCGTTAAAAGCTCCCTACAGGACGGATTCGGAGGCCATACCCATGGCTCGAAGTTACTCTAGCAATTTGCAACAATGCAAATTCAGAGTTCACTTCGCCATTCGATCTGCTCCTGCAATCTATTAATACTTAAACTAAAAAGTTCGGAATCCATACCCATGGCTCGAAGTTACTCAAGCAATTTGCAATGAAGCAAATTCAGAGTTCGCTTTGCCATTTGATCTATTCGTGAAACTAGTTAAAGTTTCTTAAAGACAGATTAGAGGTCCAAAATCGTTGATTGTAGTTACTCCAATAACATCCAGTAACACTTGCAAAAGCAACACTTACAGTGCAACTCACCACTTAATATAACTCTCACAAATTTTTTGGAGGACACATACAACAAGTATGGAAAATAACTCTCCCTCAGAGTTGCTCTTACAACTAACTGAGTACAAGGCAGATAAGTTCAAAACTCCATTGCACATCGTCCACAGTTCGTTAGCTATACACAACAGACTTGAGGCCCTATTATTTAGCTACAAAGAACCCTGTCAACAACCTAACAATCTCAACAAGGTGCTCCACAAGGATCAAGCATATCAAGAGATTTAATTAAAAATTACAAAACTATCCTAAACCCATATGTTTAGATCCAGTATTACAAGTACAAAATTATGAGCCAAAACTACGTGTGACCTACAAACCATCCTTTCAGCTCAATGGGAAAGGAATGTTATTCCAGAGAGACAAACCTCCTTGTGGGTTTCCAGACGGCCAACACTCTTCATGGACCGCTGGCATCTTTGGCAGAGAGCGCCGACCCCATGGATTGAGTCTGTGTGTAACGCCCCGATTTCCACGTAATTGGGAAACCGTGACACATGCCAAGATCTTTCCTTCAATTAGTCATGATACACAGAAAAGCAGGGAAAATTTTAAAACTTTTCTTCAACACAGAGTTACTACGCAGTAATTACAAATATCAATTTGTAATACCAAACTGTAACGCCTGCCCTTTTCTTTTCTTTTTGACTCCAAAATCAATTCTTCCAATTTCTATATCACTTTAAACATAAACTAAAATAGTTATGTTTCAAAGAAAATTTAGGCAGAGTCTCCCTTGTAATTTCTGCCCCAAAACACAAAAAGCTTATGGAATTCTGCTCTAAATTCCGTAGCTCACATCACAGGCAATAATATCACGGGCTCCCTAGGCCAAAATGAGCATCATCACACAGGCAATATATATATATGCTCTGGGGGCCAAACTCATAACGATATATCAATTATCAATTAAAAACCATAAATTCTTTTGAAAACGCAGTAAGTTTTTAGAAAATAATTTGTAAAAACATACTATAGCGCCCGGTACTCCACAACGAGATGGGTACGGGTCAAAACCATATCATGCCACCTCACACTATACTCTGCATCATCGTCCACATACTTATACATCAAAAATACAATTTAAAGCATAAAACCTTTACTATTTACAATTAAACCATAACAACAAATTTGTAAACTGGAGCTCCACTCCACAGAAACCTGTACCTACACCTCACCTCTGCACTGCTGAGGACCTGTAACAGTAGGAACCTAGGGTAGTCCAGGGACTCCCTAACCCCTAAACACTAAGGGGTTAGCCATTTCTGGTGTAAGTATAATTTATAAAATAAGTAAATAAATTAAACTTACAGGTAAAAACATAACGAACTCACAATTACCAAGATAAACAAATCTTACTTGACATCTGATCATGTAAACATCACAAATGAGATTTCACATCAATTACACTCTCAGTCATCACCTGTATGTATATCTATACCCGCTCATAACATACTTATATTTAGTAACCATTTGAATAACCGCTCTCATAATACAATATTGATTTTATTTCCTTATATCACGTATTACATCATACACATATGCCTTCACTCTCATACTACCACATTCATTCATGTCCAACCTAACATCTCATTGCACCTTACCATTTACTTGCATTTTATCACAATATACCCCATATCCCAACATAGTTTGGCAATAACATATCACATGCCAAGCCGATAGCTTGGGTAATAATCACCGCACATCCCAAGCCCAACTTGGGTAATATCACATCACATCCCAAGCCAATAACTTCGTTATTAATTTACTTCAACTATCACACTCGCAATTCATCTCGAATGGAAAAGACACGTGTACATATAATTGATGTGTCAGTGTATGTTATGACTTAACTCTAATGCAAAATTACCAATACAATGATGCTTTTATTCTAATGCAAGCTAGTCTCCGGAACAGTATGCATCCCATACTACATACGCCCCATCTCAAGCCGTTACTCCATATACAGGGATTTGAACCCGCGTTATGAATTTCTAATTGTACACAACCTGTTCTTGACAATACAACATGACTAATGAGGTTGCAGACGTGGTCAAGTCCCACCAATGCAGTACACTCATGGTGTCTATGTTTGCCACTACTACCCGGTACACCGGACCTCACTCAAAAACCAGACGAACACAGGGTCTCCTGAGCGCAGGATAGCATAAAGCCTATCCTGTGTCACCCATCATAGATTGTGATCTATGGACTGTTCGCTCTCCCTGGCCAAGGACCCATCGGAGTTCCGGGATCCATCCCCTAGCTCCGCCCGCCTTATCATGGCACTTCAGGAATTAACAGTGTGAGATACGCAACCCGTGCTCCCAACTCGTGAGAAGGCACCGTACGTATCCCTTTGACGGGAAGGTGCAACCCAATAACACCACCTAAGGTCGGCCCCAAAGGACGAGTTGGTCGTATGGTGCCCCCTACTACCAACTCCTCTCTTTCTGGCAAAATGGTTAAGTAAAGGATCTTTATGAGTCACTACCCTAACGATGTCACTAACCCTGAACAATCCTAGGGATGACAATATTATAAACACAACATGCTAGGTCTTAAATTAGACTTCGCAAGATAACTCTACTAGGTTGCTCAACCTAGACTTACCAGAATCCTTCAGGATCCGGTTCATGGCTTATCGATCCAAGACCGTAGCAATACGAACGTATTCGCATGCTACTACCTGAACTTGGATTTCGTCACACTCTAGTCCGCAATCAACCAACGGTTAAGATCTGACGACATCCTCGAAGTGACTTGTCCACAGTCCCTTAGGAGTAAGCTAAATACACGTCTTAATGGTCGATAGCCCTAGGGCAATGATATCACCCTAGATGAGCACAACAATTGCGTATTAGCTAAGAAGCTACATACGAGTAACCAAAAACACATACGAGCCAAATAAGCTCCGTATGGGACCAACATCTACATACGGGCCAGTCGAGCCGCGTATGAGACAACAACATGCATACGAGCCAAATAAGCTGCGTATGAGACCAACA
Organism: Hemerocallis citrina; assembly: GCA_017893485.1. Taxonomy (NCBI): domain Eukaryota; kingdom Viridiplantae; phylum Streptophyta; class Magnoliopsida; order Asparagales; family Asphodelaceae; genus Hemerocallis; species Hemerocallis citrina. Next base: position 307,664,984 of record CM030358.1, read on the forward strand.
TCTACATACGGGCCAGTCGAGCCGCGTATGAGACAACAATATACATACGAGCCAAATAAGCTGCGTATGAGACCCACAGCTACATACGGGCCAGTCGAGCCACGTACGCGCAAAACCACATACAAACAATCATACAGGTAATCAAACCTAGAAGTAATCAACTGTGCTTACTAGAAAACTTGATCTTCTATAATTAGAAGTAACAGAAGAATCTACTATAATTAACATAAGCATGGTATCCTTCTAAAATCAACTCATCATGGCATACCTACTATAATCCACTCAAACATGAGATTCTCACTATAATCAGCCTACAACAACTCAAGCATGGTATCTTTCTAAAATCAACTCGAGCATGGTAGGTTTTACTGGAATATCACATAGGCATGAATGGGTTCTTCACACAACTCAAGCATGGATTCTTAATATATCACAAGTGTGGGTTCATTCTCTTCAACAATCCAAATCCATAGGATGGGTTCTTTTGACTCACTACTACTAACAACTAAAATGGGTTCTTTTTTGCATACTTAAATAATATAGCCATAGGAATGGGATCTTTCTCAACCTACATCAAGTAATCAACATAAAGGTGTGATCTTTTAACATCTTACAATTGACAACATCAAAAGATTGTTTCTTTATCATACTACAACTAACATAACATCAAGTTGGGTTCTTTTAGCGTCCACAATTTACTCAACCCTCAAAATGGGTTCTTTCTCAACCTACAACAACTCATACCCGAAAGATGGGTTCTTTTAGCATCCACAATTTACTCAACCCTCAAAATGGGTTCTTTCTCCACCTACGACAACTCATACCCAAAAGATGGGTTCTTTTAGCATCCACAATTTACTCAACCCTCAAAATGGGTTCTTTCTCAACCTACAATGACTCACACCTAAAAGATGGGTTCTTTTCTTCACCTACACAAGTAGTAACCCTAAAGATGGTTCTTTCTACATATACATAAACAAATAAGGAGAGCAAACAACTAATTTAGAAGTAGAGAATCCTCACATACATAACTAATCCCTTATATCGGTTTTATATACTCAAAATAGTTAACTTGACCAAATATCACAAAAACCTATTTTCGGGCCCATAAAAATTCTTATTTTCCCTTAAATCAATCTTTAACATAACTTCTACGAAATATATCGAAAAGCCATAAAATTCGGCCACAACATAAAATATAAGTAGATACATCATACTCACATATTTCTCAACCACAAAATACATATAAATAAATTAGTACCCACATATTTCTTAAACCCACAAAATACGTAAATAAATCGATACTTACTTATTTCTTTAAACTACAAAATACATAAATAAATTAACACTCACATATTATTCAAACCACAAAAATATATAAATAAGTTAACTCACATATTCTTCAAACCACAAAATATATAATAAATCAATACTCACATATTTCTTAAACCCACAAAAATATATAAATAAACTAACTCACATAATTTTGTGAAGATCCAAAGCCCCATGCCACCTCGCATCCAAAGTTGCAAATATATCTTATCATCAGTTTCAAGCAATTAAAACTCAAATCATCCAAACCAATCATAAAAGCTAATAACACTATTCCAAATGTCACACAAGCGTTTATTGAACGCTTGGGATATACACGTGCGATGCACGTGATAATCTAATGCCTAGGGTATTTTCATTCCCAAATAATTACTAAAATTGCCCCCAAAATATTCTAATAGTCCAACTATACTCTCCACTATTATAACAGAAATAGTTCATACATATATAATTCCCTTTTTCAAACCCAAAACCCTAATTTACTAACAACTCACAAATTCCCTAATAATCTACTAATTCCTCAAATCTACCACTTCCAACATCTCTAAATCTCTCTACCATAATGATCCTACTCAATAGAAATTAACCCAACATAATTTTATACAATAAAATAGTTAGGGTTTTACCTTCCCGAAATCCAATCGAAAATCCGACGCTACCACCATGTAGAGAATCCCTCATTTAGTCTAACCCTCAACTTAATTCGAAATCGATGAAGGATCGGAGGGGATTTGAGGTAGGGAACGAATTGTCGAAGTGGGTTCGATGGGTTTCTTTGATCGGGATGGAAACGATGGGAAGGAGAAGAAGGAGAAGGAACAAGGGAAACGGGGTGTGGGTTTCCCATCGGTTGGGTGTGAATCGGAGAAGGAGGAAAAGGGAGGAGGAGGGCCGGGGTGCTTCTGGGGTCGACATCGAACCGGAAGGAAGAAGAAGAAGGAAAGGGAGAAGGAAATGGGGTTTGGGTTTCTTTGGTTGGGAGTGAACGGGACGAGAAGGGAAGTAGGGGAAGAAGAGGGAGTGGGGGAACCGGGGGGGGGGGGGGGTGTTATCTGGGTTGGGGTGGAACCGGACGGGAAGAGAAAAGAGAAGGAAGAAGAAGGAGAAGGAGAAGGAAGAGAATGTGGGGGTTTTTTTGTAAAAATGGAAATAAATAATAATAGATGGATAAATATCTAAGGAAATATTTCATATAAGCCCCCTAGCCTTAATACATTTCAACTAAAACCCAACTCTCTACTTTAATATTATAAACAACACAAAAATACATTAAAACTACTTCGTAATAATCCGTATAAAAAAAATAATTTAATAATAATAAAATAAAGTAGACAATAACTAATATTTCTCAATTAAAAATATTTGTTATCAGAAAAATACATACTCGTGTGCAATTTTCAATTGCGCACACATTACGATGCAAAATAGCCATATGCTATTTTTCGGGTTGTTACACTGTGGGCCAGCATCTGATGCACGTGATTATCGGCGGACTGAAGTCAAACTCAACAAGATGGACACCCCACTCTGAGCATCACCAGGAAGACGAAGGGGTACCTGCGCCGTCAAAATCGCTCCCCGAACGGTCGACCCTGCTCCACCAGTCGTTGTGCTCCCGTTCACATTAGTCGTGATGACCTTTTTCACATCAACTGTTGCTCCCTTTTTCGCACTAGGAACATGCAACGTGCTAGCAGTTTGCAACCCACCAAGTCTCGCTTGGAGACGATATAACTCCAAGTTTTTCTCAACAACTATTTTCCTAAGTATAGCACAATCTCCGATACATTCTTTTGTTACCTTCGGAGGCAATGACATGCGGGCAAGGCAATCAGCGAATAGGAGGGCTAACTCACTATTCCTCTCGATATGCAGCAACTTAAGGTGAACAGACTTTAGCCACTCATCTTCCAACTGAACATGTGAACGATCAACAGCTAATTTTGTTATGCACAGTCCCTTAGGAAGATGCTTAACCTTGTCACTACAAGGTTTCTCCCCTGTCCCAACGATCATCTGTCAACAAGCCAAAGAACATATTGCGAAAGGGACAAACAATTAGGTGCTACGGTCAAGCATCACTTCAAAGCGCATCAACACAATACAATAAGTTGTGATAAAGCTAGAAAATAGTTTTTCATCAAACGAAGATACAAGAACACGATGACCATTCCGCAATTAGGCATCACACACAACAACTAAAAGTCCAACGCAAATGCAACTAACATCCGAAACAAAGGCAACTAATGAAAGCCTAAAAAAGGGCATAACAGGGTGAATCAAGCGTCTACTTGCTTCGGCACCACCACAGACAAGGAGCCCCCAGTTGCCTCCTTCTCCTTGTTCTTCTTCCCAAAACTGCTCCCCATGCCCCCCGTAGGAGTACTGTCCTTGCCATCATCCTTCCTGCACGTATTAAAGGGCTCCCCAGATCAAAGACTCACATGGTAGCCCTTCCCATCGAAACCAGAAACACACTTTGCCTCGTGTGAAATTGCCGCGACATAAGACTTGAGCACCACCCCATGCAGCTTGGACTTATCACTCTGCATGAACCTTGGCCACCTCGGCCTTCAGTTCCAAAGCTGCATCAGCGCGGGCCTTCTCCAACTTCAAGGCCGCATCAATGCGGGCCTTCTCCAACTCTAGTAAAAGATCGGTGTTCCTCTTAGCCGATGCCTTCTCTTTCTCCTTCAATGCCTCCATCTTGAAGCACATCTCCTCCTTACTCAATGCCAACATCTCCAACTCAAGGAGCACCTCCCCTTCCTTGTTCTTCAGCTTCTCCAAATTCTCCTTTAGCTCTTTGACGACTTTTTTCTTGTCCTTCTCGGCACGAGAAATCTGAGCCCTCAAATTTTCTCCTCAGCCACATAGATTCGACCAAATGCCCAAAGTGACACATCGCCTGAGATGAACAAGAAAACAATTAAAACATTATGTTGCAAAAGAGGAAAATGCAAGCTAAGAAACAAAGTGAACTAGAGCATACCGTCATGTGTGCCCTCGCAATCTCTAAGACCGACCTCTCAGGGGGCTCCATCTTCAGCTTCTCTTGGTCAGCGGGAGTAGGGATGTGGCGGCTAACGTTGAGGCAAGCAGCATAGTTCCCCAAGAAGCTCTACTGGGGCATAATCCAAACACAGTATAAACACGGAAAAAATTACAACTTTTCTTTACAACTATTCTTTATTACAATGCACAGCAAAAAATTAAACATATTTATTACAATACATCTCAACATATTAACTTCAGACATCTCAAGGTTCAAGCTTTAACCTAGTTCAAGCGACTCACTCGCAAATCCAGCAAAACTAACCAGAAAAGTGCCATGTCAGTTTAATGCAACTGACGCAATAGTATAATAATACTAACCATCCAAAGTCTCACATTCACAAACATGTCGCACAACATAAAATAAAACAAGGATAAAAGATTCACAAAATCAACAGGTGAAACTACACTAAATGAATATATGTGTCTGGAAAACATATGAAAATGCATAAAACAATATCCAAGAAAACACAATGCACACAATGCACACAAATGCATACTTGTTCGGATTCTATGCATCCCATTCTACATGGGTCCAAGGGCAAGCCCTTAGCATTCACCACTTTTTACGGTTCAATCCCTCGCCATGAAAACAACATCGGTGATAGAGACAAGAATAGACACTCCGTGAATAGACCCAAGCCTCGGTACAGCAACCCGCCAAGATGTACAAGTGTAAACATGCAAACATCCTGCAAGCATCGCTCTAACTATGGAGAACCACCTCCCTATCGTATATCCCGTGAATAGGCCAGTCGATTCTCAACGCCCATATACATCGTACATTTTGCAAATAGGTCTACCGACCCTCCACGCATAAACATACCATACGTTCTGAGAATAGGCCTGCCAACCCTCGACACGCGAACAAACCAAATCCATATCACTTTTAGGCATTCCGTGAAAAGACTTGCTGACCCTTGACGCGCGAACATTTAAGAGAGACACAACAAATACACAGTACTAGAATACATCTTCTCGACTGAAAACAGAGCCCATACTTATGTTGCCCAAGTTCTGTCACAATTCTCAACTTAGTGCTTATTAGGGCTGCAAACGAATCGAGCTATTCACGAGCTATTCGGCTCGAGCTCGATCAAAGTTCGGTCAAAGCTCGGCTCGAACCGAGATCGAGCTTAAAACTGAGCTCGTTTCGTAAACAAGCCGAGCTCGAGCTTGTGGTTTTTTTAGGGTAAGCTCGCGAGCTATTCAGCTCGAATACGGTCAAAGCTCGGCTCAAATCGAGCTCGAGCTCAAAATTGAGCTCGTTTCATAAACGAGCCGAGCTCAATCCTGAAGGTATTCGGCTCGGCTTGGCTCGATTGCAACCCTAGTGCTTGTTCTTATATTTGTAATAATAACAACCTGATCCACCTAGAACTAGCTCTACCCTGCTAGACTTCACTTGAACACTAGCCCCTCAGACTAATTTCCCTACAATCAAAATATCCACTACCAGTACTCATGGATTCGCTCAGTATCTACCTTTTTCGTTCTTTTCTTTTTTTCCCTTTTATTATCATATTTTATTTGCATTGAATAAAATATTTTATTTTTCTTGATCATCTAAATCAAATTTTGTTCATGAATTACTTTTGTTCTTCTTGATGGACTATTTTCTTGTTGATCCTATTTTTATTTGATAGTGGGCATTTTATTTGAACCATATTATCCTCAAATCCATCTTTTATTGAACCCAAAACTCAATTTCAATTGTTTCTAGACCCAAACCCATTATTATTGGATCCTAATCCATTAACCCAATAACCTAATTGCACTATATAAATACAATCCTATTGCAAACCCTAAAAAGAAAGAAAAAGAGAGAAAAAAAACCTAATACTTTTCGTCTCTCCTCTCTCCTCTTTCTCTCTCCTCGATCTGCAGCCAACCTCGACCCTCTTCCCCGACCACCTCCGGCGACGCCACCACCAGCACCGCCTTTCCCTGTGTCATTTCCCCCTCCGGTGAGCCACCCCGAGCACCACCCTCACCCGGCCGTCGACCCCAACTACCACTCTGCTGCTTCTCTGTTTTTCCTGCCCAAAACAGAGCCACCATTGCGGCTGTCTCTTTTCTGCTCGACAACAGCAGCAGCTACCCGAGATCCCCCACATGCTGCCGTCGACTCACCCCTTGGCCCTGCTGACTTGTTGCCACTCCTTTACTGTTGCTTGTTGCTGCTATTTTATTGTTGCTGTTGTTGCTTTGGTTCTTTGTGCACGTGGTGTTCACATATTATTTCGTGAGTTCGTGAGTTCGTTGCTTCGAGATTCTCAACCCGTTATTTTTGGTATTCAAACTTATCATCCATAAGGCAAGTTAATTTTCCTCTTGAATTGAATATTGTATCAAATTCATGTTTTTATTGAAATTCTTACAAGTAGATCCAATTGTTCATCATATCGTATATTGTTCGTCCCTTTTTGTTGAGTATATTGAGGGTTTACATGAGCTAACCCAAACATCCTCGTCTTCTGGCCTCTATTGACTCCAAAAATTGAATATTTTATGTATTCATATAGTATTGATAATAGGGTATGCACATAACCACTACACAATTAATCTATTTTAGAATTTGTTGCTAGGTCGTATGTTTATTATTGAGTTTATTATTGAGTTTTCGCTGATTCTAAAAATGTAACAACTTGATGTCGATTTTCAATCTTAACATGAAATCGGTAAAGAATGATGTGTTTGACTTAGCTACTGTTGTCGGATTTTGTACTTTAAAATTGCGTTGGATTCGTTGGGAATTCTTGTTTCCAGAACTTCTGACGTATTCAGTTTTTGATTTGTAGCAGCGGAAAATTACAATTTAGTACAGGGAACTTTTGCTGTCCTGAAATTTCACTTTTTAGTTTTCTTAATTTAATTATTCCTATATCATAGTATTGCATGAATTGAACTATGCATGTTGCATTGCATGATCTTAATGAGTTATTTTCATCATTCTAATTGTCCAATTCAAGTTATCATACTATTATTCTTCTATTGTTAGTATCGTTCGTCTAAATGTCCCATAATTGCGTATTGTATTTTTGTATTAATAAAATAATTAACAAGGCGGGGTTTGAGGGATTGACTGGAGTAGTTGATGATATAGTGACTGCACGCAGAAGTGTGGGCTATGTTTTCCAAAATAATGTGTGTTGGCTAGTGTTATCGTTATCGATTTATTATTGGATTACCGACTACAAATCCCAATTGATCATGTATTGTTTTATTGTTATTGTGCCAACCCGTAACACCCATGCTGTAAACAATATTATCGTGCTGCGTACATGATCTATAGAATCTTCCACTTAAGTCTAAAAAAAATTGATTGTATGCATCGAACCTGTAGAATGGGATGCTGTAGTACGTACATTAGTTAGGATTAAAATGAATAATAGACTTAAGATTTGACACAACATCGACATTGCATATTTTTACATCATTGTTCCTATTGATATCAAATATTGTCTAAGTGTTATTGATACTATTGAACATTGTTATCGAATATTGAATAATTGTTTATAACTATTGCATCGACTACCATGATATTGATTATTGCTATTGTCCCATGTTATTGATTCCTATTGATCCATTGAATTCATTGTTATATCGATATTCCCTTGTTCCTTGTTTTCTGTACTTGCTGTCCATGACTTGCTCTAAGGAAAACTTTTCTCCTCTTTTTAGATGAAATGTTCAAAGGTGATCATGGAGAACTACCTGCTGGGATTAGAGAACAAACTTTATGAAGATTTAATGCTTTCTAGTTGCTTATTATTTTGTTGAGCATATTGTATTGAGAATTATTATTGTGATTGGATTTATTAGTATATTGGACTTATGAACCGGATATTATTACTAAACGTTGGATTATTGTATTTGGATATTGCATATTACTTCATTCCAAGTATTATTATTAATGAGATTATTATTATTGCCTGTACAATTATTTGTACTGATTATATTGTTGAGCTGAATGGGTGAACAGCTTATGGATGATGTTAGTTATTTGCTGGGCCAATGTCACGTGCTTGTATTCCATACTTTTGGAAAGCGGGGCGTGTTAAGGTTTTTAGTGGTATCAGAGCCCAGGTTTGGAAAATGTATTAGACAAACATGACTAACGTAAGGAAGTTTGGCTTTGATTGATATATTAGTCAGATTTGGTTTTTAACTGATTTGACTCAACAGTACGTGCAATATAAGAATCACATGAATAATTGATAACCAACTCATGATCTGGAGCTAACCGTTTGATTTTTATCGTAGACCATGGTTAGAAAAGGTGCTTCATCTACCCGAGCTGGGATGATCAGTCTAATGAGCCCAATGTTGCACAGATGATGCAAATGCAGCATGAACACAATAAACTGATGATGCGGATGCAACGGGAGCATAATGAATAGATAAGAATTACTTTTGAAGCTGCCAACAGGGAACCCGTTGTACCTGTACCTGGATTGCTACCACTGAGACCGGATAATGTAGCAAACTTCATGAGGCTCCATCCAGAAAAGTTCTCGGGCACTGAAGGTCTGCTTGAAGCCGAGCAATGCCTTATCAGGACTGAGCAACTGTTGACTGCAGCACAGATAGCGGATGTGGATCGTGTGGATTTGGTGAGCATCCAACTTGTTGATCTTGACCACATCTGGTGGCATGTTGAGGCTGAACGATTGGGCCGACCCATCCACTTGGCCATCTTCACTAAGACCTTCCGCACGAAGTTCTTCCTTAATGCCACCAAGAATAAAATAGAACGACAGTTTGTCTCTTTAACTCAGGTTCGTCAGATAGTGTTTAATCATACTTTATCGTTGTTATTTCATAAAGTACCGACGTTAAACTAAACTGTCACTCCCCGCACTAGTAGAAAATGCTACAGTCGCAATAGAAATTTCTCTTGTAGAAGAGTACAATTCCATGGTTAGTGTACATTTGTAAGGGATTTTTTTTCATTCCCTTGTAATTGTGCTGTTGTGAAATCTCTCCTGGTTAATGTACACATTCGCAACGGAATTTTAACTATCCCTTGCGAATATTAGCCACAATAGAATATCTGCAATGGAAGTTGTACCTTGCTATCCCCATATATAAGAGAATATCTACAACAAATTCGTCTCTTGCAAGTGTGTTTTAAAAGGGACTTTTCCCGTTGCTGATGAACTATTGCTACAGAGATCTGCAAGATACTGATTCTCTTGCAATTGCTACCTCGCGAATACAATTGCACACATTTTTTCTTCATTACTGATTATATTTGAATGGCTTAACCAAATTTACAAATTAAAACAATGTATTTTGACAATGAAGAACATATAATTATTTCACATATTGATTCACTCAATTATATAAAAGAAAACACAATAATGCAAAATAAGTTTGAATATTATATAATTCAGAACCTTCTCATTACAAAATTTTTTGTTTGTTTCATAGTGCCAAAACAACAATACATTCTAGAAGAAAAGATAAGTTGTGAAACTCCAAGAAACAAAATAAAATGTTTTCAAAATAACTTTTAACCCGCTACTGCTTCCATGTATCCCCAACTTCACTTTTCACGTAAGGTCTTCTGCATGTTCCTCATTACCCACTGTCTCATAGTCATCGCCACTACATATAGACTACATGAAAAAGAAACAACATAAAATTAGAATTCGTTATTTAATATATATAGATAATAATATATTATCCAATTGAGGCAATTAAATATATGGCTACCTCTTGTCGTATTTGACTATTGGATGAGTCGACAGCAGTATTTTCCAACCTTTGTTTCAAAGCTTCCATCTTATCAGGATGCAGCTCACAAACGAAGTCCATAACAACTTGATTTTGTATTGCCAACTTGTCACACTTTTTGAACAAAGATTTAACAGTTGATTCATCTTGTATCCTTTTATCTATTCTTGATTCCGATGAGAGAGAACCAACATCATCTTCCTTTCTATTTCTCAGAATTTTTGTTCCTTTAAGTCTACTGCGGTTCTTCTTTGGACTGCCAAACACACTATAGACGCACCTATGTTGAACTTCTTGGGGCAGCTTTGATGGATCTGGATTTTCAAAACCTTGTAACTTGACTGCAGCTTGTTTGACAGAAAAAGTCAAAGTTCCTAAAATAAGAAAATGAATAATTGATATACTTGCCACAATAAGGATCATCACAAAAATATTGAAGACTGAATAAATATAATATTCCAATAAATATAATATTCATAAACCTTGAGTTAGTTCCGCTGATAATGTGCAAAATTTACTTAACAGGCAAATTGTGAAGTAGACAAAACATTCTTTCATAAGCTGTAAACATTACCAGTTTCTTTCATAAGCAGTCCTTCCTCCACTTCTCCATCATCTGCAAAACAAACAAAAAACGAATTTCAAACATTTTTCATCAATAATCATCACTGACTTTCATTATATGAGACAAAACGCCGGGGACATCCCGGCTCAACTACCCAAATGCCGGGGTAGTTTCGCCGGGAAAACCCCATTGGTTTGTAGTGCAAAACAACAACAACAACAAAAGGAAATTATAAGATTGCATAAGCTAAGATCAATGTAAACGAAATTATCACAACACATCTTATCTGATACTGACACTAAATGTTTCCAAGTATTCATAGACATATTCTCACCATGTTATCCACCCAAACTAGTAGCAAATTAGATGGTGACTGAGCTACACCAACCTCAACCATAAACTCCTACAGTCAAAGTGCCGAAGGAACATAATTTAGGCTAAGTAGAAAAATGAACTATATTCCTTTTATCTATGTATAAGGTATATCAGCACCTGTAGCTATCACATTGCAGGATTATTTTGATGTCTTCATTCCCATCAAGACAAACATAATTTAGACTGAGATGTCTTCATTCCCATCAGTGAAGTGTCTCGGATAATTCCTAAAAGCATCAAGACAATGAATCACAGATGTTACTTGCCATCCCAAGGATAATGAATCACAGATTTTATTACAAAGTAGGAGTACTATCACAAATTGATTTCTATTGGCCGCGGGTGAGGTCTTCGGATTAAAATTTTACTTAATGATAATCTTGTACCTTGTGCATATTAAAATTCCTAGAATTTGCTATAATTTCAAGTTTAATGAATTTAAAAGGCCCAGCCAGTTTCACACATTTCCATTAGTGTATTGATTTTCCATTAGATTATAAATGATTGGGCAAAAGAGCTAACCTTCCCATCCTAAGCTACAACAACAGGATCAGCACCTTGGGTGATAACAGTGGTCATCTGGTGTGTTCTTGATGCCTTGGGCAATGATGAGATCTGCAGTGCAATCTCCTCAACATTATTGGTCTACAATTTGAATACAATTTGAAAATAAGTCTATCAGCATACAATTTATAAATAGAAATTAGTGGAGTTCTTGATGCCTCTGGACAGTTGCCTCATCTATATCACGTTATGGAGGGAATCTTAAAGACATATGCATTATACAATGTGTCAATCAAGGAGTGACAGCAATATAAGACAACAAAACATAAGACTTAAACATATATCCTTTATCTTCGCACCAGAAGTTGTTTCTTCAATTTCTTTGTTTCTGGTGTCGGTTTAGTCTTCTCACGATATATTTCCTCAAAACTGATGTTACGGGTAATTTCTTCTTTTCCAGCAACTCCTAATAATTTTAAGAATGGTTCATTACTCTACAAGATGCTGTTATTTTGAGGTGTTGGGATAAGATTGTGGCTTACGTGGGCATGTTGGATTTGAGCTACTCCTTGTGATCCCTTTGTGGGACTCAGCAAATTCTTTGCACGGTTTCCCTTCCCATAGCTGGATTATTTTTGAAACACATGGATTGGGTTGTCATAAGATACCAACCCAGAGCAATACCATTTGCAGCTCAGATATGTCAAGAACTTTGAAAATAGACATCCCAGCCATTGCAATACCATTTGTAGCTCCCATTTGGTGCTGAGACTGTCCTTTTTTATATTTTAGAATGATTCTGTAATTAACTCTTTGCAAGTCAGAAACAACATATATCATGTGCTCTGAGATAACTAGAAAATTACCACTGCATTGTTTTGCAAAAATGAATGTTACAGTGATAATAGAATTATGCAAAATTAACAAAAGTATTAAATTAGAAAGTGAAGAATGAAAGATAACGCAAGCACAGACCAAATGGGTAGTGTACTCATAGAAAGAACATTTCATGGAATTTAAGATGAAAACTTTAAAGTTGTACTCACAGAAAGAACATTCTTTGTTACGGATGCACAGTTTAATACTATTGAAAGTGCAACTCCAGACAACTTGGTCATATAGAATAATTGGCAAGTTAAGGTATAGTCAAAACCTGCATATCAAAAATATGTAATAAGATATCACAAATAAAACCCTAAAAGTTGAATAAAAGATCAAAGTATGAAGAAAGGTGAAAGAATGAGTATTGCTGCAATTCGGGCTAAATGGATGGGACCAAGGAGTCTCTCAGCTGGTCGATAGAGGAATAGTTGAGATATAAGAAGACTAAAACCTACAAGTAAACAATATATCAATAGCAATTTCCAGTACATTACATATATGGAGTTGCCTGATCTTTTTTTCCCCCCTTTTTTTGGGGGTGCTTTGTGAAGGGAGAGTACATAGTCATCAAGTAAGTTAAGGGTTGAGCAGGTGCAATTAAATTAGCCATTATAGTGGTTTCTTATATGCATGACCATTAGGTCATTACGACAATGTACTAGATGCTATAGAAATATCGAGAATCTTTCGGGCATAGTTGCACAAATCTATTCTCTCCATACCATTTATTTCAAATTAACAACAGTCTCCTCCCTCCCATCTTCCTCAAATCATATTTTTCGCATTCAAACCTAAACTTACGGAACTTCCAACTCACCAAAGGAGTTACAAACTTTTTAATATCAAAAGCTCAGTAACTCTACTATTATCAAACTACTATCGAAATTGATGAATTGCCAATTCCGATTGAGAACTAATTCTTCATCAATTCTAACAAACTCGAATCAAAGCTAATTCCTACAAATTTGTAGACGAAGAGCCATTAATTAAGTAAAAACTGTACTAGTAAAATCCCCATGTCCCAAATCAATATCACTGTTGATGCCATATATGGACATTGAAAAACCAAACCATTAAAATCTAATCTAAAATCCAACTTCACCAAATCAAATCATTCACCACAAGTGTGCCCTAAACTGAAAGGAGGGAGAGGGGGGAGAATGAGATACCCGAAGAAAGATTGGAGGACGCTCGGGAGTCATTAGTATGGAGGAGGACGAGGTAGTGATGATGGTGCATGGAGAAGAAGGCGTGGGGGAGGAGAAGGAGGAGAAGAAGACGGCGTGGACCCGATTGGATTAAGAAGGTTTTAGATTTTTTTTGGGGGGGGGGGGGGGGGATGGGTTTTTTTCAACAATTCAATAGAATGGGGGGGGGATGGGTTTTTTTCAACAATTCAATAGAATCTCTTGCGGATATCAAAATATTTGCAATGAATGAGTTTGTTTTGATTAATTTATTGCGGATGATAGCACCAACAAGAAATTTTTTGTGCTTGCAAATAATCCATTATTATTGCAAGGTATTCTACTAGTGCCGCTTCCCAAAAATATAGAATACGAGTACATGACATTGGTACAGTGAATTACTAACATCACCCATAAGCTGTTTAATCGATCAACTCAACAATATAATCAATACAAAATAATTGGGCTGGTAATAACAATAATCTCATGAACAATAATACTTGAAATGAAACAATATAAAATATCCAAGTACAATAAACCAACATTTGGAAACAATAATAAAATTCGGGACATAAGTCCAATACAATAATAAATTCCAATACAAAAAATAACAAGTCTTAATACATTAAGTTCATTAAAGAAATAAGCAATTAAAAAGTATTAAGTCTTTAGAATGTATGTTCTCCAATCCTAGCAGGAAATTCTCCTTTATTACCTGTGAAACACTTCATCTAAAAAGAGGAGAAAATTTTTCTAAGAGCAAGTCGTGGACAGCAAGTAGAGAAAGCAAGGAACAATGGAATAACGGTATAACAATAAATTCAATAAATCAATAGGAATCAATAAAATAGCTCGAAAGCAATAATCAATATCAACGATGGTTAATACAAAGGTTATAAACAATGATTCAATATTCGGTAAAAATATTCAATGATCATTAACACTTAGACAATATTTGGTATCAATAGGAACAATGGTGAGCAACATGCAATATCGATGTGATGCAACTCTTAAGTCTATTATTCATTTTAATCCTAACTAATTCACATACTACTGCATCCCATACTGCAGGTTTGATGCATACAATCAATTTCGTTCAGACTAAGTGGTGAATTCTATAGATTATGTGTTGGTACGATAATCATTGATATGATACATTATTGTTACTCGATACATTACGATTATTCACTGAGTCATTTGTACATTGATACATTGATACATTGATACGGTTCATTGATGCAATATACAAAAGATTGGGGTGCCTTTGTCAGTGCTCCACAATCAATCAATAAACACTGGCCGACACGGTCACTATATTATTCACTACACAAGTATTCCCTTAAACCCCGACTTGTTAATTATTTATCAATGCAACAATACAATATGCAATTATAAGACATGAGATGAACAATAACTCACCGGGAACATGCAATGCGACAAACATACATTAATTCATGCAATAGTGTGATATAGAAATAATTAATTCATTAAAAACTAAAATATAAAATTCTGGACAGCAGGAGTAGTCTGTACAAAAATGCAGTTTACCACTGGTTCAAAATTTGAAAACTGAATCCGTCATAAATTATAGAAACTAGACTTTCACACAGTTCCAACTCATATTTAAAGTTCAATATCCGACAACTGTAGCTAGGTCAATCACATTGTTCTTTACAGATTTCATGTTCATGCAGAAATTCGATATTATGTTATTTTATTTTTAGAAACAGCAAAAACTCACTATAAAATTCATAAGAAATAGTTTGATCAGCCTATTTACTGTTATGTTAAATTCATAAGAAATAGTTTTAGAAACAGCAAAAACTCAATACCCTAGTCATGTTATTTTATTTTCAGAGCAAGATCTTATCATTTGATTAGCCTATTTACTGTTTGAACATGAAAGATAGAAGAATCTGAAAATCTGAAAGTAAAAATACAGCTGTAGTGAAACAGGCATAACTTTTGCTATGCAAATCGGAATTCAGAATTTGAAGATGTTCTAGAAACTAGAAAGATAAGGCTACAATTAATATTCAGAAAGGAATCCAGTTTAAGATCATTTACTGGTACAAGAATGGTAGTCAACATAAAGGTCAGCAACCAATATACAGGTTTCGTGTGGTTTTCTTGAAAATAAATTAATTAAACATGATGGGTATCGATTCTTTGGTCAATAAGTTGTGTAATCACCATAATGGGTGCAATAACATGACGAATAAGACTAAAATCATATGCATACACTAAATTATCATTGATCAAACAACAAACCATCAACCAACAACAATCAAACAACCAAACAAACAACCTAACAATTATTTCTGCAATAATTTATTTGTGTCAAGATTATATGGTTAACCCTATTATCAATTATACAGAAATGCATGAAAGATCCAATCTTTAGAGTCAAAAGTGGTACGATGTCAAGAATATCGTGGTTAGCTCGTGTAAACCCTCAATAGACCCAACGAAGATGAACAATACAACGATATGATAGCGAATAGGATCTACTTGCAATAATTTCAATAAAACTTGAATTTGATACAATTAAAAAATCAAGAGGACGGTGACTTACCTTATAAACGGTGAAAATGAATACCAAGAATAACGGGATAAGGATCCTGAAGCAACGAACCCACAAAAACACGAATCCACAAGATAGCACGTGTAATATACGTGCAAAAGAGAAACACCAAGATCAATAGACAACAACCACACATGCACCGGATCTCAATCCAAACACCAAACACCGCAACCAAAACAAAACACCAAACACAACTCCTACACAAAACAGCATACAGCAAACCAATTCCTAACACCAAACTCCAAACAGCAAGTCTCTTCCTCCTCACAACCGCAAACACCCAACACACAACCGATTATGGTCTCCCTCTTTCCCGAATACCAAACGGCGAAAGGGAGAGAGAGACAGTGCTCGATGGTGGGGGTGTGTACGGCGACTGGCACAGCAGTAGAAGGTAGGGCTCCAACGGTGGACGGGACTGCGAGCGGCTGACGTGCAGGCGACGAGTGGTGCTCAGGGTGGCTGTTGCGGGAGTTTATCGAGAGTGGTGGTGAGCAGTGGGTTGTGACTGCAGGCAAGGTGGAAGGTCGACGACAATGGTGGGGCGAGCTCAAGGGGATGCGGTGACGGAGCTCTGTTTTGGGAAGGAAACAGAGGAAAAGAAGGAGCGGCGACTAGAGGAGAACAGTGGGGCTGATCGACAGGTGGCGGCGCACTGCGGTGAAGGCAGGTCGATGATGCTGGGGTGCGGCGACGACAGAAGAGCAGTTGAGGAGTTTGGCACCAGAACAGGGGAAGAAGGCGACGAGAGGAAGGGGTGGTTCTTGAGTTGTTGTGGTGACTGCGGCGGTTTCGAGCGGTGGTCGCGGTATGGAAGCGACGACGAAGGAGGCTCGAGGGTGCACGAGGTTGCAGAGGTGGTGATGGTGCGAGGAGATGAGTTGCAGAGGGGTTTAGAACAACAGGGTAAGAAGAGGTCAATGGGAGGATGGGAACAAAGCGGTGTAGGGGGTGGAGGATGAGGCCGAAGGAGGTGGATGGGCGAAAGGCTGAGGCGGTGGAGGGACAGCGGCTCGATGAGGAAGAAGAAAAGGGTGAGCGGCGGTGTCATGCCCTGCTTCCCAAAAACACGGAATACGAGTACACGACATTGGCCGAACGAATGACTAACGTCATCCATAAGCTTTTAATCCGATGAACTCAACAATATAATCAATATAGAACAATTGCACAAGCAATAATAATAATCTCTTGAACAATAATACTTGAAATAAACAATATGAGACATCCAAATACAATAAACCAATGTCTAGAAATAATAAAAAAATCTAGGTCATAAGCCTAATAGAATCAAATAACAATAGTTCAATAAAACAATAAGCAACTAGAAAGCATTAAATTTTCAGAATCTCTGTTCTCCAATTCTAGCAGGCAATTCTCCATCAACACCTGTAAACACTTCATCTAAAAAGAAGAGAAAAATTGTCCTTAGAGCAAGTCATGGACAGCAAGTAGAGAAAGCAGAGAACAATGGAATAACGGTATAGCAATGAATCAATGGATCAACAGGAATCAATAACCTGACACGATAATCAATAATCAATATCACGGTAATCAATACAATGGCTATAAACAATGATGCAATATTCGGTAACAATAATCAATGATTAATAACAATAACACTTAGCTAATATTAGATATCAATAGGAACAATAATGAATAATATGCATTGTCAGTGTCGTGTGATCCTTTAGTCTATTAATCATTTTAATCCTAACTAATATAGTACTTCATGCGTCCCATCTATTTACTACATGGTTGCTACATGCAAACAAGTTTCGTTTAGACTTAGTGGTGGGCTTTATAGTTCATGTACTCGGGAAACGGTATAAACAGTTCTCTTCAGTATTTAGTTATTCAGTTATTTAGTCATTTAGTCATTCAGTTATTCAGTATCGGTATCCGTGGAACAATATCCAGTTATCCAGTTATCCAGTCATTCAGTCATTCAGTCATTCAGTAATTATAGGGA
Source organism: Hemerocallis citrina (assembly GCA_017893485.1). Taxonomy (NCBI): domain Eukaryota; kingdom Viridiplantae; phylum Streptophyta; class Magnoliopsida; order Asparagales; family Asphodelaceae; genus Hemerocallis; species Hemerocallis citrina. Next base: position 307,683,181 of record CM030358.1, read on the forward strand.
AACCACGAGCTCCCTTCCGAGTACAGTCTCTATATTCTGCACTACTTAGGTCGAACCTTAAACCCCGTCTTGCTAACAATTTTTATCGATGCCACAACACAGTACAATATGCAATCTAGAGTTATTAGATGGACAATAGTAACAATCGGGGAACAGTAGGACGATAACTTGAATTGAAAAATTAGAATGGTGACAATAAGAATTTAGGATCATGCAATGCAACATACACACTTTAATTTATACAATACTATAATATAGGAATAATTAATCTATTAAAAACTACAAGAAAAAATTCTGGACAACAAGAGTAGTCTGTACAAAAATGCAGTTTCCCGCTGTTTCAGAAATTGAAAAATGAATCCGTAAGAAGTTCTAGAAACTAGACTTCCACATGGTTCCAACACATATTTAAAGTTCAAAATCCGACAACTGTAGCTAGGTTAAACACATTGTTCTTTACAGATTTCATATTCAGACAGAATTTCTACATCATGTTATTTTATTTTTAGAATCAACAAAAACTCAACATTAAATTCATTAAAAATATTTTCTAAACTACTAAACATGTTAAACAACAATCTAAAAATTACCAGAGCAAAATTTTATCATTTGATCAGCCTTTTAATAGTGCATGCAATATACAGGAATCTGAAAATCTGAAAGTGAAAATACAGCTGTAGTAAAACGGGCATAACTTTTGATACAAAACTAGGAATTGAAAAATTCAAAATGTTCTGGAAACTAGAAAGATAAGGCTACAATTCATATTCAGAAAGTATTTCATTTTAAGATCGTTTACTGGTTCAAAAACAGCAGTCAATATACAGGTTAGCAAGCAATATACAGGTTTTGGGGTAGTTTTCATGAAATAAAATTTATTAAACAAGATGGGTAACAATTCTATTAGTCAATAAATTGTATAATTAGTATGAAGGGTCTCAAAACATGATAAAAAAAATTATAACACACTCATACATCGATTTATCATCAATCAACCATCAATCGATCAAACATCTTACAACCTAGCAATTATCTGTACAATAATTTATTTGTGTGACGATTATATTGTAATGCCCCTGCCCCTAGCTCAGACAATTTATACAATTTAGAATACAAATTAGATACTATGTAGTACAACTGCCCACCACAGGCTGCCTCTCAAAAGGTGGTTAACCAGATTGGTGACTCTTGATCATTGGCTATATTATTTATATTATATTATTTTCATTGAAATTACCGATGTGGGACTATATTCACTATCTCTCCCCTTGTCACTTACTCAACCGAAAGGTATACAAGCAAGCATACACAATGCAGGTGGGCACCAGGATAATTGCCACGTCACCATGGCATTACATTTTCCAAAGAGCACATATGTGATGTGCTATTCAGAACGTGGGCCCCCTTCCATTCATATACCATAACACACTTCATCATTTCATTTATTTTACCTTTTGAGACAGCCACTTTTCAAAGCATATTATTTATAAATTATTCTTTTTTTTTTGAAAACTACGGGGTGTTACATACACCCCCTTCAGAAATCAGCTTCTTCGCTCAGCACGGGCATGCACAATCTAGTGCAGGATCTCTTTTCTAGCCGATGTGGAGCATCTGTTTTTCTTATCTACCCTCCCTGGGCAACCACAGTCACGAAGATCCACCGCTGACTAGTTATATAGTCCCAAAGTCTACCGTCAGACTAATCATAACAAGCAACCACAGTCACGGAGATCCACCGCCGACTGGGTCTATAGCCACGGAGATCCACCGATGACTATGTAGACATGCCCCACACTCGGTGTCGAAAATCGGCTCTGATACCATTTGTTACACCCCTACCCCTAGTAAAATACAATTTATAATACAAACTAGATACTATGTAGTACAACTGCCCACCACAGGCTGCCTCTCAAAAGGTGGTTAACCGGATTGGTGACTCTTGATCATTGGCTATATTATTTATGTTTTATTATATTCATTGTAATTACCGATGTGGGACTATATTCACTATCTCTCCCCTGTTCACTTACTCAACCGAAAGGTATACAGGCAAGCACACACAATGCAGGTGGGCCCCAGGATAATTGCCACATCACCATAGCATTACATTTTCCAAAGAGCACATATGTGCTGTGCTATTCAGAACGTGGGCCCCCTCCATTCATATACCATAACACACTTCATCATTTCATTTATTTTACCTTTTGAAACAGCCACTTTTCAAAGCATATTATATATATATATATATATATATATATATATATATATATATATATATTGAAAATTACGGGGTGTTACATATATGAACAACCCTATTATCAATTCTATATGCACTCATGAAAGATCAAAACTTTAGAGTCAAAAGTGCTACATATATGAACGAACATTAAAATATTGCTCTGAAATTTTTTAGAATGTTAGTTAACATGTTTAGGAGTCTAATAAATATTTTTAATGAGTTTATTATTGGGTTATCGCTGATTCTAAAAATGTAACAACATGATGTCGATTTTCTACCTGAACATGAAATCTGTAAAAAATGATGGGTTTAATTTAGCTACTGTTTTCAGATATTGTACTTTAAATATGTGTTGGATTCATTGGGAATTCTAGTTTTCAGAACTTCTGACGGATTCAGTTTTCGAGTTCTGTAGCAGCGGGAAATTACATTTTAGTACAGGGAAATCTTGCTGTCGAGAAATTTCACTTTTTAGTTTTTTTAATTTAATTATTCCTATATCATAGTATTGCATGAATTGAAATATGTATTTTGTATTGCATGATCTGAATGAGTTATTGTCATCATTCTAATTGTCCCTCAAGTTATCATCCTATTGTTGTTTTATTGTTACTATCGTTCGTCTAAATGTCCCTTAATTGCATATTGTATTGTTGCATTAATAAAATAATTAAGAAGCTGGGATTTAAGGGATTGACTAGAGTAGTTGATTATATAGTGACTGTACACGGAAGTGTGGGCCATGTTTCCCAAAATAATGTCTGTTGGCTAGTGTTAGCGTTATCGATTTATTGTTGGATTACTGACTACAGTATCCCAATTGATCGTGTATTGTTTTATTATTATTGTGCCAAATAGTGTGTACCAATGCTGCAAATAATGTTATCGTGGTATGTACATGTTCTATAGAATCTTCCACATAAGTCTAAACGAAATTGATTGTATGCATCGAACCAGTAGAATGGGATGCAGTAGTGCGTGCATTAGTTAGGATTAAAATGAATAATAGACTTAAGATTTGACACAACATCGACATTGCATATTTTACATCATTGTTCCCATTGATATCGAATATTGTCTAAGTGTTATTGATACCATTGAACAGTGTTATCGGATATTGAATCATTGTTTATAACTATTGCATCGACTACCATGATATTGATTATTGCTATTGTCCTATGTTATTGATTCCTATTGATTCATTGAATTCATTGTTATATCGATATTCCCTTGTTCCTTGCTTTCTCTACTTGTTGTCCATGACTTGCTCTAAGAACAATTTTTCTCGTCTTTTTAGATGAAGTGTTCACAGGTGATCATGGAGAATTACCTGCTGGGATTGGAGAACAAACTTTCTGAAGATTTAATGCTTTCTAGTTGTTTATTATTTTATTGAGCTTATTGTATTGAGACTTATTATTATTGTGATTGGATTTATGATTGTATTGGCCTGATGACCTCGATATTATTATTTATTTCCAGACGTTGGATTATTGTATTTGAATATTTCATACTGTTTAATTCCAAGTATTATTGTTCATGAGATTATTATTATTGTCTGCGCAATTGTTTGTATTGATTATATGGTTGAGTTGAATGGGTGAACAATTTATGGATGATGTTTGTCATTCACTGGGCCAATGTCATGTGCTTGTGTTCCGTATTTTTGGGAAGCGGGGAGTGACACAACTCAATGCCTCAAGGGTTCTCACAATAACCCTCATCGCAATCAAAAACCTCACTTGGTTCAATCATTCAAAATACTCTTTATATACTCTTTTCTGAAAAATAATACTTTTCCCACAACACCACCGTTGTGAATCTAAATCTCAAACAAGAATATCTCATTCCAAAAATCAACTTTTGCACATCCACAAATATCTTCATTATTCACATTTCTTTTAATAAACCGTTACTACCATAAAAACTCTTTCTTATATGGAAACAAAATCCAATCTACGAAATCCTTTAAATTTTACTTTCAAATCTCACTTTCATACACACATAAAACCCAATATATTTCTCTTTAATCCAATAAACTAAAACTGAAACAGGTGTCTTTATTGTCTGTGATCCCATTCATAAAATATGAAATTCTTTAGTTCTAAAAAATCTAAAATTTACTACTTTTGAAACTAAAAATAGCCCTTAGAATTCAATGTTTTCATCTCTAAAAACTGAAACATATATCCTTTAAAAACGGAGAATTTACTCCATAAAAATAGAGATTTGCAACCTCAAAATTATTACTTGAATACATTAGAATCTGAAACTAGATTTCAACAAAATCTGAAATTTGCACATTCGAAACTTGATCAAAAAAATATATTAAACTTCATGCAAATACTAAATTTAAATACATACATATACTCATCCACGTGCACACTAGGGTTCTCAAACCCTACCACACAACACCTTCGCAAACACACACACCCGAACCCAATTCTCCAAACTGAAACCCAAAGACAACTCAAATAGCAACCCCGGGTCTGCACAGTGCTCAGGTTGGCACTGTGCAACCCTGGGTTGCTGTGCAGCCCTCAAACCGAGTCCCCAAACCCAAGGTCTAGGGTTTAACCCCGAAACCCTAATTCGAAGTTCACAACATCAAAATATATATTTTTCAATGAGTTTTAACACGAAATCGATGTGTAAAAATTCTAGTTTTCAACTCCTCATGAATTCACATTGAAACAGTAAATAACTCATAATAATTCCATCTTTTAATTACTCAAATCATGTTTCTTTTATCATACAATTAGATCTACACATCTACGACAGCAGTATAAGTTCATTAGATCTATTTCTACAAACAAAAATTTGATCTTTCATGCATAGAAAATTCCATTATTCAAGAACAAATTATTTTAGACCCATGCACAATCAAGGTTCAATAGTTATGCCTCATAATCAATAATCTCATGTCATACATACATCTCTACAAGTACTAAAATTATGCTACATACAAGCCATGACAAACAAGAGTTCATCCCTAGCATGATGCTATATATTCATGAGATAAAACATCGCAAAAGAGTTGGAGTGTTACTCACCTCAAGAAGAAAATTGATATAAAGTAGTAGTCTCCTCCTCCAAGCAATAGATAAACTGTCCAATCTCAGAAATCACTAAAGCCAAAAGAAAAGAAGAGAGACCAAAAACTTTTTGCCCTCTAAATAGGACGGGATCCCTTTCTAGGGTTCTTTGAGAAAATTTTATAAATAAAACTCCCTTGAAGTCCCAATTTACATAATTAATTATTTGTTCCATCAAATCAAATCAAATAAATTTAAATGGATAGAATTTCATCCCCAAATCTGTCCACTGCAAAATCTGGCCCCCAAAATGTAGTCGACCATTTTTTGAATTCAAAATTTACCTCCAAACGAATTTTTCCAAAAAAGTCCCCTACATTCTAAATATTTATTGTCATGCCCCGCTTCACAAAAATACTGAATACGAGCGCGTGACGAAGCCTAGCGAATTATTTTCAACATTCATAAGCTGTGGGATCGACTCAGCTTCATACACTACAAAAGAAACTAGATTTACCGGCGAATATTCCCCGGCGTTTTACTAGTAGCGCCGAGGTAGGTAGCGATTAGGAATGGGGCGCCAGATGGGATGGTTATATACCGGCGGCCAAATTAAAACGCCGGTGAATCCGCGTAATCACCGGCGTTTTATTTAAAAACGCCGGTGAAGTGTATTATTCACCGGCGTGTCTAATTAAAACGCCGGTGAAAAGCTGTGATAAATCCCATCTACCCTAACCTTTCGCTCGCCATTTCCCCAAACCCCCAAAAAAAAAAAAAAAAAAAGTGGGCGCTTCGTTTTCCCTCCTTCCTCGCTCTACTTCCCGCGCGTTTGCCTCCGCCGCTTCGTCCTCTTCGACGGCCTTCGAACATTCGTCATCGTCCCTTCTTCCCTTCGCCATTTTCGATTTCCCTCCTCCCTATCCCGATTTGGAGGTGAATCGGCGATCGGAAATGACCGTGTCGCCCCGCTCTCTCTCTATCTCCTCCCCCCGCGCTCGTCGCCCCGCTCTCTCTCTCTCTTCGGTATCATCTATTGATTCCCCTTATTTTTGAAACTTAGCATGTTTTTTCTGATAGATGCATGTTGATTTCCTTAACATGAATGGTTTAGTTGGGATGAAGAATTAATAGAAAAATATATGATTAGGTAATGGAAATTTTCATGTTCTTATCCTGTTAATGAAGCTAATTTCATGCATCTGACTGTCTTCTTGGCATGTTTTTTTATATAAAATGGGTTCACTGTGAACTGAGGATGCTATAGCTACGTATGCCTCAGACTGTCTTCTTGGCATGTTTTTTCACTGTGAACTGAGGATGCTATAAAATGGGTCCGGATATGCACAACAATTGGGTTTTAGATTTAGTTGGGCACAAGAATTAGTGGAGCAACATATATGCTCAGATAATCTAAATTTTCATTTCAAGAAACTGTTAAAGTTACCTGCAGATTGCCCTCTTTGGCATGATTTTTTTACCAAAAATGGGTTCACTTCCAAACTAAGTATGCTGCTAGAAATTTCATCTTCTTTTACTGTTAAAGAAGCTTATTCCATGCATCTGATAGTCATCTTCGCATGTTTTTTTAACCAAAATGGGTTCACTGTGAACTGAGGATGTTATAGCTACGTATGCCAAAATCCTCCTGATATGCTGAACAATTGGGTTTTAGATTTAGTTGGGCTAAAGAATTAGTAGAGCAACATATATGCTCAGGTAATGGAAATTTTCATTTCAAGATAGTGTTAAAGTAACCTGTTTGCCATCTTTGGCATGATTTTTTAACAAAAAATGGGTTCACTTCCTAACTAAGTATGCTGCTAGAATTTTCATCTTCTTTTACTGTTAATGAAGCTTATTTCATGCATCTGATTGCCTTCTTGGCATTTTTTTTTCATATTAAATGGGTTCACTGTGAACTGAGGATGCTATAGCTGTATGCCAAAATCCTCCAGATATGCACAACAATTTGGTTTTAGATTTAGTTGGGCTCAAGAATTAGTAGAGCAACATATAAGCTCAGATAATGGAAATTTTCATTTTAAGATACTGTTAAAGTAACCTGATTGCCCTCTTTGGCATGATTTTTTAACCATAAATGTGTTCACTTCCAAACTAAGTATGCTGCTAGCATAGTCATCATCTTCTTTCACTGTTAATGAAGCTAATTTCATGCATCTGATTGTCTTCTTGGCATGTGTTTTTGATATTAAATGGGTTGACTGTGAATTGAGGATGCTATAGCTACGTATGCCTAAATGCTCCGGATATGCGCAACAATTGGGTTTTAGATTTAGTTGGGCTAAAGAATTGGTAGAGCAACATATAAGCTCAGATAATGGAAATTTTCATTTTAAGGTCCTGTTAAAGTAACCTGCAGATTGCCATCTTTGGCATGATTTTTTAACCAGGAATGGGATCACTTCCAAACTGATCGAGTATGCTGCTAGAATATTCATGTTCTTTTACTGTTAATGAAGCTTATTTGAAGCATCTGATTGTCATCTTGGCATGTTTTTTTATTACAGTTGTTAAAAACATGTTATTAATTAAATTTGCACCTCTAAAGAAGTTATTGAATTCTTGACAGGTACAACATGCCGAGGCGTGGAAAGAGGTTAAATATAAATGATGGCAACGAGAGCCATGGGGATGAGCAGCCACTACATAATAGTGGCAGTCAAACAGAAGAGGGTGAGGGTAGCACGCCGCCCACTGTCAAAAAACATCGTGGGCGGACTAAGATGACGAATGTTTGGAGGCTTCAGAATGACGAAAGGATCGAGGTGGAGGCGAACGGTGTTGGGCAACCGGTTGGCGATAACACCAGCAAATTTTCTTCCTTCATTGGGGTTATAGCAAGGAACCCCCGCATACTTCCTTTGTCATACGAGAGTTGGCCGAAGGTGCCAACCACCACAAAGGCCACTGCTATTATGAAAATCAAGGTATTTCTCATCTAAAATACATAATTGGTCGGCGAAAAATTATTATTGAAATATGTATTATTAGTGATGGGTAATAAATTTTGCAGCAATACTTATCGTTCGCCGACTCCCTTACGCCTTGGGTTGAAAAGTCACTCTCCAAGAAGTGGAGGGACCACAAGAGTGAATTGAAGTCGAAGTTTTATAACAAAGACCTTTCAGAGGAGGAGAATGCAATGAATGTGCCAGAAAATGTGGAGTCTTCAGATTGGCAATTTCTTGTGCACTACTGGAGTTTGGCGATCGGTCAGGTATTTACATTAAACACACAAAAATCTAATGAGTATGTGGTTGTATGGCGGCTGTAATGAATTTTTCTGCTAACTTCATTGTGGCATGTACAGAAAAGGGCGGAGGTGGGAGCTGCCAGTCGGTCAAAGCAGCTAGTGCTGCACACCGCTGGTACACAGAGCTTCGCTCTGGTTCGGGAAGAATTAGTAGGCGCAATAGTATTGAACAATTTTTTACTTACAGTTATTTGTTTATAACCATTCATCTTACTAATATATAGGCAGAAGATTTGGGGGGGCCTACAGAGTTTGGGGACATTGACTTTTTTAATGCCACCCACAAATCAAAGGATGGGACGTATGTGAGCCCTAAGGCAGCACGGATTCTGGTAATTTTTGATCTAATATCTAATGAGTAGTCGAAATCTCATCTGCTTTTAACTCTGATTGTTATGTCCTTTTACAGACTAACGCTCGGAAAAGGTATGATAAAATCTCCTCTGCTTCAGATTCTGACCCTACGGCGGCACGCACAGATTGGCGTACCCGGCAGAGAGTTGCCTTGACCGATGTTAGGGGAAAGGAGAGGCATGGACGTGTCCGTGGTATGGGCCTAGGACCAACCCCCTCGCGGCTATTTGGACGGAGTGAATCTAGTTCAAGTGGCAATCGGGACGAGGAGCTGACTGCCTTAAAGGCACAAGTTGCACTCCTCCAAGAACAAATGGCCAATTTAATAGGGGAGCAGTCCCAAGTCCCACCCAGGGTAAGTATTTAAATTGGTTTTTTTAAAGAGATTATGGTCTTGAATGCATGAAAGACACGTACTAGTGTTTGTGAGTGTGCATTGTGGCTGTCGTCTATAAGTATTTCGTTTATATTTCTTAAGTGGGCTGTGATTAGAAAGAAAGGGCTGGAGTAGAGATCTGGAAACCCAAATAGAGACATCTCGTTTATTATAATCTATACTTATTGTTGGACCAATCCCCTCTTGTTGTTGTTGCTGATGTCTCTATGTGTCCGTGTGTTGAAGGGAAAGAAGGGATGAGAGAGAGATGAGGAAAATGCCGCTATGTTAGCCTGGTGTATCCTCATTCTCTACCATCCCTCTTTCTGGCTCCATATATGGCTTATATATTAAATGGGTTTCCTTCCACGATGACAGTTCGTAACACTACACTTGATATGAGCCCCGTTCATAGCTGCACCCTATTGCATACTCACAAACAACTAATACGTGTCGTTCATGCATTGTATTACCAACCCCCCTTTGGCACATAACATGCTTAGATGACATTGTATGACCTCCTAATAAGGTTTGTTCAGCCGCGTTGTTGTACTGATTTGGAGGATTTTGGTATGCTAGCAGCATACTTAGTTTCACAGTGAACCCATTTTTGTTACAAAATCATGCCAAAGATGGCAATCTGTAGGTTACTTTAATAGTACCTGAGCTTATATGTTGCTCTACTAATTCTTGAGCCCAACTAAATCTAATTTTCTTAAGTGGGCTGTGATTAGAAAGAAAGGGCTGGAGTAGAGATCTGGAAACCCAAATAGAGACATCTCGTTTATTATAATCTATACTTATTGTTGGACCAATCCCCTCTTGTTGTTGTTGCTGATGTCTCTATGTGTCCGTGTGTTGAAGGGAAAGAAGGGATGAGAGAGAGATGAGGAAAATGCCGCTATGTTAGCCTGGTGTATCCTCATTCTCTACCATTCCTCTTTCTGGCTCCATATATGGCTTATATATTAAATGGGTTTCCTTCCACGATGACAGTCCGTAACACTACACTTGATATGAGCCCTGTTCATAGCTGCACTAAATCTAATACCCAATTTTTGTGCATATCCGGAGGATTTTGGCATACGTACCTATAGCATCCTCAGTTCACAGTGAACCCATTTTGTTTAAAAAAACATGCCAAGATGACAATCAGATGCATGAGATAAGCTTCATTAACAGTAAAAGAATATGAGGATGGCAATCATGCCAAAGATGGCAATCAGGTTACTTTAAAAGTATCTTTAAATGAAAATTTCCATTATCTGAGCATATATGTTTCTTTAACAGTGACTGTGACCAATTGTTCTTAATTGGCTGTGATTAGAAAGAGACGAGTTGGAGTGGAGATCTGGAAACCCATATAGAGACATCTTGTTCATAATAATTTATTATTATTGTTGTTCTTGTCAATCTTGTTGTTGTTGCTGATGTCTCTATGTGTCCGTGTGTTGAAGGGAAAGAAGGGATGAGAGAGAGATGAGGAAAATGCCGCTATGTTAGCCTGGTGTATCCTCATTCTCTACCATTCCTCTTTCTGGCTTCTATATTTGGTTTCTTTCCACGATGACAATTCCATAAAACTACACTTGATATGAGCCCTATTCGTCATTTTCATTTTAGTGGAGCAACATATAATTAAGCTCAGATAATGGAAAATTTCATTTTAAGGTACTGTTAAAGTATCATGCAGATTGCCCTCTTTGGCATGATTTTTTACCCAGAAATGGGTTCACCACTTCACTGAGTATGCTGCTAGCATCCCCATCCTCTTTCACTGTTAATGAAGCTCATTTCATGCATCTGATTGTCTTCTTGGCAAGTTTCTTTGATACTAAATGGGTTTAGTGTGAACTGAGGATGCTATAGCTACGTACGCCCAAATTGGTCTGTGATTTGCACAATAATTTGGTTTTAGATTTAGTTGGGCACAACAATTAGTGGAGCAACATATAATTAAGCTCAGATAATGGAAATTTTCATTTTAAGGTACTGTTAAAGTATCCTGCAGATCGCCCTCTTTGGCATGATTTTTTACCCGGAAATGGGTTCACCACTTCACTGAGTATGCTACTAGCATCCCCATCCTCTTTCACTGTTAATGAAGCTCATTTCATGCATCTGATTGTCTTCTTGGCATGTTTCTTTGATACTAAATGGGTTTAGTGTGAACTGAGGATGCTATAGCTACGTACGCCCAAATTGGTCTGTGATTTGCACAACAATTTGGTTTTAGATTTAGTTGGGCACAACAATTAGTGGAGCAACATATAATTAAGCTCAGATAATGGAAATTTTCATTTTAAGGTATTGTTAAAGTATCCTACAGATTGCCCTCTTTGGCATGATTTTTTACCCAGAAATGGGTTCACCACTTCACTGAGTATGCTGCTAGCATCCCCATCCTCTTTCACTGTTAATGAAGCTCATTTCATGCATCTGATTGTCTTCTTGGCATGTTTCTTTGATACTAAATGGGTTTAGTGTGAACTGAGGCATCTTTGAAAATTTTCATTTCAAGATACTGTTAAAGTAACCTGTTTGCCATCTTTGGCATGAATTTTTAACCCAAAATGGGTTCACTTCCAAACTGAGTTTGCTGCTAGCATCCCCATCTTCTTTTACTGCTACTAAAGCTTATTTCATTAAGATCCAGGATGGCAAATTTTGATTGGGCTGTGATTGGATTGTCCAGTGGCTGTTGTCTATGTTCTTAGTTGGGCTGTGATTAGAACGAGAGGGCTTGAGTGGAGATCTGGAAACCCATATAGAGCCATCTTGTTCATAATGATTTATTATTATTGTTGTTCTTGTCGCTTTTGCTATTCTTGCTGATGTCTCTATGTGTCTGTGTGTTGAAGAGAAAGCAGGGATGACAGAGATGAGGAAAATGCCGCTATGTTAGCCTGGTGTATCCAAAGTCTCTACCATTCTTCTTTCTGTTTCCGTTTCTGGCTTCTATATTTGGTTTCCTTCCACGATGACAGTTCCCTAAAAATACACTTGATATGAGCCATATCTTATTTTTCTTATTTTTCTTATATTTGGTTTCCGTCCACGATGACAGTTTCATGGATTGTCTGAACAATCCATGAAAAGACATGCTTAGATACTGAATTTTCATTTGTTTTACTGTTTTAGGTAGTGGATATTCCCAATCAAAGGAGAATATAGAGTTTTCAAGTTAGATACTGAATTTTCATTTGTTTTGTTATTTTAGATATATTTAAAAAACAAAATTAAGTACCGGATTTTTAGCATTGCAATGTAATTATTTTACCTCTCTATATATCATCAACAATTCCATTTGCAATTGGCACTTTGATCTTATAATTTAAGATACAGTTAGATTTTTTTGCAAGTTCAAAAAATATGTATATTCTGTATTGTGGTCTACTGTTGAATTAAACTATTTTTTTTTTTCACAGAGCGGTCGCCGAGATGAAGAAAATTCTGATGATCAGAACTGAAGCTCCTCGAGGGTATGAATCCGTGGTCCTCCTTGCTGTTCTTGTGTCCTTGCTGTATGATTGTTCTTATGTCCTCCTTGCTGTTATGTCAGACTGTTTTTTTTGGATGAGAGATATGTCAGACGGTTTAGTTGGGATATTTGTCAGACCTGAGATATTTGGGATGTTCGTCGATATTTTAATTTGTTAATTATGACTGTTAATTTTGCGGTGAATTTGGTTGTGATTATGACACTGTTAATTAGTTTGTTGAGATATTTGGGATATGACACGTGTTAGATTTTATTATTCTTGTATTTGGTTGTGATTTGCGCATTAATATGAAATGAAATTGGTTGAATCAGTTATGAATTAGTTTACAGGTTTTGTAAAAGAAACTGTGAATTGAAATCGAACGGAAAACGGGAGAGAGGAATACAAACGGGCATAGCTAGACCGGCGTTTTATAAAACGCCGGTCTATCTATTGAATTAGTTGCAGTGTGCGATATACCGGCGTTCATGCAAATGCCTGTGTATGCTGCTAGACGCCGGTTAATGTCGTCAGATGTAACGGTAAAAAGAAACACCGGCGTTTTATAAAAGGCCGGTGTAGTTGGGTTTACTGGCGTTTTTGATCACGCAAGTGCTTGTGAGTAGGGAAAAGCGGACACTCATAAACGCACATACACCGGCGGTCACAGACCGCCGGTGTACGTTCATTCTACACCGGCATTTCTATAGACGCCGGTAAATTGATGAACACCGGCGGTTTATAACCGCCGGAGAATGTATATTGGGGGGTATAAGACGGCACTCAGAGGCCCCCATACACCGGCATTTTTAGGCCGCCGGTGTAGGTGTCACATTTACCGGCGCCCAGTAAAACCGCCGGTGTCGACCCCTTCTTTTCAGCGACGCTCGTTTCGGTAGCATTTGGACCGACGCTATTATAAACGCCGGTGATAGTTTCACCGGCGTAAAAAAACGCCGGTAAAGTCTTAAAAAAACGCCGGGAAAGTGAGTTTCTTTTGTAGTGATAACAAGAAATATAACAAGATATACACAACCACGCATGCATGAATAATTTATTAATCAACAAAAATAATTGAAATAAAATAATAATATCCCAAATAGTTTTCAAATCTGGATCAAAAGATAAAACCTGGGACTATAAGCCCGTTACAAGTTTCAAGTACCAAAAAAAATAAATAACTCAAAAACAAAATATATAAAGCAAGTCTTTTCTCCAAGCAAAGCCTCGAACGTTTGCTCACCAATTCCAACAGGCAACTCGTCTCCAAAGTCTGCATATATAAATATAAAAAGGAAGTAAATAGAGAAAACAAGACATATGCCCTTAGTGCAAGTTATGGCCGCAAGTAATACAATCAAGGGTATGAAAACAAGTGCAAAAAAATATGGAACAAGATTTGCAATCAAGAATGTATAACATAATATAATAGGGATACAGAAAGTAGTGGGATTCAAAAAACTAGCTAGCAAGAAAGAAAACTCAAGTGAAAAGATTTGGTAACAAGTGCTAGTAGTGGAACAAGAGACAAGTGAATATGTAATTGTATCAAGCATCAAGTAACAAGTATCACGAACAAGTGTCAAGTAACAAGTAACAAGTCTCAAGTAGGGTATCAAGTGTGTACAAGTGACTAGTTAATCTTAAGTCTAATGTTTAATTCTATCTAGGTAGCACTTCATGCATCCATACTTTTACTACATGGTTGCTATGGTTGCTACATACAAACAGTTACGTTTAGCCATAGTGGTAGATTTTATAGGGCGATGTACTCAGGGATCAGGGATCAAGCAAGCCATGTTCATGAATCAGTAATGATATAACTAGTTCATGTGTCAAGTCATAACAAGACAAGTCATGAATCAAATATATACTAGTTCATGAATCGAGTAATAACAAGTCCATGAATCGAATAATAATATAATAGTTCATGAACCAAATAATATACTAGTTCATGAATTGAATAATAATATAACTAGTTCATGAAGCATGTATCAAGTGGGAAACACGGGCCCCCTTCCGAGTACACTTACCTATATTGTCCACTACTATGGTCTTTCCCTTAAACCCTGACTTATTATTTATTTTTATCATCAAATAAGCATGAAAGTGTGCAAAACAAGTCAAGTAAACATGATCAAGAACATGGAACAAGTTTAAGATAATTATCAAACATATTCGAGGGTCAACACAAATTAAGATTATCAAGAACTACGAGAATTGCAGTTCTGGATAGCATGACGTTGCTGCACCAAAACTGCGATTCCCGTTGCTTCAAGATAGCAAATGTGGATCCGTAAGAAGGCCTAGAAACTAGACTCCCGACTAGTTCCAACTCATAGAAGTAAGACACATTAAAAGTTGTAGCAATTGACGTCAAAACAGCAAACTATACAGCATTTGTGTTCAGCTAGAATTTGTAAAACTGAGTCTATACATATAATAGGCTTGAAACTTCGTTAATTAATTCTAAGAAAATTAGGGAATGTTCTCTAGGGTGTTCAGCAGCAGTTTACAAAATTTTAAGTCATTTACTTACTGGTATCATAGTTAAAATAATTGTAAACCAAAGTGGTGCAGCAGTTTTTATGAATCTGCGATTACAAGCACAGCAGCAGTAAAACTGCGATATCTCTTAAAACATAATTCGGAATTCAATTCCGTCAAAAGGTTGATAAACTAGACGTGTAGGCCTAAGTTTCATATTCAGGACTCAAGTTTAAATTCTTATTTAATCGCGGTCGAAACAGCAAGCCAAGATAGGACAGACTTCAAATAAGACACATTTTGCATGAAATGTATCAAAATTATACTAGTTGTAAACAAGTATATCAACGAAGGGTTGTGACTCTTAGATCATGTAATGGATAAGGGGAAGCATGAGATCATCAACGATAACCAAAGAAGAGTCACATTTATAATCTTCTTGCAGTACTTTTAAGGAAAAGCTTGTACTAGAAAACAAAATTGTAACTCCTATTTCCCCGTATTTGTATTTTGTACTGTTTTGTGCCTCATTGTACTCTCTCGTCTATTTTGATATCATGTAATTTCTTCTGATTGAATGGAATTATTATTCTTGTCTCAACTCGAATTTGTGGGTTCTTTTGTCAACTTCGATTGTGTGCCACTTGCACCGTTCTTCATGAGAAATAGACCGATTCTTCTCGTTTATCTCTCTAATCCCCATTATTGTGCATTTTGACCATTTCATCTGTTGGGCTCTTTTTGAAACGGATCCCCAAAACCCTTGAACCCGCAAACCGCTAACCCTAGTATATAAACCCCTACCCTAACCCTAATCACTCTACTGTTTAAACCTAATCCCTAAACCCGCCGCTAATCATCTTCTCCGCATCACCAACCCACCTCCTCCACAACTCCGACCTCCATCGCCCATACCGTTCGCCTCGCCTTCAGCCGCTCCCTCACCGCCATCCTCGTCAACCCCTCGGCGCCACAACAACCACCACCGCCATCTCCCTATCACCGCCGAACCCCAACGCCACTCCCGCTCTCACCCTCTGTTCGAACCCACGAACAGAGCAGCCTCGCCATCGCCGCGCCGTCGCTTCTCGACGTCGTCGCCGCACTCCGTCGCTGCCGCAGTCACCGCCAACAAAGCATCCCGCCGTTGCTGCTCTCTCTCTCTCGCGCTCTGTTCAATCGAACGAAGAAGAAGGAGGAGAAGGCGGGAGCAGATCACAGCCGTCAGATCGTGTCAAGATCCACGCCGTGATTGCTGTTCGGTGTTCGTCCACACCAGATCCGAAGCCGCTGTACGCTGTTCTGGCCTCAGATCCGCTGTTTCACAGCGATCTGATTCGCCGGCTTCGCTGTTGCCTGTTTTGGCCGCACCGGATCCTACTTGCTGTTCGCTGTTCGGGACAGATCCTGTGTGCGGGAAAACGCGATCTCCGATCAATTTTTGCACGCGCTTTTTTAGGACATTTTCGGGGATTTTTCTACTCAATTGCTTCAACAAGCGGAGTTTATAATCGTCGATTTAAGGCAAGTATTCATCTTGTACACTTTATTGCTCTAGTACAAGTTTTCTTGAAAATACCATATATAGTTAGATTGTGACTCCCTTTGAAATATCATAGTAAATCAATTTGAACCTTCAAACCCACAATTCTAAGAGTCACAAAACTTCCTCGTATTAAATAATAATCAATTGGACTCTTTTACCCCCTTGAACACATGAATCACATGGACATATGAATTAAGGAGCCCTAAAATTTGTAGATACATATATATTTAGTATTTTGACGAATTTGCGACTATTATGACTTGAAAAATATTTATTAGTTGCTGTTTTGATCTCCATGATTATGTATTTATGCTACTTAACAACTTAGACACCAAATTACATATTTCCATGAAACCTACATTAGTAAATAAATCCTGAGTGTTGCTGTCTGAATATTCTTTTGCGGTTTCGACCCTTTTATCATTGGAATTTGGGCCCGAGACCTGAATATAAAATGTAGATCTGGATGTGTAGATATCGATAGACTCCAAGTTGATCGAATTTGGAGCTACGGTCTAGGAGTTATGGCAGTTATACTGCAGCTGTGTCAGTAGACGCAGTTTTGCAAAAACTGCTGTATATATTTACTTTGAGAATTATTTTAGCTGTGTAAACAGTGAGCGTTTGACCCCAAATTTTATATGTAGCTGCTGGACACTATATAGGACATCCCCAAATTTTTCTAGAATTAAATCACAATATATTACACTTGTATGCTTGCTTGATAGGAGTTAATAAAAATAACAAGCCGGGGTTTTGGGAAAGATTATAGAGTGGACAATATAGATAAGTGTACTCGGAAGGAGGCCCGTGTTTCCCAATACTTGGTTCATGAACTTGTTGTATCTTGTTCGATTCATGGAGTCGGTTACTCGGCTCATGAACTTGTTTGATTCATGAACGCATTGTGCGGTTCTTGAACTTGCTTGTGGATTCGCGAACTTGCTTCGTGAACTTGTTATTTAATTTTCGATTCATGAACCATAGCTTGCTTGATACTTGATACCTGAGTACGCCGCCCTATAAAATCCATTACTAGGTCTAAACGAAATTGTTCGACTGTAGCAACCATGTAGTAAAAGAATGGATGCATGTCGTGCTACCTAGATAGTAATCACCACTAGACTTGAACTTGATACTTGAAACTAGATAACTTGATAACTTGAGCTAGACGACTTGATACTTGGACTTGACATTTGAGACCTAACATTTGAAATAACATATGACACTAGACTTGAGATTTGTCGCTTGATATTAAATATCCCTATAGGTATATCTGACATGTGTTACACCACTAGCAGTTGTTATCCAATCTAGTTATTAAGATGTTCCCTCTTGCCAGCTAGTCTTTGAATTTGCCTACTACTTCTTATAACTCTGCTTATTCTTGATTCCAATTCTTGTTTTTCCCTTACTTGTACTTGCTTTCACTATTTGTGGCCCTAGCTTGCACTAAGGGCATTTTCTCTTGTTTTCCCTCTTGTTTTCCTGTTTATATTTATTAAACAGACTTTGGAGACGAGCTGCCCGCGGAAATTGGTGAGCAAAGGTTCTAGTTTCCAAGTGGAGAAGGACCTGACTAGAATATTTAAATTCTTGCATTATTTGTTTATTTTGGATTATTATTTCTTGAGATTTGAGAATTTGTAACGGGCTGATGTTCCCGAGTTTACTTTGATTCAGACTTGAAACTACTTGGATGTTTTATCATATTTCAGTTGTTTCTGTTGCTAATAAAGTATTCATGCATGCTTGGTTTTATATATCTCTCTTGTTATATACTTGTTGTGATGCTGAGTCGATCCTACAGCTTATGAATGATGTTAAGATCATTCGCTGGGCTTCGTCATGCACTCGTATTTCCGTATTTTGGGAAGCGGGGCGTGACAAGGTTTTTAGTGGTATCAGAGCCAGGTTGTGGCTAATGTGTTAGTTAACTAATACATTAGACGGGCCTGACTCAGTCAGGGTTAACTCAGCATTTGACAGGCCATGAAATTGCATGAAAAATTTTATTATCAACTCGATCTGGATCCTGAATGTTTTGGGTTTGTGCAGGACATGGCTCGAAGGAACGCTTCGTCTTCCCAGACCGGGCGTGATCAGGCAGATCAGCCCGCCATTGCGCAGCTGTTGCAGATGCAACAAGAACAAAATGAGCGTCTCGCGCAGCAGATGATGCAGATGCAACGAGACCATGCCGAGATGATGAGGGCAGCCTTAGGAGCTGCCAACAGAGAGCCGCTTGCACCTGCACCCGGGGGATTGCCACCTAGACCGGGTAATGTAGCCGATTTCATGAGGCTACATCCCGACAAGTTTACGGGAGCTGAAGGTCCACTGGAGGCTGAGCAGTGGCTCATCAGGACTGAGCAGTTGTTGTTCACTGCCAGGATAGCTGACGTGGACCGAGTGGATGTTGTAAGCATCCAGCTGGTGGATCTCGCCCATATCTGGTGGCGATCTGAGATGGAGAGACTTGAGCGCCCCGTCGCCTGGGCCGTTTTCAGGGAGAGCTTCCTTACTAAGTTTTTCCCTGATGTCATCAGGAACGATATGGAACGACAGTTTGTTGCGCTCACCCAGGTTCGTCAAATAGTGTTTTATATGCAAAATTTCATTTGTCAGTCTATGATATACTGATGCTTAACTAAAACACTATCTTGAATCAGGAAAATCGGACCGTGGACGAGTATGTCGCAGAGTTTACCCGTTTGAGCCGTTTTGCCACGACTATGGTGGTTGATGATGAGGCCAAAGGCCGTCGCTTTTTGCTGGGCTTGGATATCGACATCCAGGATCGCCTGGCTGCTTTGAGGCTTCGTTCCTACCCCGATATCTTAGAAGCTGCTAGGAGCCAGGAACAGACCAGCAAACGGAAGCGTGCTATCAAGCAGTCTGCCCCGCTCCCTGTCGCTGTTAGGCCCACTGGAGGGCCAATCAGGAGGCCAGTTCCAGCCCACCCTGCCAGGACTGCTCCTTACCCTGCTGCTCCACAGAGGGGGACCTACTGTGACTTCTGTCAGATTCCCAGGGCATGTGCGCAAGGATTGCAGACGGGCTAACCGTCGATGTTTTGAGTGTGGCGCTGGAGATCACACTGTTCGGGATTGTCCGCAGAGGAGGGCTGCGCCAGCTCAAGGTCAGGCCAGGCCACCACTTCCCCCTCAGCATCAGATCGTCGGTCAGAGGACCGCTGCCCCGAGGAGAGGTCAGGCCTTCAACCTGACTACAGAGGAAGCTGAGACCGCGGAGGAAGTCGTTGCAGGTATAATTGTATTTTATTGTGTGTTATTTATTTTATGCTCTATTGTTCATCTTGCATTATACCTTGTGTAGTTCCTTTCACATCAGTATTTACTATCCTTTATTATTCGCATATTCATCCCTTCCCATATTTTGACTCCATCATAGGTATTATCCTAGTCCATTCCTTTCCTGCCCATGTCCTATTTGATTCCGGGGCGACCCACTCTTTCGTTTCCTCCCGCTTCGTGGATCAGCATCAACTGGAGTGCAGTGATATGCAGACGGCTTGGAACATCACTACAGGTGGCGGTGTTGTCGTTTGCTCCAAGGAGTGTAAGCAGAGTCCCTTGATTATTGGGGACAGGGATTTCAAGGCAGACCTGATAATGATTGGCAATTCAGGTTTCGATGTGATTCTCGGTATGGATTGGTTGGGGGAGTCTCATGCAGTCATCGATTGCCGAGCAAAGAAGGTTGTATTCAGGATTCCGGAGCAGGATGAGTTTGAATTCCATGCTGGGGAAACACCTCTTGGGCGAGGTCAGAAGGTGGCTATTGATGAAGATTGTGCAATGGAATTGAACACAGGCTGTGAGGCTGCGCCTATTGTAGTGCGGGAATTCCTGGATGTGTTCCCAGAGGAATTGCCCGGGTTACCTCCAGATCGAGAGGTGGAGTTTGGTATTGACGTTCTGCCAGGTACAGTGCCTATATCGAAAAGCCCGTACAGAATGGTGCCAGTCGAGCTTGCAGAGTTGAAGGTGCAAGTTCAGGATCTTTTGGATTTGGGTTTCATCAGACCGAGTGTGTCACCGTGGGGAGCTCCTGTGCTATTCGTCAATAAGAAGGACGGAAGTCGCAGGTTGTGTATGGATTACCGAGAGCTAAACAATGTTACTGTGAAGAATCGGTATCCACTACCCAGGATCGACAACCTATTTGATCAGTTGGGCGGTGCTGCAGTGTTTTCGAAGTTAGACCTTCGCTCGGGGTACCATCAGGTGAAGGTGAAAGCAGCGGATGTGCCGAAGACTGCATTCAGGACCAGGTACGGGCATTATGAGTTCTTGGTGATGCCCTTCGGTGTCACGAATGCCCCAGCAGTATTTATGACCTTGATGAACAGAGTCTTCTCCCAGTTCCTTGACAGATTCGTGGTGGTCTTCATAGACGATATCTTAGTGTATTCGTGGAATCGAGAAGAACATGCGGAGCATCTGAGAACAGCCTTGCAGACTCTAAGGGAGAACAAGCTCTATGGAATGCTCAGCAAGTGTGAGTTCTGGCTTGATCGAGTTCCATTCTTGGGACATATTATCTCGGGCGAGGGAGTCTCAGTTGATCCATCCAAGATTGCTGCAGTGAAGGATTGGCCAGTGCCAAAGTCAGTTTCTGAAGTGAGGAGTTTTCTCGGGCTAGCAGGGTATTACAGGAAGTTTGTACAGGATTTCTCGAAGATTGCTGCGCCGTTGACTAAGCTGACAGGGAAGGATCAGAGGTTTGAGTGGAATGAGGACTGCGGTGAAGCTTTCACCGAGTTGAAGAACAGGTTGACTTCAGCACCCGTGTTAACTATACCAGATGGTTCGGGTGGCTTCGTTATTCACTGCGATGCTTCAGGCAGAGGTCTAGGTGCAGTGCTGATGCAGAAGGGTTGGGTGGTTGCTTATGCGTCCAGGCAGTTGAGGCCGCACGAGAAGAACTACCCTACTCACGACTTGGAGTTGGCAGCAGTGATCTATGCTCTAAAGTTGTGGAGACATTACTTGCTGGGAGACCGAGTGGAAATTTTTACTGACCACAAGAGTCTCAAGTATGTCTTCACTCAGAAAGAGCTGAATATGAGGCAGAGGCGCTGGTTAGAATTGATGGCTGACTACGACATCAACTTGTAGTATCACCCTGGTAAGGTGAATATGGTTCCAGATGCATTGAGCAGGAGACCAGCCGTCATGTGTTTGACTCAACAGAAGGAACTTATCGAGCAGATGAGAGATTAGACCTGAATGTGATTTTGCCAGGCACCGATCGCAGTTGCATGATGCTTCAGTTGCAGTCATCTTTGGTGGAACAGATCAAGGAGGCTCAGGCAGGTGATGAGCAGTTGCAGAAGTTCAGGACAGAAGTTGAAGCAGGTTTGAGGACCGATATGATCATTCACTCCGATGGATCACTTCGCTTTGGGGCTAGGCTGTGTGTCCCAAAGGGTGAAGTCAGGCAGAAACTGCTCGAGGAGGCCCACCAGTCAGCTTATTCTATCCATCCCGGTGGTACCAAGATGTATCGGGATTTGAAGCTCCATTTCTGGTGGCATGGCATGAAGAGGGCAGTGGCCAGATTTGTGTCTCAGTGCTTGATCTGCCAGCAGGTGAAGGCAGAACATCAGAGAACTGCCGGGTTGCTCCAGCCTCTTCCCATTCCAGAGTGGAAGTGGGAGCACATCACCATCGATTTTGTGACTGCCTTGCCACGGAGTCCCAAGGGTCACAACGCCTCTGGGTGATTGTCGACAGACTGACGAAGAGCGCTCATTTCATCCCCTTCAGAGTTGGTCAGTCTACTGAGACTCTAGCAGAGAGATACATGCAGGAGATTGTCAGACTCCATGGGGTTCCAGTCAGCATCATATCCGACAGGGATACCCGGTTCCGATCTCAGTTTTAGGAAAGCCTGCAAAACAGTCTTGGGAGCAAGCTGAAGTACAGTACAGCATTCCATCCTCAGACAGATGGATAGTCAGAGAGGACCATTCAGACCTTGGAGGATATGTTGAGGTCGTGCGTGCTTCAGTTCGGAGGATCTTGGGAGGATCACCTACACTTAGTTGAGTTCTCGTACAACAACAACTATCAGGCCAGTCTTAAAGCTGCACCGTACGAGGCATTGTATGGTCGGAAGTGTAGGTCGCCAGTGTGCTGGGACGACATTGGTGAAAGAAAATTGTTGGGGCCAGATTTGATTATCAAGACAGTCGACGCAGTGGCTCAGATTAGAAAGCACCTTGTAGCAGCTCAGGACAGGCAGAAGAAGTGGGCAGACATTCACAGGAGGCCATTGGAATTTGAGGTGGGAGACCATGTGTTCCTCAAGGTATCGCCGTGGAGAGGCGTTATCCGGTTTGGAGGTGGAGGCAAGCTAAGCCCCAGGTTCATCGGGCCCTTCGACATTGTAGAGCGAGTAGGCAAGGTGGCCTATCGACTCGCGCTGCCGCCAGCCCTATCTGGAGTGCATGATGTCTTCCATGTCTCCCAGCTCAGGAGGTACATCAGGGATGAGAGTCATGTGATTGACTACTCGGAGTTGTCGGTACAGCCAGATTTGTCTTGTGAGATTCCGCCGGTCACTATCTTGGACAGGCGAGAGAAGGTGTTGAAGAACAAAGTTATCAAACTGGTTCGGGTTGCATGGAATCCTCACTCGCCGGGTGAGTCGACTTGGGAATTGGAAGAAGAGATCCAGAAGAAGTTCCCGCATTTATTTCTGTAGTCTTGTTGTTCTTTCTTTTCTTTCGGGAGGTTACCCTATGTACTACAGGTCTGAATTTCGAGGACGAAATTCTGCTTGTTAGGTGGGTAGGATTTGTAACTCCTAGTTCCCCGTATTTGTATTTTGTACTGTTTTGTGCCTCATTGTACTCTCTCGTCTATTTTGATATCATGTAATTTCTTCTGATTGAATGGAATTATTATTCTTCTCTCAACTCGAATTTGTGGGTTCTTTTATCAACTTCGATTGTGTGCCAATTGCACCGTTCTTCATGAGAAATAGACCGATTCTTCTCATTTATCTCTCTAATCCCCATTATTGTGCATTTTGACCATTTCTTCTGTTGGGCTCTTTTTGAAACGGATCCCCAAAACCCTTGAACCCGCAAACCGCTAACCCTAGTATATAAACCCCTACCCTAACCCTAATCACTCTACTGTTTAAACCTAATTCCTAAACCCGCCGCTAATCATCTTCTCTGCATCACCAACCCACCTCCTCCACAACTCCGACCTCCATCGCCCATACCGTTCGCCTCGCCTTCAGCCGCTCCTTCACCGCCATCCTCGTCAACCCCTCGGCGCCACAACAACCACCACCGCCATCTCCCTATCACCGCCGAACCCCAACGCCACTCCCGCTCTCACCCTCTGTTCGAACCCACGAACAGAGCAGCCTCGCCATCGCCGCGCCGTCGCTTCTCGACGTCCTCGCCGCCGTCGCCGCACTCCGTCGCTGCCGCAGTCACCGCCAACGAAGCATCCTGCCGTTGCTGCTCTCTCTCTCTCGCGCTCTGTTCGATCGAACGAAGAAGAAGGAGGAGAAGGCGGGAGCGGATCACAGCCGTCAGATCGCATCAAGATCCACGCCGTGATTGTTGTTCGGTGTTCGTCCACACCAGATCCGAAGCCGCTGTACGCTGTTCTGGCCTCAGATCCGCTGTTTCACAGCGATCTGATTCGCCGGCTTCGCTGTTGCCTGTTTTGGCTGCACCGGATCCTACTTGCTGTTCGCTATTCGGGACAGATCCTGTGTGCGGGAAAACGCGATCTCCGATCAATTTTTGCACGCGCTTTTTGAGGACATTTTCGGAGATTTTTCTACTCAATTGCTTCAACAAGCGGAGTTTATAATCGTCGATTTAAGGCAAGTATTTATCTTGTACACTTTATTGCTCTAGTACAAGTTTTCTTGAAAATACCACATATAGTTAGATTGTGACTCCCTTTGAAATATCATAGTAAATCAATTTGAACCTTCAAACCCACAATTCTAAGAGTCACAAAACTTCCTCGTATTAAATAATAATCAATTGGACTCTTTTACCCCCTTGAACACATGAATCACATGGACATATGAATTAAGGAGCCCTAAAATTTGTAGATACATATATATTTAGTATTTTGACAAATTTGCGACTATTATGACTTGAAAAATATTTATTAGTTGCTGTTTTGATCTCCATGATTATGTATTTATGCTACTTAACAACTTAGACACCAAATTACATATTTCCATGAAACCTACATTAGTAAATAAATCCTGAGTGTTGCTGTCTGAATATTCTTTTGCGGTTTCGACCCTTTTATCATTGGAATTTGGGCCCGAGCCCTGAATATAAAATGTAGATCTGGATGTGTAGATATCGATAGACTCCAAGTTGATCGAATTTGGAGCTACGGTCTAGGAGTTATGGCAGTTATACTGCAGCTGTGTCAGTAGACGCAGTTTTGCAAAAACTTCTGTATATATTTACTTTGAGAATTATTTTAGCTGTGTAAACAGTGAGCGTTTGACCCCAAATTTTATATGTAGCTGCTGGACACTATATAGGACATCCCCAAATTTTCCTAGAATTAAATCACAATATATTACACTTGTATGCTTGCTTGATAGGAGTTAATAAAAATAACAAGCCGGGGTTTTGGGAAGATTATAGAGTGGACAATATAGATAAGTATACTCGGAAGGGGGCCCGTGTTTCCCAATACTTGGTTCATGAACTTGTTGTATCTTGTTCGATTCATGGAGTCGGTTACTCGGCTCATGAACTTGTTTGATTCATGAACGCATTGTGCGGTTCTTGAACTTGCTTGTGGATTCGCGAACTTGCTTCGTGAACTTGTTATTTAATTTTCGATTCATGAACCATAGCTTGCTTGATACTTGATACCTGAGTACGCCGCCCTATAAAATCCATTACTAGGTCTAAACGAAATTGTTCGACTGTAGCAACTATGTAGTAAAAGAATGGATGCATGTCGTGCTACCTAGATAGTAATCACCACTAGACTTGAACTTGATACTTGAAACTAGATAACTTGATAACTTGAGCTAGACGACTTGATACTTGGACTTGACATTTGAGACCTAACATTTGAAATAACATATGACACTAGACTTGAAATTTGTCGCTTGATATTAAATACCCCTATAAGTATATCTGACATGTGTTACACCACTAGCAGTTGTTATCCAATCTAGTTATTAAGATGTTCCCTCTTGCCAGCTAGTCTTTGAATTTGCCTACTACTTCTTATAACTCTGCTTATTCTTGATTCCAATTCTTGTTTTTCCCTTACTTGTACTTGCTTTCACTATTTGTGGCCCTAGCTTGTACTAAGGGCATTTTCTCTTGTTTTCCTCTTGTTTTCCTGTTTATATTTATTAAACAGACTTTGGAGACGAGCTGCCCACGGGAATTGGTGAGCAAAGGTTCTAGTTTCCAAGTGGAGAAGGACCTGACTAGAATATTTAAATTCTTGCATTATTTGTTTATTTTGGATTATTATTTCTTGAGATTTGAGAATTTGTAACGGGCTGATGTTCCCGAGTTTACTTTGATTCAGACTTGAAACTACTTGGATGTTTTATCATATTTCAGTTGTTTCTGTTGCTAATAAAGTATTCATGCATGCTTGGTTTTATATATCTCTCTTGTTATATACTTGTTGTGATGCTGAGTCGATCCTACAGCTTATGAATGATGTTAAGATCATTCGCTGGGCTTCGTCATGCACTCGTATTTTCGTATTTTGGGAAGCGGGGCGTGACAAGGTTTTTAGTGGTATCAGAGCCAGGGGGGGTCTGCCGCCTGGTAGGGGTAGAGCTGCTACAGGGGAACGGGGCCGCACACAGGAGGTCGAAGAGAGGTCGGGGGAGAGACGGGAGAGATGGGTTGCGGTTGAGGTTGATGAGAGGTGGCTGAGGGTGACGGGAATGGGTGCAGGGGAAAGGGTGGAGTCGAAGGAGATAGAAGATGAACAATAGGCTGAAGGGTGTTCTGGTGGCTGGGGTAATACAGTAGGGGGTAGGGTTTTTCTAGGGTTAGGTTTTAATTAGGTCTATATAGTAGGTTATTGGGTTTGGGTATTTGGGTAGATAATCCAATAGGAGAATGGGTAATTGGTTTGGGTTATAAATCATTTAATATATTTAAATCCAATAGGAGAAAAATAATAAGCATTATAAGGGTTTATAAAATATACATATACATATACATTAAGTCAAGTAATGAATACATATAAAATAGAATATGTTCGGCTAAAAATAAATTAATAATAATATTAATAATAATAATATTAATATTAATAATAAAAATAATGATACTATAAATAACAAAACTAAAAAAATAATGCTGAAGAATAGTAATAACAACAATACTAATAGGGTATGTATTATAATATAAATTTATTGGAAAATTCTTACAAATAAAATCATTGATAAAAAAAAGAAATAGATTTTAATAGAAGATCTAACAATACATTTTAACAAAATAAGTTGAAAGCAAAAAAATAATTTACAATAATTTTAAATATGGAAAATACACGGAAAATACATATTTACGAAAATAGGGGTTACAAATCCTACCCACATTACAACAAAATTTCGTCATCGAAATTTGCTTAGGTTGTACATAGGATAGGGCAAAAGCAAACTTGGGGAGGGTAACAAAACAGGGATCCAAAAGAAAGTCAAATTGGTGGCAATATCAGGATAAGAAGGAAATTGATAACAATGATGTCAAATGGAATGCATAAAAGAGAATAAATAGTATCAAAAGGAAAGAACAGTGCAAGATAACAAAGCAAAGAAATGAAAAAATAGATAGAGCTGGAATCGAAAAAAGGATGACAAGGAAGAGTTGAACCAAGCAATGAGTCAATGGATGAGGACGAATGCAAGGGATAAAGGAAATCAAACAATTCAAAGAACTAAGGGGATCCTGGGACCTGTTGGTTATGGGCTCACCATGCTTCCGCTGTGCTACTCCGATGGTGATTTCCCAAGTAATATACCTGTCGTTGTAGGCCACATGACACCAATCGACGAACCGAGCCGGAAGACAAGACTGAGACACCAGGATCATGGAGAGTGTGGGCTCGAGATAGATATAAATAAAAAAATGCAAAACGAATATAAAGTTTGGCTTCAATTTAAATAATTAAAAGATATGTTATAGATCAAAACTAATGGGCTTTAACAAAAATAATAATAATAACAAATATTAATAATTAAAATAATAATATCAATAATAATAGAATAGTAATAACAATAATAAAGTAATAATAGCAATAATAATAACAGTAATAAAAATCATCATAATCATACTAGTAATAATAATAATCATAAAATTAAAAATGTTAACAATACCGATAATAATTATAATACATACATGACAGGATGGGATTGAGCATATTCATGAATAATACAATAATAATAATAATAATAATAATAATAATAATAATAACAATAATAATAAAAACAATAATAATAATAACAATAAAAAAAAATATTAACAATACTGGTATGAATAATAATGCAAGACAGAATATAATTTGGGTTCAACATTTTTTTTTGTATGAAGGTAATTCAATATTAACAACAATAATAAAATAATGAAAACAACAATAATAATAGCAATGGTAATATCAATAATAATAATGATACCAATAATAATAATGAAAACCATAGCAATAATAATAACATTATAAAACAAAATAAGAATTTGGCTTATCAACTCTATAAATAAATCAAACAGGAATATATATAGTCGATCAATTATAAATGGAAAGTGAAGTCAAAATACACCATTAATCCCCAATCGTAAGAAAACATGGGATTATTCACATAGAATAAGAAGTCAAAAGTGAAGAGATAAAATCCAAATATAAAAAGGCTAATAACCATACAAATAACAAAGGAACACAAACTTTAAAGGTAATATAAAAAAAGTAGTTTTGGGAAAATAACCAGTCAAGATACATAGAAATACAAACAAATTTAGCTAACTAAAGAAAATATTAATAACAATGAATGTAAAAGACATATAATAATTAGTGAATGTTGAAATTATAATCAATACTCGAAAAAACACATTAAAGGGTAACGAACAAAATAGACCAAAATATATATATGCTAGAATACTTAAAAGGACTTCATTAAATATTACAAAAGTAAGCATCAAATCATTAATTATGACGTGGAAACAAAAGTAAGTGAGAAATCTAAAATGTTAAAGAATTGGAAAACGGTGGCAATAAATAGTAATTCACAAAAGAACGAAAACTTAGACCACAGTTGATGTACTCAATCTTGTCATAAATGAAAAAAAAATTGTAAACACAAAATAGAGTAAAATCAATTATACTAGTTCAAATTGTATGGAAACATAAAGTGTAATTTTATACACAAAATGTCATAAAGAAAATATTTCTTTACCATTAGTTTCATTATATAAGTAAAAATTCTTGAAATATTAATTAGCAAATAGGTAGGAAATCTTGCCTCCTTAACATCTAGTTGCATGTTTGCCTTCACGACATCAGGTTGCAGATTGCCGTCTGGATATTCGGTTACACATTTTGCCTCCCCGACATCGAGTTGCAATTCGCCTCAATTGACATCGAGTTGCATATTTGCCATCTCAACATTAGGTTGCACCGAAATGGTGAAATGGAAGATGTTACCTTCCATATGCACAGGGATGTGGGGCATTTAATTTAAGTATGATGTTATGTTTTGAAATTCGTGATATGAAAATAGAAGAAAAGTAAGAAATGGAGTTGAAAGTCACACAATAGAATATCAAAATGGAGGTATATATTATAAATATCAAACACAATAGTACAAAATAGTGGTTGTGAAAATGATTTATAAAAGTAGGGAGAAAACGGAATGAAATACATGCATAAGCACAATCCAAATATGAATGAGAAAATAAATATGCAGTGTAGCAAATTTGCACAATAAATATATTATAAAAATATACAGTAACGTAGGAATTAAACAAGCCTCTAACATGTCGTTGAAGATCCACCGATGCTGATCGACGAACCAAGCGGGAAGAAAAGAATGGATAGCACCGGAATTTAAGGAGAACAAGATAGGGAAGGAACAACTAGTATGATATATAATATGAATCAATAAATGAAGATGAATGCAAGGCATGGAAAGCAATGAATGACACACGAGCTAAAATAAGAAGGGATCAACGAGGCAAGCAGAAATAAGAGATTGCTTGCACTAGAATCAAATGAACATGGGTACGGAAAGAATAAATTTATACCCAATAAGGAATCAACAAATCAGTACGAATGTAAGAGATGGAAGGAAACAAGGAATCAAAGAATTGAATATGAAGGGATCAAAATGAATGGGATAAGACTAGTGTCCGGATCGAGTTGATTATCAAATTGTTCATATGATTGCATGGCTTGTTTAATGTTGAGTTAATCCTGACTGATTCAAGCATATCTAATGTATTAGTCAAACCAACACATTAGCCAAACCAGAGCTCTGATACCACTAAAAACTTTGTCGCGCCCCGCTTCCCAAAAATACAGAATACGAGCGCGTGACGAAGCCCAGCGAATGATTTTCATCATTCATAAGCTGTAGGATCGACTCAGCATCATAACAAGAAATATAACAAGATATACACAACCACGCATGCATGAATAATTTATTAATCAAAAGAAACAATTGAAACAAAATAATAATTTTTCAAATAGTTTTCAAATCAGGATCAAAAGATAAAACCCGGGACTATAAGCCCGTTACAAGTTTCAAGTAGGAAAAGAAATAAATAACTCAGAAACAAAATATTTAAAGCAAGTCTTTTCTCCAAATGAAATCTAGAACGTTTGCTCACCAATTCCAGCATGCAACTCGTCTCCAATGTCTGCATATATAAATATAAAAAGGAAAAAAATAGAGAAAATAAGACAAACGCACTTAGTGAAAGTTAGGGCCACAAGTAGTACAAGTAAGGGTATGAAAACAAGTGCAAGAAATATGGAACAAGATTTGAAATCAAGAATGTATAATATAATATATTAGGGATGCAACATGTAGTGGGATTCAAAAAACTAGCTAGCAAGAAAGACAACTCAAGTGACAAGATTTGGTAACAAGTGCTAGTAGTGGAACAAGAGACAAGTGAATATGTAATTGTATCAAGAATCAAGTAATAAGTATCACGTACAAGTGTCAAGTAACAAGTAACAAGTCTCAAGTAGGGTATCAGGTATGTACTAGTGACTAGTTAATCTTAACTCTAATGTTTAATTCTATCTCAGGTAGCACTTCATGCATCCATACTTTTACTATATAGTTTCTACATACAATCAGTTAAGTTTAGGCCTAGTGGTGAATTTTATAGGGCGGTGTACTTAGGGATCAAGTCTCAAGCAAGCCATGTTCATGAATCGAGTAATCATATAACTAGTTCACGTGTCAAGTCATAACATGACAAGTCATGAATCAAATATATACTAGTTTATGAATCGAGTAATAACAAGTCCATAAATCGAATAATAATATACTAGTTCATGAATCGAATAATAATATAACTAGTTCGGGAAGCATGTATCAAGTGGGAAACACGGACCCCTTCCGAGTACACTTACCTATATTTTCACTACTATGGTCTTTCCCTTAAACCTCGACTTATTATTTATTATTATCATCAAAGAAGCATGAAAGTGTGCGAAACAGGTAGCTTTGGTATAAATACCCGAAACCCGGATCCAACCCGGAACCAGCATTGGACCGAAACCGACCCGGCCTATCCAGGTCTGGGTCCGGGTCCTAAAATAGGACCCGTTGTACTTTCGGGTTCGGTCCGGGTCCACTTAAAAGAGATCCAACCCGGATCCGGACCCGGACCCGTTAAAAGAAACCCAAAAAATCAACATAAAAATAATTATTCTATCCTCATCCCTCCCCTCTTTCCTCCTCAATTCTAAATCTTCCTCTTCCGAACTCAAAACTCATGCCTTTTTCTTCTCTCATGTATTCTAAATCCTTCACTCGCCACCTCCGTTCTCCGCTCACACTCTCGCTCCTACCCAAACGGGTAGGAATATTTTAATAGGACCCGGAGCCGGAACCGGTCCCGGTCGTCATGGGTCCAGATCCGGGTCCAATTTTTAGACCCGTAGGGGACCAGGTTCGGGTCCAGGTAGTGAAGGACCCAACTTGACCCGACCCAATGCCAATGCTAGAAACTGGTCAAGTAAACATGATCAATAACATGGAACAAGTTTAAGATAATTATCAATCATATTCGAGGGTCAACACAAATTAAGATTATCAAGAACTACGAGATGGCAGTTCTGGACAGCATGACGTTGCTGTACCAAAACTGCGATTCCCATTGCTATAAGATAACAAATGTGGATCCGTCAGAAGGCCTAAAGATCATAAAAGCCTAAAGTATGTGTTCACATAGAAGGAACTGAACATGAGGCAGAGAAGGTGGTTACAATTAATGGTAGATTATGACATAAACTTCCAAAGCTACCCGGGTAAGGTGAATTTGGTACCTGATGCCATTAGCAGGCGACCTAGTGCCATGATTCTGACTGAGCAGAAGGAGCTATTGGAGTATATGAGAAGGCTGGATTTAGAAGTGCTTTTGCCCAGTATAGCGCGACAATGTATGATGTTGCAGTTGCAATCTTCATTAGTAGAGAAGATCAAGGAAGCTCAGGCTGGTGATGAGCAGTTGCAGAAGTTCCAAATGGAAGTGGAAGCAGGACTAAGAATCGACTTGATCATTCATGCTGATGACTCACTCCGCTTTGGGGCCACGGTGTGTGTGCCCAAGGGAGATGTCCGGCAGAAGTTACTTGAAGAAGCCCACCGTTCGCCATATTCCATTCATCTTGGAGGTGCAAAGATGTATAGAGACTTGAAGCCACACTTTGGTGGCACGGTATGAAGAGAGCAATGGCGAGGTTTGTGTCTCAGTGTTTGATTTGTCAGCAAGTGAAAGCAGAACATCAGAGGACCGCCGGACTTTTGTAGCCCCTTCCAATCCCGAATTGGAAATGGGAGAACATTACTATAAATTTTGTGACTGCATTGCCAAAAAGTCCCGAAGGTTATAATGCCATTTGGGTGATTGTGGATCGTTTGATGAAGAGTGCTCATTTCTTCCCTTTCGCGGGGGGGGGGGGGGGGGGGGGGGGGGGGGGGGGGGGGGGCAATCAACCTAGAGTTTGGCCAAGTTGTACATTCAGGAGATTGTACGATTGCATGGATTTCTTTTCAACATTGTATCGGACCGAGATATGAGATTTAGGTCTCAGTTTGGGGTGAGTCTTCAGAGGAGCTTAGGGATTAAGTTGAGCTACAGTACTGCTTTCCACCCATAAACTGATGGACAATGGATGATTTAGACTTTGGAAAACATGCTAAGGTCTTGTGTTATCCAGTTTGGAGGTTCTTGGTGTAACATCCCCTAGTAATTTTAAAATAAAAATATATTTTTCATTTTTGCACGTGCAATGCACGTGCAATTTTATCGATTTTTGTTCTAAAAATTTTCCTAAGTTATGCATAAGTTTTCTTTTATTTATTTTATCTCATTTTGTTGTCCCTCCTTAATTATAGTCCATAGGTATAAGAGATGATTTTAAATCCATTAGAAATAAAGAAAAATAGTAAAAGCCCAATAAGAAGCCAACCTAATAAAATCCTACATTTATTTTCCTACACTTGTTTTGTAACATACCCCTAGGGTGTAACTAAAAGCAATTAATTAATAAAATAAAAAGTGTGCATGTGTACTACACGTGCACGTGTTTGTGTGCATGAATGAAGTGACGTGGGGAACGCGGGGGCTCTGAGTTGGTCCTTTGGAGTGTGGAGGTAGTGGGGAGTGAGACTAGAGGGGGGGGTGGTTTTATAACCACCTGATTACCTTATTTAATAAACCCCTAAGACGTGATCATTTCCACATAATCTAAATCTTTTTACTAAGCTAAAAGTGAGATAGACAAGCAGAGCGCTAGGTGGCTTTTGAGAGAGAATACAGTGCTTTTCGTTTGGATATTTTTTGGCTAGCTTGTGTAGGGATTTTCGAAGTGCTATTGAAGAGGATTTTTTCTTCTAGTAATCTACTAGAAGGTGGGTGTCTCTTCTTATTTTAATGATTCTTGCTTTTTGAAGAGGATTTTTTAAGGATTTTTGCTTTTGAAGAGGATTTTTGCTTCTAGTAATCTAGTTTAATGATTCTTATTAGTGAAATTTGATGCATGTTGTGGTGACAAATTGCTAGTTGTAGAAATTCATGAAATTCATTGTATGTTAATGCAGTGCTCATGAAATGATTGAAAAGTTAGAAAGAAGAAAATTTAATTAGAATCTTGTGTAAAATTGTTAGGCTCAAATTGATTGTTGCATGCATTTTGTCTCTTACAATTTGGATAAATTTGTGTATGGAATGTAGATAAAAAGAAAGTTAAAATTAGAGACAATTGGGGAAAAAGTAATCATGGTAGAACGAAGGAAAAGCCGAATTAAAGTGAGTAGAAAAATTATCTAGTTGAACTTTGTCTTATGATTCATATAAGAAAGAGAAATGATTAATTTGTGAAAATGAAGCAAATTTTCATTCTTATGAATAAAAGTAGTAAGATAACATTTTTTTAGTTCTATTTATGTAAAATAATAGTATTTTGAAGAAAGGAGTTACTTTTGCAAAGGAAATCAAGATGTATGTTTATATGTTCAAGAGAATTTTTTATATATATAAAATGAATATAAGTCTCTTAAATAACAATTTAAACCAGTACAGAAGAAATTCTGGAATCTAGAACTATATTTTTATAATATCAATTTCGAGAAGAAGATGGAAAGTCGAAATAGTCGAAAATGTGGAAAATGAGAATGTGACGAAGAGTAACAACTTAATGAATTAAACCCTATAGTAGATGTGATCTGAGCTTCGGCTCAGTGGGTAGGCGCTTGGTCGCCTCTCTGTTGGTAGTGGTTCGAGTCTTGGGTCCGCCATTGTATTAGAAAGTAAATTTTTTTTTAAAACCAGAGAAAGGGAGAGGTTAGATCCCCCATAGTATATCAGGACTGCCACTTGGCTCGAGTGGCTAGCAGGGGTTGCTTAGCACCTATTCTCGCCACGTGGCGGTAGGGGTGGTTAGGAGTCTCGGGTTCGAGCCCTGATGACCATTATTTTTTTTTGAGTTCTTTTATATTTTTTTGAGTTCTAAAAATCCATAAAAAAATATATAAATACTTTAAAATATTGGGGAACAACTAAAAATATTTTCTCACTATTTTCGATTATATTTTGGGAATTTATGAGTTATATTCATGTGATTGATAAGATTGATATACAAGAAGGATGTATATAATTAAGATATTAAGAGTTGATAAGTTTGGATAATAAATTTCTAATGATAAGTCTCAAAGAGTTAATGTTTAATTTTTAATAAATTTTGAATTGGAAAGTTAGATGAATGTGAAAGAAAAGAGCTTTGTTGAAATGAATAAATTGAGTTTGTCCTTCATGAATGATAAATACTAGAATAAGATGAAAGAATCGAATAGAATGTGAATAAAGTGAATTGAAAACATGAATATCGAAGGGTATGAGTACCCATGATTATGGAACATGAAAAGCTGTTATTCTAGAGGTTTAGTGAGACCCAAGTACCGGCAAGTGATGAAAAGAATTAATTGATTTGAGATTTGACTATATGGGCTATCTCGGTATTTTTGTTTAAGTCTTGTAAGAGGGGAAGCTGACTCTAGGTGGTGTAACTTATTCATGTTTTAAACGTAAGGATTAGGCACTGGGAGAAGATGTAATAGATCTTGGGCAAACATAACTGGGGTGTCTCTGTATAGTTCGACAGTGGAATTCTGGACTATACACCTAATCAGACGGTGGATTTCTGGACTGTGGTTGCTTGCACGGTGAGTCGATCCTCCATTAAATCCGGGACTATGATTAGTTCGATGGTGGATTCCAGGACCATGAATAATCGGGCGGATGGGAGGTAGTTCACCATTATATATGTAATACCAGGGCCGGAGTGGCACTTACGGGATGTTCGCATGACGAGGACTTCCGTATAGCTTGATGGTGATTCCAGGGCTGGGGTCCGTACTCGTGGGATGTATAAAACTTGTTTCTATTACCGAGTAGTTGTCATGGCGAGGGATTAAACCCTTTAATGTGGAGTACGTAGGTGCTTGCCCTCGGACCTATGTAGTATGGGATGCATAGAATCCGAACAAGTATGCACTAGTGTTATCTTAGCATAAAATATTTGCATTAGGCATTAAGGCATTGCATACACCGACATGTTTAGGATAGTCACTTTTCACACTTTGTTTTACATTCAAGTTTGTGTATGCTAAAATAAGTGAGTCGCTATATAATGGCATAGCGAGGATGGTCGTATATAATATTTCGTTAGTTGTATGTAACTGACGTGCCCACAGTATTCAATGCAGGCATTGGATTTATAAGGAGATATAAAGATGACTGATGCTAAAGATTACTTTCCGTTTTAAGTTGCTAATGTGTAATTGTACATTTATATCATGTTGTATATCAGTAAATTTTCCGCTACGTTATTGCAAGAGAACTTGATGTAATAAAGTTTCAAAATTCCTTGTAAAATTGTACGAAATGAAGTAAAGATCCTATTTATGCTACGAATTACCGTATTTTGAAATTTGAGGCGTTACAGATTGGTATCAGAGCCTAAGTTCAATGAGATGTACAAATTTACAAGGACGACAAGTAATCCTTGTTTTCTATTTTCCGTATTTTTGGTTGTATTTTTGGTTTTTGTGTATTTATTCATTGTATCTCTTTTCGGGCCGTGTTTTGGATCTTCATTTTGCTATATCCAATTATTGGATTTGTTGTTGTTTTATTTGATCTTCTTGATTCAGTTGTCAACCTATTATTTCATCTCTGTTTGATCGGGCCATTATTTTTTATACCCATTATTTGAAATTGTTCATGTCCTATTTTGTTTATTCATTTTGTTCCCACTTTATCGCTGGATCTTTTTTTTTATTCAAACCCTATCTATCTGTAAATATATCTATATAATAAAACACAAAGAAAGCTATCAAGTTGCTCTCCTTCAATCCCCCAAAAATCAAAGGCTCAGATCTAACCTCACAAAACATATTTTCCCCCCAAAAGTTCCCCCCCCCCAAAACTCAAATTCAAATCCTCCATCCAAAACAACTCCTATATTTTTTATTTTTTATTTTTTATTTTTCTCTCTCTCTCTGCCTCCCTCTTCTATTCAAAAAAATTAAGAAAATAAAAATATTTAAAAAATTTACAAAATAAAAAATTTAAAAATTTAAAAACTTTAAAAATAATTTAAAAAAAACATATAATATGTTTTTTGCTGGACCTCCAAAAGTTTCTCATATAATATGTTTGCTACTTCAATTAATTTGCTGGACTGCCAAAACTATTTTATATGATCAAATAAGGTGCACTGTTCCAAAGACGTGCCGTAGGCACGTGTCAACGGGAAAACCTAGTATATATATATATATATATATATATATATATATATATATATATATATATATATATATATATATGTGTGTGTATTTTTTTTTTGTATTTTTTTCCTCATCACATTAAACCATTTTAACCCCATTAAAACCACCCGATGCCCATTTACCTTCACCCGCTACCCGTCAGCTCCCCTAAACCCAAATATAACCCATCTACATATATAACTGCCCCATGCTCATCCTTGTAGCCCTAGCCGCTATCGAACCCTAGCCGCTCCCTATGCACCTCCCGATCTCATCCCATCCCTCGTCCCGATCTCCCCGTTCCCCTGCGATGCTCGACCCGATCACCAGGTGCCACCCAACACCCTGATCACCCTGTGCCCCTCCTCTCGATGCTCTGCAGCCCAGCGCAGCACCTCCCTTTCCGTCTTCGGCCCCGATGCAGCCAGTCCAGACTCCGGTGCACCTACCTGCGTCCCTGCGTCAACCACATCAATAGCCCCACAGTCCCTGTAGTACCTTGTATTTTTAAATACTATTTTTGAGATTTGAAAATGAATTAAAATGATTTTTTGTGATTTAATAAATGTTCATTTAGAAATTTATTTTTTACACGTGCGAATGTTGTCTTTGAAAGCTTAAAGCCAAAAATTATTTTTTTGAAACTCATTATTTATTATTTGATATTATTCGTGATTTTTCTAGATTTTTCTAATAAATATTGGACTTATTTGCAAATATTTCAAAAAGAAGGACTTTTGTGCAAAATTACCAATGGGGTGAAAACTCCAGATTTTTAGATTTTTAGGCTGGATATAATTCTTAGTCAATTCAGGTATAACGAGTTTACCTTTTGTTTCAACATATTTGATTTATTTTACAAGTTTTGATAAAAAGAGGATCTTTTCGCAAAATTCGCTATTTTAAGGGGTGAAAGTGCAAAACTATTTTTCTGGATTTTCCTACAGATTCGGCTGATGCTGGAGGGGATCGTTTTGATTTTTGAAGTTGATTAAGTTGGTTTTTAACTAATTTCCAATAAAAGATCTAATTATGTGAATGGATATTTTAAAAGGAGTATTTTGCAAATATTTTCTAAAACCGTAGAATCTTAAATCACAGACTATATAGGGTTTTGTACAACTGTCTTTTCTGTACACCACAGGAGATTTCTTATTTTTTATTATTTTCGATTTCAAAAGAGATCTTAGATTTCTTGCGAATGAGGAGCTTTTCTTATTTTTCTATTCATCTTCGTTCGATCTCTTCAACAAGGTGAGTGATATATTTGTTTTGTTTTGTTCTTTGAATGATGTATGTGGTGTTTCATCTCCTAGAAATCAAGCTAGGGTTTGGGTATTAATATAGATGTTGGATTGATGGTCAAAATTTGGATTTTTGTGAAAACCTTAGGTTGCGTTTGGTTTGTTGTTTTGAAAACAGTTTTTTGAAAACAGTTTTTTGAAAAGAGTTTTCTAAAAACAGTTTTCTGAAAATGAGAGAGTAAAAGCTGTTTGGTAATCATTTTTTATGAAAACAGTTTTTTGAAAATGAGAGTATAATGTATGTATATGTTTGGTTGTACGTATATACTATATACAGTATATATACTCTGATACATAAATATTGTATACATATACATACATACTGATATATAATAATATAAAATATTTTATTATAATGAACATATTTAATAATATTCATATATATAATAATATATAATAATTATAATAATATATATGTAATAATAATATTTTCAAATTATATATTAAACAATTTATTATAATAATAATAAATTAAATAGTAATAAATATAATAATATATAATAGTAATATACAATAATAATAATATATATTATAATAATAATAGATTATTATAATAGTATACTTAAAATAGTATATATGAAATAATAGTATATATAAAATAGTATATATAAAAATAATAATATAATATAATATAATATATATATAATAATAATATAATATAATAAAAGTATATATAATAATAATCTAATATAATAATAGTATATATAAAATATTATATGTAAAATAGTATATATAAAATAATAATATATATAATAATAATATAATATAATAATAGTATATATAAAATAGTTCATATAAAATAATAATATATTATAATAATTGTATATTATATAATAATATGAAATAATTTATTATAATAAACCTATTTAATTATATACATATATATAATAACATATAATAGTTATAATAATATATATGTAACAATAATCTATTATAATTATATATTAAACAATTTATTACAATAATAATAAACTATGTAATAATATATATAATAATATATAATAGTAATACATAATAATAGTAATATATATTATAATAATAATAGATTATTATAATAGTATATATAAAATAGTATATAAGAAAAAATAATATATATTATAATAATAATATATATATATATTAAAAAATAAAAATATAATAATAATAATAATAATAATAATAATAATAATAATAATAATAATAATGATAATAATAATATATGTCACAATAATATATTATAAATATATATATAACAATATATTATAATAATAGTATATTATATAATAATAAATATAATAATATATAATAGTAATATAAAATAATAATAATATGTATAATAATAATATATATAATAATAATATAATATAATAATAGTATATATAAAATAGTATATATGAAAGAATAATATATATAATAAAAATATAATATAATAATAGTATATATAAAATAGTATAAATAAAATAATAATATATATAATAATAATAATATAATAATATAATAATAATAATAGTATATATAAAATACTGTATATAAAATAATAATATATTATAATAATTGTATATTATGTAATAATATAAAAAATTTTATTATAATAAACATATTTAATTATATACATATATATAATAACATGTAATAATTATAATAATACATATGTAATAATAATATATTATAATAATATATAATAGTAATATATAATAATAATAATAATATATTATAATAATAATAGAATATTATAATAGTATATATAAAATAGTATATATGAAATAATAATATATTTTATAATAATAGTATATATATAATAATAATAATAATAATAATAATAATAATAATAATAATAATAATAATAATAATAATAATAATAATAATAATAATAATAATAATAATAATAATAATATATGTAACAATAATATATTATAAATATATAATAATAATAATAATAATAATAATAATAATAATAATAATAATAATAATAATAATAATAATAATAATAATAATAATATATAAATATATTTAGAGAGAGGATGTGAAAAAACAGAAAATAGTTGAAGTGGAGTTTTGTGAAAACTGTTTTCACAAAACAACTAAACCAAATGGGTTTTGGGGTTTTGGAAAACAAAAAAAAGAAAAAAACAACAAACCAAACAGACCCTTAATTATTTATGAGTAGAATTTTATGAGGATGATTTGAACATGTTGAACGACCTATTATAGATCATGGGTACGTTATTTCTTGGGGATAGATGTTAACTTGATTGAGTATGGTGATTGTCATGCATAGATTGAATAAAGATGAGATTTTTATTACCCTTAAGTAATGGTTGAATGCAATTGCTATGGTAATGTTAAATTTGTTTATGATCATGAGTTAAGCATGGTGACTGAGTTTGAGGAAGCTTGAGAAGGGCTAATGAATCAAGAGATTAAGTCTTGAGAATTAAGTTGTGCAAATTGATTTGGAGTTTGATGTAATATAACCAAATTGGGGATTTTTGTGATTTTGGTGAAAGGTTTGTTTGCATTTGGATTTCGTAAACCCTGAGATTTAATTCTTAATATGTTTTATTTTAATTGATGGATTGTGAAGTCCTTTGGTGCATAAACATGCACAATATTTTTCATGAATACCTTATGTCGTGAGTTTTGAAGGAAATTGAGTTTTTATTTGTTTTTGAAGAATTTGACTATATCTCGACCTATTTTGGTATTGATATGGTTTGAACTTGAATACGAAGCTATTTCAATGAATAATTGATTCATAAGAAACTCTATTTTGATTATATGCACAATTCATGTTTTAATTGAAAGAAATAAACAAATTAGTATTCTTATAAATTCAAGTAGTTTTGATTTGGTTTTATTGACTATTATATATCCTATAAGTTGTATTTGATCAAATAAGAAATATGCTTTTTGTAGAAATCATTTTCATAAAGTAAAACTTCGTATCGGTTGAAATGTGCACAACAAAAAATCTACAGTCTGCAGGTCGACAGTCGATCGGTGGTATTTTACAGTCGACCGTCACAACCTGACTGCGGTGCTTTTTAGTTTTCTTGAAATTTCATTCTGGACAGTCGACCGATGACTTTTTACACTCGACTGGCGCTACTTAGAATTATTTTAATTGATGTTTTGGATTTTTCACTCTGGACAGTCGACCGACGCTTGTCTATAGTCGACTGATACTGATGTATCTTAATATATTTGAATGTTCTTTTAAATGATTTATTCTCTTAATGTTTTAATCTATAACTTACTATTCTATACCTTATCTTCTACTGAACATATGTTTTCAAGTTGTTTTAATTGAGCAATTTATGATGGCAGATTGGTTTGGATATTTGGGTGTGAGTCTCTAGAGGGTGTGTGTGACCCTAGTATACCGGCGGTTGAGATATTTGTGTTTTGGGCCTGTTGAGGCATTTTAGTTGATCAGTTGTTGAGTTAAGTTCGGTAGGGTACACCAACTCTAGGAGATTCGTAAAGTAATTAAATAACCTAAATGATAAGGACAGGCACTAGTGGTGATATGATGAATGAGAACATGTGTTATGGACCTCAGTATGGCTCGCTGTGTGAGATAATCCCCTGATTTATCCAGGTGTGAGTGAAATAGTCTCCGGAATTACCTGTGGTGTGGGATTGATCTCCAGAATTATCGGGGTGGAGGCGACACTCATGTGGTATTCGTATGATGAGGTGCCATAGCTTGCGGTGTGGGGTATTCTCGAAGATTCCCAGGTGTGAGTGAAATAGTCTCCGAAATTATCTGTGGATAGAGATTGACCTCCTGAATTATCGGTGCATGGGCTAATACTCACAGTGTATCTATATCTCGTAGTAATCATAGAAGTAGGATTAGTTGCATAGTGGGGGATTAAACCTATAAAGTGGAGAATGTTAAGGGCTTGCACCGGATCTATGTACTATGTAATGTATAGACTCCGACAAGTACGCATTAGAGAGTCAGCATATAGCATTGATGTTTTCTTGACTTGGTATTATGCATGTGTTTTCGGTTTTCTACACTTGATACTTAGTCTAGCTTCACTTGATGTTTTCATGTTTCATGGTTATTCCCTAATTCATTTACTGTTGTTTATTTCCTATTGTTGATGAATCTATGCACTGTTTATGTTGTTTGTTTTTTTTATGTCACTCACACCGTTATGGCAGACTCCTTTAGTTTTGGGGGTTAGAGTTATCTCTAGCCTCATATTTTACAGGTGATTACCTATAACTTGGATTTGGATGCTTGAGTTAAAGTGATGTAATGGATTTTGTGACTTTGTAAAAAAAAGTGTTGTAAAGAAAGAAAGTTTGTAATTCAAGGTGTATGTATTCCGCTGTGCTATGTAAATATTATTGTAATAAAATTTTGAGAAAAATTTTACTGGTATTTTGGGTTGTTTAATATTATATTTGAAGTTGATGCTAGGAATTGTGCCACGTATTTCAGAGATATCATATTGAAAATTCGGGACGCTATAGAAACCATGTGCAACGATCCCTCCCAGCATCGCGACTAGCAGCAACGACAGCAGCAAGCACTACCACCGACGTCCCCAATCAGCCGCCATCCGTTCCCAATGCACCATCTCTCTCTCCCTCTTGGTGTGCGTGTGTGATCTCGTTGTGAGAGTCTTCAAAGTAGTTTGGGGAGTAAATTGAAGTACAATACAGCTTTTCATCCCCATACTAATGGACAGTCAGAGAGGACCATCCAGATTGTAGAGGACATGTTCGGGTCCTGTATGCTGCAGTTCGGATCTTGCGAGGACCATTTGCATCTCGTAGAGTTCTCATACAATAACAGCTTTCAGGCCAGTCTTAAAGCTGCGCCGTTCGAGGCACTATATGGGAGGAAGTGCAGATCACCAGTGTGTTGGGATGACATTTGTGAGAGGAAGTTGTTGGATCCGGAGTTGATCACCAAGACAGTTTATGCTGTGACTCAGATCAGGAAGCACTTGCAGACAACTCAGGATAGGCAAAGGCGATGGGCTAATGTCCATCGGAGAGCTCTGGAGTTTGAGGTTGGTGACCACATTTTCCTAAAGGTATTGCCTTGGCGAGGTGTCATTCCATTTGGTGGTGGGGGCAAGCTCGGCCCTAGGTTTATTGGACCGTTTGATATTGTGGAATAAGTAGGTAGGGTGGCCTATCATCTTGCATTGCCACCGGCTTTATCAGGAGTGCACGATGTTTTCCATGTCTCACAACTCAGGAGATATATCCGAGATGAGAGCCACGTGAACGACTATTCTGAGTTGACTGGTCGGTCGGATTTTACTAGTGAGATTCCGCCAGTTGCTATTTTGGATAGGTGGGAGAAAGTGCTTAAGAACAAGGTCATCAAGCTTGTTCGTGTTTCTTGGAATCCTCACTTGCCGGGTGAGTCGACTTGGGAGTTGGAGGAGGAGATTCAGCAGAAGTTTCCTCATCTGTTTGAGTAGCTTTTTGTTTTGTTCTTTCTTTTCTTTTCGGGGTTACTTTATGTATCTCTTGTTTTAATTTCACGAACGAAATTTCTTCTTGTTAGGTGGGTAGTTTGTAACCCCTGTTTTCCATTTTCCCTATTTTTGGTTGTATTTTTTCTTTTTGTGTATTTATTCATTGTATCTATTTTCAGACCGTGTTTTGGATCTTCATTTTCTATATCCATTTATTAGATTTTTCATTGTTTTATTTGATCTTCTTGATTGAATTATCAGCCTATTATTTCATCTCTATTTGATCGGACCATTATTTTTTATCCCCATTATTTTAAATTGTTCATGTCCTATTTTGATTATTCATTTTGTTCCCACTTTATCGCGGATATTTTTTTTATTCAAACCCTATCTATCTGTATATATAAATATATACATTCTGTATTTTTTTCTTCCCATCACATTAAACCATTTAAACCCCATCAAAACCACCTGATACCCGTTTACCTCCACCCGCTACCCGTCAGC
Source organism: Hemerocallis citrina (assembly GCA_017893485.1). Classification (NCBI taxonomy): domain Eukaryota; kingdom Viridiplantae; phylum Streptophyta; class Magnoliopsida; order Asparagales; family Asphodelaceae; genus Hemerocallis; species Hemerocallis citrina. The sequence continues at coordinate 307,727,788 of CM030358.1, forward strand.
TCCCTTAAACCCAAATATAACCCATACATATATATATATATATATATATATATATATATATATATATATATATGGGTCGGTTCGGGTGAGAACCAACCCTGGGGTGAGAACCTAAGAGCCTATCCTAGCCATTCATCTGTGTAATCTTAACGGTCAAGATTTTTTAAAATTAAACAATAAGATTAATTAATTTTTGCATTAAGATGTCAATCCCTTTAATTAAGGGATGGGGACCGCGTAATAAAATGAATAATTATAAATTGCCTTTTTTGTGTGCGACGGTTAAGGCAAATTTGGTCAAATTGGAGAGAGAAATAATTTATTCCCGTAAAATATTGGAGAAGATTTTGTTTTCCAAATTAATAGCAACTGCAGAATCATTCACCATTTCGTTCCTTACAGTTACTGTTTATTACAGTTGCTATTTATAATTATTACAGTTGCTGTTTAAGTGGTCAGGTATTGCTGTATAATTATTTCAGTTGCTATTTATAATTATTTCAGTTGCTATTTATAATTATTACAGTTGCTATTTATAATTATTACAGTTGCTATTCGAGAAGATTTTGTATCCCAACTTAATAGCAACTTCAGAATCATCACCAATTCGTTCCTTCACCAATTAGTTCACTATAAAGCAACTGACTGTATTGTAAGTAGATACAATAGGAACTTCAGTTGCTATTTATAATTTTAACCTCAGTTGCTATTTATAGTATTCCTTCACCAATTTCAGTTGCTATTTATAATTATTTCAGTTGCTATTTATAATTATTACAGTTGCTATTTATAATTATTACAGTTGCTATTCGAGAAGATTTTGTATCCCAACTTAATAGCAACTTCAGAATCATCACCAATTCGTTCCTTTACCAATTAGTTCACTATATAGCAACTGACTGTATTGTAAGTAGATACAATAGCAACTTCAGTTGCTATTTATAATTTTAACTTCAGTTGCTATTCATAGTATTCCTTCACCAATTTCAGTTGCTATTTATAATTATTTCAGTTGCTATTTATAATTATTACAGTTGCTATTCGAGAAGATTTTGTATCCCAACTTAATTGCAACTTCATAATCATCACCAATTCGTTCCTTCACCAATTCGTTCACTATATAGCAACTGACTGTATTGTAAGTAGATACAATAGCAACTTCAGTTGCTATTTATAATTTTAACTTCAGTTGCTATTTATAGTATTCCTTCACCAATTTCAGTTGCTATTTATAATTATTTCAGTTGCTATTTATAATTATTACAGTTGCTATTCGAGAAGATTTTGTATCCCAACTTAATAGCAACTTCAGAATCATCACCAATTCGTTCCTTCACTGTCACGCCCCGCTTCCCAAAAATACGGAATACGAGCACGTAACAAAAGCCCAGGGAATGATTAATATCAACCTTAAGCTGTTCAGGAAAATCTTTACAACATATCACAGTATAATCAGAGTTGGAAGCCAGAAAAAGATCAACCACATGCACATATAAACCGAATACCAACGGGAATACTTGAAATAAAATGTATTAACCTTAAATAATCATGATCTGAAAATACACAAATATTCCTGGGTCATATTGCCCAAATACAAGAATACAAGTAACAGATACAATATTCAAAATGAGCAACAGGAAATAAATATAGATAGCAAAGCTTCAGCCAACTAGAACTTCATCTCGCCAATACCTTCAGGAATCCTGTCCTCCAAAATCTGCAATTCAACGAATGCAGGAAAAAGGAAAAGAGAAAACATAGTACCCGTCAATGGCAAGTCCGGGTCACAAATAGAATAGGATACAAGCATATGGGGAAACTAACTAATAACAGGTCATAATGCATCAACAGGAATATCTAGCATGGTATCCTAACAGTACAGTTGTTTTATGTCTAAGGCAGTGTCATAAAGCAACTAACAGTCTTTAATAACAGTATCTCAGTATCTCAGTGAATTAGGATAACAGTATATCAGTATCACTAGCAGTATATTCAGTGTATCAGTATAACAGTCCTAGTATAACAGTCTCAGTCTAACAGTAACAATATATATCGGTCTCAGTTTAACAGTATCAGTCTCACAGTGTCAGTCTAACAGTTTCAGTTTATGTTCTTTCAGTCTTGTGTGTATTACTAGCTAGGTAGCACTTCATGCATCCCATACTACATGGTTGCTACAACAAACAGTTTCGCTTAGTAAGATATCATAGGGGACCATGATGGGGCAGTGTACTCAGGTATCAGTAACAGAAGCAGTAACAGTAACAGTCAGAACCAAGAGCTCCTCTTCTACTCTACACCTTCTTACAGAAGAAGCAATGTAGACAGGGTCAGTAAACAGTAACAGTATCAGTATGGAACACTAGTTCCCTTCCAAGTACACGTTTCCATATTATCCACTACTCGATCTTCCCTTAAACCCCGGCTTGATTACTTTTAGTTATTAATGTCCAACATGCATGTTTACGTGTAAACTAGTGTCAAATAAGCATGGTAGGATCAGGTATAAGTTCAGGTTTAAACTCAGGGAATTAGATCAGTAAGTGTAGGTACAAAACATTCAGAAATACGAGCAAAATGGTATAGATTTATAAACAGGACAGCAAGACCAGTCTGTACAAAAACAGTGATCCAAAGATCTACAGGCATGCAAATCATGATTCGTCAAAGGATCTGGAAACTACACTTCCTCACGCTTCTAACGGGTATAATAAATCCATATGCTATTTCACAACCTCTCGACTTAAAACACATTCAACACAGTTTTCATGTACAGCCAGAAAACAGGGGAAGAACTTAAACCACATGAAAACAGCATACAAATTTGTTAATTAAATCCACGAAAATTCTGGGGTAATCCCCTATATGTATAGTCTCAAAATATAGATTTTCATATTTTTCCAGAAAGTATAGATATGTTTTCAAAAATAGAAAGTAATCACATAACACAGTTTTCATGGATCTGGAATTCTTTAACACTGCCTGTACAAAATTGTTCATATCTTGCAAACAGCGCATCAAAATCCACTTCTGCCAAAACGGAATGAAAGTAGATACAATTAACCAACTTTCATATCTCACACAAAATATTCATACAGTAATTAAAAACAAGGTGAACACGGCATTCAACGTACAATCACACGCAGTTTACAGCAAAAGCGATCTATAGAAAAGGATGTAGGACACCTCTCAAAACTCATCTTTTAATTATCACAAAAATCAGGGAACTACCTAACATCATAAAGAAACACTGGACAAAATCTTGTGGCATGAAATTAGGTCTAACCTGGATCTTGAAAATAAATTGTCCACAAAATTTACCCCGAACTGATTCTGGAAACTACCAACATACAGTCACTAAAATAATTATAACTAATTCATGAAAACTCCAAACTGGGTGAAATCAGTGGGATTAGAAATTAGATTCAATTCTCTACAAATTACTCAGAAATAGCCATGTTGATATTCGGACTCTAATTCAGGTAAAAACAACAATCAATCCAGTTCAACCCAAATTTTCAGATTTCTCAACTAATCTTCAAAACGTCATAACTTCCTCAAAAAATCATCCAAATTCAAAACACTGTCTACCCGTTGTCTAAATATCACATCTAAAGGTTTCTAACCTGTCAAAATCCAATATTTCTCATATAGGTGTTCAAACATGCATCGGGTATACAATATGTCACATACGCGATAACAGTCGCGTTTGGGTGAATCCTAAGGCACAAACCTATCAAACTTCATGCCCTAAGTCGTCTATGGCCTGTTTTGAACAATAGAGACGAGATACACAAATAAAAACATGATCTTGGTCCGTCTCTAGTCTCAAACTATCCTATGTGTGAACTTTCTACTTGTATCAACCTAAGAAATTTAAGTACAAGTTACTTGCCTGGATGAAGACGACGAATCCAACCAACAGAAGAGAATAACGGGAACAGATTCCCGGGCACGAACTCAACAGCAACGAACCACGAACAAGATCACGAATCCAAAGAGCAATCGATCACGGGCACGATCGGACAGCCCATCAATCAAAGTGAATAAGAACTCCAATATGATGAGATAAGATCCAACGGTCCATAATCCAAGGGGATAATCAAGATCCAACGGTCCAAATCAAGAGATCCAGAATCAACGGCTCAAATCAAAAGATCAAGATCATGATCGGATCGGACGACCCACGTTCAAACCATCAACACCATGATCCAAAAACCCATCATCTAAATCAACAACACAAGTGGAGTTGTGCCCACTGTTTGAGGGGGGGGGTCACTGTGGCACTGAACGGCGACGGCACACGGGGGCAGCGTCGGCTTCGAGAGGGTAGGCCGGAGCTGTTGTGCGGAGGCGCGCTGGCACTGGGTGAGTGCAGGCACGACCAGGCTGGGCGCGCACAGGGGCACGGGGAGGCAGTGGCTGGTGTCGGCTGTCGTGAGAGGAAGACGAATAGGCGGAGAAGAAAAAGAAGTCGAAACGATGGGGATGAAGAAGACGAAGAGTCTGGATAGGCGATAGGGGATGGGTGCATGGGTTTGCAGCGGAAGCATACGAAGAAGATCAAGAGGCGAAAACTACAGGGTATATATATAGGGAATATAGGAAATAGGGTTTAGGGAGGAGGCTTTCGGGTCGGGTCTGGGGATATCGGGTTTTGGGGTAGGGGTTTTAGTTATTAATAGGATCTGGGTATAGGTTGATGGAAACAGTATGGGGGTTTATTTAAAAATGGGTTTGGGTATTATTATGATGGGTAGTGGGCTGGATAGTTAGGATATATCTATATATATAAATGGGTATGAGTAGGATTAGGCTGTTGGGAAAGGGGTAGTAGTTTAGGAAATAAATAAATAAATAAATACTAAGTTAAATAAATTAAATAAAATAGATAAATAACAAATAAAAATATTGTCTCTAATAAAATGCAATTTGCATTACAAAATATAATTTATACAATTAGTCTATCAAATGAATTTTTAATAACTAGCCAAAAATAATAATAATAATAATTTGCAAAATTTTTTTAAATACAGAAAATACATTAAAATACATTTTCGGAAAAACAGGGGTTACAATCCTACCCACCTTACAACAAAATTTCGTCCTCGAAATTTGCTTAGGCGGTACATAGGACAAGGCAAAAACAAATTGGGGAAAATGACAGAAAAGAATTGAATCAAACAACAAGTCAACGGGTAAGAACAAATGCAAGAGATAGAGGGAAGTAAACAATACAAGGAAAAGAAGCAACAAGAGGATCCTAGGACCCGTGGGTTATAGGCCCACCACGCTTCCGCTGCGCTACTCTGATAGTGGCATTCCAAGTTGCAGACAAGTCGTTGTAGAACACATGACAACAAGCGGAGATCCGAGCAGGAAGAAGAGAATGAGACACCAGAATAAAATTGGGCTGGAGAGGAGGGATTTTATTTAAATAATTAGGTCAGAACTAATGGCATTAACAAAAATAATATTAAAATACATAAATCAACACATAATAAAATAATAATAACAGAAATAATAAAAATAATAATCATCATAAATATACTGGTAAAAATAATAATAATAAAATATTAACAATACTGGTAAGGATAATAATACAAGCCAGAAAATAATTTGGGGCTCATCAATTTAGTGAAAGTAATTCAATATCAACATCAAAAATAAAATAGTAAGAAAATACAACACTAATAATAGTAATAGTAATAACGAAAATGATAATAATACTAATAATAATAAGGAAAACGATAATAATAATAGTAGAAATCCTTTGATGTGGGTTCGCCTCATTTATATCCATCTGTAGTCTTGCATTCTCGACATCAAGTTGCAGGTTTGCCATCCCGACAACAGGTTGCAGCTTATCATCTGGATATTCGGTTGCACCTTTTGCCTCACCGGTATCCAGTTGCAATTTGCCTCCATTGATGTCTAGTTGCATGTTTGCCATCTCGACATCCAGTTGCAACAAAACGATGAACGAAATGATGCGATCTTCCACACGTACTTAGATATTGATTGCTTAATTTAAGTACGAAGATACGTTTTGAAAATTTGTGATAATAAAATACACAGTTATTCGAAATAATAAATTTTTAGAAAATAATTTTATAGAAGATCCAAAATGAAATACACAAAATATTCAATAAAATATATATACAATATAAAGAAAATATAGGCAAGAGAAGGATGGATTTTATACTCAATGAAGAGTCAACAAAGGGGGACAACTACAAGAGATGAAGGAAAATAAGAATCAAAGAATTGCATATGAAAGAAGAGGAACGAGAGGTACAAGCAGAATTTGAAGAGAATATGACCGGAAAGAAATAACTAGCACGATACTCAAAATGAGTCAACAATGAAGACGAATGAAAGAATCAAAGAAATATGGGTACGAAAAGAACGAAACTATACCCAATAAAGAATCAACAAATGAGAACAACTAAAACAAACGGAAGAAACAAGGAATCGAGGAAATCGAATAAGAAGGGATCAAAAAGAAAGGAATAAGACTAGTATCCAGATCATTGTTGGTAATAATTCACTTATGCATGTATGGTTGGTGAAATGTTGCGCAGATTCCAGATCGAGCCAAGCTTGTCTAATATATTAGTCAACTAATACATTAGCCAAACCTGATGCTCTGATACCACAGAAAACCCTGTCACGCCCCGCTTCCCAAAAATATGGAATACGAGCACGTAACAAAAGCCCAGTAAATGATTAATATCATCCTTAAGCTGTTCAGGAAAATCTTTACAACATATCACAGTATAATCAGAGTCGGAAGCCAGAAAAAGATCAACCACATGCACATATAAACCGAATACCAACGGGAATACTTGAAATAAAATGTATTAACCTCAAATAATCATGATCTGAAAATACACAAATATTCCTGGGTCATATTGCCCAAATACAAGAATATAAGTAACAGATACAATATTCAAAATGAGCAACAGGAAATAAATATAGATAGCAAAGCTTCAGCCAACTAGAACTTCATCTCGCCAATACCTTCAGGAATCCTGTCCTCCAAAATCTGCAATTCAACGAATGCAGGAAAAAGGAAAAGAGAAAACATAGTACCCGTCAATGGCAAGTCCGGGTCACAAATAGAATAGGATACAAGCATATGGGGAAACTAACTAATAACAGGTCATAATGCATCAACAGGAATATCTAGCATGGTATCCTAACAGTACAGTTGTTTTATGTCTAAGGCAGTGTCATAAAGCAACTAACTGTCTTTAATAACAGTATCTCAGTATCTCAGTGAATCAGGATAACAGTATATCAGTATCACTAGCAGTATATTCAGTGTATCAGTATAACAGTCCTAGTATAACAGTCTCAGTCTAACAGTAACAGTATATCGGTCTCAGTTTAACAGTATCAGTCTCACAGTGTCAGTCTAACAGTTTCAGTTTATGTTCTTTCAGTCTTGTATGTATTACTAGCTAGGTAGCACTTCATGCATCCCATACTACATGATTGCTACAACAAACAGTTTCGCTTAGTAAGATATCATAGGGGACCATGATGGGGCAGTGTACTCAGGTATCAGTAACAGAAGCAGTAACAGTAACAGTCAGAACCAAGAGGTCCTCTTCTACTCTACACCTTCTTACAGAAGAAGCAATGTAGACAGGGTCAGTAAAGAGTAACAGTATCAGTATGGAACACTAGTTTCCTTCCAAGTACATGTTTCCATATTATCCACTACTCGATCTTCCCTTAAACCCCGGCTTGATTACTTTTAGTTATTAATGTCCAACATGCATGTTTACGTGTAAACTAGTGTCAAATAAGCATGGTAGGATCAGGTATAAGTTCAGGTTTAAAGTCAGGGAATTAGATCAGTAAGTGTAGGTACAAAACATTCAGAAATACGAGCAAAATGGTATAGATTTATAAACAGGACAGCAAGACCAGTCTGTACAAAAATAGTGATCCAAAGATCTACAGGCATGCAAATCATGATCCGTCAAAGGATCTGGAATCTAGACTTCCTCACGCTTCTAACGGGTATAATAAATCCATATGCTATTTCACAACGTCTCGACTTAAAACACAATTCAACACAGTTTTCATGTACAGCCAGAAAACAGGGGAAGAACTTAAACCACATGAAAACAGCATACAAAGTTGTTAATTAAATCCACGAAAATTCTGGGGTAATCCCCTATATGTATAGTCTCAAAATATAGATTTTCATATTTTTCCAGAAAGTATAGATATGTTTTCAAAAATAGAAAGTAATCACATAACACAGTTTTGATGGATCTGGAATTCTTTAACACTGCTGAACAAAATTGTTCATATCTTGCAAACAGCGCATCAAAATCCACTTCCGCCAAAACGGGATGAAAGTAGATACAATTACCCAACTTTCATATCTCACACAAAATATTCATACAGTAATTAAAAACAAGGTGAACACGGCATTCAACGTACAATCACATGCAGTTTACAGCAAAAGCGATCTATAGAAAAAGGATGTAGGACACCACTCAAAACTCATCTTTTAATTATCACAAAAATCAGGGAACTACCTAACATCATAATGAAACACTGGACAAAATCTTGTGGCATGAAATTAGGTCTAACCTGGATCTTGAAAATAAATTGTCCACAAAATTTACCCCGAACTGATTCTGGAAACTACCAACATACAGTCACTAAAATAATCATAACTAATTCATAAAAACTCCAAACTGGGTGAAATCAGTGGGATTAGAAATTAGATTCAATTCTCTACAAATTACTCAGAAATAGCCATGTTGATATTCGGACTCTAATTCAGGTAAAAATAACAATCAATCCAGCTCGACCCAAATTTTCAGATTTCTCAACTAATCTTCAAAACGTCATAACTTCCTCAAAAAATCATCCAAACTCATCCAAATTCAAAACACTGTCTACCCGTTGTCTAAATATCACATCTAAGGGTTTCTAACCTGTCAAAATCCAATATTTCTCATATAGGTGTTCAAACATGCATCGGGTATACAATATGTCACATACGCGATAACAGTCACGTTTGGGTGAATCCTAAGGCACAAACCTATCAAACTTCATGCCCTAAGTCGTCTATGGCCTGTTTTGAACAATAGAGACGAGATCCACAAATAAAAACATGATCTTGGTCCGTCTCTAGTCTCAACCTATCCTATGTGTGAACTTTCTACTTGTATCAACCTAAGAAATTTAAGTACAAGTTACTTGCCTGGATGAAGACGACGAATCCAACCAAAAGAAGAGAATAACGGGAACGGATTCCTGGGCATGAACTCAACAGCAACGAACCACGAACAAGATCACGAATCCAAAGAGCAATCGATCACGGGCACGATCGGACAGCCCATCAATCAAAGTGAATAAGAACTCCAATATGATGAGATAAGATCCAACGGTCCATAATCCAAGGGGATAATCAAGATCCAACGGTCCAAATCAAGAGATCCAGAATCAACGGCTCAAATCAAAAGATCAAGATCATGATCGGATCGGACGACCCACGTTCAAACCATCAACACCATGATCCAAAAACCCATCATCTAAATCAACAACACAAGTGGAGTTGTGCGCACTGTTTGAGGGGGGGTCACTGCGGCACTGAACGGCGACGGCACACGGGGGCAGCGTCGGGTTCGAGAGGGTAGGCCGGAGCTGTTGTGCGGAGGTGCACTGGCACTGGGTGAGTGCAGGCGCGACCAGGCTGGGCACGCACAGGGGCACGGGGAGGCAGTGGCTGGTGTCGGCTGTCGTGAGAGGAAGACGAATAGGCGAAGAAGAAGAAGAAGTCGAAACGATGGGGATGAAGAAGACGAAGAGTCTGGATAGGCGATAGGGGATGGGTGCATGGGTTTGCGATGGAAGCATACGAAGAAGATCAAGAGGCGAAAACTACGGGTATATATATAGGGAATATAGGAAATAGGGTTTAGGGAGGAGGCTTTCGGGTCGGGTCTGGGGATATCGGGTTTTGGGGTAGGGGTTTTAGTTATTAATAGGATCTGGGTATAGGTTGATGGAAACAGTATGGGGGTTTATTTAAAAATGGGTTTGGGTATTATTATGATGGGTAGTGGGCTGGATAGTTAGGATATATATATATATAAATGGGTATGAGTAGGATTAGGCTGTTGGGAAAGGGGTAGTAGTTTAGGAAATAAATAAATAAATAAATACTAAGTTAAATAAAATAAATAAAATAGATAAATAACAAATAAAAATATTGTCTCTAATACAATGCAATTTGCATTACAAAATATAATTTATACAATTAGTCTATCAAATGAATTTTTAATAACTAGCCAAAAATAATAATAATAATAATTTGCAAAATTTTTTTAAATACAGAAAATACATTAAAATATATTTTCAGAAAAACAGGGTTCAAAACAGGCCATGGACGAATTAGGACATGAAGTTGATAGGTTTATGCCTTAGGATTCACCCAAACGCGATTGTTATCGCGTATGTGACATATTGTATACCCGATGCATGTTTGAACACCCATATGAGAAATACTAGATTTTGACATGTTAGATACCCTCCATTATGACATTTGGACCATGGGTAGACAGCGTTTTGAATTTGGAAGAGTTTTGATGATTTTTGAGAAAGTTATGACGTTTTGAAACTTAATTGAGAAATCTGGAAATTTGGATTGAACTGGATTGATTGCAGTTTTTACCTAGATTAAAGTCCGAATCTCAACATGACTATTTCTGAGAAATTTGTAGAGAATTGAATCTAATCTCTAATCCCACTGATTTCACCCTGTTTGGAGTTCGTATGGAATAGTTATGGTTATTTTAGTAACTGTATGTTAGTAGTTTCCAGTTTCAGTTCGGGGTAATTTTTGTGGACAATTTATTTTCAAGATCTAAGTTAGACATAATTTCATGCTACAAGATTTTGTCCAGTGTTTCAATATGATGTTAGGTAGTTCTCTGATTTTTGTGATAATTAAAAGATGAGTTTTGAGTGGTGTCCTATATCCTTTTCTATAGATCGCTTTTGCTGTAAACTGCGTGTGATTGTATGTTGAATAACGTGTTTACCTTATTTTTAATTACTGTATGAATATTTCATGAGAGATATGAAAGTTGGGTAATTGTATCTACTTTCATCCTGTTTTGGCGGAAGTGGATTCTGATGCGCTGTGTGCAAGATATGCATGATTTTGTACAGCGGTGTTGAAGAATTCCAGATCCATCAAAACTGTGTTATGTGTTATTTTCTATTTTTGAAAACATATTTATACTTTCTGGAAAAATATGAAAATCTATATTTTGAAACTATACATATAGGGGATTACCCCAGAATTTTCGTGGGTTTAATTAATGACTTTGTATGCTATTTTCATGTGGTTTAAGTTATTCCCCTGTTTTCTGGCTGTACATGAAAACTGTGTTGAATTGTGTTTTGAGTCGTGATGTTGTGAAATAGTATATGGATTTATTATAACCGTTAGAAGCGTGTGGAAGTCTAGTTTCCAGATCATTCGACGGATCATGATTTGCATGCCTGTAGATCTTTGGATCACTGATTATGTACAGACTGGTCTTGCTGTCCTGTTTATAAACCTATACCATTTTGCTCGTATTTGTGAATGTTTGCACCTATACTTACTGATCTAATTCCCTGAGTCTAAACCTGAGTATAACCTGTTAGTTTGACATCATTTAGTACACTCTCATGCCTATCTAATTCCCTGAGTCTAAACCTGAGTATAACCTGTTAGTTTGACATCATTTAGTACACTCTCATGCCTGTGATGATATTATTACTAAAAGTAATCAAGCCGGGGTTTAAGGGAAGATCGAGTAGTGGATAATATGGAAACGTGTACTTGGAAGGGAACTAGTGTTCCATACTGATACTGTTACTGTTTACTGACCCTGTCTACATTGCTTCTTCTGTAAGAAGGTGTAGAGTAGAAGAGGACCTCTTGGTTCTGACTGTTACTGTTACTGCTTCTGTTACTGATACCTGAGTACACTGCCCCATCATGGTCCCCTATGATATCATACTAAGCGAAACTGTTTGTTGTAGCAACCATGTAGTATGGGATGCATGAAGTGCTACCTAGCTAGTAATACACACAAGACTGAAAGAACATAAACTGAAACGGTTAGACTGACACTGTGAGACTGATATACTATTACTGTTAAACTGAGACCGATATACTGTTACTGTTAGACTGAGACTGTTATACTAGGACTGTTATACTGATACACTGAATATACTGCTAGTGATACTGTTATACTGTTATCCTGATTCACTGAGATACTGAGATACTGTTATTAAAGACTGTTAGTTGCTTTATGACACTGCCTTAGACATAAAACAACTGTACTGTTAAGATACCATGCTAGATATTACTATTGATGCATTATGACCTGTTATTAGGTAGTGTCCATGTGCTTGTATCCTATTCTATTTGTGACCCGGACTTGCCATTGACGGGTACTGTGTTTTCTTCTTTTCCTTTTTCCTGCGAATCTACTATTGCAGATTTTGGAGGACAGGATTCCTGAAGGTATTGGCAAGATGAAGTTCTAGTTGACTGAAGCTTTGCTATCTATATTTATTTCCTGTTGCTCATTTTGAATATTGTATCTGTTACTTGTATTCTTGTATTTGGGCAATATGACCCAGGAATATTTGTGTATTTTCAGATCATGATTATTTGAGGTTAATACATTTTATTTCAAGTATTCCTGTTGGTATTTGGTTTATAAGTGCATGTGGTTGATCTTTTTCTGGCTTCCGACTCTGATTTTACTGTGATATGTTGTAAAGAATTCCTGAACAGCTTAAGGATGATTATAATCATTCGCTGGGCTTTTATTGCGTGCCCGTATTCTGTATTTTTGGGAAGCGGGGCGTGACAATAAGTCATATAGTATTTCACAAAAACATGAGTCAAAACTGAATTGAAACCAGAAAACGTGTTCAGCCAGAAATCAATAGTTTGTATTCAAAGTCAGGAAAACAATATGAAAACTCATTAATTAAATCCACCAAAAATCTGGGGTATTCCCCTATATGTATGGTAACAGAAAATTAAGTTTCATAATTTTGCAACAAAAATAAAGTAGTCAAGTAAACTCAAAATACAGCAAGACACGACAGTTTTGTAAATCTGGAATCGCAAACACTGCAGCACGAAAAAAGCAGTATTTCACAACCCACAGATCGAAATTCAAATTCGCCAAAAGGGTGATAAAATAGACACCGTAGGATAACTTTAATATTCAGAAAGATTTTCCAAACAACAAGTAGAATTAGGTCGAAAATCAGGTTCTTTACTGAACAGTATGAAAAATTTGCTAGTATAGTAATTGTTTACGGGTATAGAATAGCTTGGAAAAATCATCAAATAAATCCACAAAAATTCAAGGCTAATCCCAATCAAGTCTAGTTGTAGTGTGCAAAATATTGGATCAAAATAATGCTTTTAACATCATGATAAAAATAGATTACTTTTCAAAATTCATAGAAAACAGAATTTGGAAATCTCTCTACACCTCTGTAGTAAAATAGACATAACTCACAACTCGTAAAACAAAACAAAGATCCGTCAGAAGGGTTGAAAGATAGACAAAATTCTCTATAGTTCATGTTCACAAACAATTTTAATATACTGACCTTAATAGGGTCTAAAATACTGAACGAAAACGAGGTAACAGAATTTACAGAATTTTTTTTCGAACACAAATCAACATAGATCACACAGAAATTTGTCCAAATCATAACCAAACACGAAATATGGTGTACTAGATGTCCAAACAACATGGTATATGGTATTTTGCAAGTCGACGACAAGTTATAGCACGAATAACACATCAAGTACATGATATCACAAAATAGCATGCATATGTACATCCAAAAAGTGGTCAACCCTAGGTTAATTCATGTCATGCATGTCGTGAAGCAACTATGGTCTATTCAACACAATAGAGATAATATCAACAAGGGTTTTCACACAGGAATTGTCTCTAGAACCCAGTTACACTACAAGCAGTATTTAGTACTTGTATTACACAAAGAAAAGAATACAAGTTACTTTCTTTAACCGACGATGAAAACGATACAAGACCAAGAATAACGGGAATGGATTTCCGAGCAATGAACTCGAAGAACAATGAACCCGCGAACACAAAACGAGCAACACAACCACAAGCCAACTCTCGAACAACGACAGATGAAACGCAATGAACAACTCGAACCCCAAACACACACCGCAAAAAGAGAGAGTGATGCCAAGGCATGATGACAATGGCAGCGGGTGCTGCTGCTGCGCCGGAGGAAACAGCGGCGCTAGAGCGCTGCAGCTATGGCTTGAGCGACGGGGAGACGCGACCATGCAGTGTCCGGATGATGTCACGATGCTGCTGCTGATGAAGATGGCAGGGCACAGGGATCACGACAGGGGGAAGGAGATCGAGAGAGAGGGAGACGGTGAGGTTGCATTGGGGCGAGGGAGCACAAGGGGGCGGAGCATAGGGAAATGATTGATGGTCTGGGGTGCACGTGGAGTCGGGAGATGAGGGGGCTGAGGTTTGCTTCGTGAGGAAGGTGAACAGTCGGCATGCTATATAGATAGGTAGTGGGAACTAGGGTTTAGGTGTAATACCCTAAACTTTAATTTTAATGGCAATGTTGATTTTCACGTGTTGTGCACGTGCAAATTTCATGTGTATATTTATTTATTTATTTTTATATATAAAGTTTCATTTTATAGTATGAACAATTATTTTCTTCTTTTATTTTTCTAAAAGCCTATTTTATAAAGCCTAAAACACTATTTTCTTAATTTGAGCCCACTTTAATAAACTATTATTTTATTATTTTATTATTTGGCCCACTAGCCTAAGCGCACTATTTATGAAGTCCACAAATTTAATTAATCATTTAAATGGTCACACTTGTCATGTAGACACAAAATGTGAACAATTTGATTAATTAAAATTATACAAACTTCAAATAGGTGTACTAGGGGGCACGTGCATGCACGTAGTGTGCAATGCACACTATTTTGAGGCCAGATTGTGCATGGAGGAATGGGAGAGTGGGTGTGTGTGTATGGGTAGTTTATTTTAGTGTGGGTGGTTGCTACAACTTCCCCACCTATCCAGGCCATCCATCCTATAACTATCCAATGAATCCTAGCCCTCCAATTTATCCTAGAATTAGTATAAATACCCTTCTATCTATTTGTATAAATACCCTTCTATCTATTTGTATTCTACACTAAGAAACTATTGAAAGAAGAAATTATATAGGAGATATATATATTAGTGAGTGTGAGTGTGTGTGTGTACCATTAGAGGCCGGCCATTCATTCCCCCACACTTGGAGCTCTCGGTTTTGGCAAGGAAGCAAGGAGAAGGAGTTTTTGCATCGCAATCTAAGAGGAGAAGGCACTTTCTCGCATTCTAGGGGACTCTAGGAGCTTTTAGTTGGCTTTTTCTTCAAAGAGATAGGTGTTTCTCATGACTTTTAAAGTAGAAATCATGCTAGGAATGAAATTGAATTGTTATTATAAAGCCACTAGTTGAAATGAAATGCATGCTTGCCTAATTAGAAGAGAATTGATAAATTAGTAAATGTGTGTTATTTTGATTACTAGATTTATTAATTATGAGTAAAAGGGAATGTTCTCATTATTTTTAATGTTAGTATGCATGCAACGTATGTTCTAAATGCAAACTATGTTGATTAACTAGTAAAATGATTTGAACCATGTTTGTTGATTAAAGTATTAAAAAATAATGTTATGCTAGAGATGAATTGATAGAATAATTTACTAAGAGATGATTGTTAATTGTTGTAGTAGAATTTTCCATTGTTATATGTGCCATATGAGTATTAAAATAAATGAAAAGATTGTATTTTTGCAAACAAAAGATTGAATGCATTATGTGTAAATTAGTGGATAAAAATATGAGTTTTATTCATTAAGAAAGATGAATTTTTGTGTTCTAAAAACATCGTGAGAAAGAAAACATTTTTGTAGTGACTTTTATGGGAATCTATCTTTAATTATGAAGAATTATGCTTTAGTTCTCGAATGTCAAAATTATGATCATGGAATACAAACTAAGGCTAAAATGCATGTTTTAAAGAGTTAAAATACTCATAAAAATACTGAGTTGTTGTAATTATTTGTGTGCTATAATCCGGAAAGTTATGTTTCAAAAAGAGAAGAAAACGAACTAAAAAACATTTTTTGAGAAATTGAAAAATACCAGTACCATAGTCGACCGATCACGTTGAAACAGTCGACTGGTCTGAGAAAATGAAATATATATAGTTCGAATCTTTTATAGAACAGTCGACCTGACTTTTGTAACAGTCGACTGCCCTGATCGTTTTATTTTTGAGTTTAAAGATTATCGCAGAACAGCCGGCTGGTTATATATGACAGACGACTTCTCTGATTACTTTATTTTCGAGCTTTAGAACCTCGCTGAACAGCCGAATGGCCATGATTAATAGTCGACTGCCCTGAAGTTTCAAATAATATCTATATTTTGTGAGGAAATCTCTATTACCTGTGGCCTTGTATAAGTGAAACCGTTTTTACAAGAAGTAACTTATTTTAATTATTAACTAAAATTGTTTTCTTTTGAAGTTCGAATGGATTGTTTAAGAAGTTTAAAATGAGATTTTGGTAATGAGAAATTTGAAAAGTGTGAAGTGTGAACTAAGTGAAATTGTGAACTATGGAATTAGCGTGGATTAAAATAGAATTATGTGGGTTATAAACTAGCGAATGTGGCATGTTGCATTTTTATTGTTATGCATGAAATTTTACTTGAGAAATTGAAATTAGTTGACATGATGAGTTAGGAAGAGTACCATGAATGTGAATACATGAATGTTATGAATATGAAATGTGAATTGTGATTAATCATTAAAAGATCTTATGAGTTTGAAAAGCTCGATATTGTAATTATGAGTTGAAATTGATAATTAGGGTATAGCCAAGCTTTATACCAGCAATGAAAGAATTGTGAAATGATATTTGAAATGAGAAGACCAAGGTTGGGTCATGTATATTAAATGAATAAAACCGGTATAGTAGGAGTGCTACATTCTAAGAGTTGATTTTATTCATGATTCAATTAAACTAAGGATTAGATACATAGTGAAGATGTGATAAAAGTAAGAGAAAAACATTGAGTATGAGGGCCATTGGATTGGCGGCGTGAGAGTATTCACAAGATGTCCCATGATGCGTCATGATAGGGCGTGGATACTGCTCCAGAGTACTGTCCCGGTGGCGACGCTCGTGGGGTGTTTGACGACTGCGAGTGGTGTCATGTCTAAGGTAGGAGCTTAATTACCACAGGATGCTTGCATGATGAGTCATGTGTCAGTGCGTTGGGATTCCCTCTAGGGCACCTGGACATGAGTTCGTAGGTCAGAAATCATCTAAGATACTTACCGTAGTTACAGTTGTAGATTAAGTCATGGTGAGGGATTGAACCCTACAAGATGAAGAACGGTTAAGGGCTTGCCCTTGGACCTATGTAGTATGGGCTGCATAGACTCTAAACAAGTGCGCATTAGTGTCATATAATACAAATAATTGCATTAAGGACTAAGTGCAAATTCACAACACGACATAAATAGGATATTCCCTTTAGCTTTGTTTGTGAACAAGTTTGTGGATTGCTAAGTAATGAGAATCGTTATACTGTTTCCGGTATAGAGAGGATGGCAGTGTATAATATTTCGTCAGTTGAATGAACTGACGCGCTCACAGTTTTATATGCAGGGTAAAGATGCTTGACCAATTGAAGTATACATGCTGTGCAAGATTGTTTTTAGTGTTGTTTCATATAAATTATTGTAAAATTGCTTCCGCTGTGATAATGTACAAGTGTAATGTAACTCTGATGAAAGAAAAGTTTTTATTTCCTTGTAAAATTGTACGAAAGAAGTCTAAAGATCCTGTGGAACTTTGAATTCAGTTGTATTTTGGAATTCGGGGTGTTACAGAGTGGTATCAGAGTTACGCTTCTAAGTAGTACAAATTTATAAGGAATGACACCCAAGAAGTTTACATTAGAGCGTGTATTGAGTCTAGAGATTTAAATGTAAGTCACTTATATTTGTGTTGCTCTATGATTTATGCTTCTTTTTCCTCTCTATCTTTAAGATGGCGAACCACTTCGACCCAGCTGGAGATGACAATTGGCACATCATTGAGGAAGATTACTACCCCGGGCAAGCAGATTCAGACGAGGAAGATCCCGAATAAGTGGAAGAGGAATGGCCTGAGTCCCGAGAGATCACTCCACCTCTAGATTGATCTGATGATTCTTCTAACGAAGAAAAACCAGTTCTGGGAAATCTCATTGTGTCTCTTCAAAGGCAGGTAGAGATTCTACGGGAGAGAGTCGGACTACTAGAGGCTCAATTGTCAAAGCGCAAGGATGATTTTGCAGTTCTCAGTCATCGTGTTTGGGAACTCGAGATGAGGAAAAACATGACCGATGTACTGAAGGAGAAAGTGGAGGAACTACGGGGAGAGCTCCGTGAAGCGAAGAGGAACCATAGGAGTTAGACCGTTGTGTCATCTACTGCTTTCATTTTGATGTTAGAAATATTTTAAATTCGAATGTATAAAGTTTGAAATTTAATGAAATGAAAAGTTGACTTAAAAGTTCATGTTTATACTTCGAATTTAATGGATCTTTTGCATCAGAATATGGCTGGAAGACGAGCTTGAAATGGTGAAGGTCTGGACTTGGAAACGGAGCTACCGAGGGTCTATCAGACACTCAATGCCGTTGCCATGAATCAGAATCAGGGAAGGGTGCCTGCGAATCCAGTACCTGAAGCAATCAAACTCATGGAATAATTTAAATGGATGAAACCACCGGTGTTTGAGGGGAAGTCAGACCCTGACATGGCTGACAATTGGATACGACAGGTAGAGACTATCTTCGAAGTCTTGGAGACTCCGGAGGGCAGCAAAGGTGAAGTTGGCGACTCTGCAATTCGAGAAGGATGCGGCTGTATAGTGGCAGTTGATGAAGCGAACGATGGGAGGCTTGGTTCTTGGTTGGGAAGAATTCTTGGATGAATTCCGCAGTTATTATTTTTCTTCGGATGTCCAAGAGAATAAGGCCATGGAGTTACTATCGCTGCAGTAGGGTGGCATGTCGGTTAGGGAGTATGAGACCAGATTCACTCAGCTCTCAAGGTATGCTCCCGAGTTGGTGATGGATGAGGCGAAGAAGGCGCGGAAGTTCGAGTATGGGTTGAGGCCAAGTTTGAAATCTAGGATGATACCCCTCGGTATCAGGAGGTTTGACAAGCTAGTCAAACGAGCAGTAGCCATGGACGCGGACATGGAGCAGTTCCATGCTGTTCAGAATTGGAGGAACTACTGGAATGCGGGGAAGAGGCCCGCAGTTGCTGGCAATGCCAGAGGACAGCCACCATCTCAAAGGTTCAAGCCTACGAGTGCGAATGCTGTTCAAGTGGCAGACCTCCAGTGACATGTTTCAACTGTGGAGAGACAGGCCACTACAAGTCTCATTGCCCCAAACTACAGGATGTCGTATGCAATGGACCAACTCAGCATGTCGGGAAGAAGCCGTACCAGCAGGGGTGAGTATTTGCCTTGACTGAAGCTGACGCTGATGAGGTGGATCATGTCATCACTGGTATGAGGGAGGATGTTTAGGAATATTTTCTGTTGTCTCTTTTTCTCGTTAATTAGTCAACTTTTATATGACAAGTGTGTGTTATGTAACAGGAGAATTTCTTTTGAATGGAAAGAAAGCTATTGTTTTGTTCGATACTGGGTCTTCTCATACTTTTGTATCACCTAAAGTTGCTAAAGTTCTGGGTGTCGAACCGAAGATATTTCCAGGCAAGGTTTTAGCAGTAGCTACTCCGTCAGGGGAGACTCTAACCACTGATCGGTACTATGCTGACTGAGAGATCGTGATTGGAGATCGAATTTTCGGGATCAATCTGATCAAGCTGAATGTTTTGGGAGTCGATGTTATCATTGGCATTGATTGGATGTCGGTGTACAGTGCGAACATCGAGTGCAAGACCAAGACAGTAACAGTGAAGGCTCCAGGTAGACCTGAAGTCATCTTCCAATGGAAGAGAAGATGTTCAGATTTGGTTGCTACTATCAGCCAGAGGAGAGGGATTCCTGCAGAGGTGCAGCAGATTCCTGTGGTTCGGAATTATCCGACTGTGTTCTTGGAAGATTTGCCTGGGTTACCCCTGCATCGTGATGTTGAGTTTAGCATCACTATTCAGCCAGGGAGTGCATCTATTTCCAAGGCACCGTATAGGATGGCTCCTGTGGAGCAGGATAAGATCAAACGACAGATTGAGGAACTGTTGGAGAAGGGCTTTATTCAACCGAGTGCGTCACCTTGGGGAGCACCAATACTTTTGGTAAAGAAGAAGGATGGTTCGATGAGGATGTGCATCGATTACCAAGAGCTGAATAAGGTCACTGTTCAAAATAAGTATCCGATTCCACGAATTGATGACATGTTCGATCGTCTACAAGGAGCAGTTGTTTTCTCCAAAATAGATCTTCGATTAGGATATCATTAAGTTCGAGTGAAAGCTGAAGACGTGCACAAGACTGCGTTCAGAACTTGACACGGGCATTACGAATTCTTAGTTATGCCGTTTGGGGTGACGAATGCGCCTGCAATCTCCATGGACATGATGAACAGAGTTCTGAGGCCGTTCATTGATTCTTTTGCTGTGGTGTTTATCGACGATATTCTCGTGTACTCCAAGTCAGAGGAGGAGCACACGGAGCATCTGGCAGCAGTTTTGAGGAAGCTTCAGACGCATGAGTTTTATGCCAAGTTATCCAAGTGTGATTTCTGAAAATCTGAAGTGGCATTCCTAGGTCACATCCTTTCTAAGGAGGGAGTGACAACTGATCCTCAAAAGATAGAGGCAGTGAGAGATTGGGTAAGGCCTACTACAGTAAAGGAAATCAGGAGTTTTCTTGGGTTAACTGGATACTACAGGAGATTTATCCAGAGCTATGCTCAGATAGCCGTGCTGCTCACTGGTCTGACCAAGAAGAATGTGAACTTCAAGTGGACCGAACAGTGCGAGGCAAGCTTTTTGGAGTTGAAAGAGAGGCTGACTACTGCACCCATTTTGGCTTTGCCTAGAGCAGGTGTTGAGTATGATGTCTACAGCGATGCATCACATCGTGGGCTTGGTTGTGTCTTAATACAAGAAGGGAAAGCAATCTCTTATGGGTCTAAGCAACTAAGACCACATGAGAAGAATTATCCGACTCATGATCTAGAGTTGGCTGTGATTATCTTTGCCATGAAGAAATGGAGACACTATATGTATGGTGAGAAGCTGAACATGTACACAGACCACAAAAGCTTGAAGTACATCTATCAGAAGAAGGATCTGAACCTGAGGCAAAGGAGATGGCTAGAGGTACTTGAGGACATTCGTCCAGAGATTAAGTATCATCTCGGGAAGGCTAATGTTGTTGCTGATGCACTTAGCCGCAAGGGAAGTCTGGCAGGTTTGATTACAACTCAAAGGCAGCTGGTAGAGGAGTTGGATCGGGCTGGTATTGAAGTTGTTCTGCAAGGCTTAGGATCATTTTTAGCTCAGTTGAGGCTTCAACCGACGCTGAACGAAAGGATTATTGTAAGTCAGAAGGAAGATGTAGAGATTCAGAAGATTAAGGAGCAAGTTCGTGCTGGGAAGTTGCCCGGATTTCAAATCAGGGATGAAGTGCTGTGGTTTGGGGAGAGACCGTGTGTTCCGGATCAGTCGGACTTGAAAGAAAGTATTCTTCAGGAGGCACATGCTACTCTTCTGTCTGTACATCCTGGGAGTACCAAGATGTATAAGGACATTAAATAACATTTCTGGTGGTCAGGTTTGAAGCGGAATATGGCTGAATTTGTGTCGAGGTGTGAGATTTGTCAACAAGTCAAAGCCGAGAATCAGAAACCCGGAGGTCTATTGCAACCGTTACCTATTCCGGAATGGAAATGGGATAACATCAGTATGGATTTCATCACGGGTTTTCCTAAGAGTCCCAAAGGCAATGATGCGATTTGGGTCATAGTCGATCAACTAACCAAGTCCGCTCACTTCTTGACGATGAAACTCACTGCTTCGATAGACAAGTTGGCTGAGATGTATGTTGGCGAGATCGTCAGGCTTCATGGTGTTCCGTTGACCATTATGTCTGATCGAGATGCGCGGTTTACTTCGCATTTCTAGAGGAGTCTTCAGACGGATTTAGGTACCAAGACAGATTTTAGCACTGCTTTTCATTCCCAGACCGATGGGCAGACCGAGAGAGTCAACCGTATTCTTGAGGACATGCTTCGGTACTGTGTACTAGACTTTGGAGGCAGTTGGGAAAGGCATTTACCTTTGGTGGAGTTTGCCTACAACAACAGTTTTCAGACTAGCATTGGGATGGCGCCGTACGAAGCTTTGTATGACAGGAAGTGCAGGACGCCTGTCTGTTGGTTCGAAGTTGGGGAGTGTCAGATGTTTGGGCTTGAGATTGTGCAGCAGTCCTCTGAAAAGATTGATCTGATCAGGAAGAGGTTAGTGAAAGCTCCGAGTAGGCAAAAGAGCTATGCAGACAACTGGAGGAGGGACCTTGATTTTGAGGTTGGTGACTTTGTCTTTTTGAAGGTATCACCTAGCAAAGGCGTGATCAGTTTCGGCAAGGGTGGAAAGTTAGCCCCGAGGTTCATAGGCCCGTATAAGATATTGAAAAGGATCGGGAAAACTACCTATCGGCTTGAGTTATCGGGAGAGTTGTCTTAGGTGCACAATGTCTTTCATGTGTCTATGCTGAGAGGTTACATTCCGGATCCAAGTCATCATTTACCTGAAGTGCGAGAGGGTTTGCAGTTAGATCTGAGTTACAATGAGCTTACAGTTGAGATTGTTGATCGTCGAGAGAAAGTCTTGAGGAATAAGACGATACCGATGGTCAAGGTAGTCTGGAGAAACCAGCTGATTGAAGAGGCTACTTGGAAATCTGAGGAGAGGATGATAATGGATCATCCTGAGCTCTTTGCTTGATTGTGTTTTCTTATTGTGTTTTGTTTTCTCACTCTTTAATTGTAGTTCCATGGACGGAACTATTATAAGGAGGGAGTGTTGTAATACCCTAAACTTTCATTTTAATGGAAAAGTTGATTTTCACGTGTTGTGCACGTGCAAATTTCATGTGTATATTTATTTATTTATTTTTATATATAAAGTTTTATTTTATAGTATGAACAATTATGTTCTTTTATTTTTCTAAAAGCCTATTTTATAAAGTCTAAAACACTATTTTCTTAATTTGAGCCCATTTTAATAAACTACTATTTTATTATTTTATTATTTGGCTCATATGCCTAAGCCTACTATTTGTGAAGCCCACAAATTTAATTAATCATTTAAATGGTCACACTTGTCATGTAGACACAAAATGTGAATAATTTGATTAATTAAAATTGTACAAACTTCAAATAGGGGTACTAGGGGGCACGTGCATGCACGTAGTGTGCAATGCACACTATTTTGAGGCCGGATTGTGCATGGAGGAATGAGAGAGTGGGTGTGTGTGCATGGGTAGTTTATTTGAGTGTGGGTGGTTGCTACAACTTCCCCTCCTATCCTAGCCATCCATCCTATAACTATCCAATGAATCCTAGCCCTCTAATTTATCCTAGAATTAGTATAAATACCCCTCTATCTATTTGTATTGTACACTAAGAAACTATTGAAAGAAGAAATTATATAAGAGATATATCTATTAGTGTGAGTGTGAGTGTGTGTGTGTACCACTATAGGCCGGCCATTCATTCCCCCACACTTGGAGCTCTCGGTTTTGGCAAGGAAGCAAGGAGAAGGAGTTTTTGCATCGCAGTCTAGGAGGAGAAGGCACTCTCTCGTATTCTAGGGGACTCTAGGAGCTTTTAGTTGGCTTTTTCTTCATAGAGGTGGGTGTTTCTCATGACTTCTAAAGTAGAAATCATGCTAGGAATGAAATTGAATTGTTATTATAAAGTCACTAGTTGAAATGAAATGCATGCTTGCCTAATTAGAAGAGAACTGATCAATTAGTAAATGTGTGTTATTTTCATTACTAGATTTATTAATTATGAGTAAAAGTGAATGTTCTCATTGTTTTTAATGTTAGTATGATTGATAAGTATGTTCTAAATGCAAACTATGTGGATTAACTAGTAAAAAGATTAGAACCATGTTTGTTCATTAAAGTATTAAAGTAGAATTTTATGCTAGAGATGAATTGATGGAATAATTTACTAAGGGATGATTGTTAATTGTTATAGTAGAATTTTCTATTGTTATATGTGTAACACTCCGAATTCCAAAATACAACTGAATTCGAGATTCCACAGGATCTTTACTCTTCTTACGTACAATTTAACAAGGAATTTAAAACTTTTCACTTTACATCAGAGTTACAATGAAATCTTTACACTTTACATTTTACAGCGGAAGCAATTTACAACATATATATAAAAATACAACAATATTTGAATGATCTCTAAGCATCAGTTCTCCTTTAATCTTTATCAGGCCATTTACCCTGCACACAAAACTGTGGGTACGTCAGTTTATTCAACCGACGAAAATTATACACGGCCATCCTCTTTATGTCGAAAACAGTATAAAGATTCTCATTTCTTGACAAAATCACAAACTTGTTCACAAAACAAAGCTAAAGGGACTATCCTATTGATGTCGTGTCGTGCTGTGCACTTAGTCCTTAATGCAGTTGTTATATTATATGACACTAATGCGCACTTGTTCGGATTCTATGCATCCCATACTACATAGGTCCGAGAGCAAGCCCTTAATCGTACTTCTGGAGTAGTGCCCATGCCATGTCATGACGCATCAAGCAGGCAGTCTGTGAATCACTCTCACACCGCCAATCCGATGGTCCTCATACTCGTGTTTTTCTCTTACTTTCATCACATCTTCACTATGTGTCTAATCCTTAGTTTATTAGAATCATGAACAAAATCAATTCTCTAGAGTTAGCCTTTCCACTATACCGGTCTTAATTCTTTATTCAACGCGACCCAAATCTTGGTCGTTTCATTTCAAATATCATTTCAATTTATTTCTTTTCAATGCCGGTATGATGCTTAGCTACACTCTAGTTCTCAATTTCAATTCACAATCGCACAAGAATTGAGCCTTTCAAGCTCGTAAGTTCATTTTTTCATGATTCCATCATACTTTCCTTTTTCATGTTCATAGTATTCATAGTCATAAAACTTTTCATAAATTTAGCAGGATATTTCACTTCACTTCATATACGATTCATGCATAGGTAAATAAAATTCACATTTCTAATCCGTCACCTCCAATCTCCATCAAATCTCTTTCAAACAATATATATATATATATATATATATATATATATATATATATATATATATATATATATATATATATATTCATTTTTATCACGAGACAAAAATAAAAATCTGAGACGTCAAAATAATCTGGACAGTCGACTCTCAAAACATAGCCAGTCAACTGTTCATTAAGAATTTAAAAGACTCAAGAAAAATGGTCGGGACAGTCGACTGCTAAACTTGGTCAGTCGGCTGTTCAAAGAAAAGAATTAAAACTCGAAGGATTCAGGGCAGTCGACTGTTACACAGATCAGTCGGCTGTTCTGCAAGGTTTTAACTTGAAGAATTCAATAACCAGGTCAGTCGACTAACTAAATGTAACGCCCCGATTTCCGACACTGGGAAACCGTGACACGAGCCAAGACCTTTTCTTCAATTAGTCACAATACACAGAAAAACAGGAGAATTTAAAACTTTTTATTCAATACACAATGTGTTACAAGTCTGAATATTGTACAACTGTAATACCTTACAATAGAGTTACAATATTACCTTTACAATCCCAAGTATTACAACCTTCAACAAATTACATCAGAGTACAAGGAATGAAGAACAACACTTGGTAACTCTCACTTGAGTACTTCTCAACTAATAGATAATCAATACATATACTGCAGCGGAACTAAACATAACACTGACTCCTTGCTTTCCTTGCCTTGAGTCCTCCTGAATCTCACCTTGTACTTCGGCGATCCGGTACCTATGGAGGTGGGGACGTCAGTATTCACTGACGCTTAAAGGCTGATCATATAGCAGCGAATATCCCAAACAATATACAAAATATAGCAATGGTGTTGGTGTATTTTAAGTGTTTGTGAGTGCTATGACTAGACTCTAATGCGATACTTAAATAGAACTAGGACACTCCTATTCTAATATCAGGGATTTGAAACCGCGTTATGAATTCTAATTGTACACAACCCGTTCCTGACACCCACCCACGGCAGTTCAGGAATTAACAGCGCGAGATACGCAACCCGTGTCCTCAACTTGTGAGACGGCACCGTACGTATCCCTTTGACGGGAAAGTAGAACTAGGATGCTTCCTATTCTAATGTCAGCAAGTCTCCGAAGTAACATGCAGCCCATACTACATGCGACCCTTCTCAAGCCGTTTCTCCATATATAGGGATTTGAACCCGCGTTATGAATTCTAATTGTACACAACCTGTTCCTGACAGCTACACGTGACTTATGAGGTTGCAGATGTGGTCAAGTGCCACTGTTGCATTACTCCAGTGGTGTCTATGTTCGCCACCGCGACCCGGCTAACCGGACCTCACTTAAAATAGACGAACCCAATGTATCGGTGGTCATTACAAAATCAAACTAAAGGGTTTCGCAAGCGCAGGGTAGCGCAAAGCCTACCCTGTGGCACCCTCTGGGGTCTGGCAAACGCAGGACTGCCCAATGCATCCTGTGGCACCCCAGCCACGGTACTTCAGGATTTAACAGTGCGAGATACGCAACCCGTGTCCTCAACTTGTGAGACGGCACCGTACGTATCCCTTTGACGGGAAGGTACAACCCAATAACACCACCTAGTCTGCCTCAAGGGACGAGTTAGTCATAAGGTGCCCCCTACAACCGAGTCTTCTCTTCCGGCAAGGGTCTAAGCAAAATGACCATTATAAGTCACTACCCTAATGATGTCCCTGACTCGACAATCCTAGGGACGATAATATTATAAACATACATGCTAGGCCTTAAATTGGGCTTCACAAGACAACTCTTCTAGGCTGCTCGACCTAGACTCACCAGAACCCTTCAGGATCCGGTTCGTGGCTCATCGATCCAAGACTTTGGCTGTGCGAATATACATGCATGCCGTTACCCTAAACATGGATTTTGTCTATACTCCGGTCCTCGATCAACCTACCATGGTTAAGATTCGACGGTACACAAGGAGTGACTCTTCCACAGTTTTTTAGGGTAAGAAAACATATGTCTTGATGGTCGATAGCCCTTAGGGTGGTAATATCACCCTAGACGAGCACAATGAACTGTGTACTAGCTAACAAACTATACACGAGTAACAACCACATACGAGCCAATAAGCTACGTACGACACAATAACTACCTACGAGCCAGGCGGGCCTCGTAGGAGACTACAACGTACATACAGGCCAAATAGGCCGCGTATGAGACCAACAGCTACGCACGGGCCGGTCGAGCCGCATACGAGACAACAACCTATATACGAGCCAACTAAGCTACGTATGAGATCCACGGCTACGTACGGGCCAGTCGAGCCACGTACGAGCACAATCATGTGCAAACAACCATACAGGTAATCAATCTTAAAAGCAACCAACGTGCCTACTAACAAACTTAATCTTCTAGAATTAGAAGCAATAAAAGAATCTACTAGTAGTCTATGATCGGTATTGTACTAGGGAAGAACCGAAGGCGACAAAACAGCCTTTATCGGACTAACTATCCCTAGTGGTCTTCCCAATCCTTATTACTTCAACCTATAGCGCCTTAAGTATGGCATACAATTACAAGCATCTTCCTATGACAATTTAATCATATAACACAACCACCGTGATATTCCTATGTATGAATGTGATTCATGCTTATGCTTACATCGAGCTCAAGCATGAAAATCACTTACGACCTAGACATGAAGTCCACTATAGTCAAGCGTAGGTTACAAATTGAGCATGAAGCCTACTACTTATCACAACCAATCACCACAACCCAACTAGTATAAACAAGCAACATTCCAAGGCATAGTAGATATTCTAACATTACTCCTACAACGTTCTAAACAAGTATTTGAGTTTTAGCATGGTATAGAGCACAACATAAAATCGCTACAACTAACCATGGGTAGTGTCTTTACTCTAAGCATGAATATCACAATATGGGTGTTATTAACTTAACATGATCAATAGTTAGCATGATACCTACTTACTTAGCATGAATCATGATCCTCTACTAACATAACATGAACAACCACTTATCTAAGCATGGGTACCATGTAACATGAGTATTCATATAACTTAGCATGGTTTACAACTCACTCACAATCTAAACTAGTATGACCTACAACTTACTTACAATTAAGCTAGCATGGCATAGATCTTGCCTACAATTAAACTAGCACGGTATATCTCTTTACCTACAATTAAACTAGCATGGTATACAATTCTTCTACCACTTATCTAGCATGAATCTTCATTAAGCATAAATCACTACTAACTATGGTAGGAAATTCCTAGGATGAATCCTACAACATTCTAATTATAAATAAATTATTAAACATGATAGGAAACTTTAGGAACGGATCCTACCAATTCTAAGCACAAATAAATGAATCTAAGCATTGTAGAAAACCCTAGAATTTGTCCCACAACATTCTAACATCATTAAGCATGCTAGATATTTTTAGAATCAATCCTTCAACTAACTAAGCATGAAACATGGTAGGATATTTTGAGAAGAAATCCTACAACCTTGTTAAACATAGAGCATGATGGGATATGTTTTAGAAATAATCCTACAATTTTCTAAACATAAGCATGATAGAACTTCTTTAGGAAGCATCCTACAATTATCTAAACATAAAACATGAAGAAATATTTCTAGAAGGTATCCTACAACTATCTAAGCATGGAAACATGGTAGGATATTTTTAGAGGTAATCCTACAATATTAGTAGCATGGAAATGGCTTCTAAATATTTTTAGAAGTGATCCTACAATATAAGTAGCATGAATATGGCTTCTAAATATTTTTAGAAGTGATCTTACAATAAGTGAAGCATGAATAAAGCTTCTAAATATTTTTAGAAATGATCCTACAACATTAGTAGCATAAAAATGGCTTCTAAACATTTTTAGAAGTAATCCTACAATATAAGTAGCATGAATATGGCTTCTAAACATTTTTAGAAGTGATCTTACAATAAGTGAAGCATGAATAAGGCTTCTAAATATTTTTAGAAATGATCCTACAACATTAGTAGCATAAAAATGGCTTCTAAACATTTTTAGAAGTAATCCTACAGTATAAGTAGCATGAATATGGCTTCTAAATATTTTTAGAAGTAATCCTACAATATTAGTAGCATGGAAATGGCTTCTAAATATTTTTAGAAGTAATCCTACAATATTAGTAGCATGAATATGGCTTCTAAATATTTTTAGAAGCAATCCTACAATATTTTACTACTACTACTACTCCTATTTTAATCAAAACATAATTATCTACTACTACTACTACAACATACAACTTACTATTATTACTACTACTTCATTCTCATCAAAATCACAACATACAACTTACTACTATTACTACTACTTCATTCTCATAAAAATCACAACATACAACTTACTACTATTACTACTACCTTATTAATCAACATACATGCTACTACTACTTCATTTTATTACATACTACTACTTATTATTTTAGCTTACTACTACTTGTTTGCTTACTAATCTAATGATAAAGAAAAGATCATTTTTATCTTATTTTACTTTACAAGTAGTAAACATGAAAGAAAAGATTTTATTTCTACAACTAGTGATTAAAAGAAAAGATCTTTTTAATAGCTACAACTAGTGATCAAATAAAAAGAGAAGATCTTTTCATTAGCTACAACTAGTGATTAAAATAAAAAGAGAAGATCTTTTTAATTAACTACAACTAGTGACCAAAATAAAAAGAGAAGATCTTTTTAATTAACTACAACTAGTGATCAAAATAAAAGAAAGATCTTTTTAATTAGTTACAACTAGTGATCAAAATAAAAGAGAAGCTCTTTTTTAATTAACTACAACTAGTGATTAAAATAAAAGAAAAGATCTTTTTATTAGAACATATGCTTTTATTTTTAGTCCAATTTTTAATCAAGTCCTACAACCCACAATGGTTGTAAAAGAATGTTCATATGCTATGTGTTTTAAGTCCTACAACCAACAAGGGTTGTATGTCCAACATTATGCAATATGTGAGTTCTTAGTCCAATAACATACAAAACAACAACTACAAATTTAAAGGTGTGATCTTTATGTATTTTAGTAGATACTACTACTCTTTTTCTCTTTTACTTCTTACTACATTCTCACACAACAACACACTCAACAAAACTCAAAGAAAACAAAACAAGAGGATGAGAAGAAGAAGTCAAACAACCAAACAAACAAACAAACAAACAATCAAACAAGAAAGCATGAAGAAACCCCCACCTTCCTTTCTTGTAGGAAGGACTTGCTATGCTCCTTCTCCTTCCCCTAGCTTTTTAGAAGTCTTCTAACACCCTACAAAACAAAACTCTCAAGTTAACCTAAGGTTCTCTCTTTCTTTTCCTTTCTTTCTTTCTTTCTTTTGATCTTTCTAAAATGAGAGAAGTGATGAAAGGAGGGGGTATTTATAGGTGGAAGAGAAGG
Organism: Hemerocallis citrina; assembly: GCA_017893485.1. NCBI lineage: Eukaryota > Viridiplantae > Streptophyta > Magnoliopsida > Asparagales > Asphodelaceae > Hemerocallis > Hemerocallis citrina. Next base: position 307,758,668 of record CM030358.1, read on the forward strand.
TGGAGAATGAAAATGTGCACATACATTTTTGCACAAGGGACCTTTCCTATATTAGGGGCCGGCCATACCTTATGGGGAGGTGGCAATTGGTGGAGGTTGGATGTGGTGGAGGAGTGGTGTGGGTGAGGTTTGTTCTAGAAGAAATTTCCTAATCCCTTATGTCTTTGTAATCCTAGGTTTAACCTCCTAACCAAACCCTAACCATCCCTACTAGGTTTTGTCATAGCAAAAATAAGTGTTGTCCAAAAATACACAACACACAATTCGTATAATACACTAATCGACATACTACTCGTATGTGCGCGTATATGTCCGTATACCGGAAAATTTTCGCATAATCCGCATAAAAATAATTAAATCTTCGAAATAATAATAAAATAAATTTTATTATTAGTTCGGAAGATCATGGTATCAATTTGATACAATACGGATATATACTGACCGATATCTGGATACAGATAATGTCTAGGAGCAAACCGGGTAAAAATCACCAAAATGTTCTAATTTTGGAATTAAAACAGAATAATAATAAAATAATAATAAAATAATAATTTATATACGGTAATATCCATCCGGGATATTACAATACTCCCTCCTTAGAATAGTTCTGTCCTCAGAACTACGTTAAGTTAGGAAAACAGGCAAACACTCATACCCTAATAACTCGGGGAAGAAAGCTTATGCTGCTTTCCGGCTCCCAAGTGGCTCATCCATGAACTGGTTCTCCAAAGAACCCGACCTTTGCAATTCGGTAGCTACTCCCTCCTTAGAATAGGACGTGTCCTATGGACATCACTTCCAACTTCCAGGATTCTCTCCTGTAATTTTGACGCTTCATGTGGCGTAATTAGCTGAACCGATTCTTGAGTCGCTTCCCGCACACACCTCAACTATTGGAAAAATAATTTAGACAGAAGATTATGATGAACCAAGTTTGAACAAAATAGTTGCCTGGATTTCATATATATATAAATCCGACGGGTTACAAAAAGTGTTACATCATATATAACTTCTTCCGCCCAAAATAAATTTCAAAAGATGCAACCATTAGACTTAGTTGCAGTTCCATATGCATATATTGTTACTGGTTCCTTCGACTTGCTCTTAGTACGTGCAAATTCTCACCCTTGGTGAACAGGATCCTTTCCCTTAGCGTTGATCTTCGGAGATGATCTGTCGTCATTTTTATGAAGCTGGGGACAGTTTGACCTAATATGACCAATCTCCCTACAGTTGTAACATGTACGGGTTTCCACCTGAGAGTTCTTCATCGGACATTGTTTCCTGAAATGACCTTGCTTGCCACATAAGAAACAACTTCCCGGTTTGGCACCTCTAATTCTGCCCCTTGTTTTCTGAGTCTTCTGTTTCTGACCTTGGTTCTCAAATCCTGATGCTGGTGTAGGTCTCTTTCCTCGTCGTCGTGGACAGACGGATTTCTCGTGCCCATCCACCTCACAAAAATGGCATACTATAACCTTGGCGGTCTCTAGAACTTGCTCCCACTCACGTCGTAGTTGTGCTAATCTGGCGTTGAAATATTCCCGCTCCTCTGCCAAGCCTGCTAATGTAGCTATGCAAGCATCACCCAGTTGCTTAGCTTGACGATCTATCCTAGCTACGTACTTCATGAGCTTTCTCATTTCTCGATATATGCTGGCTGCCGCCGTCCTGCGTTGATCCATACTTGGTCCTCGCGGTGGTGAAGGCGAGTTCATCTTGAGGTTAACTTGTGGTGAAATCTCTTTCGGCTCTTCACTCAAGATCATCGGATCATCCCTTGAAATTGGCTCACTCTCCTTCATCAATACATCCTCGGTTAGGATATCTTCAAATCCCATCCTAAAATATTCATACTGGAATTAGTCCAGATATAGGAAATTCATAAAACATAGTTGAAATGAACAACAATATGAATTACAATTGCCTACAACTAACTAAGACCTGACTCCTAAAAGGGTATCCAAGTTTAATTTTCCTGCTGTGTTGGACTGTAAATTGAAGTTAGCTCTGATACCACTATGTAACGCCCCGATTTCCAACACTGGGAAACCGTGACACAAGCCAAGACTCTTTCTTCAATTAGTCACAATACACAGAAAAACAGGAGAATTTAAAACTTTTTATTCAATACACAATGTGTTACAAGTCTGAATATTGTACAACTGTAATACCTTACAATAGAGTTACAATATTACCTTTACAATCCCAAGTATTACAACCTTCAACAAATTACATCAGAGTACAAGGAATGAAGAACAACACTTGGTAACTCTCACTTGAGTACTTCTCAACTAATAGATAATCAATACATATACTGCAGCGGAACTAAACATAACACTGACTCCTTGCTTTCCTTGCCTTGAGTCCTCCTGAATCTCACCTTGAACTTCGGCGATCCGGTACCTATGGAGGTGGGGACGTCAGTATTCACTGACGCTTAAAGGCTGATCATATAGCAGCGAATCTCCCAAACAATATACAAAATATAGCAATGGTGTTGGTGTATTTTAAGTGTTTGTGAGTGCTATGACTAGACTCTAATGCAATACTTAAATAGAACTAGGACACTCCTATTCTAATATCAGGGATTTGAAACCGCGTTATGAATTCTAATTGTACACAACCCGTTCCTAACACCCACCCACGGCAGTTCAGGAATTAACAGCGCGAGATACGCAACCCGTGTCCTCAACTTGTGAGACGGCACCGTACGTATCCCTTTGACGGGAAGGTAGAACTAGGATGCTTCCTATTCTAATGTCAGCAAGTCTCCGAAGTAACATGCAGCCCATACTACATGCGACCCTTCTCAAGCCGTTTCTCCATATATAGGGATTTGAACCCGCGTTATGAATTCTAATTGTACACAATCTGTTCCTGACAGCTACACGTGACTTATGAGGTTGCAGATGTGGTCAAGTGCCACTGTTGCATTACGCCAGTGGTGTCTATGTTCGCCACCGCGACCCGGCTAACCGGACCTCACTCAAAATAGACGAACCCAATGTATCGGGAGTCATTACAAAATCAAACTAAAGGGTTTCGCAAGCGCAGGGTAGCGCAAAGCCTACCCTGTGGCACCCTCTGTGGTCTGGCAAACGCAGGACTGCCCAATGCATCCTGTGGCACCCCAGCCACGATACTTCAGGAATTAACAGCGCGAGATACGCAACCCGTGTCCTCAACTTGTGAGACGGCACCGTACGTATCCCTTTGACGGGAAGGTACAACCCAATAACACCACCTAGTCTGCCTCAAGGGATGAGTTAGTCATAAGGTGCCCCCTACAACCGACTCTTCTCTTCCGGCAAGGGTCTAAGCAAAATGACCTTTATAAGTCACTACCCTAATGATGTCCCTGACTCGACAATCCTAGGGACGATAATATTATAAACATACATGATAGGCCTTAAATTGGGCTTCGCAAGACAACTCTTCTAGGCTGCTCGACCTAGACTCACCAGAACCCTTCAGGATCCGGTTCGTGGCTCATCGATCCAAGACTTTGGCCGTGCGAATATACATGCATGCCGTTACCCTAAACTTGGATTTTGTCTATACTTCGGTCCTCGATCAACCTACCATGGTTAAGATTCGACGGTACACAAGGAGTGAGTCTTCCACAGTTTTTTAGGGTAAGAAAACATATGTCTTGATGGTCGATAGCCCTTAGGGTGGTAATATCACCCTAGACGAGCACAACGAACTGTGTACTAGCTAACAAGTTATACACGAGTAACAACCACATACGAGCCAATAAGCTACGTATGACACAATAATTACCTACGAGCCAGACGGGCCTCGTAGGAGACTACAACGTACATACCGGCCAAATAAGCCGCGTATGAGACCAACAGCTACGCACGGGCCGGTCGAGCCGCGTACGAGACAACAACCTATATACGAGCCAACTAAGCTACGTATGAGACCCACGGCTACGTACGGGCCAGTCGAGCCACGTACGAGCACAATCATGTGCAAACAACCATACATGTAATCAATCTTAAAAGCAACCAACGTGCCTACTAACAAACTTAATCTTCTAGAATTAGAAGCAATAAAAGAATCTACTAGTAGTCTATGATCGGTATTGTACTAGGGAAGAACCGAAGGCGACAAAACAGCCTTTATCGGACTAACTATCCCTAGTGGTCTTCCCAATCTTTATTACTTCAACCTATAGTGCCTTAAGTATGGCATACAATTACAAGCATCTTCCTATGACAATTTAATCATATAACACAACCACCGTGATATTCCTATGTATGAATGTGATTCATGCTTATGCTTACATCGAGCTCAAGCATGAAAATCACTTACGACCTAGACATGAAGTCCACTATAGTCAAGCGTAGGTTACAAATTGAGCATGAAGCCTACTACTTATCACAACCAATCACCACAACCCAACTAGTATAAACAAGCAACATTCCAAGGCATAGTAGATATTCTAACATTACTCCTACAACGTTCTAAGCAAGTATTTGAGTTTTAGCATGGTATAGAGCACAACATAAAATTGCAACAACTAACCATGGGTAGTGTCTTTACTCTAAGCATGAATATCACAATATGGGTGTTATTAACTTAACATGATCAATAGTTAGCATGATACCTACTTACTTAGCATGAATCATGATCCTCTACTAACATAACATGAACAACCACTTATCTAAGCATGGGTACCATGTAACATGAGTATTCATATAACTTAGCATGGTTTACAACTCACTCACAATCTAAACTAGTATGACCTACAACTTACTTACAATTAAGCTAGCATGGCATAGATCTTGCCTACAATTAAACTAGCACGGTATATCTCTTTACCTACAATTAAACTAGCATGGTATACAATTCTTCTACCACTTATCTAGCATGAATCTTCATTAAGCATAAATAACTACTAACCATGGTAGGAAATTCCTAGGATGAATCCTACAACATTCTAATCATAAATAAATTATTAAACATGATAGGAAACTTTAGGAACGAATCCTACCAATTCTAAGCACAAATAAATGAATCTAAGCATGGTAGGAAACCCTAGAATTTGTCCCACAACATTCTTACATCAATAAGCATGCTAGTTATTTTTAGAATCAATCCTTCAACTAACTAAGCATGAAACATGGTAGGATATTTTGAGAAGAAATCCTACAACCTTGTTAAACATAGAGCATGATGGGATATGTTTTAGAAATAATCCTACAATTTTCTAAACATAAGCATGATAGAACTTCTTTAGGAAGCATCCTACAATTATCTAAACATAAAACATGAAGAAATATTTCTAGAAGGTATCCTACAACTATCTAAGCATGGAAACATGGTAGGATATTTTTAGAGGTAATCCTACAATATTAGTAGCATGGAAATGGCTTCTAAATATTTTTAGAAGTGATCCTACAATATAAGTAGCATGAATATGGCTTCTAAATATTTTTAGAAGTGATCTTACAATAAGTGAAGCATGAATAAGGCTTCTAAATATTTTTAGAAATGATCCTACAACATTAGTAGCATAAAAATGGCTTCTAAACATTTTTAGAAGTAATCCTACAATATAAGTAGCATGAATATGGCTTCTAAACATTTTTAGAAGTGATCTTACAATAAGTGAAGCATGAATAAGGCTTCTAAATATTTTTAGAAATGATCCTACAACATTAGTAGCATAAAAATGGCTTCTAAACATTTTTAGAAGTAATCCTACAATATAAGTAGCATGAATATGGCTTCTAAATATTTTTAGAAGTAATCCTACAATATTAGTAGCATGGAAATGGCTTCTAAATATTTTTAGAAGTAATCCTACAATATTAGTAGCATGAATATGGCTTCTAAATATTTTTAGAAGCAATCCTACAACATTTTACTACTACTACTACTCCTATTTTAATCAAAACATAATTATCTACTACTACTACTACAACATACAACTTACTATTATTACTACTACTTCATTCTCATCAAAATCACAACATACAACTTACTACTATTACTACTACTTCATTCTCATAAAAATCACAACATACAACTTACTACTATTACTACTACCTTATTAATCAACATACATGCTACTACTACTTCATTTTATTACATACTACTACTTATTATTTTAGCTTACTACTACTTGTTTGCTTACTAATCTAGTGATAAAGAAAAGATCATTTTTATCTTATTTTACTTTACAACTAGTAAACATGAAAGAAAAGATTTTATTTCTACAACTAGTGATTAAAAGAAAAGATCTTTTTAATAGCTACAACTAGTGATCAAATAAAAAGAGAAGATCTTTTCATTAGCTACAACTAGTGATTAAAATAAAAAGAGAAGATCTTTTTAATTAACTACAACTAGTGACCAAAATAAAAAGAGAAGATCTTTTTAATTAACTACAACTAGTGATCAAAATAAAAGAAAGATCTTTTTAATTAGTTACAACTAGTGATCAAAATAAAAGAGAAGCTCTTTTTTAATTAACTACAACTAGTGATTAAAATAAAAGAAAAGATCTTTTTATTAGAACATATGCTTTTATTTTTAGTCCAATTTTTAATCAAGTCCTACAACCCAAAATGGTTGTAAAAGAATGTTCATATGCTATGTGTTTTAAGTCCTACAACCAACAAGGGTTGTATGTCCAACATTATGCAATATGTGAGTTCTTAGTCCAATAACATACAAAACAACAACTACAAATTTAAAGGTGTGATCTTTATGTATTTTAGTAGATACTACTACTCTTTTTCTCTTTTACTTCTTACTACATTCTCACACAACAACACACTCAACAAAACTCAAAGAAAACAAAACAAGAGGATGAGAAGAAGAAGTCAAACAACCAAACAAACAAACAAACAATAAGTCAAACAAGAAAGCATGAAGAAACCCCCACCTTCCTTTCTTGTAGGAAGGACTTGCTATGCTCCTTCTCCTTCCCCTAGCTTTTTAGAAGTCTTCTAACACCCTACAAAACAAAACTCTCAAGTTAACCTAAGGTTCTCTCTTTCTTTTCCTTTCTTTCTTTCTTTCTTTTGATCTTTCTAAAATGAGAGAAGTGATGAAAGGAGGGGGTATTTATAGGTGGAGGAGAAGGTGGAGAATGAAAATGTGCACATACATTTTTGCACAAGGGACCTTCCCTATATTAGGAGCCGGCCATACCTTATGGGGAGGTGGCAATTGGTGGAGGTTGGATGTGGTGGAGGAGTGGTGTGGGTGAGGTTTGTTCTAGAAGAAATTTCCTAATCCCTTATGTCTTTGTAATCCTAGGTTTAACCTCCTAACCAAACCCTAACCATCCCTACTAGGTTTTGTCATAGCAAAAATAAGTGTTGTCCAAAAATACACAACACACAATTCGTATAATGCACTAATCGACATACTACTCGTATGTGCGCGTATATGTCCGTATACCGGAAAATTTTCGCATAATCCGCATAAAAATAATTAAATCTTGGAAATAATAATAAAATAAATTTTATTATTAGTTCGGAAGATCATGGTATCAATTTGATACAATACGGATATATACTGACCGATATCTGGATACAGATAATGTCTAGGAGCAAACCGGGTAAAAATCACCAAAATGTTCTAATTTTGGAATTAAAACAGAATAATAATAAAATAATAATAAAATAATAATTTATATACGGTAATATCCATCTGGGATATTACACTAAACCTATTCGATCGACTGATCAGTAACAAAACTTGGAATATAGAATCGATTCTTCTTTCCTTTCGATTAATACACAACATTTTAGTTTAGACAACAATATATTCATCTCTCGAAACTAATATGCAACTTTATTTGACTACCCTCGCAACATGCATAGTTTACTAAATAATGTAGGGATTCTTACGACTAGTATTTTCCACACAACCACGACTTCAAGAAAAGTATTTTTCCCTTAATCATCATTTTTGTACAGAGATAAACATTTATTCCAATTTAGCATGCTAGATAAAAATCAAGAATAACATAACATTAATCATATCATTCCATTAAGTTCACCCATTCATTTTATACAATTTCTCTTGTGTTCCATTTTCACTTTAATCATCGTATTAACAAGGAGCAATACTTTCACTTATTTATTCTTGCATAATTAGCACAAGACCTTGAATGGTATCTAAATTAGAAGTCATGAGAAACACCCACCTTTTTGAAGAAACACGAAATAGAAAGCTCCTAGAAAATCCTTTAGAATGCACGAAATGATCCTTCTCCTCCTAGGTGTAGCAAAACCGAACCTCTCCTAGTGTGATTCCCGACCTTCTCTTGGATGAACACTCACACAATAATCACCTCAATCTTTTTCTCCCCAAACTCTCAATCTTTTCTCACTTTAATTTTTTTCTCTCTTTAATAAATTTTCTAATGTACTAAGAAGAGAAGAAACTATGGGGTATTTATACATAATTTTGGGTGGATTGAATGGCTAGGATTAGATCAACTAGTAAGGAATTAAAGGCTAGGATAATTTTGGAAGTTGCCATAACCACCCATGACTTGAGAAACTACCTCACCACTACTCCCATCTCTCCCTCTCTCTTGGATCAAAACCGGCCCCAAAAAGTGTGTGATGCTCACCATATTGCATGCACGTGCCATCCTAGTGTCCCCATTCTTAAATTTGTTCATGCACTAATTTATTAATTGAGTCCACACTACAAGTCATCATAATTAAAAGTGAATTAAACTAAATGGGTTTACTATTTGGGCCAAAAATCATGGGCCCAAGGAGAAATACTTAAATTAATTATAATGGGCTAGAATTAGGCCTAGGATGTTCTTTAGTCTTTAAAATAACTCTTGTAGGAAACAAAGAGAATAATCAGTCTATTAGGCTATGAAGAAAAATATTGGACTCTAGAAAACATACGAAATTATGTATGCAAAAATACATACGATCTCAAATCCCCATAAAATGAAATATATACGAAAGTATATATATATAAAATAGATCGGGATGTTACAACACTCTCTCCTTAGAATAGTTCCGTCCCCGGAACTACACTTAAAGGGTGAGGACAACAGAAATACAACAAGAGGAAAGAAAATACAAATCAAACAAAGTGTTCGAGATGATCCTTCATCATCCTTTCCTCAGATTCCCAAGTAGCCTCTTCAACCAACTGGTTTCTCCAGACTACCTTGACCATCAGTATAATCTTATTCCTCAAGACTTTCTCCCGACGATTAACAATCTCAACTGGAAGCTCAATGTAACTCAGATCCAACTGCAAACCCTCTGGCACTTCGGGCAAATGATGACTTGGATCTGGAATGTAACCTCTCAGCATAGACACATGAAAGACATTGTGCACCTGAGATAACTCTTCCGGTAATTCCAGCCGGTAAGCAGTTTTCTCGATTCTTTTTAATATCTTATATGGACCTATGAACCTCGGGGCTAACTTCCCACTCCTGCCGAATCGGATCACGCCTTTGCTGGGCGATATTTTCAGAAAGACAAAGTCACCAATCTCAAACTCAAGGTCCCTCTTCCGGTTGTCTGCATAGCTCTTCTGCCTACTCTGAGCTTCCACCAACCTCTTCCTGATTAGATCAATCTTTTCAGATGTCTGTTGCACAATCTTAGGCCCAAACATCTGACGCTCCCCAACTTTGAACCAACAAACAGGCGTTCTACACTTCTTGCCATACAAAGCTTCGTACGGTGTCATCCCGATGCTAGTCTGAAAACTGTTGTTGTAGGCAAACTCTACCAAAGGTAAATGCCTTTCCCAACTGCCTCCAAAGTCTAGTACACAACACCGAAGCATATCTTCAAAAATACGGTTGACTCTCTCAGTTTGCCCATCGGTTTGCAGATGAAAAGCAGTGCTGAAATCCGTCTTGGTACCCAAAGCTATCTGAAGACTCGTCCAAAATGCGAAGTAAACCGCGCATCTCGATCAGTCACAATGTTCAACGGAACGCCATGAAGCCTGATGATCTCACTAACATACATCTCAGCCAACTTGTCCATCGAAGCAATGAGTTTCATCGCCAAAATGTGAGCGGACTTGGTTAGTCGATCGACTATGACCCAAATCGCATCGTTGCCCTTAAGACTCTTAGGCAAACCCGTGATGAAATTCATACTGATGTTATCCCACTTCCATTCTGGAATAGGTAACGGCTGTAATAGACCTCCGGGTTTCTGATTCTCAGCTTTGACTTGTTGACAAATCTCACACCTCGACACAAATTTAGCCACATCCTGCTTCAAACCTGACCACCAGAAATGTTGTTTGATGTCTCTATATCTCTTGGTACTTCCAGGATGTACAGACAAAAAAGTAGCATGTGCCTCCTGAAGAATACTCTCTTTCAAGTCCGACTGATTCGGAACACACATCCTCTCTCCAAACCACAGCACTTCATCCCTGATTTGAAATCCGGGCAACTTGCCAGCACCAACCTGCTCCTTCAACTTCAGAATCTCTGCATCTTCCTTCTGACTCACAATAATCCTTTCGTTCAGCGTCGGTTGAAGCCTCAACTGAGCTAAGGATGATCCCAAGCCTTACAGAACAACTTCAATACCAGCCCGATCCAACTCCTCTGCCAGTTGCCTTTGAGTTGTAATCAAACTGGCCAGACTGCTCTTCCGACTAAGTGCATCAGCAACAAAATTAGCCTTCCCAGGGTGATACTTAATCTCCGGACGAATGTCCTCAAGTACCTCCAACCATCTCCTTTGCCTCAGATTCAGATCCTTCTGCTGATAGATGTACTTCAAGCTTTTATGGTCTGTGTACATGTTCAACTTTTCACCATACACATAATGCCTCCATTGCTTCAAAGCAAAGATAATCGCAGCCAACTCCAGATCATGAGTCGGGTAATTCTTCTCATGCGGTCGTAGTTGCCTAGACCCATAAGCGATCACCCTTCCTTCTTGAATTAAGACACAACCAAGCCCACGATGTGAAGCATCGCTGTAGACATCATATTCAACACCTGCTCTATGCAAAGCCAAAATGGGTGTAGTAGTCAACCTCTCTTTCAACTCTTGAAAGCTTGCCTCACACTGCTCGGTCCACTTGAAGTTCACACTCTTCTTGGTCAAACTGGTGAGCGGCACAGCTATCTGAGCGTAGCTCTGGATAAATCTCCTGTAATATCCAGTCAATCCAAAAAAACTTCTGACTTCCTTTACAGTAGTAGGCCTTGCACAATTTCTCACTGCCTCTATCTTCTGAGGATCAGTTGCCTACTCCCTCCTTAGAAAGGACGTGACCTAGGAATGCCACTTCAGATTTCCAGAAATCACACTTGGACAGCTTGGCATACAACTCATGCTCCTGAAGCTTCCTCAAAACTGCTGCCAGATGCTCCGTGTGCTCCTCCTCTGACTTGGAGTACAGGAGAATATCGTCGATAAACACCACGACGAAAGAATCAATGAATGGCCTCAAAACTCTGTTCATCATGTCCATGAAGATTGTAGGCACATTCGTCACTCCAAACGGCATAACTACGAATTCGTAATGCTCGTGTCGAGTTCTGAACGCAGTTTTATGCACATCTTTGGCTTTCACTCGAACTTGATGATATCCTGATCGAAGATCTATTTTGGAGAAAATAGCAGCTCCTTGTAGACGATCGAACAAGTCATCAATTCTTGGAATCGGATATTTATTCTGAACAATGACCTTATTCAGCTCTCGGTAATCGATGCATATCCTCATCGAACTATCCATCTTCTTTACCAAAAGCACTGGTGCTCCCCAAGATGACGCACTTGGTTGAATGAAGCCTTTCTTCAAATGTTCCTCAATTTGCTGTTTGATCTCATCCTGTTTCACAGGTGCCATCCTATATGGTGCCTTGGAGATAGGTGTACTCCCTGGCTGAATAGTGATGCTGAACTCCACATCACGATGCGGGGGTAACCCAGACAAATCTTCCAAGAACACAATTGGATAATCCCGAACCACATGAATCTGTTGCATCTCTGTAGGAATCCCCTTCTTCTGGCTAATAGTAGCAACCAAATCTGAACATCTCCTATTTCCTTGGAAAGTGACTTCAGGTCCTCCTGGAGCCTTCACTGTTACTGTCTTGGTCTTGCACTCGATATTCGCACTGTACACCGGCATCCAATCAATGCCAATGATAACATCGACTCCCGAAACATTCAGCTCGATCAGATCGATCCCAAAAATTCTATCCCCAATCACGATCTCGCAGTCAGCATAGTACCGATCAGTGGTTAGAGTCTCCCCTGATGGAGTAGCTACTGCTAAAATATTTCCTAGAAAGATTTTCGATTCAACTCCCAGAACTTTAGCAAATTTAGGTGACCCAAAAGTATGAGAGGATCCAGTATCGAACAAAACAACAGCTTTCATTCTATTCAAATAAAATTCTCCTATTACGTAATACACACTCATTACGTAACAGTTCACTAAATAAATGGGAAAGAAAAAAAACATGAATCTCTAAACGTCCGCCCTCGTACCAGTGATGACATGATCTACCTCATTGGCATCAGCTTCAGTCAAGGCAAATACTCGCCCTTGCTGGTACGGTCTCTTTCCGGCCTGCTGAGTTGGTCCCCTTTGGACGACATCCTGCAACTTCGGACACCGAGATCGGTAGTGACCTGTCTCCCCACAATTGTAACAAGTCACCACAGGAGGTCTCACCCATGCATTTCCGGGTCTCCCATCTATATTGATAGCATTCGCTCCTGTTGGTTTGAACCTCTGAGCTGACGGCTGTCCCCTGGCATTCCTAGCAACTGCGAGCCTCTTCCCCATATTCCAGTTGTTCCTTCTATTCTGAACAGCGTGGAACTGCTCCATGTCTGCCTCCGTGGCTGCCGCTCGTTTGACTAGCTTGTCAAACCTCCTGATACCGAGGGGTATCATCCTGGACCTCAAGCTTGGCCTCAACCCATGCTCGAACTTACAAGCCTTCTTCGCCTCATCCATCACCAATTCGGGAGCATACCTTGAGAGCTGAGTGAATCTCGTCTCATACTCCCTAACCGACATGCTGCCCTGCTGCAACGATAAAAACTCCATGGCCTTCTTCTACTGGATATCTGAGAGAAAATAATGACTGCGAAATTCTTCCAAGAATTCCTCCTAGCCAAGAACAATACCTCCCATTGTCCACTTCATCGATTGCCACCATACAGCCGCATCCTTCTCGAACTGCAGTGCCACCAACTTCACCTTACTGCCCTCCGGGGTCTCCAAAACTTCGAAGAGAGTCTCGATCTGCCTAATCCAATTGTCAACCGCGTCAGGGTCTGACTTCCCCTCAAATACCGGTGGTTTCATCTGCTTGAATGATTCCATGAGTTTGATTGCTTCGGGTATTGGATTCACAAGCACCCTTCCTTGGTTCTGATTCATGGTAACGACATTGAGTGTCTGATAGACCCTCGCAGGTTCCGTTTCCAAGTCCAGACCTTCACCATTTCTTGCTCTTCATCTAGCCATATTCTGATGCAAAAGATCCATTAAATTCGAAGTATAAAACATGAATTTTAAATCATATTTTCATTTCATTAAATTTCAAACTTTATCCATTCGAATTAAAAATATTTCTTGTCATCAGAATGAAAGCAGTAGAAGCTACAACAGTCTAACTCCTACGGTTCCTCTTCTCTTCACGAAGCTCTCCCCGTAGTTCCTCCACTTCCTCCTTCAGTACATCGGTCATGTTTTTCCTCTTCTCAAGTTCCCATACACGATGACTGAGAACTGCAAAATCATCCTTGCGCTTTGCCAACTGACCCTCCAATAGTCCTACTCTCTCTCGCAGAGTCTCAACGTGCCTCTGAAGAGATATCACAAGACTACTTGGAACTGGTTCTTCATCGTTAGAAGAGTCATCAGATGAGTCCAGAGGTGGGGTGATTGTTGTGCTATCTAGATGATCTAAACTAGACACAAATTAAAAATCTCGCAAGTGTAAAAATCGTTTATAGAAGCGTAGTGACGATCAAGGATCGATCCCACAGAGATTGTAGAATTTAACTTACTAACCAATAAACAGAGATAAGAATCTTGATGTGTTGTTCTAAAGAAATAAAAAGATTAAAAACTATCTCTGGTAGTTCTGAATCACAAATATCTGTTAAGTAGTTGGGTTTTGATTTCCACCTGTAGTCAGTAATGCTAAGTCATCTTCTTCACTATTCTAGTTACTCATATTCGTTCCTTTAAGGGCATGGTATCTACTCCTTAAAGTATTGTTTTCCTAGCCAAGAATTAGGCATGGTGTAATATTCCGGACGGATATTACCGTATATAAATTATTATTTTATTATTATCTTGTTTTAATTCCAAAATTAGAATATTTTGGTGATTTTCATCTGGTTTGTTCATAGACATTATCTGTATCCAGATATCAGTCAGTATACATCCGTATTGTATCAAGTTGATACCGTGACCTTCCGAACTAATAATAAATATTATTTTATTATTATTTCTGAGATTAAATTATTTTATACGGATTATGCAAAGATTTTCGGTATACAGACATATATGCGCACGTACGAGTAGTATGTCGATTAGTGCATTATACGAATTATGTGTTGTGTATTTTTGGACAACACTTGTTTTGTTATGACAAAACCTAGTATAGTGTTAGGGTTTATAAGTGTTTAACCTAGGTTAAGTGTGCATGAAGAGGTTAAGGAAACCCATCTAGAAACCCTCACATAACACCATACTCACATAATATCTCCACCACATCCTACCCCCACCAATTCTCACCTCCCCAAGGGTATGGCCGGCCCCTATTTTGTGGGAGGTCTCTTTTGCAAATGTGTGCATGAACATTTGCACTTTCCACCCCTTTTCCCACCTATAAATACCCCCTTCCTCCACCTTTGTCTCATTTAGAAAGATCAAAAAGAAAGAAAGAAAGAAAGGAAAAGAAAGAGAGAACAAAGACTAACTTGAGAGTTCTCTTTGTAGGTCTTCTTAAGAGTTCTTAGAAGCTAAGGGGAAGGAGAAGGAGCATAGGCTAGTCCTTCCTACAAAAAGATTAAGGTGGGGGTTCTCCATTTATTTGTTTGGTTGTTTGTTTGTTTGTTTGTTTGTTTGTTTGTATTGTGTTGACTTCTTCTCCTTATCTTCTTGTTTTGTTTCCTTTTGTTTTGGGGTGTTCTTGTGATGGGTGTGTTATTGTTGTGATGAATGGTGAATAAAAAAAAGAAAGTAGTAGTAGTACCTACTAAACACATAAAGATCACATCTTTATAATTATAGTTGTTGTTTATGTTTGTTGCTGGACTAAAATGGCATAATGCATATGAACTTGCACATAAAACCGATTGGGGGTTGTAGGACTTGTAGGACTTGATATGAACTATACACAAGCATATGAACATTCTTATACAACCATTTTGGTTGTAGGACTTTTATTGAACTTGGACATAATAATAATAAGCATATGTTTTGTTGTAGTTTTCTTTCTTAAATAAAAAGACATTTTCTTTATTAATCACTAGTTGTAGAATAAATAAAAAGATCTTTTCTTTTATAAGCACTAGTTGTAGAATAAATAAAAAGGATCTTTTCTTTTATCATTAGTGATAATAAAGACTAGTAGGCAATTAAGTAGTAGCATGTTGATTAAATGAAGTAGTAATAGTATGTTGATTAAATAAGGTTGTAGTAGTATGTTGATTGAAATAAAGTAGTAGTGGTATGTTAAAGAAGTAATAGTAAGTAGTGGTAGATGTTTTATGTCCATAAAGTAGTAGTAGTAGTAGATAGTTGTATGTTGTGTTCTTGATTAAAATGAAGTAGTAGTAGTAGTAGAAAGTTGGGTGTTATATTCTTGACTAAAAAAAAGTAGTAGTAGTGGTAGATAGTTGTGTGTTATGTTTTTGATTAAAATGGAGTAGTAGTAGTAGTAGATAGTTGTAGATATTCATTTTGTGTTCATGAAGTAAATACCATACTAAGATTACATTAGATTGATTTAGATATGCTTAAAATATAGTAGGATTTCTTCTAAAAATATCCTATCATGTTTAGAATGTTGTAGGATTCTTTCTAAAGTTTCCTATCATGTTTTATATTTAAAATGTTGTAGGATTTCTTCTAAAAATATCCTATCATGTTTAGAATGTTGTAGGATTCTTTCTAAAGTTTCCTATCATGCTTTATGCTTAGGATGTTGTAGGATTCTTTCTAAAAATTTCCTATCATGTTTTTATGCTTAGAATGTTGTAGGATTAATTCTAAAATTCCTACCATGTTTAGATTAGTCTATTTATGCTTAGAATGTTGTAGGATTAATTCTAAAATTCCTACCATGTTTAGATTGGTCTATTTATGCTTAGAATGTTGTAGGATTCTTTCTAAAAATATCCTATCATGTTTTTATGCTTAGAATGTTGTAGGATTCTTTCTAAAATTCCTATCATGCTTAGGAGTGATAGACATGTTGTAGGATGCTTTCTAAAAATAGCTATCATGTTTTAGGAATGATATTTCATGTTTAGAATGTTGGAGGATTAATTCAAAAATTGCCTATCATATGTAGGAATGATATACATGTTGTAGGTTTCTTTCTAAGATTACCTATCATGTTTTTATGCTTAGAGTGTTGTAGGATGCTTTCTAAAATTACCTATCATGTTTTAGGAATGCTATTTCATGTTTAGAATATTGGAGGATTAATTCAAAAATTGCCTATCATAAGTAGGAATGACATACATGTTGTAGGTTTCTTTCTAAGATTACCTATCATGTTTTTATGCTTAGAGTGTTGTAGGATGCTTTCTAAAATTACCCATCATGTTTTAGGAATGCTATTTTATGCTTAGAATGTTGTAGGATTAATTCTAAAATTCCTACCATGTTTAAATTAGTCTATCTATGCTTAGAATGTTGTAGGATTCATTCTAAGAGTTTTCTACCATGTGTAGATTAAATTAATTATGCTTAGAATGTTGTAGGATCCATGATAAAATTACTTACCATGTTAGAAGTATATATATACATATATACTTAGGAATGTTGAATGTTCATACTAGTAGTTACCCATGCTTAGTAAGATATTCATGCTTAGTAGCTATTCATGCTTAATAAAGGTTCATGCTTGGATGATAGTAGAAAAGTTATATACCATGCTAGTTTAATTGTAGGTAAGTGATATACCATGCTAGTTTTAATTCCAAGTAAGTTGTATGCCATGTTAGTTAAGTTGTAAGTAAGTTATATACCATGCTAGATAAGTGGTAGAAAAGTTGTATACCATGCTAGCTTAATTGTAGGTAAGTGATATACCATTCTAGTTTTAATTGTAAGTAAGTGGTATACCATGCTAGTTTAATTGCAAGTAAGTTGTATGCCATGCTAGTTTAATTGCAAGTAAGTTGTATGCCATGCTAGTTAGATTGTAAGTAAGTTGTATACCATGCTAGATTAAATGAATACTCATGATACCCATGCTTAGATAAGTATTTGTTCATGCTATGTTAGTAGATGATCATGCTTAATCATTATACATGCTAAGTAAGTAGGTATCATGCTAATTATTGATCATGTTAAGTTAGAGATATCCATGCTATGATATTCATGCTTAGATTAAAGAAACTACCTATGGTTAGTTGTAGTGATTTCATGTTGTGTTCTATACCATGCTAAAGTCCAAATACACGCTTAGAATGTTGTAGGGTTAGTGTTAGAATACCTACTATGCCTTGGAATGTTGCTTGTTCATACTAGTTTGAGTTGTGGTGATTAGTCATGATAAGTAGTAAGCTTCCATGCTCAATTTGTAACCTATGCTTAACTATAGTGGACTTCATGTCTAGGTCGTAAGTGATTTTCATGCTTAAGCTCAATATGAGCACAAGCATTAATCATATTCATACTTAGGAGTATCATGGTGAGTGGTTGTGTTATATGATTAGATTGTCGTAGGAAGATGCTTGCAACTGTATGCCATACTTAAGGCGCTATAGGTTGAAGTAATGAGGATTGGGAAGACCACTAGTGATAGTGAGTTCAATAAAGGCTGTTATGTCGCCTTCGGGTTCTTCCTTAGTAGAATACCGACCGTAGAACATTAGTAGACTCTTCTGTTGCTTCTAATAATAGGAGATCAAGTTTGCTAGTAGCACGTTTAGTTGCTTTTAAGATTGATTACCTGTATGGTTGTTTGTACATGGTTGTGCTCGTACGTGGCTCGACTGGCCCGTACGTAGCCGTGGGTCTCATACGTAGCTTACTTGGCTCGTATGTAGGTGGTTGTCTCGTACGTGGCCCGACCGGCCCGTGCGTAGCTGTTGGTCTCATACGCGGCTTATTTGGCTGGTATGTACGTGGTCATCTCCCATGAGACCCGCCTGGCTCGTAGGTAGTTATTGTTTCATACGTAGCTTATTGGCTCGTATGTGGTTGTTACTCGTGTATAGCTTGTTAGCTAGTACACAGTTCATTGTGCTCGTCTGGGGTGATATTACCACCCTAAGGGCTATCGACCATCAAGACATATGTTTTCTCACCCTAAGGAACTGTGGAGGAGTCACTCCTTGTGTACCGTCGAATCTTAACCAGGGTAGGTGGATCGAGGACCGGAGTATAGACGAAATCCAAGTCTAGGGTAACGACATGCATGTGTATTCGCACGGCCAAGTCTTCGATCGATGAGCCACGAACCGGATCCTGAGGGATTCTGGTAAGTCTAGGTTGAGCAGCCTAGAAGAGTTGTCTTGCGAAGTCTACTTTGAAGGCCTAGCATGTTGTGTTTATAATATTGTCATCCCTAGGATTGTTCGAGTCAGGACATCATTAGGATAGCGACTTACAAGGATCATTTTACTTAAACCCTTTTGTGGGGGGAGAGGAGTCGGTGGTAGGGGGCCCCCTTACACTAACTCGTCCCTGAGGCAGATCATAGGTGGTGTATTGGGTTGTACCTTCCCGTTAAAGGGATACGCACGTTGTCGTCTCACAAGTTGAGGACACGAGTTGCGTATCTCGCTCTGTTAATTCCTGAAATACCGTGACTGGGGTGCCACAGGATGCATGGTGCAGTTCTGCGCTTTCTAGACCCCAGAGGGTCCCACAGGATAGGCTTCGAGCTATCCTGCGCTTGCGAAACCCTATAGTTTGATTTTGGAACGATGCACGATATACTGGGATTGAGTGAGGTCCGACATGCCGGGTAGTAGTGGAAAACGGAGACACCATAAGCAGACTGCATGGGGGGGGACTTGACCCCTTCTGCAACCTCACAGAGTCATGGAGTATTGTCAGGAACAGGTTGTGTACAATTAGAGTTCATAACGCGGGTTCAAATCCCTATATATGGAGAAACGGCTTGAGATGGGGTCGCATGTAGTATGGGCTGCATGTTGCTTCGGAGACTTGCTGACATTAGAATAGGAAGCGTCCTAGTTCTATTTAAAGATCGCATTAGAGTCTAGTCATAGCACTCACAAACACTTAAACTACACCAACACCATTGCTATATTTTGTATATTGTTTGGGAGATTCGCTGCTATATGATCAGCCTTTAAGCGTCAGTGAATACTGACGTCCCCACTTCCATAGGTACTGGATCGCCGAAGTACAAAGGCGAAATTCAGGAGGACTCAAGGCAAGAAAAGCAAGGAGTTAGTGTTATGTTTAGTTCCGCTGCAGTATATGTATTGATTATGCATTAGTTGAGAAGTACTCTGATGTAAGATGTTGAAGGTTGTAATACTTAGAAATGTAAAGGTAATATTGTAACTCTATTGTAAGGTATTACAGTTGTACAATATTCAGACTTGTAACACATTGTGTATTGAATAAAAAGTTTTAAATTCTCCTGTTTTTCTATGTATTGTGACTAATTGAAGAAAAGATCTTGGCTCGTGTCACGGTTTTCCCAGTGTTGGAAATCGGGGCGCTACACATGTTATCTACTCTAATTCGTTTCTTTCCTTAAGTATTTAGCATGGTATCTACTAAGTTGCACTTAAAGAAAACATAAGAACAATGGAAACGAACGAACACTCGAAGTTCTAGAAATTGGTATCAGATCTAGATCCCTCAAGTTGGTTAAACCAAGAACCCCTAAAGATTCCTGCGTTACAAGTTATGAGTACGAGATACGGGTCGTCTCTATACTCATATAACAGATTCAGATTTATAACATGCAAACTTGATAATCTTAGGTTCTGTATGGCAGTCGACTTGCTCTCACTCTCAGTCGACTGCTCTTAGAACTTCTGAACAAGTTTGTATATTATAAATCTATACCAATACTCTCAGGTTTAATCAATAAGTAACAGAATAGCATTTAGAAGAATATAAGCATTACATAACTACGGTTTCAATCTGCCCAACTATGAAATTAGTTCCACATAATAAAACTTTTATTAACTAACAGGTTCGAATACATGATGAAAATAAAACTAGAAAGAGAAGAAATAAACTGATGATGTTTGCTCTGAGAAGTCGACTGCTGTCACTCAGTCGACTGGCTTGTGCTTCAGTTTACTCGATCTCCTTCTTCTCCGATGCTGATAGAATAATCTTCTTGGTTGATGATTTGATGATTCAGATGCTCCGTCTGTCCTCGATGATTCCTTTGAATAACGCCTCTTTGTTAATATTTATTGAACACGGGAAGGGAATTAGGGTTTACATTTTATTCCAGAAAAGTCCTTTTATTTCCTTCCTTATTTGATCGGCGATTTATTTCTTTCTCTTTTCTTCTTTATTTCCTTATCTGCTAACCACGTGCTCTTGCCAATCCCCCGTCTCTAGCTTTGTTGGTTGGAGGAGTTGTTATTCGCATATAATCTGGGTTTAGATAGATTTGGATTTAGATGAGGGCGGATCTTCAATTATCTTATCTTTTCACTCCGCCGGATACAGTCGACTGGTGTTGGATGTAAGTCGACTGTGCCGAGACATCTGTGGCTTCATGATTCCTCAGTCAAGTCGACTGATGTTTGGGGAAGTCGACTGTGCCGAGCCCCAGCAATCTCTCTGTCCGGTCGACTAATGAAGAGCCAGTCGACTGTTGCACTGTAGTTCCCTGTATATCATCCTCTCAGTCTGTATTAGTCTGGAATCTGCTTCGTTTTGCTACTTTTGGTTGTTTCCTATGGAAAAGAGAAAAGAAGAGTAAAATACCACATATAGAGCATTTAAATGTCTAATTGTACTAAGATTATTGCTCCTAAATGTAAATATTCTTGAGTTCATCAAATACCCCCAAACTTAGCTTTTGCTTGTCCTCAAGCAAAAAGTGAAATTATGAACAAGAGGAAAATAATAGTCTCAACCCATCACTCCAAGAAAATGTCTCATTATGCAAGCATCAAAATTTCAATATAAATAATTGCAAATAATGTAAAAATAAGCATACCTACTTTCTCTAGTGCAATTGTCTATTCATAACTCCAAACCCAATCACACTTGCCATGCAATTAATTATAGTTATAGTATGTAACACTCCATCTGTGATTATCCCTTTTCTCTACTACAAACCGAGTAGCAAACTAGAGTTTTTTTTTTTTTTATTTTAGTCTCTTCTTTAAGTTGTCACTTGCCTTTTGACGCGAGTGCAAGACATTTGTGATGAATCCACCCGGTTACTCAACAAGTCACAAACTTTAAAGTGCTTTGCATACTCATATTTCAAGTTGCCGTTTGATGTAAAGGTAAACATTGGTGATGAATATCCCTAGTTACTAAGCAACTCAAAACATTGGAGTAGATTGACTTTATTCATATATATATTTTCTTTTTGTTTTTACTCTATTTACTTAAACTCTGTTTAGGACTAGATCAACGGGGATAATCACTAAAAAAAGCATCACATGTGTTTTTTTATGTATAATCGCATGACTCGTACAATTTTGTAAGGAATTATGAAACTCAACAATCCTAAAGTAAATAAGTATCCTTACTCTTACTTTATAAGAAATTGTTTATCCAAAAAAAAAAAAAAAAAAATCAAAAGACTCCAAATGTAACTAACTACCCCCAAACTTAGATGGAACATTGTCCTCAATGTTCGCACGAAACTTAAAGTATAGGCATGTGTTACCAACTAGTTTGAAGGAAAGAAATAAAATAAAGAAATAAAGAAATGATTAAAGAAATAAATAACTAGAGAGTGTAAGTACTCCCCTGAAAAATTGGGTTGCCTCCCAATAAGCGTTGTGTTTTCTGTCTTCAGCTAGACTTGATGAGTTCATACAATGTATTGAATGGTTTGAAGATTCACATCTTCCTCGTGCGGCTCAAAACTCATCTCAATGTACGGCTTCGCCCTATGCCCGTTCACCTTGAAGGTTTGATTTTTCTCTTTGCTATGAACCTCCAATGCACCATGTGGAAAGACTTTTGTGACAATGTATGGGCCATACCATCTTGACATAAGCTTGCCTGTAAAGAGTCTTAATCTTGAGTTGTATATTAATACCTTCTGTCCTTCATAAAACTCCTTCCTTGCTAGCTGTTTATCATGGTACAACTTGGTCCTTTCCTTGTACAATTTTGCATTTTCATATGCGTCGTGCCTCAACTCTTCAAGCTCGTTCAGTTGCAATCTTCTTTTGTCGCCTGCTTGTTTCATATCAAAATTGAACCTTTTAATGGTCCAATAGGCTTTGTGTTCCAACTCCACTGGCAGATGATAGGCTTTTTCGAAAACCAAACGGTATGGTGACATGCCGATGGGTGTCTTGTATGCTGTTCGGTAGGCCCATAATGCATCATTCAAGCGTAGCGACCAATCCTTTCTCCTTGTATTTACTGTCTTTTCCAAAATGCTCTTGATTTCTCTGTTGCTGATCTCCACCTACCCACTAGTTTGAGGATGATATGGAGTACCCACTCTACGTGTAATCCCATATTTCTTCATCAAAGAAGCAAATGGAAAATTATTGAAGTGACTCCCTCCATCACTAATTATTGCTCGTGGTGTACCAAACCTAGTGAAAATATTCTCCTGCAAAAACTTGACAACAACTTTGTGATCATTAGTTTTTGAGAGGATAACCTCGACCCATTTAGACACATAATCCACACCCACAAGAATATATAAATAACAAAATGAGTTAGGAAAGGGACCCATGAAGTCGATTCCCCAAACATCAAAAAGCTCAATTACTTGGATGTTTTGCAGTGGCATTTGATTTCTAGAAGAGATGTTGCCTGTCCTTTGGCATTTGTCACAAGTCCTGCAAAAAGAAAAAGCATCTTTGAATACATTAGGCCAATAAAAACCAGATTGTAATACCTTGAGTGCTGTTCTTTTTGGTCCAAAATGTCCTCCACATGCATATTGGTGGCAATGTTGTAGAATACTCATTTGCTCTTCTTCTGCCACACATCTTCTTATAATTTGATCAGGGCAGAATTTGAACAAATAAGGATCATCCCAATAATAGTGCTTGCACATGGCCACCAGTCTCTTTCTTTCCTGTTGTGTCATACCTGGAGGAAAAACATGAGCAGTGAGATAATTTACAATATCTGCAAACCATGGAAGTTGTATATTTATTTCAAATAAATTTTTATCTGGGAAATTTTCATTTAGTGGGGGCACAATTCTTTCTTCCCTATGCAGTAATCTGGACACGTGATCTGCCACAACATTGTCACTTCCTTTCTTGTCTCTAATATCATGGTTGAATTCTTGAAGCAACAGCACCCATCTGATCAACCTAGGCTTAGCATCCTTTTTAGCAAACAAATATCTCAAAGCAGCATGATCAGTGAAAATAATAACTTTAGAACCAATCAAATATGATCTAAACTTCTCTACAGCAAAAATGACAGCTAACATTTCTTTTTCAGTAGTGGAATAATTAAGCTGTGCATCATTTAAAGTTCGAGAAGCATAGTAAATAACATGGGGTACCTTATTGATTCTCTGACCTAAAACAGCTCCCAAAGCATAATCACTTGCATCACACATAAGCTCGAAAGGATGGTTCCAATCTGGTGCCATGACAATAGGTGTAGAAATGAGAAGATTTTTCAATGTAATAAAAGCATTTGTGCACTCTTCTGTCCATGCAAACTCAACATCCTTAGCCAACAATTCACAAAGGGGTCTGGAGATTTTTGAGAAATCTTTTATAAATCTTCTATAGAACCCTGCATGTCCAAGAAAACTCCTAACACCCTTGACTGTAATAGGAGGGGGTAGCTTTGATATGATGTCAACTTTTGCCTTGTCCACCTCTATGCCTCTTTTTGACACCACATGTCCCAAAACAATACCTTATTGTACCATAAAATGGCACTTTTCCCAATTCAGCACTAAATTGTATTCTTCACATCTCTTAAGTACAAGCTGCAAATGGTTAAGGCATTCATCAAAACAAGATCCAAAAACACTAAAATCATCCATAAATACCTCGATGAACCTTTCCACCATGTCTGGAAATATACTCATCATGCATCTCTGAAATGTAGCTGGTGCGTTGCACAATCCAAAGGGCATCCTCCTGTATGCAAAAGTACCAAAAGGACATGTAAAAGTAGTTTTTTCTCGATCTTCTGGAGCAATAGAAATTTGATTATAGCCACTATAACCATCTAAAAAACAATAATGACTATATCCTGCTAATCTTTCTAACATTTGATCAATAAAAGGAAGAGGGAAGTGATCTTTCCTGGTTTCGTTATTCACCTTCCTGTAATCAATGCATACCCTCCATCCTGTAGTCACTCTAGTAGGGATAAGCTCGTTCTCTTCATTCTTCACCACTGTGACTCCACTTTTCTTAGGCACCACATGTATATGACTCACCCATTTGCTATCTGAGATAGGGTAGATGATGCCAACATCTAATAGCTTCAAGACCTCTGTTCTTACCACTTCCTTCATGTGTGGATTAAGCCTTCGCTGTGCTTCCCTGCTGGGTTTTGCATTGTCTTCAAGAAGTATTTTATGCATGCACTTGGATGGACTTATTCCCTTGATATCTGTAATGGTCCATCCTATTGCACCTTTGTGTTCTCGCAGTACCCTCAGCAGCTTATCCTCTTCCTGTGCATTCAAATTTGCAGCTATTATTACTGGTAGCGTCTGGTTCTCACCAAAATATGCGTGCTTCAGATGTTAAGGCAGCGGCTTAAGCTCCACATCTGGCGTCCTGGTATCATTCGGGACAGTCGACTTATTCTGTCCACCAGTCGACTAGTCTGCAGAAACACAAGTGTTATCAGACACAAAATTTTCAACTGCAGGTGCAAGCTTACCTGTATATGACTTTGGAGTTTCAAGGTGATATACTGTCTCTGCAATCTTTCAGTCATCGTATTCCTGTTCAACATGAGACAAAGTTAGAGATTTTGTAATTGTGGCTTGTAGTGGTTCAATGCTATGTACCTGAAATGTTTGATCAACAATATCCTGTACCACATCAACATTATAGCATTCATGATCATCATGTGGTAATTTTAGTGTATCAAACATTTTAAATTCAACTTTTTCTCCATTTATTTTCATACTTATAGTACCCTTTTTAACACAAATTTTTATATCAGCTGTACTCATAAAGGGCCTACCTAGGATGATCGGTAAAGAAAATGGCATTGAAGAGTCCTCCATGTCTAACACAACAAAATCTGCAGGCAAAATAAAATCATTTACCTGAACTAAGACATCTTCCAAAATACCTTTAGGTCTTTTGATGCTGCGATCAGCCAACTGCAACGTGATGGATGTTGGTTTGAGTTCCCCTAATCCTAGCTTTTCGTAAACAGAGTAAGGAAGGAGATTTATGCTTGCCCCGAAGTCTAGCAGTGCATTTTCATAGAAGTGCTCACCAACCCTGCAAGAAATGGTAAAACTACCTGGGTCCTTCAATTTAGGAGGTAATTTCCTTAACAAAACATCGCTCACTTCCTCTGTCAAGGCCACATCCTCCCTAACCTGAAATGTTCTTTTGTGAGTACAACATTCTTTCAAAAATTTAGCATAAGAAGGAATTTGTTTAATAGCATCAAGTAGGGGGATATTAATTTCTACCTTTCTGAGAGTTTCAAAGATGTCAAATAAATGTTGTTCTTTCTTTTGCTTGACTAACCTTTGAGGGAATGGTGGCAAAACTGTCCTTTCTTTTTCACTTACCTTGTTGGAACCCAAAACTTTTGATGGTTGTGTTTCTGCTTCATCTGCGTGTGTTCCAACCTTATTGTCAATTGTCTTACCACTTCTCAGAGTTGTTACTGATTTGAGTTGTTCTTGGCCTCTAGGGTTTGGTATGGTTTGTGAAGGAAGTTTTCCTGCCTTTCTTTCACTCAACTCCTTGGCGATTTGCCCGATTTGAGTTTCCAATTTTTGAATTGCCTGCCCTTGTTGGTTGCTTGTTTGATGTTGTTGTTGGAGCAATTGAAGAACGGTGGATTCAAAATCCAGCTTCTTCTGTTCTTGAACTGGCCGATCAAACCCACTTCCCATCTGGAAGTTCCGTGCATGTCCTTGTGAAGATTGAGTGCCTTGATTGTTGCTCCATGAGAAATTTGGATGGTTCCTCCACCCTGGGTTGTATGTGTTCGAGAATGGGTTGTTCTTTGGTGGAAATACTCCTTGTCCCACATAGTTTGCATGCTCCTGATCTGTGAAAGAAGACATGGGACATGTGTCAGTTGTATGATCAAAATGAGAACAAATTGCACAAATTTCTTTTGTTTGATTTTTTACACTGCCCATTGTTGTCATTGCATTAACAAGCATATCAATTTTTTTGTTCATGTTTGTCATTTCTAATTGTATGTTATTACTACCAGAGATTTCATAAACTCCCTGTTTTTTTCGAAATGCCTCTTCCCCTTGTTGAGAATTGCTGTGAGTTCTCGCTTAGTTCTTCAAATAATTCGATGGCCTCCTCACCACTTTTCCTCATCAAGATCCCGTTGCAAGCTGAATCCACAATTGCCTTGTTAGTATCATTTAAGCCCTTATAAAATGCTTGTACCTGATCGTCTTTAGGCATGTTGTGCGTAGGACACTTGAGAAGCTTGTTCTTGAAATTCTTCCATGCTTCGAAGAATAAATCTCCATCTTTTTGTTGGAAGAGTTGAATCTCCCTTTTCAGTTGTTTGATCTTCTGGGCTGGAAAGAATTCTTTCAAGAATTTTGTTGCCAATTGCTCTCATGAATTAATTGATCCTAGTTCCAAAGAATTATACCACAATTTAGCATTAAGTTTTAAAGAGAATGGAAACAAGATTAACCTGATTTTTCAGGGGTATGCCCTTGGACACTTTGTGTTCTGCAAAGATCAAAGAAGTCTTGCAGATGGAGGTGAGGCTCTTCGTCTGGTTTGCCACTAAAGTGGGGAACCATGCTAAGTAATTGGGGAGAGAGATGCATATTCCCTGTGACATTAGGTTGATAAGCAATGCAAGAAGGTTGCTCAATATTCTTAGGCGTGAATTTGTCCTGCATTGATACTCGATTGGGTATCTCCTCAGCCATTGTTGCTCGTGAATTGGGTCTCTGTGCAGTCGCCTGGTTCCTTGTAGCAGTCGACTGGTTGGTCGCAGACAGCCGACCTAGTCTGTGCAAAGTGCGTTCTGTTTCCGCGTCAATAGGTAGTAGCTCTGGACGAAGTGATCGCCTTCCGTGCATCCACCAAAATCCTGTAACCTAAAAGAGAAAATATTTATTAATAAAAGAAAAGAAAATAAAAGAAAAGAATTACTGATTTGTAAGTTAAAATACTAACAATCCCCGGCAGCGGCGCCAAAAACTTGTTGTGCTATCTAGATGATCTAAACTAGACACAAATTAAAAACCTCGCAAGTGTACGAATCGTTTATAGAAGCGTAGTGACGAGCAAGGGTCGATCCCACAGAGATTGTTGAATTTAACTTACTAACCAATAAAACAGAGATAAGAATCTTGAAGTGTTGTTCTAAAGAAATAAGAAGATTAAAAACTATCTCTGGTAGTTCTGAATCACAAATATCTATTAAGTAGTTGGGTTTTGAATTCCACCTATAGTCAGTAATGCTAAGTCATCTTCTTCACTATTCTAGTTACTCATGTTCGTTCCTTTAAGGGCATGGTATCTACTCCTTAAAGTATTGTTTCCCTAGCCAAGAATTAGGCATGGTATCTACTCTAATTCGTTTCTTTCCTTAAGTATTTAGCATGGTATCTACTAAGTTGCACTTAAAGAAAACATAAGAACAATGGAAACGAACGAACACTCGAAGTTCTAGAAATTGGTATCAGATCTAGATCCCTCAAGTTGGTTAAACCAAGAATCCCTAAAGATTCCTGCATTACAAGTTATGAGTACGAGATACGGGTCGTCTCTATACTCAAATAACAGATTCAGATTTATAACATGCAAACTTGATAATCTCAGGTTCTGTATGGTAGTCGACTTGCTCTCACTCTCAGTCGACTGCTCTTAGAACTTCTGAACAAGTTTGTCTATTATAAATCTATACCAATACTCTCAAGTTTAATCAATAAGTAACAGAATAGCATTTAGAAGAATATAAGCATTACATAACTACGGTTTCAATCTACCCAACTATGAAATTAGTTCCACATAATAAAACTTTTATTAACTAACAGTTTCGAATACATGATGAAAATAAAACTAGAAAGAGAAGAAATGAACTGATGATGTTTGCTCTGAGAAGTCGACTGATGTCACTCAGTCGACAGGCTTGTGCTTCAGTTTACTCGATCTCCTTCTTCTCCGATGCTGATAGAATAATCTTCTTGGTTGATGATTTGATGATTCAGAAGCTCCGTCTGTCCTCGATGATTCCTTTGAATAACGCCTCTTTGTTGATATTTATAGAACACGGGAAGGGAATTAGGGTTTACATTTTATTCCAGAAAAGTCCTTTTATTTCCTTCCTTATTTGATCGGCGATTTATTTCTTTCTCTTTTCTTTTATTTCCTTATCTGCTAACCACGTGCTCTTGCCAATTCCCCGTCTCTAGCTTTGTTGGTTGGAGGAGTTGTTATTCGCATATAATCTGGGTTTAGATAGATTTGGATTTAGATGAGGGCGGATCTTCAATTATCTTATCTTTTCACTCTGCCGGATTTAGTCGACTGGTGTTGGATGTAAGTCGACTGTGCCGAGACATCTGTGGCTTCATGATTCCTCAGTCAAGTCGACTGATGTTTGGGGAAGTCGACTGTGCCAAGCCCCAGCAATCTCTCTGTCCAGTCAACTGATGAAGAGCCAATCGACTGTTGCACTGCAGTTCCCTGTATATCATCCTCTCAGTCTGTATTAGTCTGAAATCTGCTTCGTTTTGCTGCTTTTGGTTGTTTCCTACGGAAAAGAGAAAATAAGAGTAAAATACCACATATAGAGCATTTAAATGTCTAATTGCACTAAGATTATTGCTCCTAAATGCAAATATTCTTGAGTTCATCAGTGATCTCTCGGGACTCAGGCCTTTCTTCTCCGTCAGAGTCTGCTTGCCCTGGATAGTACTCTTCCTCAGAATGTGCTTGTCCAGGGTAATAATCTTCCTATATGATATGCCAATTGTCATCTTCAGTAGGGTCGAAGTGATCAGCCATCTTAGAAATAGAGAGGAAGAAGCATAAATCGTAGAGCAACACAAATGTAAGTGACTTACATTTAAATCTCTAGACTCAACACACACTCTAATGTCCACTTCTAGGGTGTCGTTCCTTATAAATTTGTACTATTGTGAAGCGTGGCTCTGATACCACTCTGTAACACCTCGAATTCCAAAATACAACTGAATTCGAGATTCCACAGGATCTTTACACATCTTTCATACAAATTTTACAAGGAATTTAAAACTTTTCACTTTACATCAGAGTTACAATGAAATCTTTACACTTCACATTTTACAGCAGAAGCAATTTACAACATTTATATAAAAATACAACAATATTTGAGTGATCTCTAAGCATCAGTTCTCCTTTAATCTTTATCAGGCCATTTACCCTGCACACAAAACTGTGGGTACGTCAGTTTATTCAACCGACGAAAATTATACACGGCCATCCTCTCTGTGCCGGAAACAGTATAACGATTCTCATTTCTTGACAAAATCACAAACTTATTCACAAAACAATGCTAAAGGGACTATCCTATTGATGTCGTGTCGTGCTGTGCACTTAGTCCTTAATGCAGTTGTTATATTATATGACACTAATGCGCACTTGTTCGGATTTCTATGCATCCCATACTACATAGGTCCGAGGGCAAGCCATTAATCGTACATCATCTTTTAGGGTTCGATCCCTCGCCATGACTTAAACTACTACGGTAACTACGGTAAGTATCCTAGACATTCTATGATCTACGAGCCCATATCCAGGCAGTCTGGAGGGAAATCCCACGCACTGACATGACGCATCAAGCAGGCAGACAATGGACAATTCAGCCTCCACCATGGAACAATGGCACCACCCATAGCCACCAAAACACCCCACAAGCATCGCCACCGGGACAATAATTCTGGAGTAGTGCTCATGCCATGTCATGACGCATCAAGCAGGCAGTCTGTGAATCACTCTCACACCGCCAATCCGATGGCCCTCATAGTCGTGTTTTTCTCTTACTTTCATCAAATCTTCACTATGTGTCTAATCCTTAGTTTATTAGAATCATGAACAAAATCAATTCTCTAGAGTTAGCCTTTCCATTATACCGGTCATAATTCTTTATTCAACGCTACCCAAATCTTGGTCTTTTCATTTCAAATTTCATTTCAATTCATTTCTTTTTCAATGCCGGTATGATGCTTAGCTACACTCTAGTTCTCAATATATATATATTCATTTTTATCACGAGACAGAAATAAAAATCTGAGACGTCAAAATAATTTGGACAGTCGACTGTTCATTAAGAATTTAAAAGACTCAAGAAAAATGGTCGGGACAGTCGACTGCTAAACTTGGTCAGTCGGCTGTTCAAAGAAAAGAATTAAAACTCGAAGGATTCAGGGCAGTCGACTGTTACTCAAATCAATCAGCTGTTCTGCAGGGTTTTAACTCGAAGAATTCAATAACCAGGTCAGTTGACTAACTAAACCTATTCGGTCAACTGATCAGTAACAAAACTTGGAATATAGAATCGTTTCTTCTTTCCTTTCGATCAATACACAACATTTTAGTTTAGACAACAATATGTTCATCTCTCGAAACTAACATGCAACTTTATTTGACTACCCTCGTAACATGCATAGTTTACTAAATAATGTAGGGATTCTTAAGACTAGTATTTTCCATACAACCACGACTTCAAGAAAAGTATTTTTCCTTTAATCATCATTTTTGTACAGAGATAAACATTTATTCCAATTTAGCATGCTAGATAAAAATCAAGAATAACATAACATTAATCATATCATTCCATTAAGTTCACCCATTCATTTTATACAATTTCTCTTGTGTTCCATTTTCACTTTAATC
The DNA here is from genome assembly GCA_017893485.1 of Hemerocallis citrina. Lineage (NCBI taxonomy): Eukaryota > Viridiplantae > Streptophyta > Magnoliopsida > Asparagales > Asphodelaceae > Hemerocallis > Hemerocallis citrina. The sequence goes on from CM030358.1 coordinate 307,790,077, forward strand.
ATCGTATTAACAAGGAGCAATACTTTCACTTATTTATTCTTGCATAATTAGCACAAGACCTTGAATGGTATCTAAATTAAAAGTCATGAGAAACACCCACCTTTTTGAAGAAACACGAAATAGAAAGCTCCTAGAAAATCCTTTAGAATGCACGAAATGATCCTTCTCCTCCTAGGTGTAGCAAAACCGAACCTCTCCTAGTGTGATTCCCGACCTTCTCTTGGATGAACACTCACACAATAATCACCTCAATCTTTTTCTCCCCAAACTCTCAATCTTTTCTCACTTTAATTTTTTTCTCTCTTTAATAAATTTTCTAATGTACTAAGAAGAGAAGAAACTATGGGGTATTTATACATAATTTTGGGTGGATTGAATGGCTAGGATTAGATCAACTAGTAAGGAATTAAAGGCTAGGATAATTTTGGAAGTTGCCATAACCACCCATGACTTGAGAAACTACCTCACCACTACTCCCATCTCTCCCTCTCTCTTGGATCAAAACCGGCCCCAAAAAGTGTGTGATGCTCACCATATTGCATGCACGTGCCATCCTAGTGTCCCCATTCTTAAATATGTTCATGCACTAATTTATTAATTGAGTCCACACTACAAGTCATCATAGTTAGAAGAGAATTAAACTAAATGGGTTTACTATTTGGGCCAAAAATGATGGGCCCAAGGGGAAATACTTAAATTAATTATAATGGGCTAGAATTAGGCCTAGGATGTTCTTTAGGCTTTAAAATAACTCTTGTAGGAAACACAGAGAATAACCAGTCTATTAGGCTATGAAGAAAAATATTGGACTCTAGAAAACATATTAAATTATGTATGCAAAAATACATACGGTCTCAAATCCCCGTAAAATAAATATATTCGAAAGTATATGTATATATATAATAGATCGGGATGTTACAATATGTGCCATATGAGTATTAGAATAAATGAAAAGATTGTATTTTTGCAAACAAAAGATTGAATACATTATGTGTAAATTAGTGGATAAAAATATGAGTTTTATTCATTAAGAAAGATGAGTTTTTGTGTTTCTAAAACATCTTGAGAAAGAAAACAGTTTTGTAGTGATTTTTGTGGGAATCTATCTTTAATTATGAAGAATTATGCTTTAGTTCTCGAATGTCGAAATAATGATCATGGAATACAACTAAGGCTAAAATGCATGTTTTAAAGTGTTAAAATACTCATAAAATTACTGATTTGCTGTAATTTTATGTGTGCTATAATCCGGAAAGTTATGTTTGAAAAAGAGAAGAAAAAGAAGTAAAAAACATTTTTTGAGAAATCAAAAAAAACCAGTAGCATAGTCGACCGATCACGTTGAAACAGTCGACTGGTCTGAGAAAATGAAAAATATATAGTTCGAATCTTTTACAGAACAGTCGACTGCCCTGATTTTTTATTTTTGAGTTTAAAGATCATCGTAGAACAGCCGACTGGTCATATGTGACAGTCGACTTCTCTGATTACTTTATTTTCGAGCTTTAGAACCTTACAGAACAGCCGACTGGCCATGATTAACAGCCGACTGCCCTAAAGTTTCAAATAATATTTATATTTTGTGAGAAAATCTCTATTACCTGTGGCCTTGTATAAGTGAGACCGTTTTTACAAGAAAAAACTTATTTTAATTATTAACTTAAATTGTTTTCTTTTGAAGTTTGAATGGATTGTTTAAGAAGTTTAAAATTAGATTTTGGTAATGAGAAATTTGAAATGTGTGAATTATGAACTAAGTGAAATTGTGAACTGTGGAATGAGCATGGATTAAAATAGAATTATGTGGGTTATAAACTAGCGATGGTGGTATGTTACATTTTTATTGTTATGCATGATATTTTACTTGAGAAATTGAAATTAGTTGACATGATGAGTTAGGAAGAGTACCATGAATATGAATACATGAATTTTATGAATATAAAATATGAATTTTGATTAATCATTAAAATATCATATGAGTATGAAAATCTCGATATTGTAATTATGAGTTGAAATTGAGAATTAGGGTATAGCCAAGCCTTATACCGGCAATGAAAGAATTGTGAAATGATATTTCAAATGAGAAGACCAAGGTTGGGTCATGTGAATTAAATGAATGAGACCGGTATAGTGGGAGTGCTACATTCTAAGAGTTAATTTTATTCATGATTCAATTCAACTAAGGATTAGATACATAGTGAAGATGTGATGAAAGTAAGAACATTAAGTATGAGAGCCACTGGATTGGCGGTGTGAGAGTATTCACAGGATGTCCCATGATGCGTCATGATAGGGCGTGGATACTGCTCCAGAGTACCGTCCCGGTGGCGACGCTCGTGGGGTGTTTGACGACTGCGGGCGGTGTCATGTCTATGGTAGGAGCTGAATTACCACAGGATGCCTGCATGATGAGTCATATGTCAGTGCGTTGGGATTCCCTCTAGGACGCCTAGATATGAGTTTGTTGGTCATAAAACTTCTAGGATACTTATCGTAGTTACAGTAGTAGATTAAGTCATGGCGAGGGATTGAACCCTTCAAGATGAAGAACGATTAAGGGCTTGCCCTCGGACCTATGTAGTATGGGCTGCATAGACTCTGAACAAGTGAGCATTTGTGTCATATAATACAAATAATTGCATTAAGGACTAAGTGCACATTCACAACACGACATCAATAGGATAGTCCCTTTAGCTTTGTTTGTGAACAAGTTTGTGGATTGATAAGTAATGAGAATCATTATACTATTTCCGGCATAGAGAGGATGTCCGTGCATAATATTTCGTCAGTTGAATGAACTGACACACCCACAGTTTTATATGAAGGATAAAGATGCTTGACAAATTGAAGTATACATGTTGCGCAAGATTGTTTTAAATGTTGTTCAATTAAAATTATTGTAAAATTGCTCCTGCTGTGACAATGTACAAGTGTAATGTAACTCTGTTGAAAGAAAAGTTTTTATTTTCTTGTAAAATTGTACGAAAGAAGTGTAAAGATCCCGTGGAACTTCGAATTCAGTTGTATTTTGGAATTCGGGGTGTTACATTAGGTGGGTTAAAAGTCGGCTGCAGTATAATGGGGTATAAACGGGTTGCAGGTAGGATTAGGGATAGTGATAACGGGTAGGGTTAGGTAGTTAGAATGGGTTTGGGTATTAGGTGAATTAGTTAATGAGTTTTAATTAGGTTTGAGGATTTAATGGGTATTTTGGGTTTAAATAGAAATTAAAATAGGGTGATACAATAATGAGACGGGCACAGAAAATGAACAAATAAAATAGGCACGAACAATAGAGTAAAGAGGATCAAAAATAATAGTTCGATCGGACAGGGACGAAACAAAATGAGATAATAGAATCAAGAACTAAATTAAAGGATGAAAAACCGATAAAATGAATATAATGAAGAATAAAGATTCAATATACGGTCCAAGAAAAGATATAAGGAGAGAAATACACCAAAAAAGAAAAATATACTCAAAAATACACAAAATGGAAAATAGGAGTTACACTAACCCGATATGTTCTGAACATCGTGCCTACATCTTTGATCTAAAATCTAGTCCTACTTGTACATTGCATATGCACGTTTACATGAAAAATAACTAGATCCAAATGTTATAGAATTGGTTGATGAATTGGATAGGTTAGATTGAATTTGATTTAATGAATTGATTACCATGCCTGTAAAATTGCATCTTAAAACTGAAATTATGCATGTTAAACAACTAGATTCACTTTGGTTACTAATTAGAATGAAATTTATGGTTGTATGATTAAGTTGTTGCCTGTGCATATCAAAATAAATTTTGGACTGTTGTTTGTGCCTTTTGTATTAGATTTTCGACCATGTTGCCGTTGTAATTTGAAATAACTTTCTAACATGAATTATAGTCCATGAGTCTATTTTCTAGAACTTTTAACGGATCTGATTTCTGAGTTATAATCTGTGAGATATCTTAATTTTTAGTACAACTGTGTCTGAATTTCCAGATTCACAAATTCATGCGTACCTTTCTGTTATATAATTAAATTGAACATGATAACAGTAAAATAAAAATGTAAAATTAATTGGGCTGAAACTAGACATGTGTAGGAACCACCCTGAATTTATGTAGATTTAATTTATAAGTTTTCTGATCTGTTTCATATGTGTTTACACAATTTACAACTTACTGCCTGAACATAAAATCTGAAAAGAATAGGATTTTCACCCTAGTTTCTGTAACATTTATATGTCGTATATATATTCTCTGGAACCGGCAGAGAGTCTAGTTCCTAGAATTTTCTGACGGATCCAAATTTGCTTTTCTGTAGTAGCGGTAACCAGTGTTTTTGTACAGTAATGTCATGCTATCCAGATTGTGTAATTTGTGTGTAATTAATATGTATGCTTCTTGCTTTGTCTATAACGAGTAGAATTATTCACACCTAGCATAATACAACATTTACACCTTCTTGCATGCTCAAATAGAATGAAAATAAACTACTAACAAGCTGGGGTATTATGGGTTGACTTGGTAGTGAACGATCGGAAAATGTACTCGGTAAAGGCCTTCTTGCTTGCTTGATTTATTACATGGTAGGTGGAGAATTGATTGTCATTGTGTGATCACGCTACCATGATATCTTGTTATCTTGTTACCGAGTACACGATCCGTGAATTCACAATCAGTCTAAAACGTTGATTGTGTGCTTGCACCGAACCTGTGGTATAGAACATATGGGACGCAGTAGTACGTGCACTAGATAGATTAATAAAATGATTAATAACCTGCATTTGATATTCCATGCTTGATCTAGTATATCATCATCAAGATAGAACTTAAATTGACATCATTCGTTACATGCATGACTAAATATAGACATTTCATATTATTGCATTTCGTTGATTTTGTTATTGACTTTGATCATGTCCCTTTTCTTTGATATACATGCTACCTATTATTCTCTGTTTCCCTCTACTTGATGTCCACGACTTTCTCTAAGAACATTATTTTCTTTCTTTTTAGATAAAAAATTTACAGGTACTGGAGGATCTATACGGACAGGAATTGGTGAGCAACAATTCTAGAAGATTGAACTAAAGATTGAGCTGCTTAGTTTATTTTGTTGCTTGATTTATTTCTATGAACATTGTCTGGATATTATAGTTTTTTTGGGCTTATGTTCCCATCGTTTATTTTTTATTCCCAGATAGTGGATATTGTGTTGGATATTATTTGGATTATTTCATTATTATGGAAGTTTACCTTTGATTCATGTGATTATATCTATCTTGCGTGGTTGGGTTTATTGTTCATATTGCCGAGTTAGTCTGGTTCACCTTAAGGATGGTGTTTACATCATTCGCTGGGCCTACATTACGTACTCGTATTTTGTATTTTGGGAAGCAGAGCGTTACAAGGTTTTTAGTGGTATCAGAGCCCAGGTTTGGATAATATATCGGTCAAACATGACTATCTTTATTAAGGTTTGGCTTTGATTGATATATTAGTCAAGTTTGGCTCTAGCCGGGTTAACTTGGTAATATGCACACCATATTAATAACATGAATATATAATAACTAACATATAATCTGGGTAGTGACCATATTTGATCGTGTTTCAGGCTATGGCTTGTGGAAATTTTCTTCTTCCCATCCGAGGGATGAGCAGCCCGACAACGCTGCTATTCTTCAGACCATTCAGCAGATGATGACTCTCCAACATGAGCACAATGAATAGATGAAGGCCATTTTTGTGGCCAATGGAACTGCCGCTGGACCTGCACTTGGGCCACTGCCACTAAGACCAGGTATAGTAGCAGATTTCATGAGGCTGCACCCGGATAAGTTTTCGGGTACTGAAACGCCGTTAGAGGCCGAGAAATAGCTTATCCGGATGGAGCAACTGTTGACCTGCCGCCTGTGTTGCTGATGTTGATCGTGTGGATGTGGTTAGCATCTAATTGGTGGATCTCGCACACATCTGGTGGCGGGCTGAAACCGAAAGGATGGAGAGATCCATCGAGTGGACCAATTTCTCAGAGAGCTCATGACGAAGTTCTTTTCCAGTGTTACCAAGGCAGGGATGGAACGGCAAATCATTTCCCTAACCCAGGTCAGCTAGATAGTGTTCTTAAATGTCACTGTTCTTGCCTACTTCACCTGTGAAAATATTAATCTGAGCATTGTCATAACCAGGGAAACCGTTCCGTGGATGAGTATGCTGTAGAGTTTACTCAGGCTCAGTTGCTTCGCTCCTACCCTCGTAGCCACTGATGAGGATAGAGCTCATAGATTCTAGTTGGGCTTGAGTTTTCCCATCCAGGACCGCTTGGCTGGTCTTCGGCTTCGTGCCTATGCCGACGTTCTGGATGCTTCTAGGATTCAGGAGCAGACCCTCAGCAGGTCAGGTGTTCCTCAGCGGACTGTGTTGCACCCTGTTGTAGTTCGGCCTACCAGAGGACCTATTCGGAGGCCAGTTCTACCCCCTCCCGCCAGAGTACAGCCGTACACACCTGTTGTTCCGAGGACTATCGAGACTTGTGACTATTGCCATAAGGTCGGGCATTCATAGTGAGACTACAGGATGGCCAATCGACTGTGTCTAGTGTGTGGCAGCAGTGACCATATGGTTCATGACTGCCCGAGGAACAGGATTCCTGCACCGGGTACTGGTGCTGCTCAGCTAGGAGCACCGACTCGTGGTCAGGGTAGACTGCCTCTTCCTCTGCAGAGGCAAGCTTTTGATCAGGGGCGTGTGGCCCCTAGAGGAGGCCATACTGGGAGTCGTGGTCAGGCTTATAACCTAACAGCCGAGGAAGCGGAGGTAGCTGTTGGAGTGGTTGCAGGCATATCACAGTAGTTGTACTTTTTATTTTCTTCTTTTCAGTTTTATGCATGTTATTTTCCTTCGTTTTTAAAATTATTTGTGTATATATCCTGCTAGCATCTTATTCTTTTGTTTGATCTTCTTCTAGTTGTTATTTTAGTCTTCTCCCTTCCATCTCATATGTTGTTTGACTCTGGTGCTACCCACTCTTTCATTTCCTCCCGTTTAGTTGATCAGCATAGTTTGGCAAGCAATGCAATGCCCACAGCTTGGGACATCACCACAAGTGGAGGTGTCATTGTCTGTTCTAGGGTATGCAAGCAGAGCCCGTAGCTGATTGGTGGTGTGGATTTCTTGGCTGGTTTGATTGTGATCCGATTTCGATGTCATTCTGGACATGGATTGGTTGGCTATTTCTTGTGCCGTGATTGATTGCCGAGGAAAGAATGTGACTTTCAGGCTTTCTGGTTAACCAGAGTTTGTGTTCATGCGGGTGAGACACCGTCAGGGCATATCGAGAACTCGATGCACCCTAAGGCTGTTTTGCTTGTGTCGTTGGGATCTGATGGGGTTGTTGCACCCTAGTTGTGTAGGATTTCCTTGATGTCTTTCCCAAGGATTTTCCCAATTTGCTACCAGACCGTGAAGTGGAGTTCAGCACTGATGTTCAGCCAGGTACGGTGCCTATTTCCAAGAGTCTGTATCGTCTGGCACTAGTTGAATTAGCAGAGCTGAAGGTGCAAGTTCAGGAGCTGCTTGATAAGGGTTTTATCAAGCTTAGTGTTTCACCTTGGGGAGCCCCAGTTCTGTTCGTCAACAAGAAGGATGGTAGCCGCAGGCTTTGCATTGACTACAGAGAGTTGAACAATGTCACTGTGAAGAATCGATATCCATTAGTGAGGACTGACGATTTGTTCGACCAACTAGAAGGTGGTTCGGTGTTCTCGAAGTTGGATCTTCGTTTCGGGTTTCATCAAGTTAATGTGAAGTCAGAAGATGTTCCAGAAATGGCTTTCCGAATGAGGTACGGGCATTATGAGTTCTTAGTGATGCCTTTCGGAGTTACTAATGCACCGGCTGTGTTCATGAGTCTGATAAACAGGGTGTTCTCGCCGTTCTTGGATCAGTTTGTCGTGGTCTTCATTTACGACATATTGGTGTATTCTTGGAATAAGGAAGATCATGCTGAGCATTTGAAGCTGGTTCTGCAGACCTTGAGGAGAACCACCTGTATGGGAAGCCCAATAAGTGTGAGTTCTGGCTGGATTGGGTTGCTTTTCTAGGCCACATTATTTATGGTGCTGGTGTTTCTTTGGATCCATCGAAGATCTCTGTGGTCAAGGATTTGCCTATTCCAAAGTCTGTTCCTGAGGTGCGATGTTTTCTTGGTTTGACCGAGTATTATCGAAAGTTCGTTCAGGATTTTTCGAAGATTGCTGGGCTTTTGACCAGTTTGAAGAAGGAGCAGAAGTTTGACTGGGATGAAGCTTGTAATGATGCTTTTGCCGAGTGGAAGCGTCGATTGACGTCAGCGCCTGGGCTGACTATACCCGACAGTTTGGGTGGTTTTGTAATCCATTGTGATGCATCGGGTAGAGGTCTAGGAGCAGTGCTGATGCAGCGAGGTAGGGTTGTCACTTATGCATCGCGGTAGTTGAGACCTCATGAGAAGAACTTTCCCATGCATGATCTGGAGCTTGCGGTCATGATTTTTTCCTTGAAGTTATGGAGTCATTATCTGCTTAGGAATAGAGTGGAGATATTCACAGATCACAAGAGCCTAAAGTATGTGTTCACGCTGAAGGAATTGAACATGAGGCAAAGAAGATGGTTGGAATTGATGGCAGATTTTGACATTAATTTGCAGTATCACCTGGGAAAAGTGAACTTGGTGCCTGATTCTTTGAGTGGGAGGCCTGCCGCTATGTTCCTGACTAAGCAGTAGGAATTAGTGGAGGATATTAGGAGGCTGGATTGGATGTGCTACTTCCTGGATTAGCTCAGCAGTTCATGTTGTTGCTGTTGCAGTCTTCTTTGATTGAGCAGATTAAGGAAGCCCAAGTGAGTGACCAGCTGTTGAAGTAGTTTTGAAGTGAGGTGGAAGCCGGTTTGAGATCCGATTTGGTCATTCATGCTGATGGGTCACTTCATTTTGGCTCTAGGTTGTGTGTACCTAGAGGAGAAGTCAGACAGAAGCTACTGGAGGAAGCTCATCGGTCTCTGTATTATATTCATCCAGGTGGTACCAAGATGTACAGGGACTTGAAGCAACATTTCTGGTGGCATGGTATGAAGAGAGCTATGACTAGATATGTCTCTCAGTGCCTGATCTGTCAGCAAGTTAAGGCAGAGCATGAGAGGACCACGGGACTTTTACAACCTTTTCCAATCCCAGAGTGGAAGTGGGAGAATATCACGATGGATTTTGTGACAGATTTACCAAGGAGACCTAAGGGTCATAATGCTATCTGGGTGATAGTGGATCAGTTGACGAAGTGTGCTCACTTCATTCCTTTCCATGTGGGCCAATCCATGGAGAGTTTGGCTGAGAAGTATGTTCAGGAGGTTATTCGTCTGCATGGAGTTCCTGTGAGCACCGTATCGGATAGAGATATGAGATTCAGGTCTTAGTTCTAGGAGAGTCTTCAGAAGAGCTTAGGTACTAAGTTGAGCAATACTACAACGTTCCATCCTAAAACAGATGGGCAGTCAAAACGACAATTCAGACCCAAGAAGACATGTTGAGATCCTACGTTCTTCAGTTTGGAGGTTCGTAGGAAGATCATCTTCACTAAGCCAGATTTTCTTATAACAACAATTACCAGGTGAGTCTCAAGGCTGCTCCATTTGAAGCTTTGTATGGGCGCTAGTGTAGATCGCCGATCTGTTGGGATGATATCGGCGAGAGGAAGCTTTTGGGACCTGAGTTGATCACGAAGACAGTTGATGTTGTGGCTCAGATCCGAAAGCACTTGACTGTCGCCGTAGACCTTTAGAGTTCGTGGCAATCGATCATGTGTTCCTCAAGGTATCGCCTTGGAAATGTGTTATCCGTTTTGGAGGTGGGGGCAAGTTGAGTCCCTGGTTCATCGGTCCATTTGGTATTATGGAACGTGTGGGCAATGTAGCTTACAGGCTCGCATTGCGGCCAGCTTTAGCGAGTGTTCATGATGTATTCCATATTTTTCAGCTCAGGAAATACATCAGGGATGACAGTCATGTGATTGACTACTCAAACTTGTCTGTGAGGCCGGATTTATCCTGTGACATTCATCCAGTCTTTATCTTAGACCACCGTGAGAAGGTATTGAAGAATAGATTCATCATGTTGGTTTGAGTTTCTTGGAATCCTCACTTGCCAGGAGAGTCGACCTGGGAGTTAGAGGAGAAAAATCAGGAGAAGTTCCCTGAATTGTTTGAGTAGTTGTTTGCTTTGTTTTGTTTTGTTTCGGGGTTCGCCCTATGGACCACTTGTATGAATTTTGAGAACGAAATTCTTCTTGTAAGGTGGGTAGGATTTGTAACCCCTATTTTTCTATTTTGGATTTTATTTTCTATTCTTGATTATTGAATCAATTTTTTCTTTTCTTGGGTTCTTTTATTCTCTTTGATCATTCCGTGCTCTTTTGGCTTGAATTCTGCTATTTTTGGCTCATTGCAAATTTTTGCTCTTCGTGTTTAGAGTTTGAATTGTTCCTCTATATGTTCATCCCAATGATTTCTATGTGTTTTTCTATTTTTGGAGCCTAAATCTGTACCCTAAACCTATTAACCCGTAATCCAAAATCCCAACATCTCAATCCCCTATATAAATAACCCCTTAAACCCAAATAATTTATTATAATCTCTATTCCTCTCTCTTCCGCCGCTCTACTCTCTCTCCTCACATCCTGCTCCCTCCCCTATTTTTGCTTCAACCCAACTCGTCGCCAGTCGTCGCTCCAATCGTCTTCTCCGTCCACCTCTTTGACCACACATCGTCTCCACCTCTCCTCGTCGACCACCCCCTCCCCCCACGTCATCGCCACCATCTCTGACCATCCCCTTCACCCTCACCGCTACCCACTCCACCTTATCTCAGAAGCCTCTCATCCTCGTCGTCTGCAACCGAACCCATCTCCTCGACTTCCACCCTCGCCGCTACCCCCTTCACCTCGATCCCTCTCCGCTGTCCCCTGCAACCACCAAAGACCCCTCGCCTTGTTGTCATCGTCCTGAGCCCCAAGCACCCCCACCGTCTCTTCCGTTGTTTCATCGAGAAATAGAGCCCGTTCGAGTAGTCGTTGCCTCTCTCATCGCTGCCTCTCTCATCACTGCATCGCTTCTCGACCGCCAGTGCCCATCGTCGGCACCCCTTGCATGGGTCGCTACCGTCGCCAGTCTCTGCAGCAGCCGCCGTTGCTCCCCACTGCATTCTCTTTCTCTTTCTCCATCGACTGTGGAGACAATTTAGGGAGAGTTGGTGTTTGCTGTTTTGGGAGAGTAGGGGCTCCCGTGTTTGGTGTTTTGTGAAGTGGATCTGCTGATTTGCTGTGTGGGTGTGTTGTCGTGTATTTTGTTCTGTGTGGGCGTTTGCACGTAGCTCGCAAGTGATTCTGTGTTCGTGGTTCGTCGCCCAGGATTCTCATCCCGTTATTCTATATATATTCGAAATTAACAACTAAAAGGCAAGTCTCTTCTTGAACTAGTTTATTATTTTGTTCAAGATTCTTTGATCTCTCCATGTAGATCCTGTCCTTTTTATCGTATTGTTATTTGAATTCCGTTACACGAGCTAACCCGATATATTCTTAAAATGGTGCCTACATCTATGATCTAAAACCTAGTCCCTCTTGTACATTTCATATGCACGTTTACATAGAAAATAACTGGATCCATGTGTTATAAAATTGGTTGATGAATTGGATAGGTTAGACTGAATTTAATTAAATGAATTGATTACCATGCCTGTGAAATTGCATCTTAAAACTGGAATTATGCATGTTAAACATCTAGCATCACGTTGGTTACTAATTAGCATGAACTACATGGTTGCATGATTAAGTTGTTGCCTATGCATATCAAAATAAATTCTAGACTGTAGTTTGTGCCGTTTGTATCAAATTTTCGACCATGTTGCTGTTGTAATTTAAAATAACTTTATAAACATGAATTATAGCCCCATGAATCTGTTTTCCAGAACTTTTAATGGATCTGAATTCCGAGTTACAATATGTGAGATATCTTATTTTTAGTACAACTGTGTCTGAATTTCCAGATTCACAAATTCATGCTTACCTTTCTGTTATAAAATTAAATTGAACATGATATCAATGAAATAAAAATATAAAATTAATTGGGCTGAAACTAGACATGTGTAGGAACCATCCTGAGTTTTTGTAGATTTAATTGATGAGTTTTTTGATCTGTTTCATATGTGTTTACACAATTTACAACTTGCTGCCTGAACATAAAATCTGAAAAGAAAAGGATTTTCACCCTAGTTTCTGTAACTTTTATATGTCGTATATATATTCGCTGGAAATCGACAGAGATTCTAGTATCTAGAATTTTTGACGGATCCAGATTTGCTTTTTTGTAGTAGCGGGATCTGTGTTTTTGTACAGTAACGTCATGTTGTCCAGATTGTGTAAGTTGTGTGTAATTAATATGTATGCTTCTTGCTTTGTCTGTAACGAGTAAAATTAGTCACAACTAGCATAATACAACATTGATACCTTCTTGCACGACTTTATAGTGAACGATCAGAAAATGTACTCGGTAAAGGCCTTCTTGCTTGCCTGATTTATTACATGGAAGGTGGAGAATTAATTATCATTGTGTGATCATGCTACCATGACATCTTGTCATTTTATTTCCGAGTACACGATCCGTAAATTCACCATCAGTCTAAAACGTTCACTGTGTGCTTGCACCGAACCAGTGGTATGGAACATATGAGATGCAGTAGTACATGCACTAGATAGATTAATAAAATGATTAATAACCTGCATTTCATATTCCTTGCTTGATCCTGTATATCATCATCAAGATAGAACTTAAATTGACACCATTCGTTACATGCATGACTAAATATAGACCTTTGAAATTATTGCATATCTTTGATTTGTTATTGACTTTGATCCTGTCCCTTTTCTTTGATATACATGCTACCTATTATTCTCTATTTCCCTCTACTTGATGTCCACGATTTGCTTTTTGGACATTATTTTCTTTCTTTTTAGATCAAAAATTTATAGGTACTGGAGGATCTATACCAACAGGACTTGGTGGGCAACGATTCTTGAAGATGGAACTAAAGACTGAGCTGCTTAGTTTATTTTGTTGCTAGATTTATTTCTTTGAACATTATCTGGATATTATAGTTTTTTTTTTTTGGCTTATGTTCCTGTCGTTTATTTTTTTATTCCCAGATAGTGGATATTGTGTTGGATATTATTTGGATTATTTCATTATTATGGAAGTTTACCTTTGATAAATGTTATTACTTTTTTCTTTGCCGTGTTTATTGTTTATATTGCTTAGTTAGTCTAGGTACAACTTACGGATGGTGTTTACATCATTCGCTGGGCCTACGTTATGTACTCGTATTTTGTATTTTCGAAAGCGGGGCGTGACAGGAATGCCCGACACTTCACCTAACTGACAACATAACTCGTTGGGACAAGCAGGAACGTCATCAGAAGTACGATGAGATGAAGAAAGAGATCAATGAACTACAGGGAGAGCGAGAATCCAAAAGGAACCATAGGATCTAGGCTGTCTTTATGTTAAAAGTTATGTAATGGATGTATGAGCAAGTTTACTTCCTGAATGTAAAAAGCTTTGGAAATGAATAAAGTTTTGTTGAAAGAAGAATGTAAGTTGTGCTACTTATGGTGATTAATGACAACTTTTATGACCTAGAATGGCTAGACGAAGGACCCAACGGTGAGAAAAACAGACTCGACCTAGAAATAGAACTAGCTCGAGTATACCAAACCCTTAATGAATTCACCGCAAATGTTGCCAGGATCACCAGGGCGAGACCAGCAGTACAAGTCCCAGAAGCGATCAGATTGGTGGAGTCGTTCAAACGAATGAAGCTACCGGTGTTCGAGGGCCAAGCCAATCCAGATGTAGCAGACGATTGGGCCATGCAAATTGAAACATTATTTGATGTTCTGGAGACTCCCGAAGCAGGTAAAGTGAAACTGGCCACCATCCAGCTGGAAAAAGATGCTGGGGTTTGGTGACAATCGATGAAGAGGACCCTGGAAAATGTACAGATCACATGGGAGGAATTTCTGGTAGAGTTCCAAAGCCATTACTTCTCTATGGATGTACAGGAAAACAAAGCCATGGAGTTCTTTGGGTTGCAACATGGAAGCATATCAGCGCGAGAGTATGAGATGAAGTTGAATCAACTCTCCAGGTTTGCGCCACAGATGTTTATTGACGAAGCCAAGAAGGCACGAAAGTTTCAACAGGGATTGAGACCATGCTTAAGGACTCAGATGATACCCCTAGGTATCCGAAGGTTTGATAAGCTGGTCCGGAGAGTCGCCGCTAGTGAGGCTGACATGAACCAGTACCAGGCGGCATAGATCAAGAGAAACAACTGGAGCGCTAGTAAGAGGTCCGCGCTTGCAAGCAATTTCAGGGGACAATGAGAAATCCGAAGCAGCTGAGGTCCAAGACTTGTTTCCAATGTGGTAAGGAGGGGCATGTTTGACCTTTCTACCCGCAATTGAACCCGGTGAATGCCAGTAAGGACCCATCGAAGAAGAATGTGAATCCATACCGACAGGGACGACTATTCGCCCTGACTAAAGCTGATGTAGATGATGTAGATAACATCATCACCGGTATGGAAGAAAATGAATAAGTCTACTACTTTTATTTCTGTTTATAATTAAGGAGTGTTATGTAATGAGAGCATTCATATGTAACAGGAGAACTTCTCATTAATGGAATAAAAGCAACCGTTCTATTTGATACTGGATCATCTCATACATTTGTGTCACATTCATTTGCAAAATGATTGGGAGTTGAACCATAAATTTTTCCTGCCAAAGTTCTATCTGTAGCTACCCCGTCAGAAGAAATGTTGACTACCGACCAATATTATGAAGGGTGTGACCTTAAAATTGGAGGCAGAATCTTAGGCATCGACCTAATTGATTTGGCAGTTTTGGAGGTCGACATCATCATTGGAATAGACTAGATGTAAATCTACAGTGTCACTATCGAGTGCAGAGGTTGTGGTAAAGGAAGCGGGAGGACCAGCAGTTACATTTCAAGGGAAGAGGATGTGCAAGCAGTTGGTATCAGCTCTGACTAAGTAGAAGGTTCATGAAGATGTCCAACAGCTTCCAGTAGTCCAGAATTTTCCAACGAAGTTTTTAAGGATCTACCCGAACTTCCACCTTATCGGGATGTAAAGTTTAGCATCTCCTTTTAGCAAGGGAGTGCACCAATTTCTAAAGCACTGTACAGAATGGCACCAGTGGAACAAGAAGAGATCAAGAAGGAAATTGAGAAGTTATTGGGCAAAGGATTCATCAGGCTGAGTGCATTACCTTAGGGAGCACCAGTTCTTTTGGTAAAGAAGAATGATGGACGATGAGAATGTGCAATGATTACAGAGAATTGAACAAGGTGACAGTGTAGAATAAATATCTGATTCCCCGAATCGATGATCTATTCGACCATCTACAAGGAGTAGCTGTTTTCTCTAAGATAGATCTACAGTCGGGTTATCACTAGGTCCGAGTGAAGGAAGAGGATGTACACAAGACCGCGTTTAGGACTCGACATGGTCACTACAAGTTCTTAGTCATGACGTTCGGAGTAACAAATGCACTTGCTATCTTCATGGACATGATGAACAGGGTCCTACGACCGTTCATCGATTATTTCGTTGTAGTGTTCATCGACGACATTTTTCTCTACTCCAAGATAGAAGAAGAGCATACTGGACATCTGGCAGAGGTACTGACGAAGTTACAAAAGAGAAGCTATATGCGAAGTTGTCTATGTGTGACTTCTAGAAAACTGAAGTCGCCTTCCTAGGTTACATCCTTTCTAAGGAGGGAGTGGCTGTTGATCCGTAAAAGATTGAGGCAGTGAAAGATTGGCCTAGAACGACTACAGTGAAAGAAATAAGAAGCTTTTGGGGGATAACAAGCTACTATAGAAGATTCATTCAGGGCTACGCCCAGATAGTTGTGCCACTCGTGGGGCTTACAAAGAAGAACGTGAGTTTCAAATGGACGGAACATTGCGAGGCTAGCTTTTAGGAGTTGAAGGAGAGGTTGACTGCCGCTCCCATATTGGCTTTGCCAAGAGCAGGAGTCGACTATGATGTCTACAACGATGTTTTCCATCGCGGACTGGGCTGTGTGCTGATGCAAGAAGGGAAGGTAATAGCTTATGGGTCTAGACAGCTGAGATTGCATGAGAAGAATTAACCTACTCACGATCTGGAGTTGGCGACGATCATCTTTGCACTAAAATAGTGGAGGCACTACGTGTACGTAGAAAAAGTCAACAAGTATACGGATCATAAAAGGCTGAAATACATCTACCAGCAGAAGGATTTGAACATGAGGCAATAGTGATGGTTTAAAGTATTGGAGGATATCCGTCCTGAAATAAAGTACCATCCAGGCAAGCCCAATATGGTAGATGATGCGCTCAGCCAGAAGAGCAGTTTGTCTCGATTGATCACGAGTCAGGAGAAGGTTGCAGAGGAGCTCGATCGAGCCGGTACAGAAGTGTTAGTGCAAGGATTAGGGGCATCCCTATCTTAATTACTACTTCAGCCCACATTGAGAGAAAAGATTATTGACAGTTAGGATTCCGCTCCGGAGATCCTAGGGATGAAAAAGCAAGTTGGAGCCATCAAGCTAACAGAATTCCAGGTGAAAGATGAATTATTGTGGCTGGGGGAGCGGTTGTGTGCATCGAATCAAGCAGGACAGACGGAGAGTATTCTACAGGAAGCACATGCCACTTAATTATCTATACATCCAGGGAGTACCAAGATGTATAAGGACATCAAGCAGTGTTTCCGGTGGTCAAGGATGAATCGGGGCGTGACTCAGTTTGTCGCTAGATGTGCAGTCTGTCAACAGTTCAAAGCAGAAAATCAGAAACCTGGGGGTTGCAGCCATTACTCATTCCGGAGTGGAAGTGGGATAATATCAGCATGGACTTCATTAAAGGATTGCCCAGGATACATTTTGGGTGATAGTGGACCGACTCACCAAATTGGCTCACTTTTCAGCAATGAAGCTCTCTTGGTCTATGGAGAAACTATCTGAGTTGTATGTTGGGGAGATCATGGAGCTACATGGAGTTCCCTTATTGTTTCCGCTGAAATCGGTGTGGGGGCAAACAGATAGATTTGTGGATTCTTTGGGATGTTGAATAGCTAAACCTGAAACTTTTCCGTCGGAGTTTGACAGTGATCTCCCGCCGTTGACCTGCAAAAAGTGCGAAACACCGGGGTTGATTCCGGTGACGCACCCTCCGACGCTCAAGTCAGTAATTAGAAAGATTATGAATGAGCTTTTACTGGCAAAAGTTTGATTACCTATTAACAGTGGGGAATGGGGGGTATTTATAGCCGCCTTATGGACCAGTTTCGGGATAAGATCAAATCCCTACTTCCCAGTGAATGGATAGAGTGAATCAGGGCCGTTGATTAAGTATAATCATTGCAATGCCCTGATTTTTCATTAATGAAAAATTATTTTATTTTGCACGTAGTGTGCACGTGTAATATTTAGGTTGAATTAAATCTTATATTTTCATTGTAATGGGTATAAATAGTTAAATATGTGCTTTCAATTATTTTATACAAAAGCCTTCTTTTAAATTGATGAAAAGCCTTTTCCTTTAAAAAGCCCAAAATGTAATTCATTTATTTTATTTTAAAATAATTATTTTGGCCCATAAACTAAAGCCCATGAGTCAATTTATTTTTAAATGCAACTTGTAATGTAGAATACAAACTAGAGTTTATTTTTATATAAAATAAAATGTACAATTTTGGGGCCTAGTTGCATGCACGTGCACTACACGTACACGTGCAATATGCACATTCTTCCCATGGCCGGTTGCATTCTTTTGGAGGGAAAATCAAATTTGTAATGGTGATCATGGTGTGGTGGTTACTTGGATATGGGTAGTTATTGCAACTCCTACTTTCATCTTGACCCTCCAACTTACAACCAACCAATTGATCCTAGCCCTCCATTCCCTTTGACTTTTAGTATAAATACCCCCCATGGCTAGTTCTTCTTGTGCCAAACTATTCTTTTTCAAACCTATAGTTCAATTATATTATCTAGTAGTGTTTTGTGAGTTAAAAGATTGAGTGTGTGTGGGCTTGTTCTTGCAACACCAAGGAGAAGAGGGGGCCGGCATCAGAAGTGCTCTCGGTTGGCTTAGTAGTGTTCGGTTTTGGGGTGTGCTTGGAGGTTCGTGTGCGCGCATCTAGGAGGAGAAGCATTCGGTTGCAAGGACTTTTGTTTAGGGAGTTGCTAATTGTGTTGTCTCTCCATTTGAGGTGGGTAGATTCTCCATATTTCTAACTTAGAAATGCATGTTAGATATGAATGAATGAAGCATGAAAGAAATTAAGAAGAGTACACTTTAATAACCCATTGAATGATTGAATGTGGATATGCAATTTTATATGTGGTTCTATTATTTAAGTTGTATGTGAATTGATTAGAATCATGGGATGATTGATAAAAAAAACATTTATTACCATCAAGAATTACACACAAAAGTTAGTAGATTGATAATACCATTTCATGTATTAAATAGATCTTTTGTGTTGATATGGGCATGAATAATTTAAAATATGTGTTGTATGTTGGGTAAATGGTTAAAGATAGAGAATTAAGGTGAAAATTTATTGATAAAGAGATTAGAATGCTAAATGCGAAGAAATGTCGAAAAGAGAAGAAATGTAGTATTATAATGTAGAATTTGAATTAGTTGTATAAAAATATGTTTTAATTGTTGCAAAAATTATTTTGCTTATACTGGTATGTGAATTATGTGAGGAAGAATTAATCTGGAGTTATACAGTAATTTTTATGAAAGCAAAATGAAACGAAGGCTAGTTGAACATCGAAATGTTTAAACAACAGTGAGAATCGGTTCAAAAAGAATTTGAGTTGCACATAGACAACCTGAGCACGTAGCTCAAGTGGTCAGAGCGTGCGGTTGGGTTCTCTAAGGTCACTGGTTCGACTCTTGAGAATGCCATCTTTTATGGGTGTTTATTTTAAATCCGATCAGTTCTGAACCGAAAGCATTAACTACCCTCTGCTCCTCTTTTATACCGCTGGCACAAACTGGCCTAGTGGTCTGTGCTTTTCGGCTGTGTCTCTGGGGTGCTGGGTTCGAATCTTGCCCTCGGCAAGATTGAAAAACCAATTTTTTTGGGGTTTTTAATTGTTTAAAGATTATGGAAAAAATATGACTATTCTTCTAAAAATATATGGGACTTTATAAAAATGATTTGGGAATTATTTGCATGAAATAAAACATGATTTGAGAATAAAATGTGTAAATGGAACTATGGTTCTATATGTGTATTTTTGTGAAATTATATCTTGCAAAAAGAGTTTGAAATGAAGGATTAGAAGATTAATATAGTCGAGAAAGAAATTTTATTTTGTGATGGTTATGAATTATTCTCATACGTGAATAGTGCGAAAAATGTGAAATGTGAATATTCGTTAGCAATGTGAATTTCAAAGTGTAAAATGATAATTGATAAAGTATATGAATTTCATGTATAGTTATGGACTATTTGAACAAATTAGAAATCATGATTTGAAAAGAGAATTACTTTTGAGTATGATGACTCGATATGGAAATTTATGAGTTAGGAATGCTCATTTTGAAAATTATGAATTGAAAATTGAAACAAAAAGAGTAGCTTAGTCTCCCCCGGCATTGGAAGGAAATGAAATGAAAAAAAAATTGAAATGAAAGACCAAGGTTGCTCGTGTTTGAATGAATGAATAAGTCCGGTTTAGTGGAGAGGCTAACTCTAGAGCTTTGATTTTTGTTCATGATTTTGATAAAAACAAAGGATTAGTACATAATGGAGACGTGATGAAAGTAGGAGAAAAACACGAGTATGAGTGCCATCGGATTGACGGTGTGAGAGTGATCCACAGGCTGTCTGCTTGGTGCGTCAAGACATGGCGTGGGCACTACTCCAGAATTATCGTCCCGGTGGCGACGCTTGTGGGATGTTTGGTGACTGCAAGAGGATCGTGTGCCATGAAGTGAGGCTGAATTGTCCATAGGTTGCCTGCTCGATGCGTCGTGTAAGTGCGTGGGATTCCCTCTAGAATTTTCTGTACACGAGCTTGTACGCATAGATCATCTAAGATACCTACCGTGGTAGATTAAGTCATAACGATGTATTGAACTCTACAAAGATGAAGAACGATTAAGGACTTGCCCTCGGACCTATGTAGTATGGGATGCATAGAATCCGAACAAGTGCGCATTAGTGTCATGTAATATAAATAAATGCATTAAGGACTAAGTGCACAATCACAACACGACATCAATAGGGTAGTCCTTTTAGTTTGAAATGTGACAAGTTTGTGTTTGCTAAATATGGAGAATAAGTTATACTATTTCCGGCATAGAGAGGATGGCCTTGTATAATGATCGTCGGTTGAATAAACTGACATACCCACAGTCTTATATGCAGGTAAATGGCTTGATACAGATTAAAAAGGAACAAATGCTTAAAGATTACTAAATGTTGTTGTATATTTGTTTTCATTGTTGTAAAATTTTACTTCCGCTGTGCAATGTAAAATGTAATATTGATGTAAACTCTGATGTAAAGTGAAAAGTTCAAATTTCCTTCTAAAATTGTACTAAAGGAAATGTAAAGATCCTGTAGAACATCTCGAATTCAGTGTATTTGGGATTCGGGGCATTACAGAGTGGTATCAGAGCCACGCTTTCCACACTTGTACAAATTTATAAGGAATGACACCCTAGAAGTGGACATTAGAGTGTGTGTTTTGAGTCTAGAGATTTAAATGTAAGTCACTTACATTTGTGTTGCACTATGACTTATGCTTCTCCCTCTCTATTTCTAAGATGGCTGATCACTTCGACCCTGCTGGAGATGACGACTAGCATATCATCGAGGAAGAGTACCATCCTGGACAGGCAGATTCTGAGGACGAGTACTATCCAGGGCAAGCAGATTCTGACAGAGAAGAATGGCCTGAATCCCCAGAGATCACCCCACCTCCGGATTCATCTGATGACTCTTCTTCTGATGAAGAAGAAGAACCAGTTCCAAATAGTCTTGTGACTTCTCTTCAGAGGCAGGTAGAGACACTGCGAGAGAGAGTCAGATTATTGGAGGCTCAACTGGCAAAGCGTAAGGATGACTATTTTGTTCTCAGTCATCATATATGGGAACTCGAGAAGAAGAAGAATTTGACCGATGTGCTGAAGGATGAAGTTGATGAATTACAGGGAGAACTTCGAGAAGCGAAGAGGAACCGTAGGAGTTAGACTGTTGTTGCTTCTACTATCTTTCATTCTGATGTCAAGAAATGTTTTTCAATTTGAATGTATAAAGTTTGGAATTCAATGAAATGCAAGTTGATTTAAAATTCATGTCTTATACTTCGAATTTGATGGATCTTTTGCATCAGAATATGGCTAGAAGAGGAGCTAGAAATGGGGAAGGTCTGGATCTGGAAATGGAACTTGCGAGGGTCTATCAGACGCTTAATGCCGTGGCTATGAATCAGAACCAAAGAAGGGTACCTGTGAATCCGGTGCCCGAAGCGATTAAACTGGTGGAATCGTTCAAGCGAATGAAACTGCTTGTATTCGAAGGGAAGCCAGACCCTGATGCGGCTAACAACTGGATTCGTCAAGTGGAGACAATCTTTGAAGTGTTGGAGACCCCTGAAAGCAGTAAGGTCAAGTTGGCGACTCTGCAATTTGAGATTGACGCGGCTGTGTGGTGGCAGTCGACGAAGAGGACCATGGGAGGCATAGTTCTCGGCTGGGAGGAATTTCTGGAAGAATTCTGCAGTCACTATTTCCCCTCCGATGTTCAAGAGAAGAAGGCTATGGAGTTTCTATCGCTACAGCAAGGTAGCATGTCAGTGAGAGAGTACAAGACCAAATTTACTCAGCTCTCTAGGTATGCTCCGGAACTAGTGATGGATGAGGCTAAGAAGGCTCGTAAGTTCGAGCATGGATTGAGACCGAGCTTAAGGTCGCGGATGATACCTCTTGGTATCAGAAGATTTGACAAGTTGGTCAAGAGAGCAGCAGCAACAGAAGCAGATATGGAGCAGTTCCATGTTGTTCAGAACCGGAGGAACAACTGGCAGTCTGGGAAGAGACCCGCACATTCTGGGAGTTTCAAGGGGTAACCATCTGCACAAAGGTTCAAACCGACAGGGGCGAACGCTATTAGTGTGGCTGAAGGACCTGGGAACAATGTGGTGAGACCTCCTGCGGTAACTTGCTTCAACTGTGGTGAAACGGGACATTACCGATCTCAATGTCCTAAACCACGGAATGGTGATCGCAATGTACCAACGCAGCAGACTGGGAAGAGACCGTACCAACCAGGGCGAGTATTTGCCTTGACGGAAGCTGATGCTGATGAGGTTGATCATGTCATCACTGGTACGAGGGCTGGTGTTTAGTGGTTTATGTCATTTCTTTTCCCGTTTATTAAGTGAACTGTTACTTAATGAGTGTGTATTATGTAACAGGAGAACTTTATCTTAATGGAATGAAAGCTGTTGTGTTGTTCAATACTGGATCCTCTCATACTTTTGTGTCTCCTAAATTTGCTAAAGTGTTGGGTGTTGAACCGAAGATTTTTCCAGGCAAGATCTTAGCAGTAGCTACTCCATCAGGGGAAACTTTAACTACTGATCGGTATTATGCTGATTGTGAGATTGTGATTGGAGATCGAATCTTTGGGATTGATCTAATCGAGCTGACTATCTTGGGAGTCGATGTTATCATTGGCATTGATTGAATGTCGGTGTACAGTGCAAGCATCGAGTGTAAGACCAAGACGGTAATAGTGAAGGCTCCAGGTGGACCTGAAGTCACTTTCCAAGGGAAGAAGAAGTGTTCTAAGCTGGTGGCAACTATCCGCAAGGAAGAGACTCCTGTGGAAGGGCAAGGGATTCCTGTGGTTCGGGACTATCCGACTGTGTTCTTGGATGATTTTCCTGGGTTATCCCCACATCGTGATGTAGAGTTCAGCATCACTGTTCAACCGGGAAGTGCACCCATTTCTAAGGCACCGTATAGGATGGATCCAGTGGAACAGGATGAGGTGAAACAGCAGATTGAGAAACTGTTGGAGAAAGGCTTTATTCAATCTAGTGCGTCACCTTGGGGAGCACCAGTGCTTTTGGTAAAGAAAAGGATGGATCGATGAGAATGTGTATCGATTACCGGGAGCTGAATAAGGTCAATGTTCAGAATAAGTATCATATTCCTCAAATTGATGATTTGTTCGATCGTCTACAAGGAGCAGCTGTATTCTCCAAAATAGATCTTCGATCAGGATATCACCAAGTTCGAGTGAAAGCTGAAGATGTGCACAAAACTGCATTTAGAACTAGACATGGGCATTAAGAATTCTTAGTTATGCCATTTGGAGTGACGAATGCACCTGCAATCTTCATGGATTTGATGAACAGAGTTCTGAGTCCGTTCATTGATTCTTTTGTCGTGGTGTTTATCGACGATATTCTCGTGTACTCCAAGTCAGAGGAGGAGCACACCGAGCGTCTGGCAGCAGTTTTGAAGAAACTGGAAGAGCAGAAGTTGTATGCCAAGTTATCTAAGTGTGATTTCTGGAAATCTGAAGTGGCATTCCTAGGTCACATCCTTTCTAAGGAGGTAGTGGCAACTGACCCTTAGAAGATAGAGGCAGTGAGAGATTGGGCTAGGCCTAGTACAGTGAAGGAATTCAGAAGTTTTCTTGGAATGACTGGATACTACAGGAGATTCATTCAAGGTTATGCTCAGATAGCCTGTGCCGCTTATTGGTCTGACCAAGAAGAATGTGAACTTGAAGTGGACTGAGCAATGTGAGGCGAGCTTTCAGGAGTTGAAAGAGAAACTGACTACTGCACCTATTTTAGCTTTGCCTAGAGCAGGTGTTGAGTATGATGTTTATAGCGATGCTTCATATCGTGGGCTTGGTTGTGTCTTAATGCAAGAAGGAAGAGTAATCGCTTATGGGTCTAGGCAACTACGACCGCATGAGAAGAATTACCCGACTCATGATCTGGAGTTGGTTGCGATTATCTTTGCCCTAAAGCAATGGAGGCACTACGTGTACGGTGAGAAGTTGAACATGTACACGGATCACAAGAGCTTGAAGTATATTTATCAGCAGAGGGATTTGAATCTGAGGCAGCGGAGATGGTTGGAAGTGCTTGAGGACATGCGACCTGAGATCAAGTATCATCCTGGGAAGGCTAATGTTGTTGCTGATGCACTTAGTTGCAAGAGCAGTTTAGCCAGTTTGATTACAACTCAGAAGCATCTGATTGAGGAATTGGACCGAGCAGGTATTGAAGTTGTCTTGCAAGGATTGGGAGCATCTTTGGCTCAGTTGAGGCTTCAGCCTACTTTGAATGGAAGGATCATTGCAAGTCAGGAGGTTGATGCTGATCTTTTGGAGATGAAGGAGCAGGTTGGTGCTGGCAGGTTGCCCGGTTTTCAAATCAAGGATGGAGTGCTGTGGTTTGGAGAGAGGCTATGTGTTCCAAATCAGGCAGATCTGAAAGAGAGTATTCTTCAGGAGGCACATGCTACTCTTTTGTCGGTACATCCTGGGAGTACTAAGATGTACAAAGACATCAAACAGCATTGCTGGTGGTCAGGTTTGAAGCGGGATGTGGCTGAATTTGTGGTGAAGTGTGAGGTTTGTCAGCAATTCAAAGCCGAAAATCAGAGACCCGGATGTCTATTACAGCCGTTACCTATTCCGAAATGGAAGTGGGATAACATCAGTATGGATTTCATTACGGGATTGCCTAATAGTTCTAAAGGCAATGATGCGATTTGGGTTATAGTCGATCGACTAACCAAGTCCGCTCACTTTCTGGCGATGAAACTCACTGCTTCGATGGACAAGTTAGCTGAGTTGTATGTTGGCGAGATCGTCCGGCTTCATGGTGTTCCATCAACTATTGTGTCTGATCGAGATGCGCAGTTTACTTCGCATTTCTGGAGGAGTCTTCAGACAGCTTTGGGTACCAAGACAGATTTCAGCACTGTTTTTCATCCGCAAACTGATGGGCAGACCGAGAGAGTGAACCGTATTCATGAGGATATGCTTCAGTATTGTATACTAGACTTTGGAGGCAGTTGGGAAAGGCATTTACCTTTGGTAGAGTTTGCCTACAACAACAGTTTTCAGACTAGCATCTGGATGGCGCCGTACGAAGCTTTGTATGGCAGGAAGTGCAGGACACCTGTTTGTTGGTTTGAAGTTGGGGAGCGTCAGTTGTTTGGTCCTGAGCTTGTGCAGCAAACCTCTGAGAAGATTGTTCTGATCAGGAAAAGGTTGGTAGAAGCTCAGAGCAGGCAGAAAAGCTATGCAGACAACTGGAGAAGGGGCCTTGAATTTGAGGTCGGTGACTTCGTCTTTCTGAAAGTATCCCCCAGTAAAGGTGTGGTTCGATTTGGTAAAGGCGGGAAGTTAGCCCCGATGTTTATAGGCTCGTATAAGATATTGAAAAGGATCGGGAAAACTGCTTACCGACTTGAATTACCGGAAGAGTTATCTCAGGTGCACAATGTCTTTCATGTGTCTATGCTGAGAGGTTATATTCCAGATCCGAGCCATCATTTGCCTGAAGTGCCGGAAGGTTTGCAGTTGGATCTGAATTACATCGAGTCTCCTGTCGAGATTGTTGACCGTCGAGAGAAAGTCTTGAGGAATAAGATGATACCGATGGTCAAGGTAGTCTGCAGAAACCATTTGGTTGAAGAGGCTACTTGGGAGTCCGAGGAGAGGATGTTGAAGGACTATCCTGAGCTTTTTGCTTGATTGTATCTTTGTATCTTTTTGTTCTTGTTGTGAGTGTTGTATTTTTGTTTCTCGCTCTTGACTGTAGTTCCGGGGACGAAACTATTCTAAGGAGGGAGTGTTGTAATGCCCTGATTTTTTATTAATGAAAAATTATTTTATTTTGCACGTAGTGTGCACGTGCAATATTTTGGTTGAATTAAATCTTATATTTTCATTGTGATGGGTATAAATAGTAAAATATGTGCTTTCAATTATTTTATACAAAAGCCTTCTTTTAAATAGATGAAAAGCCTTTTCTTTTAAAAAACCCAAAATGTAATTCATTTATTTTATTTTAAAATAATTATTTTGGCCCATAAACTAAAGCCCATGAGTCAAGTTATTTTTAAATGCAACTTGTAATGTTGAATACAAACTAGAGTTTATTTTTATATAAAATAAAATGTACAATTTTGGGGCCTAGTTGCATGCACGTGCACTACACGTACACGTGCAATATGCACATTCTTCCCATGGCCGGTTGCATTCTTTTGGAGGGAAAATCAAATTTGTAATGGTGATCATGGTGTGGTGGTTACTTGGATATGGGTAGTTATTGCAACTCCTACTTTCATCTTGACCCTCCATCTTACAACCAACCAATTGATCCTAGCCCTCCATTCCCTTTGACTTTTAGTATAAATACCCCCCATGGCTAGTTCTTCTTGTGCCAAACTATTTTCTTCCAAACCTATAGTTCAATTAAATTATCTAGTAGTGTTTTGTGAGTTAAAAGATTGAGTGTGTGTGGGCTTGTTCTTGCAACACCAAGGAGCAGAGGGGGCCGGCATCAAGAAGTGCTCTCGGTTGGCTTAGTAGTGTTCGGTTTTGGGGTGTGCTTGGAGGTTCGTGTGCGCGCATCTAGGAGGAGAAGCATTCGGTTGCAAGGACTTTTGTTTAGGGAGTTGCTAATTGTGTTGTCTCTCCATTTGAAGTGGGTAGATTCTCCATATTTCTAACTTAGAAATGCATGTTAGATATTAATGAATGAAGCATGAAAGAAATTAAGAAGAGTACACTTTAATAACCTATTGAATGATTGAATGTGGATATGCAATTTTATATGTGGTTCTATTATTTAAGTTGTATGTGAATTGATTAGAATCATGGGTTGATTGATAAAAACACATTTATAACCATCAAGAATTACACACAAAAGTTAGTAGATTGATAATACCATTTCATGTATTAAATAGATCTTTTGTGTTGATATGGGCATGAATAATTTAAAATATGAGTTGTATGTTGGTTAAATATAAAGAATTAAGGTGAAAATTGATTGATAAAGAGATTAGAATGCTAAATGCGAAGAAATGTCGAAAAGAGAAGAAATGTAGTATTATAATGTAGAATTTGAATTAGTTGTATGAAAATATGTTTTAATTGTTGCAAAAATTATTTTGCTCATACTGGTATGTGAATTATGTGAGGAAGAATTAATCTGGAGTTATACAGTAATTTTTATGAAAGCAAAATGAAACGAAGGCTAGTTGAACATCGAAATGTTTAAACAACAGTGAGAATCGGTTCAAAAAGAATTTGAGTTGCACTTAGACAACCTGAGCATGTAGCTGAAGTGGTCAGAGCGTGCGGTTGGGTTCTCTAAGGTCACTGGTTTGACTCTTGAGAATGCCATCTTTTATGGGTGTTTATTTTAAATCCGATCAGTTCTGAACCGAAAGCATTAACTACCCTCCGCTCCCCTTTTATACCGCTGGCACAAACTGGCCTAGTGGTCTGTGCTTTCGGCTGTGTCTCTGGGGTGCTGGGTTCGAATCTTGCCCTCGGCAAGATTGAAAAACCAATTTTTTTTTGGGTTTTTAATTGTCCAAAAATTATGGAAAAAATATGACTATTCTTCTAAAAATATCTGCGACTTTATAAAAATGATTTGGGAATTATTTGCATGAAATAAAACATGATTTGAGAATAAAATGTGTAAATGGAACTATGGTTCTATATGTGTATTTTTGTGAAATTATATCTTGCAAAAAGAATTTGAAATGAAGGATTAGATGATTAATATAGTCGAGAAAGAAATTTTATTTTGTGATGGTTATGAATTATTCTCATATGTGAATAGTGCGAAAAATGTGAAAAGTGAATATTCGTTAGTAATGTGAATTTCAAAGTGAAAATGATAATTGATAAAGTATATGAATTTCATGTATAGTTATGGACTATTTGAACAAATTAGAAATCATGATTTGAAAAGAGAATTACTTTTGAGTATGATGACTCAATATGGAAATTTATGAGTTGGGAATGCTCATTTTGGAAATTATGAATTGAAAATTGAAACAAAAAGAGTAGCTAAGTCTCCCCCGGCATTTGGAAATAAATAAAATGAAAAAGAAATTGAAATGAAAGACCAAGGTTGGTCGTGTTTGAATGAATGAATAAGTCCGGTTTAGTGGAGAGGAAACTTTAACCCTATTGATTTTTGTTCATGATTTTGATAAAAAACTAAGGATTAGTACATAGTGGAGACATGATGAAAGTAGGAGAAAAACACGAGTATGAGGGCCATCGGATTGGCGGTGTGAGAGTGATCCACAGGCTGCCTGCTTGATGTCTCAAGACATGGCGTGGGCACTACTCCAGAATTATCGTCCCGGTGGCGACGCTTGTGGGATGTTTGGTGACTGCAAGAGGATCGTGTGCCATGAAGTGAGGCTGAATTGTCCATAGGTTGCCTGCTCGATGCGTCGTGTCAGTGCGTGGGATTCCCCTCCAGAATTTTCTGTACACGAGCTTGTACTCATAGATCATCTAAGATACCTACCGTAATTACAGTGGTATATTAAGTCATAACGAGGGATTGAACCCTACAAAGATGAATAACGATTAAGGGCTTGCCTTCGGACCTATGTAGTATGGGATGCATAGAATCCGAACAAGTGCGTATTAGTGTCATGCAATATAAATAAATGCATTAAGGACTAAGTGCACAATCACAACACGACATCAATAGGGTAGTCCCTTTAGTTTGAAATGTGACAAGTTTGAGTTTGCTAAATATGGAGAATAAGTTATACTATTTCCGACATAGAGAGGATGACCGTGTATAATGATCGTCGGTTGAATAAACTGACGTACCCACAGTCTTATATGCAGGTAAATGGCTTGATACAGATTAAAGAGGAACAAATGCTTAAAGATTACTCAATGTTGTTGTATATTTGTTTTCATTGTTGTAAAATTTTACTTCCGCTGTGCAATGTAAAATATAATATTGATGTAAACTCTGATGTAAAGTGAAAAGTTCAAATTTTCTTGTAAAATTGTATTAAAGGAAGTGTAAAGATCCTGTAGAACATCTCAAATTCAGTGTATTTGGGATTCGGGGCGTTGCAATCATAAACCCTAATTCTATCCAGCTAAACTGGGTTTCTTGCGGGTTGGAACCCGCACCCAGTTGAGGCGGATTCGTTCGTGGGCTATTGGGTCTTTGGAGAAAAGACCCAGTGCCCATTTCAGGCCCGTCTGTAGGTGAAATTACCATTCTACCCCCAAGCTTTAAGATTCTTGCCCAATTTGGATGGTTCCGATTTAACTCTATTTTTAGCCATATCACGAGCCCCCCACTCCCGAAGACTAAGTTTGATCAGCCTTTGAGGTGTAGTTTTACTATTTTAAATCGCCTGCGGAGTTGTATCGGAGTCCATATGAGGGGTGTCGAATCCCTATGTGAAGTATTATGGTGATCTTCAGAGTTGTTTGTGCGCTCAAGGTTGTTCTTGAGCTCTCCTGGACTTTTGGTAATTTTTCTAAATTTTTATCTATTTTGCGGACCATTTATTTAATTTTCCGAAGTAGTGATTCATTGTTCGGGGGCCTTAATTAATTATTCTAAGCAATAATTATTTACCCGGGGGTTCAAAAAATTTTCCCCAAATTTATAATTATTTTTTGGAATTTTTAATTAATTTTCCTGAATTTTGACTCGTTTTTTCGCAATTTTTAACTAAATAATTCGAATTTAATAAATAAAAAATTAATTTTTATTCCGATTTATGACATGGCATGATCTGGGCCTTCCATCAGCCAGTGGTGCGAATTTCTGGAGGATCGGATGGCCGGAGTAGCTCGGCGGCATTTTTCTCCGCTTGCGGAGGTCGGTGCCCCGGTAGCTGGGCCAGTCCTCCTCGGTAGCTCGGTAGCTCGGCGCGTTACGAGCTACCGAGCTACGTGGCAAGATCTGGAGCATCCATCATGGCGCGAATCACGAGGATAGGGGTTCAGATCACGAGAATATGCTATCTTGTCATTTTGTGGCGTGGCGTGATCTGAACCGCTCATCATGTTCTAGTGCGACTTTTAAAACGATCCAACGGTTGGGGTAGTTCGGTAGTCATTTTTCTTCAAATGTGAGGGTCGGTGCATCGGTAGCTCGGCTATAGCTGCTCGGTTGCTCGGCAACTCGGCCTTAACTCCTTGGTAGCCGGGTTGCTCGGTTACAGTTGCTCGGTAGCTCGGCAGCTCGGCCTTTCTTTCGTGATTGCTCGACAGCTTGGCCTTAGCTGTTCAGTAGCTCAGTAGAGTGCCCTAGTGGCTCGGCAGCTCGGGACGATCTGGTGGGCCACGTGGCTGGATCTGGTGCGTCCATCATAGCGCGAATCACGAAGTTAGAGGTTCAGATCACAAGAAAACGTTATCTTGTCATTTTGTGGGTGTGGCATTATCTGAGCCGCTCATCATATTTTAACACGAATTTTGAGACAATCTGACGGTAGGAGTGGCTCGGTGGCATTTTTCTTCAAATGTGGAGGTCGGTGCCCCGGTAGCTCGGTAGAGTGTCTCGGTGGCTCGGCTCAGTATGACCTGTTGAGCAACGTGGCTGGATCCAGAGCGTTCATCATGGCACGGATCACGAAGTTGGAGGTTCAGATAACGAGAAAACATTATCTTGTCGTTTTGTGGGGGTTGCGTGATCTGAGTCGCTCGTCATGTTTCGACATGAATTTTGAGAGAATCTGACTGCAGGAGTGGCTTGGCGGCATTTTTCTTCAAATGTGGAGGTCGGTGCCCCGGTAGCTCGGCAGAGTGTCTCGGTGGCTCGGCTCGGCACGAGCCGTGTGGCCAAGGTCGAATCATTGCCTTCGCCGCTCCTCTTCATTCTGTCATTTAGTCTTCCTTAATGGGCCCCCAAGCATTACAAAAGCCCAATAGTTGCCTCTTTGGCTATAAGTTCTCACCCCCTCACCCCTTATCTCATTCTTTCACTTTCCACTCTCCAAATTTACTTTTGCTCTCGAGTTGCTCTGCTTGCGGGGATTTGAGCTCAAGGGCAGTTGTGCTAGTTTTCGCGAAGGCCAGGGGATTTCTGGTAAACTTTTTCCGAACGTAAACGTCACATCAAGGTCAGTTTGTTTAAATTCACATATTTATTCTACGAGATATCACGAGTATCCTCGGGTAGTGAGGCATCCTCTTCGCGGGGTCAGAGCGACAAGGAAAGGAGAGAGGTGGTTAGTAGACACAAGGGGAAGGAGATAATTGGGTCATCGGCAGCCGAGGAGAAGGGAAATGTAATGGCTAGGACGTCGATTGTTGAGACAATGGTGGAGACAGTGAGAGGAGTAGGCGAGTTGGGTTGGCTGCCGACCGTGTTGTCCGGCAATGGGGGGATAAGGCAGTACAGCGGCGAGCTACTGACCAAGGCTGTCTACGGTCGCTCAGAAGCCTACGAGGAGAATGATCTGAAGGAAGTTACCGAGCTGGACGATATCCCTTCGGTTCTAACCGAACGAGATCTACTTCGGACTCGGAAGGGTTTCTCCATTCCCCCGGAGTACACACTGATTCTCCCCGGCCCCGGGGTGCGAGCGTGCACAGCCTTCATGCCGGATACTTGTGTCTTCTCCTATGACGCATTGAACGCCGGATTGCGTTTTCCTCTGCATCATTTCGTGACCGAAGTCCTCCGGTGGTATGGACTGAGTCCTATTCAGTTCATGCCGAACACGTGGCGACATGTGCTCGGATTTCTGCTCCAATGCCGAAAAGCCCAGGTGGAGCCGCAGCTCGTCATCCTCCGGGGTTTGTATCGGATCAACAGGATGAGTAAGACCGAGCCCCGCTACTATCTCTCGCCTTGAAAGGCATCAAGCTGATAGAGAACCCCGACTCGATAAAGTCGTGGAAGGGAAAGTTCTTTCTGCTCAAGGGCCCCTCGGCGTGGGACTTCCCGACACGATGGAAGGAGAATGTCCCGAAGTATGCAAAGGCCGAGCCGGTGTTAACCCCGGCCGAGGCAGAGGTGGCGGCAAAGCTGATCGGTCTTTCGATGTTGAGTTGGAGGGATATGACCGAGGAGGTGCTTCACGGGTCGGGCCTCAGTCCAATCGACCCGAGTATGCTTCGAACATCTCTCTTTTTGCTTAACTTTTCTTTAATGCCTTGTGTTTTTTCTAACTTGTTTTTCTTTTAAATCAATAGAGGCTCCGAACATGGACTTCAAGGCGATGATGGCCGAATGAAACAAGGCCACCGATGCCAAGAAGAGGAAGAGGACGAGCGCTGGTCCCACTTCTGGCTGACTAACCAAGGCGCCTTCGGCCGTGGACGGAACAGTCGTACCCACTTCTCCTCGGCGATCGTTCTAGGCTGTTGGCATTGTTCAGCCGACCCCCTTGCTCCTTCGAGCGAGGACTTCTCCGTCTCGACGGCACTGGCGCTCAAGGCCCCGCCCCTGACCGAGCAGGCCGAGGTCATACTGACCAAGGCCCACAAGAAGTTGTTCGTCCCCGATTGGCGGGTGATGAACCATGACGGCTTCTTAGGGGACTCGGGGTTGAGTATGCAGGCTCTTCGCCCTCTCCCGACCATGAAGGACCGAGCCGCCTTGAAGGTGGGGACGACGGGCGACGATGCCCTAGAAATAGCTCGGTAGCTTATGTCGGTAAGTTTTCTCAGTTGTTGTTGATATTTTCTCGAAAATTTTCCAAGTATTTAGTTCGGCTTTATGGCGTGTTCTAACTGCTTCTTTTTGCAGGCCACATGCCACTTCAGCCACCTTTTCATGCAGTATGCTGAGCAAGAGAAGGAGCTGATGGCCGCTTGTGATAAAAACATAGCTGTGAAGCAGTTTGAGGCGAAGCAGTGCCGCTCGGATGTTTTGGCAGCCCAGGTCACCGACCTTGAGGCGGCTCTAGCGCAAGCGAGGGAGAAACTCGCTTCGGAGGTTGCCAAGGCAGCCGAGGAGAGGGCCGAAGCGGTGAGGGTCTTGAAGGCAGTGAAGCGACAACAAGCTGAGGCCGTGGAGACGGCGAGGGCGGAGATTGAGGCCAAGGCCAAGAAGCACATGGCGGCCAACATGGAGCAATCTTACGCCACCGCGCTCAAGCACGTCGAGGCTCAAGTCCCCGGCTTCGATAGGTCGGGGTACAGGTTGTGGGGTCCGGACGCCGAGGAAGAAGCCGAAGGAGAGGAGGAAGGGGCCGATGGAAAGGAGGGGGGCGAGCAAGAAGGTGACGATGCTCCTGCAGACCCCGAGACCGTGGTGGTGGAGGGAAGCGGTGACCAGGTCGAGGCCGACCCCCGAGCCGGAGCGGCAGAGGACGAGGGGCCGTCTACCGAGGTGCCCGTTCCCAAGCTACCACTCAAGGTGGCCCCTTGATCTTCTTGCTCTTGTACATTTTTTTTTCTTTGTTCTTCATGTACTGCCTTATAGCAGACTGGCCACCGCTTTTTTTGATTTAAATGAACTCTTATTTTTGGCGATTCTTGCTAAGTGTTGGAGTCTGTTTTGACTTGAAATCTTTCTGAAATTTGACTAAGTGTTGAGAACTTCTTTTGACAATTTGCCAAGTGTTAGCATGTTTTACTTTGAAGTT
Organism: Hemerocallis citrina; assembly: GCA_017893485.1. NCBI lineage: Eukaryota > Viridiplantae > Streptophyta > Magnoliopsida > Asparagales > Asphodelaceae > Hemerocallis > Hemerocallis citrina. Next base: position 307,823,857 of record CM030358.1, read on the forward strand.
TAGCTGTGTTTCACAAGCTTAGCGTTGATATATTTTTTCAGGCGGCGCCGCATAACGAGGCTGCAGCTGCATCTGTTCGTCTCCGAGCTGACTTGGAAGCGACGAAGTCGGCCCTCTCACAGTAGAGAGTGTTTTCTCAAGAGCGAGTTGGATCAAGAGCAACTCAAGTTAAAGTTGCCGAAGCACCTCTCCGAGCTGAAGCAACTAAAGAAACAAGCTCGAGAAGCTCCGCTCGAAAGAGATGTGGAGTTGCTTCGGAAGGCAGTGTCTGATGTCTTAGTGGAGAAAGGTAAACTGTTAACTGAGATCCGACACTTGCAGATAGTAGAAGAAGAGCTTTTGGCAGAGAAAGAAGAATTAACAGAGGCGGTGGGCAAGTTGATGGTCGAGCGGGACGAGTTAACCACGAAGGTCGACGAGTTGAGGAGGGTTACGGTCGACAAGAGTATCGAAGTTACTCATCTCCGTCGAGTTATAGCCGACAGTTCTGGCGCCGCAGGCTCTGCTCGGCTTCCTCGCTTTAAAATAGCCGTGAAGGATGACTCACTGAAGGATCGAATTGTTGAGCTCGAGGAGGAAGTCGCTCGACTCAAACCTCAACCTGAACGGATTAACGTTAGAATTACGTCGTGTACTCGTGAAGAGAGCGAGAGAGGAATCTCTTTTTACGAGCTTGCAACTCGCTCGCCTACTGTTAGGCAGAGCCCGGTTGACGCTTAAAGTGGTGTGGCTACTTTGTCGAGCGGCGCATCGGTTGGGGGCACCGTCAGAGGCAGTGCTGAAGAGGCATCTCAGTTTGCTGGTCTGAAGACGAGTTCCGAGGTTAGGCGTCGCCGTCCCCGGGTGTCTCTAAACCAAAACATCCTTGTCCCGAAGAAGCGTTGAACGAGTTGTTGTAATTATGTCTCTTTTTAGCTTTTGTATTTTATCAAAGTAGAGTATTTTGGTCTTGTAACTTGAGTTACTTTGTACGTTAAACTTTTATAGAAGTGAAAGCTTGTTTTACTCCTTTGCATTTGTGTGCTGGCGTGTTTTGTTGGTACTAGTTATTCATTTGGTGCTATTGGTAACTTGCTTACCAGAGATTCCAACGGTTGTGGGAGCAATTCCGAATGGCGAACCACTTCTAGCTCGCTTAAGAGCAAGCTTGCAAAGCGGAATTGAGCCAAGTTTTGGACTTAGAATGCGTCATTTGAGTGAGTTCCAACGGTTGTGGGAGCCATTCCGAATGGCAAACCACTTCTAGCTCGCTTAAGAGCGAGCTTGTGAAGCGGAATCGAGCCAAGTTTGGGACTCCGAACACGTCGTTCGAGTAAGCTTCAACGGTTGTGGGAACAATTCCGAATGGCAAACCACTTCTAGCTCGCTTAAGAGCGAGCTTGCGAAGCGGAATCGAGCTAAGTTTTGGACTCCGAACACGTTGTTCGAGTAAGCTTCAACAGTTGTGGGAGAAATTCTGAATGGCGAACCACTTCTAGCTCGCTTATGAGCAAGCCTGTGAAGCAGAATCGAGCCAAGTTTTGGACTCCGAACACGTCGTTCGAGTAAGTTTCAATGGTTGTGGGAGCAATTCCAAATGGCAAACCACTTCTAGCTCGCTTAAGAGCGAGCTTACGAAGCGGAATCGAGCCAAGTTTCGGACTCCGAACACGTCGTCTGAGTAAGAGCAATTAAAGGCTTTAAACAGAAAGATAAAAGTAATCACAAGAGAATTATCAGGGGAAAGAAGTTCTTTATTGATGACTGCTAATCGGCTACTTCTAAGTTGCAAGCCATTATTACAATGGGAAAATAAAGAAACAAGCACAAATAAAAAGATAGGAATGGCTTGACATTTGAAGGTACTCAGAGAGGCGATTAGGCGCTCTCTTGATACTTCAGTAAATGGTTGGCATTCCAAGTTCTGGGTATCTCTCTGCCTTCAAGATCTTCAAGATGATACGCTCCGGGGCGGACTACATTGGAAACTTTGTACGGTCCTTCCCAATTTGGAGCTAGCTTACTCTTTTGGCTAGGGAACGAGATAGCTAGCTTTTTAAGGACTAAGTCCCCTTCTTTGAGATCCGTGGGACGGACACTTTTGTAGTAGGCCTGCACGATTCTTTACGATAATTTTGTTGGCAAATTGAAGCTCTTTCACGGAGCTTGTCAATCAAGTCCAAATTTGCTCAGAGATCTCTGGCGTTCTGCTCTTCATCATAAGCGATAAGGCGAGGGGATGGCAGACCAACTTCTAAAGGGATCACAATCTCGAACCCATAGGTGAGATTAAAGGGCGACTTTCCTGTGGGGGTCCGTTTTGTAGTGCGGTAGTTCCACAATACGTTAGAAAGTTTTTCTGCCCATAAGCCTTTGGCGGCCTTATCTAATCTTATCTTAATGCCGGAGAGGATCTACCTGTTGGCATTCTTTACTTGACCATTGGACTGTGGATGGGAGACGGAGGAGAAGCGTTGCTGAATGCCGAGGTCTTCACACAAAGATCGGAATGCTGCCCTTGTAAACTGTGTTCCATTATCTGTTATCGGGACCTGAGGTACACCGAACCGACAAATTACATTTCTCCAGAAGAACAGCAACACTTTGTTCTCAGTAATGGTAGCCAATGGCTCGGCCTCGATCCAATTGGAGAAATAGTCAATTGCCACGACTAGGAATTTGAACTGGCCTGGAGCTGGTGGGAACGGGCCTAACAAGTCCGTCCCCCACATTGCGAAGGGAATCGGGCTTGAGAGAGAGGTGAGTTGTTCTTGGGGTAGGCGGCGGATGTTGGAGAACTGCTGACATGGGTTGCATTGCCGGACATGTTGCTCGACATCTCGAAGTAGGGTAGGCCAAAAATACCTGTAGTTCAGAACTTTCCCGGCGAGGGACCTGGACCCTGAATGTGCTCCGCCTATGCCTTCGTGGAGTTCTTGAAAGGCATACAAGGCTTCTTCCGGGGAGAGGCACCTCAAGTAGGGTCTGCCATCTACTTGGGTGTAGGAGCATTTGTACATGACTTCTTCAACAAGGGTGTATGTAACGCCCTGAGCCCGGCTCAGCTTGTGCACGCAGCTACATGTGCGCGCACGCGAAAGAACGGACACAAAACTCTAGCCACGCCCACCACAGGCTGCCTCAAAAGGGTGGCTAACCGTTGGGTAACCCTTCATCATGGGCAATCCTATATATACTTACTCCTACTCCTAGTCACCACCGATATGGGATTATTTCCCCTAGTCAAATCCGGTCAAAGCAACCAGCACACTCCCATTCATTCCTTTATTCCTTCATTCAATCCTTTTTTTCTATAAGCCCCAAAGGAAATCTTATAGATCCATCACACCATCAAATCCCATAGGATCATCCTATAGGTCACCATTAACCACTTTTCCATTCTTTCTTCCACATCACACCCAATCTATCCATTCTTTCTTTCTTTCTACTAGTATAAATATATACTATATATATATATACTAGATTTGCCCGTGGACACGTGCCTACGGCACGTTTTCGGAACGATACAAAATACGAAAAGCCATGTAAATAGTAAAACAACAATTATGCAACTCAAGTTTGAATAGTATGACAATAATTAGTTGTAAATAAAAGTCCATGTTTTCATTAGTATATATTGAAAAATAATTATAAATGAGGGTGTAAATCTAACTTTTTAGAACTTTAAGTATGGAAAATGATGAAATTTAACATTTGAAGAGATATATTTGTTATTTTTAATATAACATGTGCAATAAAAAAACATAAAAATTCTGAAAATTTATAAACCTGAAATCTTAAAATCTAAATTTCTAAGTAAATAAAGAAAGAATGGGAGAGAGAGGTAGGGGGAGAGAGAAAGAGAGAAATATGAAAAAGTGAAAAGATAAGAGAGAGAGTAATAAAGTAATGAGTTTTTTAGTTTTGGGGGGGAAATTTTGGTTTTGGGGTTTAAAATTTTGGGAGGGAAAATATGTTTTGCGAAGTTAGATCTGGGCCTTTGATTTTGGGGGGATTGAAGGTGAGCCACTTGATAGCTTTCTTTGTGTTTTATTATATATATATATATATATATATATATATATATATATATATATATATATATATATATATATGTACACACCATACTAGTATATTATACTATATAGAAAATATGGGGTCTCACATTCAACCCTCCTTAAGAATTCAACGTCCTCGCTGAACCCGGACTTACAACATGATTCAGGATCCCTTTCCAGCCGATGTGGAGAGGATTATCCTGATTCTGCTAGTTGTACAGTCCCCTACCCGGGCGACCTGTCCAAACCTAGCTCCGTCTTAGGCGTACATCTTGCACACACTCGGTGTCGAAAGTCAGCTCTGATACCATTTGTAACGCCCCGAGCCCGGCTCAGCTTGCACACGCGGCTACACGTGCGCGCACGCGAAAGAACGGACACAAAACTCTAGCCACGCCCACCACAGGCTGCCTCAAAAGGGTGGTTAACCGTTGGGTAACCATTCATCATGGGCAATCCTATATATACTTACTCCTACTCCTAGTCACCACCGATATGGGATTATTTCCCCTAGTCAAATCCGGTCAAAGCAACCAGCACACTCCCATTCATTCCTTTATTCCTTCATTCAATCCTTTTTTCTATAAGCCCCATAGGAAATCTTATAGATCCATCACACCATCAAATCCCATAGGATCATCCTATAGGTCACCATCAACCACTTTTCCATTCTTTCTTCCACGTCACACCCAATCTATCCATTCTTTATTTCTTTCTACTAGTATATATATATATATATATATATATATATATATACCATACTAGTATATTATACTATATAGAAAATACGGGGTCTCAGCTAATACGCAGTTGTTGTGCTCATCTAGGGTGATATCATTGTCCTTGGGCTATCGACCATTAAGACGGGTGTTTAGCTTACTCCTAAGGGACTGTGGACGAGTCACTTTGCGGGTGCCGTCAGATCTTAATCATTGGTTGATTGCGGACCGAAGTGTGATGAAATCCAAGTTCAGGTAGTAGCATGCGAATACGTTCGTATTGCCGGGGTCTTGGATCGATAAGCCATGAACCGGATCCTGAGGGATTCTGGTAAGTCTAGGTTGAGCAGCTTAGTAGAGTTATCTTGCGAAGTCTAATTTAAGACCTAGCATGTTGTGTTTATAATATTGTCATCCCATGGATTGTTCAGGGTTAGTGACATCATTAGGGTAGTGACTTATAAAGATTCTTTTACTTAACCATTTTGCCAGAAAGAGAGGAGTTGGTAGTAGGGGCCACCTTATGACCAACTCGTCCTTTGGGCCGACCTTAGGTGGTGTTATTGGGTTGTACCTTCCCGTCAAAGGGATACGTACGGTGCCTTCTCACGAGTTGGAAGCACGGGTTGCGTATCTCACACTGTTAATTCCTGAAGTGCCATGATAAGGCGGGCAGAGCTAGGGGGATGGACCCCAAAACTTCGTCGGGTCCTTGACCAGGGAGAGCGAACAGGCCATAGATCACGGTCTATGAGTTATGGGTGACATAGGATAGGCTTTATGCTATACTGTGCTCGGGAGACCCTGTGTTCGTCTGGTTTTTGAGTGAGATCCGGTGTACCGGGTAGTAGTGGCAAACATAGACACCATGAGCGTACTGCATTGGTAGGGACTTGACCACGTTTGCAACCTCATCAGTCATGTAGTATCTGTCAGGAACAGGTTGTGTACAATTAGAAATTCATAACGCGGGTTCAAATCCCTATATTTGGAGAGACGGCTTGAGATGGGGCGTATGTAGTATGGGATGCATACTGTTCCGGAGACTTGCTTGCATTAGAATAAAAGCATCATTGTATTGGTAATTTTGCATTAGAGTTAAGTCATAACATATACTGACACATCAATTATATGCACATGTGTCTTTTCCATTCGAGATGAATTGCGAGTGTGATAGTTGATGTAAATTAATAACCAAGCTATGGGCTTGTGATGTGTTGTGATATTACCCAAGTTGGGCTTGGGATGTGCGGTGATTATTACCCAAGCTATCGGCTTGGCATGTGATATGTTATTGCCAAACTATGTTGGGATATGGAGTATATTGTGATAAAATGCAAGTAAATGGTAAGGTGCAATGAGATGTTAGGTTGGACATGAATGAATGGGGTAGTATGAGAATGAAGGCATATGTCTATGATGTGATACGTGATATAAGGAAATAAAATCAATATTGTATTATGAGAGCGGTTATTCAAATGGTTACTAAATATAAGTATGTTATGAGCGGGTATAGATATACATACAGGTGATGACTCAAAGAGTAACTGATGTGAAATCTCATTTGTGATGTTTACATGTTCAGATGTCAAGTAAGATTTGTTTATCTTGGTAATTGTAAGTTCGTTATGTTTTTACTTGTAAGTTTAATTTATTAACTTATTTTATAAATTATACTCACACCAGAAATGGCTAACCCCTTAGTGTTTGGGGGTTAGGGAGTCCCTGGACTACCCTAGGTTCCTATTGTTACAGGTCCTCAGCAGTGCAGAGGTGAGGTGTAGGTACAAGTTTCTGTGGAGTGGAGCTCCAGTTTACAAATTTGTTGTTATGGTTTTATTGTAAATAGTAATGGTTTTATGCTTTAAATTGTATTTTTGATGTATAAGTATGTGGATGATGATGCAGAGTATAGTGTGAGGTGGCATGATATGGTTTGACCCGTACCTATCTTGTTGTGGAGTACCGAGCGCTGTAGTATGTTTTTTCAAATTATTTTCTAAAAACTTACTGCGTTTTCAAAAGAATTTATGGTTTTTAATTGATAATTGATATACCGTTATGAGTTTGGCCCCCAGAGCATATATATATATTGCCTGTGTGATGATGCTCATTTTGGCCTGGGGAGCCCGTGATATTATTGTCTATGATGTGAGCTACGGAATTTAGAGCAGAATTCCGCAAGTTTTTTGTGTTTTGGGACAGAAATTACAAGGGATACTCTGCCCAAATTTTCTTTGAAACATAACTATTTTAGTTTATGTTTAAAGTGATATAGAAATTGGAAGAATTGATTTTGAAGTCAAGAAGAAAAGAAAACGGGCAGGCGTTACAGTTTGGTATTACAAACTGATATTTGTAATTACTGCGTAGTAATTCTGTGTTGAAGAAAAGTTTTTAAATTTTCCAGTTTTTTTTCTGTGTATCGTGACTAATTGAAGGAAAGATCTTGGCATGTGTCACGGTTTTCCAGTTACGGGGAAATCAGGGCGCTACAAATGGTATCAGAGCCGACTTCAATTTACAGTCGAACACAGTAGGAAAATTAAACTTGGATGCCTTTTAGGAGTTGGATTTTAGCTAGTTCCAGATAGTTATAATTCATATTGTTGGTTCTTTCAACTTATGTTTTATAATTTTTCTATATCTGGACTAATCCTACTGTATGTGTTACCATCCTTTAAACACATGAATGGTGTTCGAGGATATCCTAACCGAGGATGTGCTGGTGAAAGAGAGTGAACCGATATTGATGGATGATCTGATAACCTTGAGCGAGGAGCCAAGGAGACTTCACCACTGCAAGGACTAAATGTGGATCGATGCACAGTGGCGGCATCCAGCATACGTCGGGAAATGTGGAAGCTGAGGAAGTACGCGATCAAGAAAGGTTGTTAAGCTAAGCAACTGAGAAAGGCTTGTAGAGCTATATTAGCAGGCCTAGCAAGGGAGCAGGAACACCTTGATTCCAGATTGGCACGACTACAACATGAATGGGAGCAAATCTCAGAGACCACCAAGGTTGTATTATGCAATCCTTGTGAGAGAGTCGGGCACAAGAAATTAGTCTGTCCACGACTACAAGGGACAAGATCTGCACCAGCACCAGGGTTCAAGAACCAAGGTCAGAAGCAGAAGACTCAGAAAACGGAGGGTAAACTTGGAGGCACCAAGACAGAATGTTGTTCCTATGTGGTGAGCATGGTCATCTCAAGAACCAGTGTTCGAGGAAGGACACTTAGATAGATACCAGTGCATGTTACAAATGTGGGAGGATTGGTCATATCCGACCAGATTGTTCCCAGCTTCACAAGAAAGAATAGCAGATCAACCCCGAAGATGAATAACAAAGGAAAAGAGCCTGTTCACCAAGGGTAGAGTTCGCACTTACTACCAGCAAGCCGTAGAAGGCAGGAGTGCTAGTACCAATATGTGCATATAGAACTGCAACTAAGTTTAAAAGTTGTATTTTTGGAATTTATTTTGGACTAAGAAGTAAGGTATGATGAAACACTTTCGTAACCAGTTGGATTTATATATATATGGAATCCATACAACTGTTTTGTTCAATTGTGGTTCATCATATTCTTTTGTCCGAACTATTTTTCAAGAGTTGAGTTGTGTGCGGGAGGCAACTCTAGATTTGGTTTGGTTTGGTTGAATACACCATCTGGAGCATCAGCTTTGAGCAAATTACAGGAGAGAATCCGGGAAGTCTGAAGTAATGATCGTAGGCCATATCCTATTCTAAGGAGGGAGTGGCTACTGAACTGCAAAGGATCGAGATAAGTGAAGGATTGACCTCAGCCAAAGACCGTAAAGGAAGCGAGAAGCTAGATGACGAGATCCAGCAAGCCAGTAATAGAGTGATTACTCAAGTTTAGAACTCAGTTTTGGCATGATGGGAGCAACAACCGAGTCCAAGTAAGCAAGTCAGAAGGCTTAGGCAGGAAATATAGGGATTTAAGCACTGCAGCGGCAGAGTTCTCCAAGATCAGCTTACGATTAAGCAGCCACTAAGAGCACGCCATGGAAGGAATCTCGCTCAGACAGAGGGCAATCGTGTTAACAATTCAACAAGGTCACCAAGAGGAGTGACTCAGGGGCTGAAGCGGCAATGTGTGACTTCGTCCTTTCTAAGGAGGGAGTGGTCACCAACTAACAGAAGTCGTAATCAAGGAGTGAATCAACATCACTTGTAGACAAGAATAGAGCAAGGCAATGCAGCCACTGTCTACTCCAGAGCAGGAGTAGTAGAATGTCAGCATCAAATTCATGGTGGGTCTGTCCAAAAGGCGGAAGGACAATAGTTCAACTTGGTAGGAGACCAGTTTTTAAGAATATCACTCGAGGAACTGAAGATGGTTCAGGGAAATGTCTCGTGAACTGTTGATGTTTGCAGTTGTCTTCCTCTCCACTAGCAGGATTCTGAGGACAGAACGATTCTAAGGAGGGAGTGATGTAACAACCCGAAAAATAGCATATGGCTATTTTGCATCGAAATCTGTGCGCGATTGTGAATTTCGCGCGATTATGTATTTTCTGGTAATAATTAATTTTATTGAGAAATATAAGATATATTGTCTACCTTATTTTATTATTATTTTAGAAATTAAATTATTTTTATACGGATTATTACAAAGTAGTTTTAATGTATTTTTGTGTTGTTTATAATATTAAAGTAGAGAGTTGGGCTTTATTTGAAATATATTAAGGCTAGGGGGCTTATACGAAATATTTCCTTAGAAATTTATCCATCTATTATTATTTAATTACATTTTTACAAAAAGACCCCCCCCCCCACCTTCTCTCCTTCTCCTTCCTTCTTCTTCTTCTTCCCGTCTGGTTCCACCCCGACCCAGAAAAACCCTCCCCCGGTTCCCCCACTCCTTCTTCTTCCCCTACTTCCCTTCTCCTTCCGTTCACTACCAACCAAAAGAACCCATCTCCCTTCTCCTTCCTTTACTTCTTCTTCTTCGGGTTCCTTTCCCGATCCCGACCCCAGGAGAACCCCAAAGCCCTGCCTCTTCTCCCCTCCTCCTCCCGTTCGCACGCCAGCCAAGATCGAAGGAAACAAAGCCCCGACCCCCGTTCCATCTTCCTCCTTCCTTCCCTTCCGTTCCATTCCGATCGGAAGAAATCCCCAAAGAACCCATCGACGATTCTCTCTCCCCACCTCAAATCCCCTCCGATTCTTCGTCGTTTCCAAATTAAAGTGAGGGGTAGACTAAGTGAGGGATTCTCTACATGGTGGGAGCGTCGGATTTTCGAATGGATTCGGAAAGGTAAAACCCTAACTATTTTTTTGTATAAAATTTAGTTGGGTAAAATCTTATTGAGTAGGAATGTTAGGGTAGAGAGATTTAGAGATATTGGAAATTGTGAATGTGAGAAATTAGCGGATTTTTAGAGAGATTTCAAGTTGTTAGTAAAACAGGGTTTTGGGTTTGTAAAAGAGAATTATATGGATATGAATTAATTCTCGTATAGAAATAGAAATTGTAGTTGGGCTATTAGAATATTTTGGGGGCGATTTTAGTAATTAATTATGGATGAAAATACCATAGAAATTAGATTATCACGTGCATCGCACGTGTATATCCCAAGCATTCAATAAACGTTTGTGTGATATTTGGGATGTTGTTATTAGCTTTTATAATTGGTTTGGATGATTTGAGGTTAATTGCTTGAAAATGATGATAGGATATATTGCGACTTTGGATGCGAGGTGGCTTGGTGGCGCTTCGAATCTTCGCGAAATATGTGAGTTAATTTATCTACATATTTTTGTGGTTTAAGAAATACGTGAGTTAACTTATTTATATATTTTTGTGGTTTGAAGAATATGTGAGTGTTAATTTATTTATGTATTTTGTGGTTTAAAGAAATAAGTATTGATTTATTTACGTATTTTGTGGGTTTAAGAAATATGTGAGTTAATTTATTTATATGTATTTTGTGGTTTAAGAAATATGTGAGTTAATGTATCTGCGTATTTTTGTGGTTTAAGAAATACGTGAGTTAACTTATTTATATATTTTTGTGGTTTGAAGAATATGTGAGTGTTAATTTATTTATGTATTTTGTGGTTTAAAGAAATAAGTATCGATTTATTTACGTATTTTGTGGGTTTAAGAAATATGTGAGTTAATTTATTTATATGTATTTTGTGGTTTAAGAAATATGAGAGTTAATTTATGTTCATATTTTTGTGGTTTAAGAAATATGTGAGTTAACTTATTTATATATTTTTGTGGTTTGAAGAATATGTGAGTGTAAATTTATTTGCGTATTTCTGTGGTTAAAGATATATGTGAGTTAATTTATCTACGTATTTTTGTGGGTTAAGAAATATGTAAGTTAGTTTGTTTATATATTTTTGTGGTTTGAAGAATATGTGAGTTAATTTATTTATGTATTTTTGCAGTTGAGAAATATGTGAGTATGATGTATCTACTTATATTTTATTTTGTGGCCGAATTTTATGGCTTTTTGATATACTTCGTAGAAGTTATGTTAAAGACTGATTTTGGGGGAAAATACGGATTTTTATGGGCCCGAAAATAGGTTTTTGTGATATTTGGTGAAGTTAACTATTTTGAGTATATAAGACAGATATAAGGGATTAGTTATGTATGTGGGGATTCTCTACTTCTAAATTAGTTGTTTGCTCTCCTTATTTGTTTATGTATATGTAGAAAGAACCATCTTTAGGGTTACTACTTGTGTAGGTGAAGAAAAGAACCCATCTTTTAGGTGTGAGTTGTTGTAGGTTGAGAAAGAACCATTTTGAGGGTTGAGTAAATTGTGGATGCTAAAAGAACCCATCTTTTGGGTATGAGTTGTTGTAGGTTGAGAAAGAACCCATTTTGAGGGTTGAGTAAACTGTGGATGCTAAAAGAACCCATCTTTCAGGTATGAGTTGTTGTAGGTTGAGAAAGAACTCATTTTGAGGGTTGAGTAAACTGTGGATGCTAAAAGAACCCAACTTGATGTTATGTTAGTTGTAGTATGATAAAGAAACAATCTTTTGATGTTGTCAGTTATAGGATGTTAAAAGATCACACCTTTATGTTGATTACTTGTTGTAGGTTGAGAAAGAACCCATTCCTATGGCTATATTATTTGTGTATGCGAAAAAGAACCCATTTTAGTTGTGCGTAGTGGTGAGTAAAAAGAACCCATCCTATGGATTTGGATTGTTGTAGAGAAAGAACCCACACTTGTGATATATTAAGAATCCATGCTTGAGTTATGTGAAGAACCCATTCATGCCTATGTGATATTCCAGTAAAACCTACCATGCTCGAGTTGATTTTAGAAAGATACCATGCTTGAGTTGTTGTAGGCTGATTATAGTGAGAAACTCATGTGTGAGTTGATTATAGTAGGTATGCCATGATGAGTTGATTTTAGAAGGATACCATGCTTAAGTTAATTATAGTAGATTCTTCTGTTACTTCTAATTATAGAAGATCAAGTTTGCTAGTAAGCACAGTTGGTTGCTTCTAGGTTTGATTACCTGTATGGTTGTTTGTATGTGGTTTTGCGCGTACGTGGCTCGACTGGCCCGTATGTAGCTGTGGGTCTCATACGCAGCTTATTTGGCTCGTATGTATGTTGTTGTCTCAAACGCGGCTCGACTGGCCCGTGTGTAGATGTTGGTCTCATACGGAGCTTATTTGGCTCGTATGCATGTTGTTGTTTCATACGCGGCTCGACTGGCCCGTATGTAGCTGTTGGTCCCATACGTAGCTGTTTAGCTCGTATGTGTTTTTGGTTACTCGTATGCAGCTTCTTAGCTAATACGCAGTTGTTGTGCTCATCTAGGGTGATATCATTGTCCTTGGGCTATCGACCATTAAGACGGGTGTTTAGCTTACTCCTAAGGGACTGTGGACGAGTTACTTCGCGGGTGCCGTCAGATCTTAACCGTTGGTTGATTGCGGACCGGAGTGTGACGAAATCCAAGTTCAGGTAGTAGCATGCGAATACGTTCGTATTGCCGGGGTCTTGGATCGATAAGCCATGAACCGGATCCTGAGGGATTCTGGTAAGTCTAGGTTGAGCAGCTTAGTAGAGTTATCTTGCGAAGTCTAATTTAAGACCTAGCATGTTGTGTTTATAATATTGTCATCCCATGGATTGTTCAGGGTTAGTGACATCATTAGGGTAGTGACTTATGAAGATTCTTTTACTTAACCATTTTGCCAGAAAGAGAGGAGTTGGTAGTAGGGGGCACCTTATGACCAACTCGTCCTTTGGGCCGACCTTAGGTGGTGTTATTGGGTTGTACCTTCCCGTCAAAGGGATACGTACGGTGCCTTCTCACGAGTTGGGAGCACGGGTTGCGTATCTCACACTGTTAATTCCTGAAGTGCCATGATAAGGCGGGCAGAGCTAGGGAGATGGACCCCAGAACATCGTTGGGTCCTTGACCAGGGAGAGCGAACAGGCCATAGATCACGGTCTATAAGTTATAGGTGACACAGGATAGGCTTTATGCTATACGGCGCTTGGGAGACCCTGTGTTCGTCTGGTTTTTTAGTGAGGTCCGGTGTACCGGGTAGTAGTGGCAAACATAGACACCATGAGCGTACTGCATTGGTGGGACTTGACCACGTTTGCAACCTCATCAGTCATGTAGTATCTGTCAGGAAGAGGTTGTGTACAATTAGAAATTCATAACGCGGGTTTAAATCCCTATATTTGGAGAGACGGCTTTAGATGGGGCATATGTAGTATGGGATGCATACTGTTCCGGAGACTTGCTTGCATTAGAATAAGAGCATCATTGTATTGGTAATTTTGCATTAGAGTTAAGTCATAACATACACTGACACATGAATTATATGCACATGTGTCTTTTCCATTCGAGATGAATTGCGAGTGTGATAGTTGAAGTAAATTAATAACCAAGCTATGGGCTTGGGATGTGAATTGATATTACCCAAGTTGGTCTTGGGATGTGCGGTGATTATTACCCAAGCTATCGGCTTGGCATGTGATATGTTATTGCCAAACTATGTTGGGATATGGGGTATATTGTGATAAAATGCAGGTAAATGGTAAGGTGCAATGAGATGTTATGTTGGACATGAATGAATGGGGTAGTATGAGAATGAAGGCATATGTCTATGATGTGATACGTGATATAAGGAAATAAAATCAATATTGTATTATGAGAGCGGTTATTCAAATGGTTACTAAATATAAGTATGTTATGAGCGGGTATAGATATACATACAGGTGATGACTCAAAGAGTAATTGATGTGAAATCTCATTTGTGATGTTTACATGTTCAGATGTCAAGTAAGATTTGTTTATCTTGGTAATTGTAAGTTCGTTATGTTTTTACCTGTAAGTTTAATTTATTTACTTATTTTATAAATTATACTCACACCAGAAATGGCTAACCCCTTAGTGTTTGGGGGTTAGGGAGTCCCTGGAGCACCCTAGGTTCCTATTGTTACAGGTCCTCAGCAGTGCAGAGGTGAGGTTTAGGTACAGGTTTCTGAGGAGTGGAGCTCCAGTTTACAAATTTGTTGTTATGGTTTAATTATAAATAGTAAAGGTTTAATGCTTTAAATTGTATTTTTGATGTATAAGTATGTGGACGATGATGCAGAGTATATTGTGAGGTGGCATGATATGGTTTGACCCGTACCCATCTCGTTGTGGAGTACCGGGCGCTGTAGTATGTTTTTACAAATTATTTTCTAAAAACTTACTGTGTTTTCAAAAGAATTTATGATTTTTAATTGATAATTGATATACCGTTATGAGTTTGGCCCCCAGAGCATATATATATATTGCCTGTGTGATGATGCTCATTTTGGCCTGGGGAGCCCGTGATATTATTGCCTGTGATGTGAGCTACGGAATTTAAAGCAGAATTCCGTAAGCTTTTTGTGTTTTGGGGCAAAAATTACAAGGGAGACTCTGCCCAAATTTTCTTTGAAACATAACTATTTTAGTTTATGTTTAAAGTGATATAGAAATTGGAAGAATTGATTTTGAAGTCAAGAAGAAAAGAAAAGGGGCAGGCGTTACAGTTTGGTATTACAAACTGATATTTGTAATTACTGCGTAGAAACTCTGTGTTGAAGAAAAGTTTTTAAATTTTCCAGGTTTTTTTCTATGTATCGTGACTAATTGAAGGAAAGATCTTGGCATGTGTCACGGTTTTCCAGTTACGTGGAAACCATGGCGCTACAGTGTACCACTCTGCTCTCGTTCGGATTCGACGAGCTTCTTTAGGGTCTTCGGGAAGGAACCCGTCCCTGAGGAACTCTATCAAAGGCTTCATCCAGTTGTCCTGGAGTTGGACGGGCAGCGACTCCATCGAGTCGAGAGCTTCTTCTTCTATGCTCGGTCTTAGGAGTATGTCGATTAGGATGGTCTGCTCGAGACCCTGAAAGGGAGGAGGAGGCCAATTTGGAGAGGTCATCTGCTTGGGAGTTTTCTTCTCTAGGGATCCGCTGAATTTGTTCCTCTTCAAATGAAGCCATGAGACCTTGGACCTTGGTCAGGTACTTAGCCATTCGGTCGTCTCGCACCTCGTACTCTCCTAAGACCTAATTCACGACCAGTTGCGAATCACTGAATATTCGGAGACGTTGTGCCCTGCCTTGCGTGCCATACCCAGGCCGACTATAAGGGCTTCATACTCAGCTTCGTTGTTGGAGGCCTTAAATTTGATGCAGAGGGAGTACTCGAGAACGAAGTCATCTAGGCCTGCCAGAATGACCCCGGCTCTGCTCCTTTCGGTGCAAGAGGATCCGTCTACATATACTGTCCAGATGGTATGCCCGTTTGCTACTTGACTAACCTTCGGGATGGTGCTCTCAACAATAAATTCAGCTAAGGCTTAAGCCTTGATTGCGGTCCAAGGCTGGTAAGATATGTAATGTTGACTCAGCTCGATCGACCACTTCATCAGACGCTCGGAGGTCTCGGGTTTGTGTAGGACTTGCTTAAGCGGCTTGTCGGTGAGAACGACCACCGAGTGGGATTGAAATAAGGGCGGAGCTTCCTAGCTGCCATAACCAAGGCATATGCTATCTTCTTTAATCTCAGATAGCGGAGCTCGGTATCTCTGAGAACCTTGCTCACATAATAGATCGGCTTCTGAGCCTTGTCTTCTTCCCTTACTAGGACAGCACTGAAAGTTTGCTCGGAGGCAGCTAGGTAAAGGTAGAGTGTTTTCCCAGGGATAGGCTTGCTGAGGAGAGGGGGGTTGACCAGATAGGCCTTCAGTTGATCGAATGATTCTTGCTGCTGTTGGCCCCAATCGAAGCCCTTAGCCCCCCTGAGGCCTTTAAAGAAAGGAAGACACTTCTCTCCTGACTTAGATAGAAAGAGCCCTATGGCGGCGAGGCGTCCTGTAAGCTTTTGAACCTCTTTCATACTTGTAGGAGGGGACATATCCAGTATGGCTTTGATCTTTTCGACAATCCCCCTCTGACTGACCACGAAGCCTAGGAACTTACCGGATGAGACCCCGAATGCACACTTGTTTGGGTTAAGTCTCATATCATGCTTCCTCAACACGTCGAAGGCTTTTTGCAGGTCGGCGGCATGGTCGGACCTGTGAATACTTTTCACTAGCATATCATCGACGAACACTTCCATGTTTTGGCAGATCTGATTCTGGAAGACCTTGTTGACGAGGTGCTGGTAGGTGGCACCAGCATTTTTGAGACCGAAGGGCATCACTCGGTAGCAATAGAGACCTTAATCAGTGACGAAGGAGGTTTTCTGGATGTTCGGGGGGAACATTCTGATCTGGTTGTATCCGGAGAAGGGATCCATGAAGCTCAGAAGCTCATGACCCAAAGTAGCGTCGATTAAGGTATCTACGTTGGGGAGAGGGAAACGATCCTTGGGGCATGCCTTGTTCAAATCCATGAAGTCAATGCAAATCCTCCAACTCTTGTTGGCCTTCTTGACCATAACAACATTAGAGAGCCATTCGGAATAATTGACTTCTTGTATGAACCGGGCTTTGAGGAGCTTGTCCACTTCTTCCTTTATGGCTTGCTGGCGCTCGGGGGCAAATTTGCTCCTCTTCTGCTGAACCGATTTGGACCACGGAGCAACGCTTAGGTGGTGGACGAGGAGTTCCTCGGAAATTCCTCGCATATCGGCAGCCGACCAAGCAAAGAGGTCATGGTTCTTCCTGATGCATTGGACTATATCGGAACAGAGGGCAGAGGGGAGGGTCTTGCTGATGAAGAACTTGCAGTTCGGATCCTGCTCGGAAAAAAGCACTTCCTCCAGCTCGTCTACTGGTTCGGACATAGGTTGGGCGTTCCCCTGGGGAATCTCTAGAGTCTTGAGGAAGAGGACAGGTCCCTCGGTGGAGGTCATGTAACACTTGCTAGCCATCTCTTGACTACCCCTTACTTCCCCTACACCTGACTTGGTAGGGAACTTCATTTTAAGATGATAAACCGATGGGACGGCCTCTAAAGCAGCTAGGCCAGGTCGGCCTAGAATCACATTGTAAGCAGTTGGGATGTCGACGACCATGAAATCCATTGGCTCCGTCCGGATAGTAGGAGTTTTGCCAGCGGTTACGTCGAGGGTTATTACCCCTTCGATAGTCACTGGCACTCCCGTGAACCCATGGAGAGTGTAGCCGGCGGGCTTGAGCCTGTCCCGCGATAACTTGTGTCCTCGGAAGGCCGCCAGGAAGAGGGTGTTGATAGAGCCACCATTGTCCACTAGAACCCTCCCCACTTTGAAGTTGGCAATGTAGAGGTTGATTACTAGTGCATCACAATGGGATGTTCATACACCCTCCAGGTCTTCCTTCAAGAAAGTGACCGGGACTCCGAGGCCTTTGGGAGGGGGTATGCCGCACACCGGGTTGACTTCCCTAATAAAAGCCATTCGAGAAGAATTGGAGGTTCCTTCCATTGGGCCTCCATGGATGAGGTGCAAGATGCATTCCTCTTCGAACTCGGGAGTCTTGTCGCGCCTCTCGGGACGCTTATTAGCCCCCCGGGGGGAGGAGGAAGATCCATACGGTCCTTTCTCACGAACTTAGACAGCTGCCCTCTCTGGATGAGGGCTTCAATTTCATTCTTCAGAGCCCGACAGTCGTTGGTGTCATGGCCGTGGTCTCGATGATATCGGCACCACATGTCTTTGTCCCTCTTCTTGCTGGGGGTATTCATCATCAGGACAGGAGGTAGAACTCCTTCCTTCTCGACCTCCATTAGAATAGTGGAAATGTTGGCGTTAAGAGGGGTAAACTTCTCGAATCTGGGAGGCGGGCGGCGCTGGCCCCCGTGTCCTTCTGGAGCTTCTTAGCTCCCTCTTCTTCAGCTGCATTTCTCTTGGTCCCGGAGGAAGACCCCTCAAAAGTTGGGCGATGTTCAGCTTCCTCAGCCCGGATATATTTCTCGCTTCTGAGAAGAAGGTCAGAGAAGTTTTGCGGGGACTTTTTGGCTAGGGAGGACCGAAGGCTTGAGTTGAGGACATTTGACTGGAAGGCTGCTGCAGCAACCGATTGGTCAAGGGAGGCAATAGATCTAGCTTCCGCGGTAAACCGCTTCACATAATCTTTCAGCTTCTCGCCCTTCTTCTGACTGAGGTAGAGTAGCAAGATACTAGTCTTCTCGGTGCGACGGCTACTTACGAAGTGGGTGATGAAGAGGGTTTCAAATTGTTCAAAAGAGAAGATGGAGGAGAGGGCGAGGCAAGAGTACCATTCCCGAGCCGGACCTTTGAGAGTAGCTGGGAAGGTCTTGCATAGTAGAGCATCGGAAGCCTGGTGGATCATCATGAGAGTTTTGAAACTCTCGATGTGATCCACGGGGTTGGACTCCCGAGTATATGTTTCAAACTACCGGGACTTGAAGTTTGGTGGAACGGGTGCTTCCATGATAGTTCGGGAGAAAGGAGGTCAGCTTGGACGGAGGGTCCTTCCTCTCAGCTCCTCTTCCCTGTCTAGTTGGTCGAGGTTCCTCTCCATCTCGTGGAGACGGCGATAGACAGCATCATCCCTTCTACGGTAGCCAAGTGAGTCTCTGGACTCGTTTTCTTGCGAAGGGGAGTGGGGGCTACGGCGACGGTAGCTCAGGGAATGACGAGGACTAGGGATATGATGGCGGTAGCTCGGAGCTTGAGGAGGAGTTAGGGACCGATGGCAAGGACTTTGGACCAGAGGAGGAGTGGAGACCCTCTGAGCATTGTTGTTGTGCTCTGGTCGGAGGTTGATGGCTTGCAAGATTGTGGCTTGGAATTGTTGGAATTCGGCTCGGGTGATAGGCTCCTTATCGTCCCTCGGGGTTGCCAACCAGCGGGAGAGTGATGCCTTCTTCGATGGTACTCAGGGGACTCTCTTCGCCTTCAGTGTGGAGGGGACCTCCTGTGGTCGCGGCGATGAGGAGATCGCTCATTTGGACGTTCCGGGCTGGGGCTCCCTCACGGGCCTGCCTTTCATCCAAACGGTGGTGAAGGTTCTCTTCTTTCTGCCAGTTGATGAGGATATTGCGGAGGTCTTCGGAAGGCTAGGGGTTGTGAGATGCCATTGAATCGGTAGAAGGGTTGTGCACGGAGACGTGATCACGGTGAAGAGGTTGCTTCTGATGGTTGGGACGAGAGGCCCCTGCACCGGCATTCTGGGGCCCGACTTGACCCCGCGGGGGCTGAAGGTTCTGAAGAGGAGGCTGCTCCTGCTACCGGGGCTGATCAGGCTGAGGTGGGAGTTGTCCCTGCTGCTGGACGGTTTGGAAGGGAGCCTCCTGTTGGGGTTGAGGAGGAGTGGGTCCACGGTTGGACCCTTTGGATCTCAGTTTCCTTGGAGGCATGGCTGGAGGAGATCTCAACCGATAGAAGAGGATGGATTGCTATTCGTCGTTCCCACAGACGGCACCAATCTGTTGCCACTGAAATCGATGTGGGGTCAAATAGATAGATTTGTGGACTCTTTGGGTTGTTGAATAGCTAAACCTGAAACCTTTCTGCCGGAGTTTGACCGTGATCTCTCGCTGTTAACCTGCAAAAAGTGTGAAACACCGGGGTTAATTCCGGCGACGCACCCTCCAACACTCAAGTCAGTAATTAGAAAGATTATGAATGAGCTTTCACTGGCGAAAGATTGATTACCTATTAACAGTAGGGAATGGGGGGTATTTATAGCTGCCATATGGACCAGTTTCGGGATAAGATCAAATCCCTACTTCCCAGTGAATGGATAGAGTGAATCAGGGCCGTTGATTAAGTATAATCATAAACCCTAATTCTATCCAGCTGAACTGGGTTTCTTGCGGGTTGGAACCCGCAACTAGTTGAGGCGGATCCGTTCGTGGGCTATTGGGTCTATGGAGAAAAGACCCAGTGCCCATTTCTGGCCCGTCTGTAGGTGAAATTACCATTTTACCCCTGAGCTTTAAGATTCATGCCCAATTTGGACGGTTTTGATTTAACTCTATTTTTAGCCATAACACTTATCTATTGTATCCGACCGAGATGCGCGATTCACCAAGCATTTCTGGAAAAGTCTTTAGGCAGCTTTGGGGACGAAGACCGATTTCAGTACTGCCATCCATTCTCAAACTGTTGGGCAGACTGAGAGGGTCAGCTGGGTACTATAAGATATGCTAAGGTGTTGTGTGTTGGACTTTGGCGGCAGTTGGGAGAGGCATTTGGCTATAGTGGAATTTGCCTACAACAACAGTTTCCAGGCAAGTATCGGTATGGCACTGTCACGCCTCGCTTCCCAAAAGAGAATACGGAATACGGATATGTGACTAAGCCCAACGAATGATTTTCATCATCCATAAGCTGTCAGGATATTTATAATATTTCACAGGAATAATCAGAGTCGGAATCAAAAAAAGTCAACCAAGCATGCACATATGAATCAAAATATCAACAAGAATACTTGAAACTAAACATATTATAATCTCAAATAACCCAGATTTGAATAAGTCAAATATCCCGGGTCACATTGCCCAAATACAAAATAGATCCAAGTACAGATACAATTGTTCAAAATAAGAAACAAGAAAAGAAATTTCTAAACTCCAGTAACTAGAATCTCATATCACATACACCATCTAGCACCTGATCTCCAAAATCTGCAATTTAACAATTTCATGAAGAGGAAAAAGAAAACAAACTCCCGTCAATGCAAGTTATGGGCCGCTTGTAGTGCAGGATACAAGTACATGGGAAAAGATAAATAATAGCAAGGAATAAGCATGATAACAAAATATAACAACTAGCATGGCAAGATGAACAAGTACAAGTGGCATGTATCAAGTGTCAAGTGAACAAGTATCAGGTATCATGTATCAAGTACAAGGAATTAAGTATCAAGTATCATGTTCAAGTGTCATGGTCAAGTCTTGTAGTTATTACTATCTAGGTAGCATTTCATGCATCCTGGTTTTTACTACATGGTTGCTACATTCAAACAAGTTGCGTTTAGATTTCGTAAGGGATTCTATAGGGCCGTGTACTCGGAGACAAGTAATCCAAATCATATATCAAATTCCAAATTAACCATATCACGTACCAAATTCCAAATAATCCAAATCATATACCAAATTCCAAATAATCCAAATCATATACCAAATTCCAAATGTGGGAAACACGGGCTCCCTTCCGAGTACACTTTTCTATACTATCCACTACTAGATCTTTCCCTTAACCCCAGCTTGTTACTTTTTATTACAAAATACACATGATCACGAGATAACGAGAAATAAATTGGGACAAGACAAGGATGTATCAAGAGCTCATGTGATGCAAGGAAAATGTTCCAGATCACAAAATACAAAAAACAACATGCAAATATTTAAACATGGCAAAATATCAATTCGGGACATCAAGACGTTGCTGCACCAAAACTGAGATTCCCGCTACCACGGAAATGCAAATCTAGATCCATTAGAAAATCTAGAAAATAGACTCTCGACCGAATCCAGCAAGCATATATAACTTATAAAGTATTTCACAAAAGCATAACTCAAAACTGAATTGAAACCAGAAAACATATTCAGTCAGAAATCAGAATATTGTATTCAAGGTCAGGAAAACCACATGAAAACTCATGAATTAAATCCACGAAATTTTTTGAGGTATTTCCTTATAAGTGTAGTAACAGAAAATCAAGTTTCATAATTTTCCAACAAAAATAGAGTAGTCAAGTAAAATCAGAAAACAAACAAGGCACGACAGTTTTGTAAATCTGAAATTACAAACACTGTAGTATGAAAATAGTAATATCTCACAAAATATAAATTGAAATCCAAATCCGCCAAAAGGGTGATAAAGTAGATACAGTAGGCTAAATTTCATATTCAGAAATATTTTAGAAACAACAAGTAGAATTGGGTCGAAAATTAGGTTCTTTACTAAACAGTAGTAAAATTCTGCATGTAAAACTTTATTTGTGAGCATGAAAATGTTTGTAAAAATCCTCAAATAAATTCACCAAAATTCTGGGTAAACTCCAATCAAGTCGATAAGTACTAAGTAAAATTTTAGATCAAAACAATGATTTTAACACCAGAATAAAAAAATATTACTCTTTAGATTTCATAGAAAACGCAGTCTGGAAATCTTTATACACCTCAGTAGTAAAATAGGTATAACTCACAAACCGTAAAATGAAACTGAGATCCGTCAAAAGGGTTGGAAAATAGACAAAATTCTCTAAAGTTCATGTTCACAAAATATTTTCAAATACTGACCTTAATAGGGTCTAAAATATTGATCAAGACAGTAAAATCCAGCAAAACTGAAAATACCTCATATGCACAAAATCCACTAGTTCACATAGAACTCATCCAAAACATAACCAAATGCGAAATAGAGTATACTAGATGTCCAAGCAACATGATAGAGGGTACTTCACAAGTCCACAACAAGTCTACCACGAATAACATGAACGAGCACATGATAACACATGAACAACATGCATATATGCAACAAGATGTGGTCAATCCTAGGTTATATCATGTCATGTATGTCGTGAGGCATCTATTATCAAATCATCACTATAAAGACAATATCAATAAGGTGTTTCACACACAAATTGTCTCTAGAATCCAACTACACTACAGGCGGTGTTTAGTATTTGTATTACACAAAGAAAAGAATACAAGTTACTTGCCTGAGAGACGACGATGAAAACAACGAAGCAAGAGCAAGAATAATGGGAACGGATTCCTGGGTAATGAACACGACGAACAGATCGAACAAACCATACGAACCACGAGCAAATCACGAACCCAACAATGAACACAATAACGAGCACAAGAACGAAGAACACAAGAGCCCAAAAATGAGCACAACTCACGAGCACACAACCAATGGGCAACGAACACAAACCCACGAACACACGAATGCACGACAGTGAACCAACAACACCCGCACACCAGAGGAGTAGTGGTAGGGTGCACAACAGCGAGGGCAGAGGCTGCAGGTGGCTGCCGTCGTCGCTGCAGTTGCTGTGATCGCTACGGTTGGAACGAAGTAGCGCAAGGGACATCGGGGAGGTGCTCAGGTCTGTTGCGGTGCGTCGGATGAAGTGGATCGCGGTGTAGGGGAGAGGCAGAGATAGGGAGGAGAAAGGGAAGGCTTGGAGCTGCTAGGGAGGAGCCAGGGAGACGGGGACTGCACCGAGGTTGGGGTCTGCACAGGGGGGTGGTGCAGCTGTCGCCCAGGCTGCAGTTGGCCTCAGAAAGAGGAGGAGACCAAGGGGCGCATTGGGTGGCTAAGGAGTCGGTAGGAGCGGTGACTGGGCACGCCGGAGATGAGCGGGAGAACGGAGGCGCGACTGGCTGTCGACGGCGGTGAGAGGATGGCATGCACAAAGAGGGTGCGATGCACGGGAGGATGAGGGAGAGAGGAAGACGAAGCAAGAGGATGGGAACCAACAGGATATATATAGAGTTGGGATTAGGGTTAAGTGTAGAAGATGACGGTGGAACAGGTGAGTAGGGGAAACCGGGTTTCGGGTAGGTTATAAACAGGGTATAAGGTTAAGTACAATGGGTTTAAATGGGTTTAGAGTATGGATAATGGGTAGTTGTAATAGTAGGTTTAAAAGGGTATTAGGCTTAATGGGTTTTAGAAAAAGAAATCCAATAAGGAAAATGAGATAACCAATAAAAGAAAAATAACACTTTTAATAAAATGTAACTTGTATTATAGTAGTGAATTAATTTGAAATAATTACAAATACAATTAGTAAATAGAAGTGGATTTTTAATAACCAATATAAAGTAACAATAATAACAATAATACTAATAACAATAATAATAATAAGAAAATGATAAAAATAATAACAGTATTAGTAATAATAATAGAAATCAAAGTAATAATAACAAAAATAAGATTTGCATTACAATATAAATCATAGAAAATAGTTACAATAAAATTATTGATCAAAAACAGATTTCGATAGGAAATCCAACAATACATTTTGAAATAATAATTTGAAAACCGAAAAAAAATTTTGCAAAAATTTTAAATACAGAAAATACACAAATATATGTTTTTGGGAAAACAAGGGTTACAGGCACCGTATGAGGCTCTATATGGAAGAAAGTGCAGAACACCGGGGTGTTGGTATGAAGTACGAGAACGACAAATGTATGGACCGGAGATTGTGTAACAGACCTCAGAAAAGATCGAGTTGATTAGGAAGAGGTTAGTTGACGCGCAGAGAAGGTAGAAAAGTTATGCTGACAACCGGTGGAGAGATCTGGAATTCGAAGAAGGTGAATTTGTTTTCCTGAAGGTGTCTCCAACCAATGGAGTGATTTTGTTTGGAAGAGGAGGGAAATTAGCCCCAAGATACATAGTTCCTTATAAGATATTTAACAGAATTGGGAAGACGACTTATCGATTAGAACTACCGGAAGAGTTAGCCCAAGTACAAAATGTCTTCCATGTGTCTATGTTACGAGGCTATATTCCGGATCCGAGACATCATTTGCTCGAAGTGCAAGAAGGTCAGTAGTTGGATTTGAGCTACACTGAACATCCAGTTGAGTTGTAGATCGGCGGGAGAAAGTCTTGAGGAATAAGAATATACCTACGGTCAAAGTGGTATGGAGAAACCAAATGGTTGAGGAGGCCACTTGGAAATCAGAGGAGAGGATGTTGAGAGATCACCCTGCACTTTTTAACTAAATCTGTAAATTTTTTCTTTCTTTTGTTTTCTCACTCTCTAAGTGTAGTTCCAAGGATGGAACTACTCAAAGGAGGGAGTGATGTAACATCCCGTAGTAATTTTAAAATAAAAATACATTTTTCATTTTTGCATGTGCAACACACATGCAATTTTATCTCATTTTTGTTCTAAAATTTTTCCTAAGTTATGCATAAGGTTTCTTTTATTTGTTTTATCTCATTTTGTTGTCCCTTCTTAATTAAAGTTCATAGGCCTAATAGATGAATTTAAATCCATTAGAAATAAAAAAAAATACTAAAAGCCCAACAAGAAGCCCACCAAATAAAATCCTACATTTATTTTCCTACACTTGTTTTGTAACATATCCCTATGGTGTAACTAAAAGAAATTAATTAATAAAATAAAAAGTGTGCATGAATGAAGTGACGTGGGGAACGTGGAGGCTCTGACTTGGTCCTTTGGAGTGTGGAGGTAGTGGGGAGTGAGAGTAAGGGGGGTGGTTTTATAACCACCTAATTACCTTATTTAATCAACCCCTAGGACATGATCATTTCCACATAATCCAAATCTTTTTTACTAATCTAACAGTGAGAAAGAGAAGCATAGCGCTAGGTGGCTTTTGGGAGAGAATATAGTACTTTTCGTTTCGATTTTTTTTGGCTAGCTTGTATGGGGTTTTTCGTAGTGCTTTTGAAGAGGATTTTTGCTTCTAGTAATCTACTATAAGGCGGGTGTCCCTTTTTATGTTCTAAATAGTATAGAAATCATGCCCAGGTGTTATCGTTGATTTTTGTTAGCTTAATGATTCTTATTAGTGAAATTTGATGCATGTTGTGGCGACAAATTGATAGTTGTAGAAAATCATGAAATTCATTGTATGTTAATGTGGTACTTATGAAATGATTGATAAGTTAGAAAGAATAAAATTTAATTAGAAGCACGTGTGAAATTGTTAGGCTCAAACTGATTGTTGCGTGCATTTTGTATTTTACAATTTGGTTAAAATTTGTGTATGGAATGTAGATAAAAAGAAAGTAAAAATTCGAGACAATTTTTGGGGCAAAAGGTAATCATGGTAGAACGAAGGAAAAGCCGAATTAAAGTGAGTAGAAAAATTATCTAGTTGAATTTTGCCTTATGATTCATATAAGAAAGAGAAAAGATTAATTTGTGAAGATGAAGAAAATTTTAATTCTTATGAATAAAAGTAGTAAGATAATAATTTTTTAGTTCTATTGATGCAAAATAACAGAATTTTGAAGAAAGGAATTACTTTTGCAAAGGAAATCAAGATGTATGTTTTTATGTTCAAAAGAATTGTTTATGTATATAAAATGAATATAAGTCTCTTAAATAATAATTAAAATGAGTAAAGAAGAAATTCTAGAATCTAGAACTATATTTTTATAATATCAATTTTGAGAAGAAGATGGAAAGTCGAAATTGTTGAAAATGTGGAAAGTGAGAATTTGTCGAAGAGTAACTACTTAATGAATTAAACCCTATACTAGTTGTGATCTGAGCTTCGGCTCAGTGGGTAGGCGCTTGGTCGCCTCTCTGTTGGTACTGGTTCGAGTATTGGGTCCGCCATTGTAGTAGAAAGTAATTTTTTCTAAAAATCCAGAGAAAGGGAGAGGTTAGATACATAAGGATATTAACCCCATAGTATATCAGGTGTGCCGCTTGGCTCGAGTGGCTAGTGGGGGCTGCTTAGCGCCTATGCTCGCCATGTGCTGCGAGAGGGGGGTCAGGAGTCTCGAGTTCGAGCCATGATGACATATTTTTTTTTAGTTCTTTTTTTTTAGTTCTAAAAATCTAGAAAAAATTATATAAATACTTTAAAATATTGGGGAACAACTAAAAATATTTTCTCACTATTTTAGATTATATGTTGGGATAATTTAATTTATATAAGGGTTTAGGATGTTGGGTTAATGGGTTAATGGGTTGTGAGTTTGCCGGCTAGGATCCAATAAGAGATGGGTTTGGGTTTAAATAAATAAATACAATTGGGTATTGGATTTGGGCTCAAAATCAAATCAATTAGAGAATAATAAAAATACCCAAGGCACAAAAATGAAATAGAGTGCACAAGAGTCGCAGGGTTCAACAGATGAAACAAAATTGATTGAAAGACTGCAATTGGGTTGAAGGAGAACATCAAAATTTATTATTTGAACAAAAGATTACAGAAATGAGAAGAGGAACGAATTACGAAAGAAAATCCAAAAAATCGGAAACAGGGGTTACAAATCCTACCCTCCTTACAAGAAGAATTTCATCCTCGAAATTCATTCAAGTGGTAGGTAGGGCAACCCCGAGAAACAAAAAAAACTACTCAAAGAGATGGGGGACTTCTTCCGAATTTCCTCCTCAAGTTCCCAAGTCAACTCACTGGGTGGGTGAGGATTCTAATAGACACGAACAAGCTTGATGACCTTATTTTTCAGGACTTTCTAACACTTGACCAAGATGGAGATTGGTTGGACTACAAATGATAAGGCTGGTCTCATAGACAACTCTGAGTAATCAAACACATGACTGACATCTCTGATGTACCTCTTGAGCTGGGAGACATGGAACACATCATGGAATCCAGACAAAGTCGAGGGCAGCATGAGCCTGTAAGCTACCTTGCCCACTCGCTCCACAATATCAAAGGGACCAATGAATCAGGGACTAAGCTTGCCCCCACCCCCAAAGTGGATAACACCTCTCCAAAGCAACACATTGAGGAACACATGATCACCTGCCTCAAACTCCAAAGGCCTTCGATGAAAATCTGCCCACTTCCTCTGCCACTCCTGAGTTGCCTGCAAGTAGTTCATGATCTGAGCCACAACATCAACTGTCATCGTGATCAATTCAGGCCCCAAAATTTTTCCTTCGCCAATGTTGTCCTAACAGACTGGTGATCTACATTTTTTACCATAGATCGCCTTGAACGGAGCTGCCTTGATGCTCGCTTGGTGACTGTTGTTGTATTGAAACTCAACCAAGTGTAGATGATCTTCCCAAGTGTAATGCCCCGAATTCCAAAATATGATAATTCGTAGCATAAAAAGGATCTTTACTTCATTTCGTATAATTTTACAACGAATTTTGAAAGTTTATTACATCAAGTTCTTTTACAACAACGCAGCAGAAAGTTAAATGAATTACAACATGATATAAATGTACTATTAAACTTCAGCAACTTAAAATGGAAAGTAATCTTCAGCATCAGTCATCTTTATATCTCTTTGCAAATCCAATGCCTACATTGAATACTGTGGGCACGTCAGTTACTTACAACTGACGCAATACTACACACGGCCATCCTCGCTATGCCATAATATAACGACTCACTTATTTTAGCATACACAAACTTGAATGTAAAACAAAGTGTGAAAAGTGACTATCCTAAACATGTCGGTGTATGTAATGCCTTAATGCCTAATGCAAATGTTTTACGCTAAGATGACACTAATGCATACTTGTTCAGATTCTATGCTTCCCATACTACATAGGTCCGAGGGCAAGAATCTACGTACTCAAAAATAAAGGGTTTAATCCCTCGCCATGACAACTACTTGGTAACAGAAACAAGCTTTAGACATCTCATGAGTACGGATCCCAACCCTGGAATCCATCGTCAAGCTATACGAAAGTCCTCATCGTGCGAACATCCCGTAAGGGTCGCTTCGGCCCAGTATGTACATATATAATGGTGAACTACCTCTCATCCACCCAACTATTCATGGTCCTTCGTAATTCGTTCCTCTTCTCATTTCTGTAATCTTTTGTTCAAATAATTAATTTTGATATTCTCCTTCCACCTAATTGCAGTCTTTCAATAAATTTTGTTTCATTTGTTGAACCCTGAGACTCTTGTGCACTCTATTTCATTTTTGTGCCATGGGTATTTTTATTATTCTCTAATTGATTTGATTTTGAGCCCAAATCCAATACCAAATTGTATTTATTTATTCAAACCCAAACCCATCTCTTATTGGATCATAAACCACAGACACACAACCCGTTAACCCATTAACCCAACATCTTAAACCCTTATATATATTAAATTATCCTAACCCTAATTAATCACCCTAATTAATTAACTAATCCCACTTCCCTGTCGCTCCTCTTCCCCTGTTTCGATCCCGAAGCCTCTCAACCTCGTTGCCTCATCGCCACCACTCCGAAGCTCCACCTCATCCTATCATCACCACCCTCATCGACATCCCTACCTCCGAAACCCGTCCACCGTCGAACTCCACCACCTGCCACTACCTTCGTCCTCCTCCCATCACCGCTCGACTCACCTTCGCTCTGAAACCCTACCACGATCGACTCCACCACTGCCTGCTGCCATCGTCGACCACCATCCCACTGTCGACCCTAGCCATTACTGCACCCATCTCCATTGCCGCCATCACCAACCACTCCCCCATCGCTGCATCCCGACCATCGCAACCACCTCGTCGTCCATCGCAGTCCACCGCAACCAGTCCTCGACCATCCCACGTTGCCATCCTCCTTCCCCATCGACTGTCACCCTCGCTACCGACGTCCAACACCCACACAAGGGTCAACACCATTTTCGTTTGCTATTCTTGCCATTGTCGTTTGTTGTTCTTACCGTTGTCGTTTGTTGTTCTTGTAGTTGCCATTGTTGTTCTTGTTGTTGCTGTGTTGCACGTGTGTGCTGCCGTACGTAGTTGTACATGATGCTCATCCGTCGTTTACACGTGATGCGTCTATTTCGTAGTTTGAACGTGTATTGTTGCCGTCGGGACTCTCATTCCATTATTCTTCCATATTCGAAATAATCGTCAAAAGGAAAGCTCTCTTGAACTATCTTGTTTTTCTAGTTCAAGAATTTCTTTCGATCCCCCCAAGTAGCTCATTATTTCATTCATCATATCTCTTTTGTTTGTTACCCTTCAAAGGGGTTATTACGGATTCATCGGCAAAATCAAGTAATAATCTTCTTTTCGTGTCGTTTCCCTTGACTTAAACCCAAGCCCTTTTACACGTCGTCATATGCACACACTACTTGAATACAATTAGAGACATGATTATAGGAAATGATAATTGGATACTTCTCGATTGGGTGTGTGGTTGTATTGAGATTCATGAATTTGCATGACATGATTCTTATAATCTCGCTATTCAATGGTAGAATTTCATCCTAATAATTCATTAGAAATTTTGTTAATTAATTTGCATGAACTTGTATGCTTGCGTAGTTAAATTATTGCAAATTAACATCAATTTGCATTATGCCTATGTTGCATTAAGTTTTTGAATCAGTTGTTGTAATAGTTATGTACCTACCATTTTCGTTCTTTTCATTTTTTTCTTTATTGTAAAATTTTATTTGCATTTGAATAAAATACTCTATTTCCTATGATCATCTTAACTAAATTTTGTTCAAGAATTACTCTTGTTCTTTTTGTTGAGCTATTTTCTTGTTGATCCTATTTCTATTTGATTGTGAGTATTTTATTTGAACTCTATTATCTTTTAATCCATCTCTTTTTGAACCCAAAACCCAATTGCAATTGTTTCCCGACCCAAACACATTATTATTGGATCATAGCCCACTAACCCAACAACCTAATTGTATCCTATAAATACAACCCTATTGCAAACCCTAAAAACACAAAAATACAAACCCTACACCTAGTTGTCTCTCTCTCACTTTCCTCTCTCTTTCGTCAGCTGCCTACCCTTATTTCTTGCCAACCGTTAGCACCCTCCAGCGTCCTCCCTGCACCTCCGGCGACCCACCAGTGCCGCCAACCACGCGCTACCATTCGCGATGCCCAGCGAGCCCTAATCCCGAAGACCGTGGCTACTTCTCTGTTTCCTCGACGACAGTAGACCCCCGATGCCCCACTCGATGCCTCCAGTCGGTGCGCCAGCTCGAGCCAAGTTGCCATCGACTTTACTGCCCTCTTTCTTTCAGTTGCTGTGTAGGATTCTTGTGCACGTAGTGTGCACGTATCATTGCGGTTTGTGGGCTCGTTGCTCCGGGATTCTCATCCCGTTATTCTTGGTATTCGAATTTATCGTCTATAAGGAAAATTACTTTTCCTCTCAAATTGAATCTTGCATCAAATTCAAGTTTTTATTGAAATTCTTGGAAGTAGATCCAATTGTTCCTCGTATCGTATATTGTTGTTCCCTTTCGTTGAGTATATTGAGGGTTTACACGAGCTAACCTAAATGTTCTCCACTTCGTGCCTTGGTTGACTCTAAAGATCAAATCTTTCATGCATCCAAGTAGTATTGAAAATAGGATTTGTTCATATAAACATCACATAAAGATACTATCGTAGAATCGAATACTAGGTTGATTGCTTGGATAATTGATTGATGAATTGTGTGGTTAGCTTAGTGTAGGTGTATTTTCTTGATGATGTTTACCATGCTATTAATTCTTATTATTAAGTTTATTGACTAATTGAAGTGAAACCCATCATGTTAGATCGCTTTATTTCATCAAAATTATTGAAAATCTATATGTTACTTCTAGTCTTGATTTTGCCTGATACTTTAGACCCAGTAATTGATCTCAAAATAAATAAAATTTTGAATAAGAGTTGTATCCCTATGTCTCTAGTTTCCAGAACATCTAAGATCTTTAAATTCAGAGTTGTATTGCAAAAGTTATGATGATTTTACTATTGCTGTGTTTTATTTACAAAATTTCAGATTCATGTATGTGTTCATGTTTAAACTATTAAAAAACTAAATTAATGTTAGAATAATGCCCTAATAATTTTCAGAATGATAGTGAACATGTTTACGATTCTAAAGAATATTTTTAATGAATTTATAATTGAGTTTTCGCTGATTCTAAAGATATAACAACTTGATGTCGATTTTCTATCTGAACATGTAATCTGTAAACAATGATGTGTTGACCTAGCTACTGTTGTCGAATTTTGTATTTTAAATATGCATTGAAATCGTGTGGAAGTCTAGTTTCCAAAACTTCTTATAGTTTCAGTTTTCGATTTCTGTAGCAATAGAAAAACTGATTTTTGTACAGTGACCTCTTGCTGTCCTAGAAATTCATTTCCAGATTTTATTAATATAAGTATATATATATATCATTGTATTGCATGAATTGAAGTGTATATATTGCGTTGCATGATCTTAATGAGCTACTGTCATCATTTTATTTGTCCCACCCAAATTTGTCATCCTATTGTTCCTCTATTGTTACCGTCGTTCATCTCAAGTCTTTAAATTGCATGATATATTGTTGCATTGATGAAATAATTAACAAGTCGGGGTTTAATGGATTGACTTGGGTAGTGAATAGTATAGTGACTGTGTCGGTCAGTGTTTTATCGATTGATTGTTTTTTTTATTTTTTTGAGGAAAAGGTAGAGTATGGCCACCCTGTTTCATTAATAAGAGATTAATAAAAAAATCTTAGAATACTGATCCAGGTACAAGGTACTATGATCAAACAAAAGTACATAACTCCACCCCAAACATAGTGGTGGGACAAAAGACTACCATATTGACCACAACATAAAAGCGTCAAAAACAAACAAAATGCATGCGTTACATAGAATATCTCTCCTCAATAAGCCATGGGGCGGTGAGAATCAATCACTCGAAAGAAGCCAAGCTAGGAGTTAATCGATCGTCGGTCCGATCTCGACTTCCTCGTCATCGAAATCCTCAACCTGGAACACGCTTGCTATCCTTTGTCTGGGACCTGCTCCGTTGCTAGTCTTCGCGAATTTGCCCGCCGCAGCAATCGCCAGATAATCATCCAGGGACTCCTCATTGGGGGGATTTTATCGATTGATTGTTGGAGTGCTGACTACAATATCCCAATATTTCGTGTATCGTATCAGTGTATCAGTGAATCATTATCGTGCAACAATATTGTTATCATATTAGTGATTATCGTATTGACACATGATCTATAGAATTCACCATTAGAGTCTAAACGAAATTGATTGTATGCATCGAACCTGTGGTATGGAACATATGGGACATAGTAGTACTTGCATTAGTTAGGATTAAAAATTAGTAGACTTAAAATTTGACACAACATCGACATTGGATATTATACATCATTGTTCCTATTGATATCGAATATTGTGTAAGAGGTATTGACATCGACCATCGTTCATTATTATCGAATATTGAATCATTGTTTATAACCATTGCATCGATTACCATGATTGATTATTGCTATCGTCCCATGTTATTAATTCCTATTGATCCATTGAATTCATTCTTGTATCATTATTCCATTGTTTCTTTGCTTTCTCTACTTGTTGTCCATGACTTGCTCTAAGGACAACTTTTCTCCTCTTTTTTGATGAAGTATTCACAGGTAATCATGGAGAATTACCTACTGAAATTGGAGAACAAGCTTTCTATAGATTTATGCTTTCTAGTTGAATGTTGTTTTATTGGAGCTATTGTATTGAGACTTATTATTATTGTGCTTGGATTTATTATTGTATTGGGCTTATGACCCGGATATTATTATTTGTTTCCAAATGTTGGATTATTGTATTTGAATATTTCATATAGTCTTATTCCTAGTATTATTGTTCATATGGTTATTATTATTGCCTGTGCAATTGTTTTGTATTGTTATTATTGTTGAGTTGAATGTGTAAACAACTTATGAATGACACAAGTCATTCGCTGGGCCAATGTCACGTGCTTGTGCTTCGTATTTTTGCGAAGCAGGGCGTGACAAGTTTTTTAGTGGTATCAGAGCCCAGGTTTGGATAATATATCAGTCAAACATGACTAACATATGCAGGTTTGGCTTTGAGTGATATATTAGTCAAATTTGGGTTTACCGGTTTGACTCAACAGTTTGTGCAATACAGTAATCACATGGATAATTGATAACCAACTTCTGATCTGGACGCTAACCAATTGATTTTTATTGCAGACCATGGTTAGGAAAGGTGCTTCATCTTCCCGAGCTGGGGATGATCAGTCTGATGAGCCCACTATTGGACAGATGATGCAGATGCAGCATAAGCACAATGAACTGATGATGCGGATGCAGCAGGAACATAATGAACTGATGAAGGCGGCTTTTGAAGCTACTAACAGGGAACCTGTTGTACCGGCACCCGGATTGCTGCCGCTGAGACATGGTAATGTGGCAGATTTTATGAGGCTCCATCCAGATAAGTTCTCGGGCACTGAGGGTCCATTTGAAACCGAGCAATGGCTTATCAGAACTGAGCAGCTATTGAATGCAGTACGGATAGCAGATGTCGACCGTGTGGATGTTGTGAGCATCCAACTTGTTGATCTTTCCATCTTCACTAAGAGCTTCCTCGCGAAGTTCTTCCCTAATGCCACCAAGAATGAAATGGAACGACAGTTTGTCTCATTAACTCAGGTTCTTCAGATGGTGTTTAATCATGGTTTTTTGTTGTTACTTCATAAAGTACTGACGTTAAACTAAAGACTGTCTTGAATCAGGGAAATCTGACCGTGGACAAGTATGCTGCGGAATTCACCCGACTAAGTCGTTTTACTACTTCCATGGTGGCGAATGAAGAAGATAGAGGCCGTCGTTTTTTGTTGGGCTTGGATATTGAGATTCAGGATTGTCTTGCTGTCCTGTGACTTCGTTTTTATGCTAATATCCTCGATGTTGCTAGAATTCAAGAACAGACTAGTACGAGGAAGCGTGCCATTCAGTGGTCTATTCCGCACCCTGTTGCTGCCAGGCCTTCTAGAGGGCCTATTAGGAGGCCTGTTCCGATCCTTTCTACTAGGGCATTGCCATACCCACCTGCTATTCAGAGGTCGGGTCTGATCTGTTCGCACTGTCTGAAAACTAGGCATTTCTGCCAAGATTGTAGGATAGAAAATCACATGTGCCTTCTGTATGGAGGCAATGATCACATGGTTCTTGATTGCCCTAAGTCGAGATCCCTTGCACCAGTTGGAGGATCCTCTCCGTAGGGAGCTCTTGCTCCGTCATGGCGGACCACCACTCCACACTCAGAGGAAGACTTTTTATTAAAGGAGAGCAGCTCCTAGTGGTAATCTTCCTGCAGGTCGTGCCTACATCCTAACTACGCAGGATGCTGAAACTGCCTTGGGCGTTGTTGCAGGTATATCTAGTTGTGTTTATTTGGATTTTATTTTCATTCTTCCTTGGTATAATGTTATTCTATTTTTGTTGTATTATCATGCTATCCTTCCATTCATGTCTGTTTCCTGCATTTTGCTTCTGCATATTGTGTTGTCATGTTTGACTTCTTGCTAGGCATTATCCTTGTTCACTCGTTTCCCGCTCATGTTCTTTATGAATCTGGTGCTACACATTTATTTATTTCCTTTCGCTTCGTCGACCTGCATCACTTGGCTAGCAGCGCTATGCCAGCAGCATGGAATATTACTACAAGTGGAGGTGTTGTCATGTGTTCTCAGATCTGTGAGCAGAGATCTTTGGTTATTGGTGGTGTTGACTTTGTTGCCAACCTGATTGTCATCAACAATTCTGATTTTGATGTTATCTTGGGAATGGATTGGCTTGGTGTCACTCATGCTGCAAATGACTGCCATGTGAAGAAGGTAGTGTTTCGAATGACAGGACGTCAGGAATTTGAATTCTGTGCCAATGAAACTGTAACCCCTGTTTCTACAAATATGTATTTTCTGTGTATTTTTGGTATTTCAATTTTTGTAAATTATTTTTCCGCTTTCAAATTCTTTTTGTTAAAATATATTGTTGGATTTTCTATTAAAGTCTATTTTTAATCAATGATTTTATTTGTAACTAGTTTACCATGATTTTCATATTACAATACGAGTCTTATTATTAACTATTATTATTATTGTTGTTGTTTCTTGATTGTTTACTAAAATTTAATGCTATTCATTAATCGTATTTACAGTTATTTTTTAAATAGTTTTCATGTAATCCTATATTTACATATGACCTTGTTATTACTATTGTTTATATTATTATCATTATTATTATAAAATTCTATTCTATTTGTTAAGTAATTGAGTATTAATTAAATATATACTATTTGATTCATTGTACTATTGTATTACTAATTATTATAATTGATTTAATTATTTGCTTAACCTAATTCCTAATTGTTTTCCCTAATGGATTTTAACACAAAAACCCAAACCCTTTTGCTTATTGGATCCTACCCTGTTACCCAATAACCCTATTACCCAATAACCCTATTACCTAATAGCCCCATATATAAACCCCCTAACCCTACTAAACCATACCTACTGTATAACCCACCGCCTATCACCCCTAACCTCGTTCCCCTCTCATCTCCTTCCTCCCGCTCACCTCCTGAACTCCATAACCCAACCGTCCCTATCCTCCTCCATCGTCGATCATCCTTGCTTTCACCCTCGCTTCACCTTCGTCAACCTCCATCACTTTCCTGCTTTTTCATCACCACTATTCCATCTTCGAAACCCATTCCCCTGTTCCTTCTCAACTCCCTGCTCCAAACCCATCCACCGCAAACACCACCGTCTCAACACCATTAATGCCCTTCTTCTTGCTCTCGCCATGTACTCACCTTGTCCCTGTTTGCCTACCGCCACTGTCGAGCCCCCATCACGGCAAACTCCGTTGCTCTTCCCGACCGTGCCCCTGTGTCCTATCGACACTGCGACTGCAACGCTCCCGCCATCTGCAGCATCCAACTATCGCCGCCAATCGTCACCAGAGCCAAGCCCATTGTCGATTGCTGTTTGATCAAGAGATTTGATCTTTGAATCCTAGTCGTACGATCTCCTCTTGATCATCATCTTCATCATCCGCATCAGCCGCAGATCTGATCTGAGCCGTTGATACCCTCGATCTTGATCTTGATCTTGATCATTGAATCTCAGCCGTACGATCATCTTGATCTTGATCGCCATCAAGATCCGTGCTGATCCGATCCATCCGATCTCGATCATCGATCAACGTCCTCATCCAATTAAGGCAAGTATCCTCTTGTACAATTTGCTAACTCCCCTTTGGCTTATCATTTGATGATCTCATGTTACTTGTTGTCGTCCTTATCAATTCCATGATCATAAGAGTCACAATCTTTCGTTGATATATTCGTTTCACAATTAGTTAATCATTTGAACACATGAAATTAAGAACCACCTTGACTTGTAAATATATGTTGTATGATGCATATGTTGATTTTCCTTTCTTTTGAGTTGAGAATAGCCATATGCGCTGATTTAATACTTGTGAGTCCTGATTTGTATCACACACTAATCTAGACTCATAATAATTATCAATCATGACACTTTTCATATAAAAGAACCCACTTATGTTGCTGTTCCTATTTTTGCTTGCTGTTTCGACCCTGATAACATCAAAATATGGACTTGAATTCTAAACATGAAATATAGCCTCCGATGTCTAGTGTACTAGCCTTTTGGCAGAATTGAATTCCGAGTTATAGTTTTTAAATTATCACTTGTTTAGGGCTGTTGTATCTGAAATTTTAGATTCTTAAATTTGCTATGTCACTTTGTTTCACAAATTAAATTGACTATGCTACCTGTAAGATAATGACTTGAAATTTTGCATGCTGATACTAGACACACTATAGAACCTTTTCTAATTTTGCTGGAATTATTTGATGAAGTATCAGACCCATTTCATGTTTCTAAACACAATTTTACAAATTCTAGCTGAACACAAATTATGTGTTGTTTGCTATTTTGACTCCTGTTGCTACAACTTTAATGTATCTTGCTTATATGCGCTACAACTGGAAGGGAGTATAGTTTCTAGATTTTCTGACGAATCTAGATTTGCATACCTGTGGTGGCAGGAATCTCAGTTTTGGTGCAGCAACGTCATGCTGTCCGGAATTGAAATTCTCGTCGTTCTTGATAATTTTAATTTGTTTTGAACCTCGAATGTACTTTCTACCTAGCTTAAACTTGTTCTCTGTTCTTGATTATGTTTACTTACCCTGTTTCGCACACTTCTTAAGGGAACGATCTAGTAATGGACAATATAGGAGCCTGTACTCGGAAGGGGACCCGTGTTTCTCATGTGTCTCGTTTACTGACCAAGTTACCGACTAAGTTACCTGATCAAGTTTACCGACCAAGTTATCGATCATGTTTACCGACCAAGTTAATTACATGTTACCGATCAAGTTTACCGACCAAGTTTTGTAATCCTGTGAAAACCCGAGTACATGACCTATAGAATCCACTACGAAATCTAAACGTAACTTGTTTGTATGTAGCAACCATATGGTAAATAAATGGGATGCATGAATTGCTACCTAGCTAGAATTAAACAAAAGACTTAAGAATAACGTGTTACTTGACACTTGCCACGTGATACTTGTTACTTGACGCTTTATACAACTACATGCTCACTTGTTACATGTTCCTGCCACTTGTATTTGTTACTCGATCCTGTTATTTGATTTGCTTTACTTACCATCTAGCCTCTTGAACTTCACTACTTGTTGCATCCTTGTCAAATCATGTTTTATACTCTTGATTCCAAATCTTGTTTCATACTTTCTTGCACTTATTTTCATAGCCTTGCTTGTATTACTTGCGGCCCAAACTTGCACTAAGTCCGTATGTCTTTGTTTCTCCATTTTTTGTCTGCATGATATATATAGGTTTTGGAGATCAATTGTCTGCTAGAGTTGGTGAGAAAATGTTTTAAGGCTTTCGCTTGGGAAAATTTGCTTTAGTTATTTTGTATTTGAGTTTATTTAATCTTGTTTCTACTTAAAACTTATAACGGGCTTGTAGTCCCAAAGTTTTTACTTTTGATCCAGATCTTGAATTTATTTGAGATATTTATATTTGTTTCAAATATTTTCTGTTGATTAATAAATTATTCATGCATGCATGGTTGAATATATTTTGCTATATTTCTTGTTATGATGCTGAGTCGATCCTACAGCTTATGAATGATGAAAATCATTCGCTGGGCTTTGTTATGTACTCGTACTCCCTATTCTTTTTGGGAAGCAGGGCATGACAGAAACACCGCTTACTTGTATGGAAAGGTTGGCAAGTCAAGAAGTTGGAGTGATGGAAGAACTGTGTGCAGATGGTGATGTTGCACCTTTGGTTGTGCGAGACTTTCTGGATGCTTTTCCGGAGGAATTGCCGAGATTACCTCCAGATCATGAAATGGTGTTCAGTATTGATGTTCAGCTGGGTACAGCTCAGATCTCTAAGAGTCCGTACAGAATGGCTCCTGTTGAGTTGGTTGAGTTGAAGGAGCAGATTCAGGAGTTGCTGAATAGAGGTTTTATTAGGTCGAGTGTCTCGCATTGTGGAGCTCGGTACTGTTCGTCAATAAAAAGGATGGCAATCGCATGTTGTGTATTGACTATCGTGAGCTGAATAATGTCACAGTGAAGAATCGGTATCTGTTGCCAAGGATCGTTGACCTATTTGATCAATTGCAAGGCGCCTCTGTATTTTGGAAGCTGGATCTTAGTTCTGCTTACCATCAAGTTAAGGTGAAAGCCGAGGATGTACAGAAGACTGCTTTTCGTATAAGATATAGGCACTATGAATTCTTGGTGATGCCTTTGGGAGTTATTGACGCTCCAACTATGTTCATGAGCTTGATGAATCGAGTCTTCTTTCCCTTTCTGAACAAGTTTATTATGGTGTTCATTGATGATATTCTCGTATACTCTCGAAATCGTGTTGAGCATGCTGAGTACTTGAAGGTTTTTTTGCAAACACTGAGGGATAATCAGCTGTATGGAAAGCTTAGCAAGTGTGAGTTTTGGTTGGATCGTGTGGCATTCTTGGGCCATATCATTTTTGGTGATAGAGTTTCTGTCGATCCATCCAAGATTTCTACAGTCAAGGATTTGCCAACCCTCAAGTCTATATCGAAAGTTCGGAGTTTTCTTGCTCTAGCAGGGTACTACAGGAAGTTTGTTCAGGATTTCTCGAAGATTGCCGGGTCGTTGACCAAGTTGACTGGGAATGATCAGATGTTTGTGTGGGGTGAGTCCTGTGATGAAGCCTTCACTGAATTGAAGAATCGGTTGACATCAGCACCTGTGTTGACTATACTGGATTGATCAAGTGGTTTTGTAATTCACTATGATGCTTCAGGAAGAGGTTTGGGTGTTGTTTTGATGCAACGAGGCAAGGTTGTTGCATATGCATCTAAACAATTGAGGCCGCATGAGAAGAATTATCCTACACATGATTTGGAGCTTGCAGCTGTGATCTTTGCCTTGAAGCTTTGGAGGCATTACTTACTTGGAGACCGAGTGGAGATCTTCACTGACCACAAAAGACTCAAGTATGTGTTCACTCAGAAGGAGCTGAATATGAGGCAGAAGCTATGGTTAGAATTGATGGCGGATTATGATATTAGTCTACATTATCATCCTGGTAAGATTAATCTGGTGCCAAATGCTCTGAGCAGAAGACGGGTTGCCATGGTTCTCACTGAGCAGGATGAACTTGTGGAAGCTTTGAGAAGATTATATTTAGAAGTGGTTTTTCCTGGTTTCGAGCAGAGTTGTATGGTCCTTCAATTGCAGTCATCTTTGGTGGATCAGATTAAGGAAGCACAGTCTGGTGATGTGCAGTTGCAGAAGTTTTGAGCTGAAGTCGAGGCGAGTTCAAGGACTGATATGGTGATTCATGAGGATGAGTCTCTCCGCTTTGGGACCCGTCTATGTGTTCCGAAGGGGGAAGTCAGGCAGAAGTTACTCGAAGAAGCTCATAGTTCACCATATTCTATTCATCTCGGTGGTACGAAAATGTATCGGGATTTGAAGTTGCATTTCTGGTGGTATGGTATGAAGAGAGTTGTTGCAAGATTTGTTTCGCAGTGTCTGATCTGTCAGCAAGTGAAAGCAAAACATCAACAATACCTACCAATTGTTGGACTTCTTCAGTCGCTTCCTATTCCGGAGTGAAAGTGGGAGAATATTACTATGGATTTTGTGACTGCTTTGCCTAGAAGTTCCAAGGGTCACAATGCCATCTGAGTTATTGTGGATCGCTTGATAAAGAGTGCTCATTTTGTTCCCTTCAGAGTGGGTCAGTCTACGGAGAGCCTTGCAGAGAAGTACATGTAAGAGATTGTAAGATTGCATGTTGTCCCTGTCAATATTATATCAGACAGAGATACTAGATTTTGATCTTAGGAGAGTCTTCAGGACAGTTTTGGGAGTAAGATGAGATTCAGTACTGCATTCCATCCGAAGACAGATGGACAATCGGAGAGGACTATTCAAACATTAGAGGATATGTTGAGATCATGTGTCCTTCAGTTTGGAGGATCTTGGAAAGATCATCTACACTTAGGGGAGTATTCATACAACAATAGCACCAAGTATGTCTTAAGGCAGCTTCGTATGAAGCTTTGTATGGTCGAAAGTGTAGATCACCAGTGTGCTTGGATGACATTGGTGAGAGGAAGCTTTTGGGGACAGAGTTGATCGCGAGGATTGTTGATGCTGTGGCCCAGATCTGGAAGTTCCTATAGGCAGCTGAGGACAGACAGAGGAAATTGGCAAACATTCACAGGAGATCGTTGGAATTCGAAGTGGGGGACCATGTGTTCCTCAAGGTATCGCCCTGGAGAGGTGTTATTTTAACACCCTAGAATTTCAAATAATGGTTTTGAGATTAATAAATAAATCTAAGTGATTTTTGGTGATTTAATAAACATTTTTCTGAAATTTATCTTTTTGCACATGCAAAACACGTTCAAATAATTTCATGGGAAAAACAAAGTCTGAAAAAATTTTTGGGGAAACCTAATATTTATTAGTAGGAATTATTTATGAACTTTCTGGATTTTTTATATTTATTTGGCATATTTGCAAATATTCAAAATTTGAGGACTTTTGTGCAAAATTACCACTTGGAGTAAAAACTCTAGATTTTTGGTTTTCTGGGCTGGGCATGATGGCCGGCCAACTCAAAGGTAAAGAGATAAATTTTTATTCTAATATATTTGGTCTATTTTGCTAATTTATTAAAGGAGGTCTATATATGTAAAGGAATAAACTATTGAAGGATATTTTCATAAAACTTGTGAAACCCTAATTACTCCATATTTCGGCCTATATAGGGGCTACTACAGCCATCTCTTTTCTACACAAAACAAAGATATTCTTTTGTTATAAAATTCTTGGAGTTTCGAAGTGATGATCTTAGATTTTTGCAAAAGGAAGCACTTTTTCTTATTCTTTATTAATTCGGTTGATTTCTTCATTGAGGTGAGTGACATGTTTTTACTTTTATTGTTCTATGCTTGATGAATGTGAAGATTTGTCTAATAGGATGTTCACCAGAAGATTGTTCGTTGATGAGATGGACAAACTTGATGAATGAATAGTTAAAAAAAAACTTCATGAATAAATATGCAACTCTATGGATGAAACATACTGTATAGATGACTTTAAGATGTTAGAGAATTAGTAGTACTCATGAATTAGCTGTTTTGCTTATATTCTTGCTGATTGATCAATGTAGATTGAGATTGGTAAGAGTTTTAATGCATGAATGTAGAAAAGAATGGCTATTTACTTTTTGTACCTATACATGCTCTGTTTGATGTTTTGATGAATAGAACTTGATCAAATGAATGATGTAGAAGCATATAGTCAAAGGCAAGTGGATATATCTAGTTTGTATATGTGTTTAACAAATCGCAAAAGAGTTTTGGGATCAAAAGATCAATTTTTTGAAGGGTTGAATTGGGTATGATTTCGGACCTGATGATGTGCAGGCCGAAAAGTGGTTTTTTGTGTTTTTGAGAAGTTTTCAAGTGGATCCTTGATTTATATTGATACTGAGATTGAATTAAACAATATACCACTCATATACAATGATTCTTGATGAATTTACTTATACATATACACATATATGCACATACATATATATACATTTCCTAATATGAAAGTTTTGTTGAAAACTTGCGCTTTTGATGAAATTGTTGAGAGTTTGATTTGATTTATGAACTCCAATATTCTGGACAAGTTGTATTTGATCATCTCAGGATTTTAATTTTATAAATTCATGCATTTAGAGATTTTTAACTACGTATCAGTTGTGAAGTGCACGTATTTTAAAGTGGTTGTTTTTGACATGTCGCTCGACTATCCTATTTTTGAACTAAAATGACAGTCGACTGTCATTCTTTGGTATTTTGGATTTTGGCTCGGTCGACCGCGACATTTTGAACTAAAATGTCATTCGACTGACGCATGTTGTTATGTTGTTTTGTTGAGTTTTCTTGCTGTTTTCTTGAACGAATATTTCTTTGAACTTATGGATTATTGAACTACCTTTTTAGATGACGTTTTTGCTACATATTAATGTATTTTACAGAGAGTTACGTTTTTTGTTTCCAATAGGGTTTAACTCGTGTTTCTACGGCTTTAAGAAGCGAAATATATACGGATTTCAAAAGATTGATGATTTGTGATTTTTCTATGATTTCAAATGTGAAACTAAGTTGTTTAAGAAATTTAATCTCAGATTTTATTTCAGGAAATTTGTGAGTATTCAGGTAAATTTGAATTTGTTTGATTTAAAGAAGTTTTTTTTAATATGAGCGAATTGATAATGGAATCAAGAATTTTAATGAAAGATTTGTGTTGATATTTGAGTTGTGAGCCTCTA
The DNA here is from genome assembly GCA_017893485.1 of Hemerocallis citrina. Classification (NCBI taxonomy): domain Eukaryota; kingdom Viridiplantae; phylum Streptophyta; class Magnoliopsida; order Asparagales; family Asphodelaceae; genus Hemerocallis; species Hemerocallis citrina. Next base: position 307,867,423 of record CM030358.1, read on the forward strand.
GAAGTTGAGTGGGATTCCTGTAAACCGGCAGATGAATTTTGTGTATCTTGGCAAGTTGGGACCTTGGTGTTGTTTTGGTGGAATTAAATCCGGCAGGGTACACCATCTCTAGGAGGGCAAATTCTATTTTAATTAATAATAATAAACCAAAGGATAGGCACTAGTGGAGATGTGATAGAACTTGGGAAACATAAGTTTGGGCTCTGTTTTTAGTCCAACGGATGTATTGTGTCCCTAGTATATTGTCGTGTCGAGGGTCGGCAGTCCTATTCACGGAATGTCTAGAGGATAGTTTGGTATGTTCACGTGTCGAGATTTGGCAGGCCTATTCACGGAACATACAGTGCATTCACGTGTCGAGGGTCGGCAGGCCTATTCACAGAATGTACTGTGTATCTGGACGTCGAGTGTCAGTAGGCCTATTCGTGGGGTACACGGCAGGGAGGTGATTCTCCGGAGTAAGAGCTATGCTTACATGATGCTTGCGCGTTGAGGGTCGTCATGCCTATTCACGGAGTGTTCTAGATTTTGTTTCTATTACTGTGGTAGGATTAGTGGCATAACGAGGGATTAAATCCAACAAAGTGGAGAACGATAAGGGCTTGCACTGGACCTATGTTGTATGGAATGCATAGAATCCGACAAGTATACATTAGAGATCCATCATACTGCATTTGTGTTTTCTTGACTTGTTTTATGTGTGGTGTTTATTTTCCTATTTTCCTACACTTGACCATTAGTTTAGTTTCACTTGATGTTTCATGCTTTATTTATTCGTTATTTCATATTTCGTTTGTTACTACTGCGGGAATGTGTTGATTATAAATATATTCTTTATGCTTCATTTAAAATTGTATTTCTTTTAACGTCACTCACACCGTTATAGCTGACCCCTGTAGTTTTGGGGGTTAGGGTTATCTCTAGCCTCATTTTTACAGGTAGGTACCGTTAGCTTTGGATTAGATGCATGTGGTAGAATGATAATATGGCTTATGAAAATTGTAAAAGAATGGATAGTAAAAGAAAGAAAATGTAATTCAAGGTGTTTAATTTCTGTTGTGCTATCTAAAGAATTGATGTAATAAAAGTTAAAAATTTTCCGTGTTTTGCTATGTTTTGCTATTACATTGAGGTTGATTCTAGATTTGTGCCACGTATTTTCTAATTTTGAATTATTGAAAATTCGGGGCACTACAGAAGTTGGTATCAGAGCATGCTTCAGTAGTAATGATAAACATGGTATACGAATAAGCCTAGGTGGACACTAGAGCGTGAGTACCTAGGTGTGGACATTAAAGTATGAGTATCACATGGAAGTAAAACAAGTAAAATGATTTGTGCATGGGTATGTGTTTTTGCAAAAGGAGATTGGTGTGAATATGAATTATGTTGTGATGCTCTAACTTTTCCCTCATTTTGCAGTATTCAAAATCAATGGCAGGACCCAGGACCAGAAATGCCGGTGGTGATGATGGGTGCAACCCCTGTTTCCCCAAACACATATTTTCTGTGTACTTTCTTTATTTAAAAGTTTTGTATTTTTTTTTTCCGCTTTCAAACTGTTTTGTTACAATGTATTGTTAGATCTTCTATTAAAAATCAATTTTCAATCAATAATTTTATTTGTAACTATTTTCTATGATTTTTATATTGTAATACTAACCCTATTATTCTTGTTATTATTATTATAACTATTATTATTGTTTCTGCTATTATTATTATTATTATTATTATTATTATTATTATTATTATTAGTATTAGTATTATTATTTTCATTTTATTACATTTTGATTTTATATTAAAAATCCTATTTTTTATTTATATATTTTTTCTACCTCTTATTGATTTTATAACCCCAAAACCCAAACCCATTATTTTATTGGATTTTAAACCCGATTTTCCCCTATTGGATTCTACCCTTTAACCCAGTAAAACCCCTATCCATTAATTACCCAAACCCAACCTGCATTAAATAAACCCCATACCCATTACTTTGCACCCATACCCATTAATCTACTCCCACCCGCACCCGTTTACCCTTATTACCCTTCAGCCGTCATCACACATAATCCTAAACCCTAATACTTTTCCCCTACCTATATATTAAACCCAGCATCCCTGTCACCTTCAACCCATCAGCCGCATATCTCTTTTTTCCCATCGACCTTCTGTTCCCCTGCTCCCGCTCTGCACCTCTCCACCCTCCTCCTGTGCAACCCCGGTGCCCCCTGTCCTTCTCATCGCGTCTGCTAGCGACGCACCGCCTGCCTCCTCCTACATCACCGCACCCCGCTGTGCATGTCCTCCCGGTTTCCATCTCCATCGATAACAGCAGCGACCCCGACTCTCCCTTGCGCTGCCGCCTGTGCACCGCTGCACCCCGTCGTCCCCATTCTCCTGCTCTCCCATCCTCAGCCATCCGCAGTGCCGCACTCTCTCTCCCCCCTGCACTGCTTCGACGACACCAGCAACTCCCTCCCGGTCACACCTCTTACACCGCCCAGGCATCCTTCTCCTTGTCGTAACCCCACTGCGACACATCCGCATGTGCTCGCTCTCCGACGACGACAGACAGCATCCACGGTGCCACCATCCTGTAGCGCTCACCTCCGCAGGAACCCATCTCCCTGCCTCTCTCTGTCGACCACAGCAAAAGCGCGATGTCACCCCGCCGGTTGCCTGTCCCCGTCGCCTGGGTCCTGCTATCTGGCCGAGCCCATAGCCACCACCATATCCCCTGTTGGTGATCAACAGTGAGCTTCACCTTGATTCCTGGCCATCAATTACCCGTGATCTTAATCTCTTGATCTCTACCATCAGATGTGCTTGATCATCATCATCTTCACCATCAGTCTTAATCGGCCGTCCGATCTGATCCGATCATCTTGATCTTGATATTTGATCTGATCCACCCGATTTGATCCGATCATCTTCATCTTGATCTTCAATCTGATCTGATCATGATCATCATCGCTCTTGGATCTAGCCATTGGATCTCATGGTTTTCATCATCTTGATCATCTTCTTGGTCATCGAGATCCGTGCTTTGTGTTCGTCATTGTGATTGTGATCGTGTGTTCGTGATTGGTTCGGGATTTATTCGTTGAGTTCGTTGCCTGGGAATCCGTTCTGGTTATTCTCGTTCTTGCTTCGTTTCGTCGTCTCTCAGGCAAGTAACTTGTATTCATTTCTTTGTGTAATACAAGTACTAAATACCGCCTGTAGTTTAGTTGGGTTCTAGAGAAAATTTGAATCCCTGTTTGGTCTTGTCTCTATTGTGTTGACCTACCCATAGTTACCTCATTACACACATGACATGAAATAATATAGGGATGACCACTTCTTGTTGTATACATACATGTTGTTTATGACTTGTTGTATGATCCCGTATGCTTGATGTGTTATTCATAGTATAACTCGTTGTAGACTTTTCGAATACCCTATACCATGTTGCTAGGACATCTAGTATACCCTACTTCATGTTTGGTTATGTTTTGGATGAGTTTCCTGTGAACTACTTGATTTTATGCATGAAGGATACTTTCTGTTTCGTCGATTTTCCCTTTTTGTTCAGTATTTTAGACCCTATTAGGGTCAGTATATGAAAATTATTTGTGAATATAAATTATAGAGAATTCAGTAAACTTTCTAGATTTTCAGACAGATCTCAGTTTCGATTTATGAGATTCAAGTTATGGCTATTTTACTACAGATATGTTTAAAATTCCAGATCCAGTTTTTCTATGAATTCAGTATGACTATTTACTTTTCTACTGATGTTAAAGATAATATTTTGATCCAATATTTCGCTGATTTTAACTACACCTGATTGGGATTAACCCCTAATTTTTATGGATTTAATTGATGACTTTTATGAACTATCCTATAACTGCAAACAGCTACTATACTTGCAGAATTTTCATACTGTTCAGTAAAGATATATAATTTCGACCTGATTATATTTGCTGTCTATAAAAACTTTATGAAAATGAATTTTAGCCTACTTCATCTACTTTATCACCCTTTTGACGAATCTAGATTTCGATTTATATTTTGTAAGATATTGATTCTTTAGTACTGCAATGGCGTCATTCCAGATTTACAAAACTGCTGTATCTTGTTAGTTTCTGATTGTATTGCACTATTCTATTCATGTTGGAAAATTATGAAACTTTATTTTCTATTACTAAACATACTAGGAAATACTCCAGATTTTTTGTGGATTTAATTATTAAGTTTTCATGCTGTTTTCCTGATTATGAATTCAAATTTCAGATTTCTGGCTGAACACGTTTTCTGGATACAACCCTGTTTTGAGTTATGCTTCTGTGAAATACTATATGACATATATATATATATATATATATATATATATATATATAAATAATAATAATAAAACACAAAGAAAGTTATCAAGTGGCTCACATTCAATCTATCCCAAAATCAATGGACCAGATCTGCTCTCACAAAACATATTTTCCCGCCCAAATTTTCAAACCAAAAAATTTCAAAACCCACACAATCTCTCTTTTTCCCAAAATAACACCCCTACTCTCTCTCTTTCTCACCCGTCTCTCACATCTGTCTCTTTATCTCACTGTCTCCCTCTCTCTCTCTCCCCCCTCTCTCTCACTGTATCCCTCTCTCTCTTCCGGCGCCTCTTCAGCGCCCCCCCAACCTCCGGCGCCTCTTCCGTGCCCCCCCCACCACTCCAGTCGCCAACCCCCCTACTACCTTCCGCTCTCATCCCTCCATAAAAATCCCCTTCCAACCTCTCCCTACCGTTCGATCCAAAATTGCAGACCCTCTTTCCCCCCTTCTCTCAATCTTTCCACCACTTCGAATCCTCTCTTTCCCCCTCAAATCAAACCCTAAAAAGCTCATCTATCTCCACTCATAACCGTAGATTTTCCAAATCCTAGAATTCGTAGGTCAATGAGCGCGGTGAGAAGTTCGATTTCAAGGAGTCGCGGCATCCGAATCGGAGTCGATGGATTCATTGGGAAGCGAATTGGGGGGGCATTAGAAGCGAGGGTTTAGTGCTAAACGAAGATCCTTCGTTTTGGGAAGATCACAATGTTCAGGTATTTGTTTAATTTCGTAATTGTTAGAACGCTTTTGATTTATTTTTTTATCGCTTGAAATTTTGGTTCTCTTATGTTTAGTATAGTAAAGGTAGGATCTTTGATCTGTGTAATAATACAGGAACAAGTTTATTTAAGCTTAACATTTTCAAGATATTGCAATTTTGGTTCATTTTCTCTTGGAAATCTAAAAGAAGTTGATTGTTTTTTTCCCCGTTGAATTATAATTTTGAAATCATATATGGGGTTTGCAATACAAAATTACAGTGGGTTACTTTTTGCCTTGATAGTCTAGATTGAATTTGAACTGAGATCATGTATTCCTGTAGCTCCAGTTTTATCAAAGAGTTTGAACTGAAATTATGATATGGGAATATATAACTTTAGATGTGATATTGTGATGTTATCCCTTTTTCAATTGGTGGGTATTTTCAAATGTTCTGACTGTGGACTAGGTTGTGATTCACAATGCCAAAATATCCCTACAAGGAAACAATAAATGTGTAAGGCAGGACATTTTCCAAACCGTTACGTGGGTTGGGCATCCAGAGACCCGTTTTACATTTGATTTAGTGGCTGATGAGCATGTTACCCAGGTAACTTATTTGGGTTTGTGAAATTCTCTTTTAATAGTAACTACTTATTGATAGTTTATTCTTAGAGAATATATGATTGTTGTTCATTTTACAGGATTTTTTTTAAAGTGGCTGGAGTACCTATGGTGGAAAATTGTGTGGGAGGTTACAATAGCTGCATGTTCGCTTATGGTCAAGTGAGTTTCCTTTGCGTGTTTTTTTATTCCCCAATTTATAATTATTTTTCACCATATACTAATGGAAACATGGACTTTTTATTTACAACTAATTATTGTCATACTATTCAAACTTCAGCTACATAGTTTTTTAGAGCATGTCTAAAGCACTAGAGAGGTATGACATAGGCTTTTAGAATTGTACTGGGGATTTAGTGGCATTCCAAGAATGCATACCCGTACACATAGAGTACTTGAAGCATTACATGCTTCACCTGAGAAAATTAGTTGGTCGAACAGAAGCACAGAAAATCATCAACAACTCCATGGTTGTAATCAGTGCTGGTACTAATGATTTTGTCCAAAATTACTTTTTTTACTCAAACAGATCGAAGCAACTCACAGAGCCGCAGTACGAGGACTACTTGGTCTCATTAATGTCTGGATACATCAAGATTTCAATATCTAACCCCTTCATATAATTTGGTATTTTTGACGTAATGTGATTGATAGACTACTAAAACATTTGTTTAAATTTTTTAAGTTCAATTCGAAATGCAAAGATTAGATCAGAAGAGAGAGGAATCACACCGTCAGTGGATGTAAGTACAGATGTCTCCATCTGCGACTTTTCCTTCATCATAATGGTTCATAGAGATTTTATGCTGTTTCCCTTCAAAAGAGAGTTTTTGTGCAATTTTATATGTCCAATTTGTTCTCTTTCTTCAAATTAAATATTTGTTCCTTCAATGACTTCTAGATAAATGACTTTGTTTCTTTCTGTACCTTTAGAATCTCGCAGTATATCTGAAAATATCTGAAAAGAAAGTGAGAAATGCTACACAGCTACTAAATCCGCAACAAATGTTTTGTGCAATGTAATTATTCCTCTCCTTTTATTAAGTTTTCTAGAAAAGCAGGTTGTCAGTAAAGTATTTTCTTTAGATAAGGAAGTATTTCCCTCTCCCAATGGCCTACAGGGTGAGACTCTTCCCGGTGTAAGTTTAGCAACTTCATGTATTTAGAAATAAAGTTAATCTCTATGCAAATGTATATTAACTGAATTCTATTTTCCTTCTACTGTTGTAGTGCATCGCAGATAACAACCCTGAAAATATCCCTTGCATGAATTTGAAGAATGGTCCCTCAAGGTCATCTAAGCAAGTTTTAATATATATTGCATTTGTTGAAAAGATTGAACTTTCATCATGAACTTATGTAGCAATTTTCAGTAAATTTAAATTTTTCTTCCGGAAATGAACTGTAAATTATTCTAAAACCTCATTAATATTCTAAAAAGTTGGACCAAAATAAATCATTAATACATTGGTAACAAAGTAATTCATATAAAGTGTACACCTCATAATTATTCTCGCTGTAGAACATATTAACTTTCCTTGAATCTGTATAAACACATATTCTTAACAAATTGGTCTTCCATTTAGTTAGATATGTCCTTGCACTCAGAAGAATAATTTAGAAAAAAACTATATACTCACTGGGATTTCTGTAATTGCTCATTTCAGGATGAAGTTAGCAAGCTTCCATGCGCAACAATTAGTGAGCGAAAGCGAGACATTATAAGGCACTATTTCGGTATTGACATTGAATGTCATACATGGGAGGATATAAGTAGGCAGTAAGTACTTCTCATCCAGCTTGAAAATGTATTAAAAGTGGTTGATAAATCTATAGTTGATTCTTATTCTGATCAATCAGAAATATATAATTCTACTCATAATTTATTTTGACATACATTTAATTTGACATATAGTTCTGACAGTTGACATACATTTAATTTGACATATAATTTTTCAGTATGAAACTAACACACCAAGAAAGGATGATGAGATTAGGGAGGTTACAAATTAACTCACAGTTGAAACCTCATCAGCTTGCTTTCCAATCCCTATATGAGAAAGTACTAGCTAAAGGTACAAAAATAATTTCCAACAATTTTTAATAGGCTAAAGCAAGTATGAAAATTGAAGAAGGATTAATATATCTATTAAAACTAGGACTAAGGTAATATTTTTTGTTCATATTTTAATACCTGTTGCGATGTGACTGAAACCTGATGTTCAAATCTATCTGAGCAGAGTAAGAAATTCGCAAATGACACACAACAACATGTTTTGGGAGCAAATATCTGAACATAAAGTAAGATAAACATCCAATCGATGTCTTTAAATGATACAAAATCAACTCTGTAAGTGCTAAATAGCAAATGGTAAGTGAAGGGCGCTACTTTGGAATGCTCCTTCCATCTAAGGCATTTCTTGCCTCCGCTATAGTCTGTAAGTCCATGAACTGGATTAATGCCTATACATAAAAATAGATCTCAAATAGGTTAGAGTTCTTCAAGTGCGTTCAGAAGGTTTTTATAAAATAATCAAATGCAATTAACCTAAAATCCTGCAGCCTTTTCGAAGGTAGCAATTTTGTAAATGAATCCAAAGACAGAGAACACCTGAAACAAAGTTGTAGATAGATAAGTATTAAGCAAAGCAGTAGCCATACTAGGGACAATACAATTCAGTCCCTGAAGACATCAACACATCACTTTAGAAACGCAGGATGGCATCTGTAGTTAGAACATGACATTTATCAAAACTCCAGTGGCATTACACATGTGCTTAATACCTTATAGGTTGATGTTGACTTGGAAAAAACAGTAAGTGAAGCTTTTCATTGTGTTCTTAGCACATTAATTAATTGTCCACTTACATTCAAAATTGATATTTTTCTATTGCAACTGTTACTTTCAATCTATATTACAACTGTTATACTCGGCCTTTTTTTCTGGTAGATTATTTCCCATTAGAAATAGTAAGAGTTTACAATCATCTCGCGACGCCCTAAAGGCCCCCCCCCCCCCCCCCCCCCCCCCCCGCTCCCCCCGCCCCCCTCTCTCGACGCCCCGCCTCCTGAAGCTAGCCCCGACGCCCCACCTCATTGATTGCCCTCCTCGACTGTGTTTCAAGGTATAAAGTCGAGTTCTTTATTGTAGTTTCATGTTGTTCTTTTAATTTGGGATTGAAATTCGGGTAACTTGGGATTGAAATTCTTGATTGTTGATTGAAATTTCGGTAACTGTTAACTCGAACTTGCAACCTCTTGCTCACTACAATGAGGCTTTACCACTAGATCACAGTGGCATGCACATCAACCTTTTATTTTATTTGTTTAGTTATTGATTACGATCTATATTCTTTTGCAGACATTATGCCGCGAGTTCATCATTAATGTTGGTCCAAATTTTAGATTGCTATGGAACACTGTGAAATCTTTTCTTGATCCTAAAACAACTTCAAAGATACATGTAAGAAAGAATGTTTTTTGTCCCTTGCAGCTTATTTATCTAGAAATTGAGAAATATATTGACTTTTAATTTCACTTCAGGTTCTTAGAACCAAGTGCCAAAATAAGTTACTTGATATAATTGATTCAAGGTAAGTTCTGTCTTTTTCGTTATAACCTATTAATCATTATTTCTTGTATTGTTTTTCTCAGCTTCCGTTTTGTATGCTTTTCTACAGTGAATTTCCAGATTTCCTTGGGGGCTCTTGCATCTGCTCTGAACATGGAGGGTATCTTAATTCAGACCTGGGCCCCTGGAAAGATCGTCATGTATTGAAGGTATAAAAATTTTGTTCTCATATGGTGATAAAGAATGCCCATTTAAGCTAAAATTCTGATGATTCAACTGTAACCTGATGGTTCTTGATGGAGAAGCCCAATGTGCTAGGCAAATTATTACTGTTTCTAATAGCGAAAATTGTTGCTTATGCTAAGCCACAATACCCAGCAATAAGATCAGTAACAATGTTTGATATCTCAAGTGAATTATTTAATAGGGGTCTGAAGTTCAATTTCTCTGTCTACTTGGACCAGATAAAGTATCGCGATACTTCTACTCCCAAGTCTGGATCAGAAGCTGAAGATATCACCTCTGGAAAATCAGCACGTAGTTACATTGCACAATCTCAGTTGACCCCTGTATGCTAAGAGGTAAAATAACCATTTCTTTGACTAAACAAATATTGTTAAGTAATTGCTAAATAGTATGTGTTCTATTTAATGGTTATCTAACTATAGAAGTCTATTAAATGAACAAATGCCAGAAAGTTTGTAATGGGAAGTAATCTGTTAGCAATTGGCAATATATGTATACTACTATAGTAGGTGATTACTTCCTTATGTATAACTTGGACTGATAATACATTAGTGTATACTCCCATGATTATCATAGGACTCAACCAAAATGTTCCTCGAGCTGCTATGGGTTGGAGTCAATTTAGAGTTTCTTCGATAAAGTATGGTAGTTATATTAGAAAATCTGATAACCTTATGGTATGAAGCAGGTCTGTCCAGAGTAGATGATGTTCTTCGTTCATAATTAAAAAAAAAAATTTACTTATCCATACAAATGTGGAAACACATCTAAAGAGCCAGAATTAGTGAAACTTATGATGATTTGGTATATGTAAATTTGTTTTTTTAGGATCAGGTCCCCTATTTCTCCAATTTGTTCTCTATGGTATGCGAAAAATAAGATTTTGGTTGAAACTATGGAATCAAATATTCGCGGATACCGAATCCATATCGACTAGATCAGATTCAAAAATGTTCTAGGCTATCTGGAAACGCAAAAGAAATGAAATGATAGAGAATCAGGTCTGCCAAACTTTTTTTATTTAGGATTGGCCAATTTGTTATACTCGGCCTGCATTACCCGATTCTAGCGAGATATGAATTGGGAAAGGGAAAGAAAGTAATGAACACAAAGGATACCACACGACTGTGGATGCGCAAAGGTTTGCTAACTTTGGGAGTCATACATTTACCTCAATTTTAAAGTTATCTTCATAGTTAAAAAAAAATTGGGTAAAAGTTGAGTTTAGATAACTGTTGTTTTCTCGCCTTTTGAGTTAAGACGACTATAGTTATCTTAAATTCATAATGAGTCCCAAATATGCCAAAGTTAGGATAATTAGAGTTTTAAAGGGTTATGTGAGATAATTCCATTTATCCTAAAGATACTTTGTTTCCAAGCATAGCATTAATTTGTCACATATAATAATGAGAAATAATAGCATGTTACTTCACATGCAACCCTATTTGCAACTCTCTCACATGATTGGCCCATGCATAATTGTTAAAGGAAAAAATAGAAGTGTAGTTAGTTGGGACCACCTACTTTTTGTATCTGTATCAATCATAGAGAGTTGCAAATGGAGTTGCACATTTGGAGTAACATGCTATCATTTCTCTACAATGACTGCACTTGGAGAAGTCTGTCTCAGAGGTGACTAAAAGATGTCTTGCTCAAGGCTTTATTTGATTGTAACTTTGTGAGGTAATTGGATTGTTGCTGTTGTGCAGGATCAGAAACAGTGTAATGAACCCACATCACTATTTGAGCACTTCTTCATTGTGGGCCTTCACTCAAATGCAAAGGTTGATGCTATTGAGGAGTTGTTTGCCAACAGAAAGGTGTGCGAGCCAGAGGTAAGATTGTTGCTGTTGATATGAAATACTGCATTGTGAATTTGGCCTGATTAAGATTTAAGAATAGTGAATCCTATCCAGGTAGATGTGGTTTTCAATCTGACAGTGAGAATTTCCCATAACAATTTGTGTTATTCCATTAATTAGTACCTGCAGATATCACAAAAGAAATTGTATTGTTACAATAGGGCTCGACGCTCATATTTCTTTGTTATTTAGTAATTTCCCAAGTCTGTTTTTGCATATAGTCTACACTCTTAAAGTCGCCTATTCATTAGGTAATCAAATCTGACAGTAAAAAATAAAGGTAGGGTCAAGAATCTAAGGCATTCCCTTCCCTCTATCCTATTTCCGATACAGTGAAGTATTAGATCTTGCACGAATGTTGCCCTCACAGTAACCTGCTTCTGCTTCTGTTCCCTCTCCTCCCGAGTTAAAGAAAGATCGATACTGCAAAAAATCCAATTCAAGACTGGTTCAGTGTTTCAGTCTTGATATAAAGAGTATAAACAGCCTCCAGAACTTTCCAAATGAAATGCATGTAACTGGAAATTTTTAAAGAACCTAATATACTTGAAGCTTCATGTTCTTTTACTAATAACTTGAAGCTTCCTGTGAGATTGTGAGATTGTTTGATCATATTGTGAACATTTTGTGAACATTTTGTAGGTTCAGTGAAGCTTTCTATTATTAGGTTCAGTGAAGCTTTCCTTTATTAGGTTCAGTGAAGCTTTCCTGTGAGATTGTGAAATTGTGAACATTTTGTAGGTTCAGTGAAGATTTTGTAGGTGGTACACTTGAAGCTTGAAGCTTTCTGGATTGAAGCTTGAAGATTTTGTAGATTTTGTAGCTTGAAGATGAAGATTTTGTAGGTTCAGTGAAGATGAAGATTTTGTAGCTTGAAGCTTGAAGATTTTGTAGGTTCAGTGAAGGCTTGAAGCTTGAAGATTTTGTAGGTGGTACACTTGAAGCTTGAAGATTTTGTAGGTGGTACATTTTGTAAAATTGTGAAATTGTGAACTTCTAAGAGATTGTGAGAATTAGTTTCCTGGATTGTATGTGAGGATGAGTTTCCTGGATTGTATGTGTGAACTTTTAATAGATGAAGCTTTCTTTTACTATTTTTTAATATACTTGAAGCTTTCTGTAGAGAACTTTAGCTTCATCTATTGTGAAGTAAGCTTTTTGATCTGCATATGAGGAAAACAGAGGGTACAACAACACTGTAGGCTTCATCTATTGTGAAGTAGACATGCATCTCTGAATGAAATGCATGGTAGTAACCGGTGGGGAGTAGTAACACATTTGTCCTGTATATGGGGAAGCAGATTACAGTGTCCTGTAACCGGTGGGGAGAGAAAATAAAATACCCTATCGGTGAAGGAGTGTAGGAAAGTGCATGCTATGCCCATGGTGAAGCATTTAAATTATGCGAAAAGGATCTTACATCCATGCAGTGCATATCCTATATCAATGAAACATCCAAAAGAGAGTTAGAACTTTCTTTCACATTCATACTGTTTATCATGATCTTCATGAAAATAGAGTTAGAACTTTCTTTTACTATTTACTTGAAGCTTCCTCAGAGAGAATTAGTTTGAAGGATTGACCTACACATTACATAATGCAATCACCCACCATCAATCATGTGTAACTTAGATGCTAAAGTTAGTAATACATGAAATTTTGATCGATCACAGTTCTAAATGTAAATTTTGACAAAGTGCGATTGAAGAAATTAAATTCCTACTCATTGGTGATTGAGAATAAAATCCTTCTAATGGTTATTGCAGCAGACAAACTAGCAAATGCAAAAGATTCATGTGTAAAATGTAAGATTCATCATCTTACTCACTCAAGCATCAAGTAGTATATCACTATCTCATTAACATCATCAGTTTAATTTTCTCATCTCATTGAACAAGTATCAACAATCAGATTGTATTCTAACCAAAATCAGTGAATCAAATGGCGTCTCCAATCGCCATTCCCTCTGTTTCTTGCTGAGTGGTCTTCCCTTTCCTGCCTGCTTTCTGTTTATCTTCACAACAGCTATACCCCAAGTGCAATGGCCCAATTCCAGGTCGTAGGAAACGAGCTTGAACACACCATTACTTTCTTGAGGGGAAGCAGAGGTGTCTTCACTGATAGTATACCTGACATACATTGGCTTCTCTTTGAACCTTTCAACCTCTTCTGGAATTCGAATAACTCTTTCTACACCAGTAGAGGACACCTTGAGGGAACACAAAAAATTATCATGTTGTTAGCTAAAACAATGAAATGATGCATGTAGAGTTGGCAACAAAATAGTAGGCAAATAATGTCGCGAAGGACACTAAAAGCCTCGAATAATGTCGCGTGCTGGTTATCTAATTGAATGACATTACCTCTTAAAAGTTTTGTTGTATTTCCCAGAGCCTAATATATATTTCCCAGAGCCAAAGGAATAATATTTCATGAGATATTCCATCGAAATTTTTACTAAATATTTTAAAGAAAGTTAAGACGTCGCGATAACATGCCGTATGAAACATTTTAAAGACGTCGTATTAGAAAAACATTTTAAACACCCACCTTTTTTGTTTACACACACCTTTTTTGTTTTAATTTTTTTAGAAATTTATATGCAGTCCCGAATACGTGTCATAGGCACGTCCCACGGGCAATCCTAGTATATATATATATATATATATATATATATATATATATAGATTCAGTCGAAAGTCTATTTTCTAGATTTTATGACGGATCTAGGTTTGCATGTTTGTAGCAACGGAAATTCCAGATTTAGTGAAGTACTGTCTTGCTGTCCTAAACTAGAATTTTCATTATTCTGTCACTTTATGAGTTGTCTTTCACCTGTACATGTTTATCTTTCAATTTGAACCTGTTACTTGTTTATGCTATGTTATTCTTGACCTATTTGTGACACATACATGCCTATTTGATAATAAGAATAAATAACCATGTTGGGGTTAAGAAAAATATCTAGTAGTGGAAAATATAGAAATGTGTACTTGGATGGGGGCCCATGTATCCCACCTGATGATCTGATATCTGTTACCTATGATATGATTACCTGACATGTGATTCTGATTATCTGCTATCTGATTTCTGACTTCATCCTTTCTTATGAGAGGGTGTACTCAGAAGGGGGTCCGTGTTTTCCACCTGTTACCCAATTACATAGTCCTACCTGTTGCATGATTACCTGTTACTTGATACCAGATACCTGTACCTTTGCCTATTTACCTGATACCTGAGTACACAGCCCTATGGACTCCACTACTAAATTTAAATGAAACTTGTTTGAATGTAGCAACCATGTGGTAAAAGTTTGGGATGCATGAAGTGCTACCTAGATAGTAATAAATACAAGACTTGACATGACATAACTTGACATAGATGATACTTGTTACATGCTTTCCTGTACATGCTACCTGTATACCTGTTTACCTGATACTTGATTACCACTTTACCTGCTTACTTGACACTTGATACATGTTCACCTGTACCTACTAGTATATCATGTTACTTGATTCTGTTTCCTGATTCATGATTAGTTATCTTGTTTTGTTATCATGTCTATTCTATGCTATTTGTCTACCTTTCCCATGTACATGTGCCTGCACTACAAGCGGCTCATAACTTGCATTGACGGGAGTATATTTTCTTTTTCCTCTTCCTGCAGTTTATTAAATTGCAGATGATGGAGATCAGCTGCCCGATGGAGTAGGTGATATGAGATTCTAGATGCTGGAGTTTTGCTATTATTATTATTTCCTGTTGCTACTTGAATAATTGTACTTGGTTACTGGGATTATTTTTGTATTTGGGCAATGTTCAAATCAGGTTTATTTGAGATTAATATATTTCGTTTCAAGTAAATTCTGTTGGTATATTGATTCATATATGCATGCGTGGTTGACTTCTCTTGCTTCCTTCTCTGATTATTTCTGTGAATTGTTGTAAAGATCCTGACAGCTTATGGATGATAAAAATCATTCGCAGGGCTTTTGTCATGTATCCGTATTCCGTATTCTCTTTTGGAAAGAGAGGCGTGACAAGGGTTTTAGTGGTATCAGAGCCCAGGTTTGGCTAATGTATTAGTTTGACGATATATTGGACAAGCTTCGCTGTATCTATGATCGGCTCAAAAGTACACAGACCATGCATATATGAATGAATTATAATCAACATTGATCTGGATACTAGTCTTATTCCATTCATTTTGATCCCTTCTTATTTGATTCCTTGATTCTTCCATCTTTTTCCGTTGTCCTCTTTGATTGACCTCTTGTTGGGTTTGAATTAATTTCTTTTCGTACCTACATCTTTCTGATTTTTTTGCCGTCCATTCTTTTTCTATTTTCTGCTTGGTCCATCAGTCGGCATCGCTTGGTCTTCTTCGACTTTTCAGTGGCATGGATCATCGCCAGGAGAGGAAGTATCTTCTTTTATTCCGAGATGTGCATGTAGAGTCCTAAGATCTCAAAAAGTGTTCAGAATCTGAAGTTGCCAGGATTCCGGACTTTCATGCTAAAGGGATGTCATTTGGACGTATCGAGAAAACGGTGAGCCACGAAGCAGAACTGGAGCTAATGGATGCTATTGTCAGAGTCTTTCCGATCAGAGTTGCGCAGCAGAAGCATGGTGGGCCCATAACCTACAGGTCCCACGATCCACTTGTTGCTTCTCCTCCCTTGTCTTGTTTGCTTCCCTCTATTCTCTTGCATTCTTCCTCATCCATTGATTTATTATTTGATTCAATTCATCCCTATCCATTCTCTATTTGATTCCCATTCTGCCTACTCTCTTATTGCTTGGTTATCTTGAGTTGTTTCTTTCCTTTTGATACTATTTATTTTCTTTCATGCATTCCCCTGACCTCATTGTTATCCATTTTCCTTCTTATTCTGGTGATGCCACTACTTTGTTTCTGTATTCCTCAATCCTGTATTTTGTGACCCTTCGCCAAGTTTACTTTTGCCTTAACCTATGTACCACCTAAGCAAATTTCGAAGACGAAATTTTGTTATAGGGTGAACAGGATTTGTAACCCCTGTTTCCCCAAATACGTATTTTCTGTGAATTTTCTGTATTTAAAATTTTTGTAATTTTTTTTTTCGCTGTCAAATTTTTTGTTAAAATGTATTGTTAGATCTTCTATTAAAAATCTATTCTAAATCAATAATTTTATTTGTAACTATTTTCTATGATTTTTATATCCTAATACTAACCCTATTATTCTTGTTATATTATTATTATTATTGTTATTATTATTATTGTTTCTGCTATTATTATTTTTATTGTTTTTTTTATTAGTATTATTATTTTTATTGTATTACCTTTTGATTTTATATTAAAAATCCTATTTTTTATTTATATATTTTTTCTACCTCTTATTGGTTTTAAAACCCAAAAACTCAAACCCATTATTTTATTAGATTTTAAAACCTATTTTTCCCTATTGGATTCTACACTTTAACCCATTAAAATCCCTATCCATTAATTCCCCAAACCCAACCTGCATTAAATAAACCCCATACCCATTACTTTGCACCCATACCGTTAATCTACTCTTACCCGCACCCATTTACACCTATTACTCTTCAGCCGTCATCACACATAATCTTAAGCCCTAATATTTCCCCTCTGCCTATATATTAAACCCATCATCCCTGTCACCTCAACCCATCAGCCGACAATCTTTTTTTCCCTCGACCTTCTGATCCCCTACTCCCACTCTGCACCTCGCCACCCTCCTCTTGTGCAACCCGGTGCCCCCTGTCCATCTCCTACCGTTTGCCAGCGACGCACCACCTGCCTCCTCCTGCAGCACCGCACTCCGCTGTGCGTGTTCTCCCAGTCTCTGCCTCCGCTGACAGCAGCAGCGACCCCGACTCTTCTTTGCATGGCCGCCTATGCACCGCAGCACCCCGTCGTACCCATCCTCCTGCTCTCTCGTCCTCAACCATCCGCAGTGCCGCGCTCTCTTTCCCCTGCACTACTTCGACTACACTAGCAACTCTCTCCTGGTCGCGCCTCTTGCATTGCCCAGGCATCCTTCTCCCTGTCGCGACCCCACCACGACACAGCAGCTTGTGCTTCCTCACCGACAACGATAGACAGCATCCACGGTGCCACCACCCTGCAGTGCTAACCCCCGTAGTAACCCATCTCCCTGCCTTCCTTCGTCGACTACAGCAACAGCGCGACGTCGCCCCACCGGTTGCCTGTCCCCATCGCCTGGGTCCCGCTATCTGGCAGAGCCCACAGCCACCGGCTTGTCCCCTATTGGTGATCAACATTGAGCTTCACCTTGATTCTTAGCCGTCGATCACCCGTGATCTTAATCACTTGATCTCGACCGTCGGATGTGCTTGATCATCATCATCTTCGTCATCAATCTTGATATGGCCGTCCGATGTGATCCGATCATCATGATCTTGATATTCATTCTGATTCGTCTGATCTGATCCGATCATCATCATCTTGATCTACGATCTGATCCATCTGATCTGATATGATCATGATCATCATCGCTCTTAGATCTAGCCGTTGGATCTCTTGATCATCCTCTTGATCATTAAGATCCGTGCTTTGCGTTTGTGATTGCGATTGTGATCGTGTCTTCGTGATTGGTTCGAGATTCATTCGTTGAGTTCATTGCCCAAGAATCTGTTCCCGTTATTCTTGTTCTTGCTTCGTTTCGTCGTCTCTCAGGTAAGTAACTTGTATTCTTTTCTTTGTTTAATACAAGTACTAAATACCGTCTGTAGTGTAGTTGTGTTCTAGAGACAATTTGAACCCCTATTTGATCTTGTGTCTATTGTGTTGACCTGCCCATAGTTGTCTCATTACACACATGACATGAAAGAACTTATGGACGACCACTTATTGTTGTATACGTGCATGTTGTTTATGACTTGTTGTATGATCTCGTATGCTTGATGTGCTATTCGTAGTATAACTCGTTGTAGACTTGTTGAATATCCTATACCATGTTGATTGGACATCTAGTATACCCGATTTCATTTTTGGTTATGTTTTGGATGAGTTTCCTATGAACTAGTTGATTTTGTGCATGAAGGATATTTTCTGTTTCGCCGATTTTCCCTTTTTGTTCAGTATTTTAAACCCTATTAAGGTCAATATATGAAAATTATTTGTGAATATGAATTATAGAGAATTCTGTCTACTTTCTAGATTTTTGGACAGATCTCAGTTTCTATTTATGAATTTCAAGTTATGGCTATTTTACTACAGATGTATTCAAAATTCCAAAACCAGTTTTTCTATGAATTTTGTATGACTATTTATTTTTCTACTGATGTTAAAGATAATATTTTGATCCAATATTTTGCTGATTTCAATTAGATCTAATTGAGATTAACCCTTAATTTTTATGGATTTAGTTGATGACTTTTATGAACTAAAAAATGCTTGCTAACAACTACTATACTTGCAGAATTTTCATAATATTCAGTAAAGATACATAATTCCAACCTAATTCTATTTGTTATCTGTAAAAACTTTTGGAATATGAATTTTATCCTACTGTACCTACTTTATCACCCTTTTTACGGATCTGGGTTTCGATTTATATTTTGCAAGATATTGCTGTTTTAGTACTGCAGTGGTTGTGATTTCAGATTTACAAAACTGTTGTAGCTTGTTGGTTTCTAATTTTACTACACTATCCTATTTATGGTGGAAAATTGTGAAATTTTATTTTCTGTTACTAAACATACTAGGAAATATCCCAGATTATTCGTGGATTTAATTATTAATTTTGCATGCTTTTTTCCTGATTATGAATTCAAGTTTCTGATTTCTGGCTAAACACATTTTCTGAATACAACCCTTTTTTTAGTTATGTTTTTGTTAAGTACTATATGACTTATATATATTTTCTGGATTCGGCCGAGGATCTATTTTCCAGATTTTTTGACGGATCCAGGTTTGAATGTTTGTAGCAATGGGAATTCCATATTTAGTGCAGTACTATTTTGCTGTCCTGAACTAGAATTTTCATTGTTCTATACCTTTATGAGTTGTCTTTCACCTATACATGTTTATCTTTCAACCTGAACCTGTTATTTGTTTATGCTCCGTTACTCTTGACCTGTTTGTGACACATACATGCTAGTTTGATAATAATAATAAATAACCAAGCCGGGGTTAAGGGAAAGATCTAGTAGTCGAAAATATAGAAATGTGTACTTGGAAGAGGCCCGTGTTTCCCACCTAATGATCTGATATCTGTTACCTGTGATATGATTACCTGATGTGTGATTCTAATTATCTGTTATCTGATTCCTGACTACATACTTCATGATGAGAGGGTGTACTTACAAGGGGGGCCCGTGTTTCCCACCTGTTACCCAATTACATACTTCCTTATGAGAAGGTGTACTTGAAGGGGACTTAGTCCTACCTGTTGCATGATTACCTGTTACCTGATACCTGTACCTGTGCTTGTTTACCTGATACCCGAGTACACGACCCTATGGACTCCACTACGAAATCTAAATGAAACTTGTTTGAATGTAGCAACCATGTGGTAAAAGTTTGGGACGCATGAAATGCTACCTAGATAGTAATAAATACAAGACTTGACATGACATAACTTGACATACAAGATACCTGTTACATGCTTTCATGTACATGCTACCTGTATGCCTGTTTACCTGATACTTGATTACTTGTTTACCTGCTTGCCTGACACTTGATACATGTTTACCTGTACCTGTTAGTGTATCATGTTACTTGATTCTGTTTCCTGATTCATGATTAGTTATCTTGTTATGTTATCATGTCTATTCTATGCTTTTTGTTTACCTTTCCTATAATACCCTAAAATTTCATTTTTATAAAAATATTATGTTTTACGTGATGTGCACGTGCAAACTTTATGTGCTTATTTTATATGAAATCTCATTTTGTATGAACAATTATTTTCCTTCAATTTTCTAAAAAGTCTATTTCCAAAAGCCTAAAACACTAATTAATTGTTTTAGCCCACTTTAATTAATTATTAATTCGTTGTCTTGGCCCACAAATCTAAGCCCACTATTTATGAAGCCCACCAATTTAATTAATCAATTAAATGGTCACACTTGTCTTGTAGAGACAAAATGTGAACAATTTGATTAATTAAAATTGTACAAACTTCTACATAAAGGACTAGGTGGCACGTGCGAAGCACGTAATGTGCAATGCACACTAGATTGGGGCTGGTTTGTGCTTGGATAAATGGAGAGTGTGGGTATGTGTTCATGGGTAGCTATTTTGTGTGTGGGTGGTGGCTACAACTTCTGCTCCTATCCTAGCCCTCCATTCTACAACTATCCAATCAATCCTAGCCCTCCAATCTATTTCCAAACTAGTATAAATGCCCCCTTTCCTACTTGTATTCTACACTTAAGCAAATATTAAAGGAGATCTGTATACATATATATTAGTGTGAGTTGAGTGTGAGTGTTCCCCCATTGGAGGCCGGCCATCCCTACAAGAAGAAGCTCTCGGTTTTTGGCAAAGAGATAGGAGAAGGAGTTCGTTGCACTGCAATCTAGGAGGAGAAGGCACTCGCTTGCAATCTAGGAGGCTCTAGGGGATTTTTCTTAATTGGTTTTCTTCAAAAGGTGGGTGTTTCTCATGACTTCTAAAGTAGAAATCATGCTAGGGAATGAAATTGATTTGTTATTATGAAATACTTGTTGAAATGAAATGCATGCTTGCCTAAATAGAAGGGAATTGAGAAATTAGCAAATATGTGTTGATTGATTACTATATTTATAAATTATGAGTAATGTGAATGTTCTCGTTATTTCTAATGTTAGTATGCAAAATATGTCCTAAATGTGAACAATGTGGTTTAACTAGTAAAAGACTAACATCATGTTTATGGATTAAAGTGCTAAAGTAGAATGGTGTTTTAAAGATGAATTGATAGAATAAATTATAAGAAATGATTGGTAATAGATGTCATGAAATTTCCCATTGCTATTTATGCCATTAGAAAAAAAATGAAAATGAATGTATTTTTGCAAACAAATGATCGAATGCATCATGTGTAATTAATAAAACAGAAGTTCTTATAAAGCAAATTTTTAAGTAGATTGTGATCTGGAAAGTTATGTTTTAAAAAGAGAAGAAAATATATTTTTAGACTTGAAAAACATTGCAGAGCAACCGACTGATCACATTTAACAGTCGACTGGCCGGATCGTTTATTTTTTAATTTAAAAATCATAGAGGAACAGCCGACTGTCCATATAAGATAGTCGACTCCTCTGAGTATTTTATTCTCGAGCTTTAGAAACTCGCCGGACAGCCGACTGGTCATGGTAACAGTTGACTGCCCTGGACATTTTTATTTTTGAGTTTAAAAACATCGTAGAACAGCCGACTGGTGATCTGTGACACTCGACTTCCCCGAAGTTTTAATGTAAATCTGTATTCTCTTTGTGAGATAATTTTTATGACCTATGTCTTTGTATAAATGAGATTTAAGACGGTTTTTACAAAAAGGAACTCATTTTGATTATTAACTTTTTATATAAGGAAATTGTAGGGATTATGTAAGAAATTTAAGATGAGATTTTGGTAGAGAGAAATTTGAAAGGTATGAATTGTGAAACCTATTGAAAATGTGAACTGTGGAATTAGAATGGATTGAAGTAGAATTATGTGAGTTTATAAACTAGTGAATGTGACATGTTTGAGGAATTTCAGTTTTTCAAGTATCTATGCATTGAATTATTGATTGTGATGAATTATGAAAGATGTGAATGCATGAATACTATGCTTTTGAAACATGAATGGTGATAAATCATGAAAAGGTCTTATGAGCATGACATTGTAATTATGAGTTGAAATTGAGAATTTGGGTATAGCCAAGCCTTATACCGGCAGAGAAATGAATTGAAATGGAATTTGAAATGAAAAGACCAAGACTTGGGTCATGTTGAATAAATGGATAAGATCGGTATAGTGGGAGTGCTACATTCTAAGAGATTGATTTTATTCATGATTCAATTAAATTAAGGATTAGATACATAGTGAAGATGTAATGAAAGTAAGAGAAAAATATTGAGTATGAGGACCATTGGATTGGCGGCGTGAGAGTATTCACAGGATGTCCCATGATGAGTCATGATAGGGCGTGGATACTGCTCAAGAGTACCATCCCGGAGCCAAGACGCTCATGGGGTGTTTAACGACTGCGGGTGGTGTCATGTCTATGGTAGGAACTGAATTACCACAGGATGCCTGCATGATGAGTCATGTGTCAGTGCGGTGGGATTCCCTCCAGGGCGCCTAGACATGAGTTCATAGGTCAGAAAACATCTAGGATACTTACCGTAGTTGCAGTAGTAGATTAAGTCATGGCGAGGGATTGAACCCTATAAGATGAAGAACGATTAAGGGCTTGCCTTCGGACCTATGTAGAATGGCTGTCACGCCCCGCTTCCCAAAAACACGGAATACGGGCACGTAACAAAAGCTCAGCGAATGAATATAATCATCCTTAAGCTGTCCAGGAATTCTTTACAACATGTCACAGGCAGTATATCAGAGTCGGAAGCCAGAAAATGATCAACCGCATGCACATATGAACCAAATACCAACAAAAATACTTGAAATAAAATGTATTAATTTCAAATAGTCATGATCTGAATAACACAGATAATCTTGGGTCACATTGCCCAAATACCAGAAATAAATACAAGTAACAGGTACATTGTTCAAAATGTGCAACATGAAATAAATATAGATAGCAAAGCTTCAACCAACTAGAACTTCATCTCGCCAATACCTTCAGGAATCCTGTCCTCCAAAATCTGCAAATCATCGAATGCAGGAAAAAGGAAAAGAAGAAAACACAGTACCCGTCAATGGCAAGTCTGGGTCACAAATAGAATAGGATACAAGCACTTGGGAAAAACTAAACAGATCTAACTAATCATTAGAAACAGACCTAATATGGTATAGTAAATTCAACTAACATAGTATCCTAGCAGATGTCTCAGATATTAAGTGTAAAGTGTCATATAACAGAAATGTCAGGTAAACAGATATTCAGATATGTCAGGTAAATCAGATAACAGGTTTCAGATAATAGATATTCAGATTCAGATTCAGATTTCCATATATCAGATTCAGATTCAGACTTCAGAAATATAATCAGATCTCAGATTTCAGATTAATGTAAGTCTTGTGTGATTACTATCTAGGTAGCACGACATGTGCCCCAAATTATATCACATGGTTGCTACATTCAAAACAATTTCGCTTTAGATTTCGTAGGGGACCATGCAGGGCAGTATACTCAGTATTCACAGAATCACAGAACTTGGTCGGTAAACTTGATCGGTAAACTTGATCGGTAACAGAATATTAACTTGATCGGTAACATGTCATACAGGAAACACAAGTCTCCTCCTGAGTACACGTTTCTGCACTATCCACTACTAGATCTGTCCCATATACCCCGGCTTAATTACCTTTAGTATTTATATTATCCACAGGCATGAGAGTGTGCTAAATAATGTCAAACTAACAGGTCATAATCAGGTCTAGACTCAGGGAATTAAATCAGTAAGTATAGGTATCAAACATTCACAAATACGAGCAAAATGGTATAGGTTTATAAACAGGACAGCAAGACCAGTCTGTACATAATCAGTGATCCAAAGATCTACAGGCATGCAAATAATGATCCGTCGAAGGATCTGGAAAATAGACTTCCACACGCTTCTAACGGGTATAATAATTCTATATACTAGTTCACAACATCTCTACTCAAAACACAATTCAACACAGTTTGCATGTACAGTCAGAAAACAGGAGAATAACTTAAACCACATGAAAACAGCATACAAAGTCATTAATTGAATCCACGAAAATTCTGGGGTAATCCCCTATAAGTATAGTCTCAAAATATATATTTTCATATTTTTCCAGAAAGTATAGATATGTTTTCAAAAATAGAAAATAACACATAACACAGTTTTGATAGATCTGGAATTCTTCAACACCGCTGTACAAAATCATGCATATCTTGCACACAGCGCATCAAAATCCACTTCCGCCAAAACAGGGTGAAAGTATACACAATTACCCAACTTTCATATCTCACATGAAATATTCATACAGTAAGTAGAAATAAGGTGAACACGGCATTCAACATACAATCACACGCAGTTTACAGCAAAAGCGATCTATAGAAAAGGATGTAAGGCATCACTCAAAACTCATCTTTTAATTACTACAAAAATCAGAGAACTATCTAACATCATGGTGAAACACTGGACAAAATCTTGTGGCATGAAATAATGTCTAACTTGGATCTTGAAAATAAATTGGTGATAAAATCTACCCTGAAATGAATTTGGGAACTACCGGCATACAGTTACTAAAATAATCATAACTAATTCATACGAACTCCAAACAGGGTGAAATCAGTGGGATTAGAAATTAGCTTCAATTCTCTACAAATTACTCAGAAATAGCCATGTTGAGATTCGGACTCTAATTCAGGTAAAAACAGCAATCAATCCAGTTACATCCAAATTTCCAGATTTCTCAACCAAGTTTCAAAACGTCATAACTTCCTCAAAATTCATCAAAATTCTTCCAAATTCAAAACCACGCCTACCCACTGTCTAAAAGTCATAATGGAGGATATCTAACATGTAAAAACATAGTATTTCTCATATGGGTGTTCAAACATACATCGGGTATACAATATGTCACATACGCGATAAAAATCGCGTTTGGGTGATTCCTAAAGCACAATCCTATCAAATACATGTCCTAAGTCATCTATGGCCTATTTTGAACAATAGAGACGAAACCCACAATTAAAAATATGATCTTTGTCCGTCTCTAGTCTCAACCTATCCTATGTGTGAACTTTCTACTTGTATCAACCTAAGAAATTTAAGTACAAGTTACTTGCCTTATGTGATGATGAACGCGACGAATCCAAGCCTTCAAAGAAAACCCACGAGCAAAAGTCCTTCCACGTGCGATTTCAAGCGAACCCACGAACCGAATCTTGCCTACGATCGTCTTCTTGAAGCACGAACTCAAATGGACGCTACCCTCTTCACCAAATCAGCGAAGATTTGAAGGAGGGGCTGTTCTTGAAGATGGTGGTGCTGGTTGGTTGGTTTCGGCCACAAGGAAAGGAGGAGAGACGAGTTAATATGAAGCGGGGTTGTATATTGGAGGATGTAGGAGGTGATATGTGGTCGGCTAGGGCTTGGGGGCTGTGAGGGGGTGTCGGCCTGGGGTAGGAGAGATGCAGGCCGGGAGGGAGAAGGTGGAGGCCGGATAGGAATAGGAGAGGGAGAGAGAAAGAAATTAGGGTTAGGGATTAATTAGATGAGGGGGTATTTATAGGGGATCAAATGTGGGTTAATGGGTAGTGGATACCAATAGGATTAAATGGGTATACAATTGGGTAATGGATATTGGGTATATTTCAAATGGGGATACAAAATGCAATGAATCCTATGGCTCCTAAAAATTTCCTTAAGGGCCAAAAATCTTAAATTGGTCAAAACTCTTCTAAAAATCTACCATGACCCTAAAATAATATTTATACATGAACGGAATCTAGAAATTGAGGAAAAGAGCTCAAAATGGCGAAAAATGGACGGTCGGCGCACAAACAGCAAAAGGAGGTCAAAACTGCCAGAAAAACATTATAGAGTAAAAATAATTAAATTTATTGTTCCGAAAATACAACGGAAAATAATAATTCACTAAAATGAAAAATACCGTCAAAAAAATACCAAAAGTGAAAAACAGGGGTTACAATGGGATGCATAGAATCCGAACAAGTGCGCATTAGTGTCATATAATATAAATAATTGCATTAAGGACTAAGTGCACATTCACAATACGACAACAATAGGATAGTCCCTTTAGCTTTGTTTGTGACAAGTTTGTGTTTGTTAAGAAATGAGAATCGTTATACTGTTTCCCGCATAGAGAGAATGACCGCGAATAATATTTCGTCAGTTTAATGAACTGACGCGCCTACAGTTTTATATGCAGGGTAAAAATGCTTGATTATTGAAGTATACATGCTGCACAGGATTGAGTTAAATATTTTTTCATGTAATTTATTGTAATATTGCTTCCGCTGTGATAATGTACAAGTGTAAATGTAACTCTAATAAAAGAAAAGTTTTTATTTCCTTGTAAAATTGTATGAAAAAAGTATAAAGATCCTGTGGAATCTCGAATTCAGTTGTATTTTGGAATTCGGGGTGTTACAGAGTGGTATCAGAGCACGCTTCTAAGTAGTACAAATTTATAAGGAACGACACCCTAGAAGTGGACATTAGAGTGTGTGTTGAGTCTAGAGATTTAAATGTAAGCTACTTACATTTGTGTTGCTCTATGACTTATGCTTCTTCCTCCTTTTTTCTAAGATGGCTAGTCACTTCGACCCAGCTGGAGATGACAATTGACATATTATTGAAGAAGATTACTACCCCGGACAAGCTGATTCAGACAAGGAAGATCCCGAAGAAGTGGAAGAGGAATGGCCTGAGTCCCGAGAGATCACCCCACCTCCGAATTCATCTGATGATTCTTCTGACAAAGAAGAAGAACCAGTTGCAAGTAGTCTTGTGATATCTCTTCAGAGGCAGGTAGAAACTCTACGGGAGAGAGTCGGACTATTGGAGGCTCAGTTGACAAAGCGCAAGGATGATTTTGCAGTTCTCAGTCGTCGTGTATGGGAACTCGAGAAGAGGAAGAACATGACCGATGTACTGAAGGAGGAAGTTGAAGAACTACGGGGAGAGCTTTGTGTAGCCAAGAGGAACCATAAGAGTTAGACCATTGTATCGTCTACTGCTTTCATTTTGATGTCAGAAATGTTTGAAATTCGAATGTATAAAGTTTGAAATTCAATGAAATGAAAAGTTGACTTAAAAGTTCATGTTTTATACTTCGAAGTTAATGGATCTTTTGCATCAGAATATAGCTGGAAGACGAGTTCGAAATGGTGAAGGTCTGGACTTGGAAACAGAACTAGCGAGGATCTATCAGACACTCAATGCCGTGGCCATGAATCAGAACTGAGGAAGGGTGCCTGTGAATCCAGTACCCGAAGCAATCAAACTCGTGGAATCGTTCAAGCAGATGAAACCACCGGTGTTTGAAGGGAAGTCAGAGCCTGACACGGCTGACAACTGGATCAGGTAGGTAGAGACTATTTTTGAAGTTTTGGAGACCCCTGAACGCAGCAAGGTGACGTTGGCGACTCTACAATTCGAGAAGGATGCGGCTGTGTGGTGGCAGTCGATGAAGCGGACAATGGGAAGCTTGGTTCTTGGCTGGGAGGAATTCTTGGAGGAGTTCCACAGTTATTACTTTCCCTCAGACGTCCAGGAGAAGAAGGCCATGGAGTTTCTGTCACTGCAGTAGGGCGACATGTCGGTTAGGGAGTATGAGACCAGATTCACTCAGCTCTCAAGGTGTGCTCCCGAATTGGTGATGGATGAGGCGAAGAAGGCTCGTAAGTTCGAGCATGGTTTGAGGCCGAGCTTGACGTCCAGGATGATACCCCTCAGTATCAAGAGGTTTGACAAGCTGGTCAAACGAGCGGCAGCCACGGAGGCCGACATGGAGCATTTCCACATTGTTCAGAATAGGAGGAACAACTGGAATGCGTGGAAGAGGCCCGCAGTTACTAGCAATGTCAGGGGACAGCCACCGGCTCAAAGGTTCAAGCCTACGGGTGTGAATGCTGTTCAAGTGGCAGAAAGACCCGTGAATATTTGGGCGAGACCTCGAGTGACGTGTTTCAACTGTGGAGAGACAGGCGAATACAAGCCTCACTGCCCCAAACTGCAGGATGTCATCCGCAATGGACCAACTCAGCAGACCGGGAAGAAGCATTACCAGCAGGGGCTAGTATTTGCCTTGACTGAAGCTGATGCTGATGAGGTGGATCACGTCATCACTGGTACGAGGGGGATGTTTAGGAGTGTTTTCTGTTGATTCTCTTTCCCATTATTTAGTGAACTGTTATGTAACGAGTATATGTTGTGTAACATGAGAACTTATTTTGAATGAAAAGAAAACTGTTGTTTTGTTCGATACTGGGTCCTCTCATAGTTTTGTATCACCTAAATTTGATAAAGTGTTGGGAGTTGAACCGAAGATTTTTCCAGGCAAGGTTTTAGCGGTAGCTACTCCGTCAGGGGAGACTCTAACCACTAATCGGTACTATACTGACTGCGAGGTGGTGATTGGAGATCGAATTTTCGGGATCGATCTGATCGAGCTGAATGTTTTGGGAGTTGATGTTATCGTTGGCATTGATTGGATGTCAGTGTACAGTGCGAACATCGAGTGCAAGACCAAGACATTAACAGTGAAGGCTCCAGGTGGACCTGAAGTCACTTTCCAAGTCACTTTCCAAGGGAAGAGAAGATGTTCAGATATAGATGCCGCTATCAGCCAGAAGAGAGGGATTCCTACAGAGGTGCAGCAGATTCCTGTGGTTTGAGATTATCTGACCGTGTTCTTGGAAGATTTGCCTGGGTTACCCCCGCATCGTGATGTGAAGTTCAGCATCACTGTTCAGCCAGGGAGTGCACCTATTTCCAAGGCACCGTATAGGATGGCACCTGTGGAACAGGATGAGATCAAACGGCAGATTGAGGAACTTTTGGAGAAAGGCTTTATTCAACTGAGTGTGTCACCTTGGGGAGCGCCGATGCTTTTGGTAGAGAAGAAGGATGGTTCGATGAGGATGTGCATCGATTACCGACAGCTGAATAAGGTCACTGTTCAAAATAAATATCCTATTCTGTGAATTGATGACTTGTTCGATCGTCTACAAGGAGCTGCAGTTTTCTCCAGATCTTCGATCAGGATATCATCAAGTTCGAGTGAAAGCTAAAGACGTGCATAAGACTATGTTCAGAACTCGACACGGGCATTACGAATTCTTAGTTATGCCTTTTGGGGTGACAAATGCACCTGTAATCTTCATGCACATGATAAACAGAGTTCTGAGGCCGTACATTGATTCTTTCGTCGTAGTATTTATCGACGATATTCTCGTGTACTCCAAGTCAGAAGAGGAGCACACCGAGCATTTGGCAGTAGTTTTGAGGAAGCTGGAAGAGCAGGAGTTGTATGCCAAGTTATCCAAGTGTAATTTCTGAAATCTGAAGTGGCATTCCTAGGTCACATCCTTTCTAAGGAGAGAGTGGCAACTGATCCTCAGAAAATAGAGGCAGTGAGAGATTGGGCAAGACCTACTACAGTGAAGGAAATTAGGAGTTTCCTTGGGCTAACTAGATATTATAGGAGGTTTATCCAGGGCTACGCTTAGATAGCCATACCGCTCACTGGTCTGACCAAGAAGAATGTGAACTTCAAGTTGACTGAGCAGTGCGAGGCAAGCTTTCAGGAGTTAAAAGAGAAGCTGACTATTGCACCCATTTTGGCTTTGCCAAGAGCAGGTGTCGAATATGATGTCTACAACAATGCTTCACATCGTGGGCTCGGTTGTGTCTTAATGCAAGAAGGAAAAGTAATCGCTTATGGGACTAGGCAACTAAGACCGCATGAGAAAAATTATCCGACTCATGATTTGAAGTTGGCTGCGATTATCTTCGTCTTAAAGCAATGGAAGCATTATGTGTATGGCAAGAAGCTGAACATGTATACAAACCATAAAAGCTTGAAGTATATCTATCAGCAGAAGGATCTGAACCTGAGGCAAAGGAGATGGCTGGAGGTACTTGAGGACATTCATCCGAAGATTAAGTATCATCCTGGGAAGGCTAATGTTGTTGCTGATGCACTTAGCCGCAAGAGCAGTCTGGCGAGTTTGATTACAACTCAGAAGCAGCTGGTAGAGGAGTTGGATCGGGCTAGAATTGAAGTTGTTTTGCAAGGCTTGGGATGGGATCATCTTTAGCTCAATTGAGGCTTCAACCGGGAAGGATTATTGCAAGTTAGAAGGAAGATGCAGAGATTCAGAAGATGATGGAGCAGGTTGGTGCTGGCAAGTTGCCCGGATTTCAAATCAGGGATGAAGTGCTGTGGTTTGGTGAGAGGCTGTGTGTTCCGGATCTGTCGGACTTGAAAGAAAGTCTTCTTTAAGAGGCACATGCTACTCTTTTGTTAGTACATCCTGGAAGAACCAAGATGTATAAGGACATTAAACAGCATTTCTGGTGGTCAGGTTTGAAGCGGGATGTGGCTGAATTTGTGTCGAGGTGTGAGATTTGTCAACAAGTCAAAGCCAAGAATCAGAAACCCAGAGGTCTATTGCAACCGTTACCTATTCCGAAACGGAAGTGGGATAACATCAGTATGGATTTCATCACGGGTTTGCCTAAGAGTCCTAAGGGCAATGATGTGATTTGGGTCATAGTCGATCGACTAACCAAGTCCGCTCACTTCTTGGCGATGAAACTCACTGCTTCGATGGACAAGTTAGCTGAGATGTATGTTGGTAAGATCGTCAGGCTCCATAGTGTTTCCGTTGACCATTGTGTCTGATCGAGATGCGCGGTTTACTTCGCATTTCTGGAGGAGTCTTCAGACATCTTTAGGAACCAAGACGGATTTCAGTATTGCTTTTCATCCCCAGACCGATGGGCAGACCGAGAGAGTCAACCGTATTCTTGAGGACATGCTTCGGTGTTTTGTACTAGACTTTGGAGGCAGTTGGGAGAAGCATTTACCTTTGGTGGAGTTTGCCTATAACAACAGTTTTCAGACTAGCATTGGGATGGCGCCGTACGAAGCTTTGTATGGCAGGAAGTGCAGAACACCTGTCTGTTGGTTCGAAGTTGGAGAGCGACAGATGTTTGGGCCTGAGATTGTGCAGTAGACCTCTGAAAAGATTGATCTGATCAGGAAGAGGTTGGTGGATGCTCAGAGTAGGCAGAGAGCTATGCAGACAACCGGAGAAGGGACCCTGAGTTTGAGGTTGGTGACTTTGTCTTTCTGAAGGTATTGCCCAGCAAAGGCTTGATCCGATTCGGCAAGGGTGGAAAGTTAGCCCCGAGGTTCATAGGCCCATATAAGATATTGAAAAGGATCGGGAAAACTGCTTACCGGCTTGAGTTATCGGAAGAGTTGTCTCAGGTGCACAATGTCTTTCACGTGTCTATGCTGAGAGGTTACATTCCAGATCAAAGTCATCATTTGTCCGAAGTGCCAGAGGGTTTGCAGTTAGATCTGAGTTACATTGAGCTTCCAGTTGAGATTGTTGATCGTCAGGAGAAAGTCTTGAGGAATAAGACGATACCGATGGTCAAGGTAGTCTGGAGAAACCAATTGGTTAAAGAGGCTACTTGGGAATCTGAGGAGAGGATGATGAAGGATCATCTTGAGTTGTTTGCTTGATTGTATTTTTCTTCTTGTGTTTTCTTTTCTCACTCTTTAATTGTAGTTCCGGTGACGGAACTATTCCAAGGAGGGAGTGTTGTAATACCCTAAAATTTCATTTTTATAAAAATATTATGTTTTACGTGTTGTGCACGTGCAAACTTCATGTGTTTATTTTATATGAAATCTCATTTTGTATGAACAACTATTTTCCTTCATTTTTCTAAAAAGTCTATTTCCAAAAGCCTTAAACACTAATTAATTGTTTTAGCCCACTTTAATTAATTATTAATTTGTTGTCTTGGCCTACAAGCCTAAGCCCACTATTTATGAAGCCCACCAATTTAATTAATCAATTAAATGGTCACACTTGTCATGTAGAGACAAAATGTGAACAATTTAATCAATTAAAATTGTACAAACTTCTACATAGAGGACTAGGTGGCATGTGCGAAGCACGTAGTGTGCAATGCACACTAGATTGGGGCTGGTTTGTGCTTGGAGAGATGGAGAGTGTGGGTATGTGTTCATGGGTAGTTATTTTGTGTGTGGGTGATTGCTACAACTTCTACTCCTATCCTAACCCTCCATTCTACAACTATCCAATCAATCCTAGCCGTCCAATCTATTTCAAAACTAGTATAAATGCCCCCTTTCCTACTTGTATTCTACACTTAAGCAAATATTAAAGGAGATTTGTATACATATTAGTGTGAGTTGAGTGTGAGTGTTCCCCCATTGGAGGCCGGCCATCCCTACAAGAAGAAGCTCTCGGTTTTTGGCAAGGAGCAAGGAGAAGGAGTTCGTTGCACTGCAATCTAGGAGGAGAAGGCACTTGCTTGCAATCTAGGACGCTCTAGGGAATTTTTCTTAATTGGTTTTCTTCAAAAGGTGGGTGTTTCTCATGACTTCTAAAGTAGAAATCATGCTAGGGAATGAAATTGAATTGTTATTATGAAATACTTGTTGAAATGAAATGCATGCTTGCCTAAATAGAAGGGAATTGAGAAATTAGCAAATATGTGTTGATTGATTACTATATTTATAAATTATGAGTAATGTGAATGTTCTCGTTATTTCTAATGTTATTATGCAAAATATGTCCTAAATGTGAACTATGTGTTTTAACTAGTAAAAGACTAACATCATGTTTATGGATTAAAGTGCTAAAGTAGAATGGTGTGTTAAAGATGAATTGATAGAATAAATTATAAGAAATGATTGGTAATAGATGCCATGAAATTTCCCATTGCTATTTATGCCATTAGAAAAAAATGAAAGGAATGTATTTTTGCAAACAAATGATCGAATGCATCATGTGTAATTAATAAAACAGAAGTTTTTATAAAGCAAATTTTTAAGTAGATTGTGATCTGGAAAGTTATGTTTCAAAAAGAGAAGAAAATATATTTTTAGACTTGAAAAACATCACAGAGCAGCCGGCTGATCACATTTAACAGTCGACTGGCCTGATCGTTTATTTTTTAATTTAAAAATCATAGCGGAACAACCGACTGTCCATATAAGACAGTCGACTCCTCTGAGTATTTTATTCTCGAGCTTTAGAACATCGTAGGATAGCCGACTGGTCATGGTAACAGTCGACTGCCCTGGAATTTTTTATTTTTGAGTTTAAAAACATCTTAGAACAGCCGACTGGTGATCTGTGACAGTCGACTTCCCCGAAGTTTTAATGTAAATTTGTATTCTTTTTGTGAGATAA
Organism: Hemerocallis citrina; assembly: GCA_017893485.1. NCBI lineage: Eukaryota > Viridiplantae > Streptophyta > Magnoliopsida > Asparagales > Asphodelaceae > Hemerocallis > Hemerocallis citrina. The sequence goes on from CM030358.1 coordinate 307,900,886, forward strand.
TTTCTATGACCAATGTCTTGGTATAAATGAGATTTGAGACGGTTTTTACAAAGAGGAACTCATTTTGATTATTAACTTTTTATATAAACGAAATTGAAGGGATTATGTATGAAATTTAAGATGAGATTTTGGTAGTGAGAAATTTGAAAGGTATGAATTGTGAAACCTATTGAAAATGTGAACTGTGGAATTAGAATGGATTGAAATAGAATTATGTGAGTTTATAAACTAGTGAATGTGACATGTTTGAAGAATTTCAGTTTTTCAAGTATCTATGCATTGAATTATTGATTGTGATGAATTATGAAAGATGTGAATACTTGAATACTATGATTTTGAAACATGAATGGTGATTAATCATGAAAAGGTCTTATGAACATGACATTGTAATTATGAGTTGAAATTGAAAATTAGGGTATAGCCAAGCCTTATACCGGCAGAGAAATGAATTGAAATGGAATTTGAAATGAAAAGACCAAGACTTGGGTCATGTTGAATAAATGGATAAGACCGCTATAGTGGGAGTGCTACATTCTAAGAGATTGATTTTATTCATGATTCAATTAAATTAAGGGTTAGATACATAGTGAAGATGTGATGAAAGTAAGAGAAAAAGATTGAGTATGAGGGCCATTGGATTGGCGGCGTGAGAGTATTCACAGGAAGTCCCATGATGAGTCATGATAGGGCACGGATACTGCTCCAGAGTACTGTCCCGGTGGCGACGCTCGTGGGGTGTTTGACGACTGCGGGTGGTGTCATGTCTATGGTAGGAACTGAATTACCACAGGATGCCTGCATGATGAGTCATGTGTCAGTGCGTTGGGATTCCCTCCAGGGCGCCTAGACATGAGTTCATAGGTCAGAAAACATCTAGGATACTTATCGTAGTTACAGTAGTAGATTAAGTCATGGCGAGGGATTGAACCCTATAAGATGAAGAACGATTAAGGTCTTGCCCTCGGACCTATGTAATATGGGATGCATAGAATCCAAATAAGTTCACATTAGTGTCATATAATATAAATAATTGCATTAAGTACTAAGTGCACATTCACAACACGACAACAATAGGATAGTCCCTTTAGCTTTGTTTGTGACAAGTTTGTGTTTGTTAAGAAATGAGAATCGTTATACTGTTTCCGGCATAGAGAGGATGGCCGCGTGTAATATTTCGTCAGTTGAATGAACTGACGTGCCCACAGTTTTATATGCAGGGTAAAGATGCTTGACTATTGAAGTATACATGCTGCGCAGGATTGAGTTAAATATTGTTTCATGTAATTTATTGTAATATTGCTTCTGCTGTGATAATGTACAAGTGTAAATGTAACTCTGATGAAAGAAAAGTTTTTATTTCCTTGTAAAATTGTACGAAAAAAGTGTAAAGATCCTGTGGAATCTCGAATTCAGTTGTATTTTGGAATTCGGGGTGTTACATTTCCCATGTACTTGTGCCTACACTACAAGCAGCCCGTAACTTGCATTGACAAGAGTTTGTTTTCTTTTTTCTCTTCCAGCAATTTATTAAATTGCATATCATGGAGATCAGCTGCCCGATGGAGTAGGTGATATGAGATTCAAGATGCTGGAGTTTTGCTATTATTATTATTTCCAGTTGCTACTTGAATAATTGTACTTGGTTGCTTGGATTATTTTTCTATTTGGGCAATGTGTCCCAGAATTATTGACTTGTTCAGATCTGGTTTATTTGAGATTAATATATTTTGTTTCAAGTAAATTCTGCTGGTATATTGATTCATATTTGCATGCATGGTTAACTTCTCTTCCTTCCTACTCTGATTATTCCTGTGAATTATTGTAAAGATCCTGACAGCTTATGGATGATGAAAATTATTCGCTGGGCTTTTGTCATGTATCCGTATTTCGTATTCTCTTTTGGAAAGCGGGGCGTGACAATGGGACTGAGGGTTCCCAAGGAGGCCGACTTGATCTAGAGACAGAAATTGCCAGGGTGTATCAGACCTTGAACGCATTCATGGCAGCCAACATGACTCAGAATCAGAATCAAGTGGTTGGACTAGTGCTTGTTTATGCTGATCAAATTAAGCAGGTTAAGTCCTTCAAGCGGATGAAGCCGCCTGTTTTTGAAGGGCAATTTAATCCAAATGAGGATGATGATTGGATCAGACAGATGGAGGTAGTCTTCGAGGTTTTGGGAAACCCCACAGCCAATAAGGTAAAATTGGCTATAATGCAGTTAGAGAAGGATGCTGGCGTCGGGTGGCAATAAGTGAAGAGGACTTTTGCAGATGAACAGGTGACTTGGGAGGCTTTCCTGGAGGAGTTCAGGGATCGCTTCTTTCCTCTGGACATTCAGGAGAAGAAGGCAACAGAATTCTTGAACCTACAGCAAGGCAGCATGTCAGTGCGCAAATATGAGACTAAGTTCATCCAGCTGTCAAGGTATGCACCAGAGATGATAGTTGATGAAGCGAAGAAGGCCAAGAAATTCGAGCAGGGCTTGAAGCCAAATCTGAGGTCACGGATGCTACCGTTGGGCATCAGAATGTTTGATAAGCTGGTCAGGAGAGAAGCAATGACGGAAGAAGATATGGATCAGTTCCAGAAGAAGCAGGAGACCTGAAACAAAAATAAGAGGCCAGCGGCAAATCAGAGTGGGAAGAAGTTCCCAGCGAAGCAGGGCAGGTTCAATAGGCTAGAGCAGAAGGAAATCGCAATTCAAGACGTGACTTGTTTCAACTATGGAGAGGCAGGCCACTATCAGTCAGCATGCACCAAACCACCTAAGGTGCAGTCTTTTTATCAGTGTGGTCGTGAAGGCCATATCAGACCAAGTTGTCCACAATTGAAGAAGGAAGGTGCAAGCACAGGCAAATTCCAGAGGCAGGGGCAAGTATTCGCATTAACTATGGAGGATGCAGGTAACTCAGAAGATGTGATCTAGGGTATGCAAGAATTTTAAATTCATTTAATTCATGTGTTAAATAAAACTTTGTTTAAGAACAAATTGGAGATTTGAGTATCATTCTTCATGTAATAGGATTTGTCTTGATTAATAAAATAAAAGCAAAAGTTTTATTTGATACTCATTCTTCGCATACATTTGTGTTGCCCAATTTTGCTAAAATTTTAGGTGTGGAACCTAAGGTATTTCCAGGCAGATTCTTGTCAGTGGCAACACCATCAGGAGATGAATTGATTACTGATCGGTATTACGAAGACTGTGATATCGAGATTGGTGGGAGGCTGTTTGGCTTTGATCTCATTGCACTGCAAGTCTTAGGTGTGGATGTGATCGTGGGCATTGATTGTATGGAAATATATGACGTCACAATTGAATGCAAGAACAAAGAGATGTTAGTGAAGGCACTGGGAGGACCCGCAGTGACTTTTTAGGAGAAGAAGAAGAACCCGAAAGTAGCCGCAATGGTATCTAAGTTGATGATTCCAGATGAATTCAGAAGCATTCCAGTTATCAGGGATTTTCCTATAGTATTCTTGGAGGAACTACCGGGGTTACCGCCGCAGCAAGATGTTGAGTTATGCATCAATATTCAGCCGGTAAGTGCTCCGATTTCTAAGGCTCCATACAGGATGGCACCTATAGAGCATGATGAAGTTAAGAACCTGATTGAGGAATTGCTGAGCAAGGATTTCATCAGGTTGAGTACTTCATCGTGGAGTGCGCCAGAGTTGTTAGTGAAGAAAAAGGATGGGTTAATGAGGATGTGCATGGACTACTGGGAGTTGAATAGGATGACCATTCAGAACAAGTATCCACTTCCACAGATTGATGATTTGTTTGATATACTTTAGGGAGCTGCTGTATTTTCGAAGATTGATCTACGGTCAGGGTATCATCAGGTCCGAGTTAAGGAGGAAGATGTGAGCAAGGCAACTTTCAGAACTCGTCATGGACTCTATGAGTTTTTGGTGATGCCATTGGGAGTGACGAATGCGCCGGCAGTATTTATGGACATGATGAACGGATCTTGTGATCGTTTATTGATTCCTTCTTGGTAGTATTCATTGATGATATTTTGGTATATTCGAAATCGGAGGAAGAGCACTCTAAACACTTAGCAGAGGTATTGAAGAAGTTACATGAGGTATCCTTTCTAAGGATGGAGTGGCCACCGATCCTCAGAAGTTTGAAGCATTGAAGAATTGGCCCAGGCTGACGACAATCAAGGAGGTTAGCAGTTTCTTGGGATTAGCTAGGTATTACAGACGGTTCATTCAGGGCTATGGACATATTGCAGTTCCTTTGACGGGGTTGACTCGGAAGAATGTGGCCTTCACTTGGACTGACAAGTGTGAGGCGAGTTTCCTAGAGAAAAAAGAGAAGTTGATGACTACGCCTATCCTAGCTTTGCCCCAAGCTAGGAAGGATTATGATATCTATAGTGATGCGACACTCAGGGGTTTGGGGTGCATCTTGATCCAGGAAGGGAAGGTTATTGCATATGGTTCGAGGCAGTTGCGTCCGCATGAGATGAACTATCCGACGCACGATCTGGAATTGGCAGCTATTATCTTTGCCTTGAAGCAATGGAGGCATTATGTATATGGAGAGAAGGTTAACCTGTTCACCGCTCACAAGAGCCTGAAGTACATTTACTAGCAGAGGGACCTAAATCTTCGGCAAAGAAGGTGGTTGGAAGTGTTGGAAGATATTCGTCCTGAGATCAAGTATCATCCGGGCAAGGTGAATGTGGTGGCCGATGGGCTCAGTCGGAAGAGCAGTCTATCGAGTTCGATCACTACTCAGAGAGAGTTGGCAACAAAGTTAGATCAGTCAGGTATTGAGATTGTACTACAGGATTTGGGAGCATCTTTGCCTCAGTTGAGGTTGCAGCCTTCTTTGAGGGAGCAGATTATGCAGGGTCATAAATCAGATGCGGATATTCAGAGGATGTTGTAGCAGGTTTCCGATGGCAAGTTATCAGAGTTCCGCATCCGAGATGGAGTTCTGTGGGTAGGTTAGAGATTGCATGTACCGGAAAATGCAAATTTGAGGGAGAATATCTTGCAGGAAGCACACAGTACCTTGTTGTCAGTACATCCTGGAGGCACGAAGATGTACAGGGATATCAAACAATACCTTTGGTGGCCAGGGATGAAGAGAGATGTGGCATACTTTTGTGGCAAGGTATCTGACTTGCCAACAGATCAAAGCAGAGAATCAGAAACCTGGAGGCTTGTTATAGCCATTGCCTATTCCGGAATGGAATTAAGAGTATAGTGGCATGGATTTCATCACTGGGTTGTTGAGGAATCCGAAGGGCAACGACTCAATTTGGGTATTTGTGGACCGTTTGATCAAGTTAGCTCACTTTTTGTGTATGAAGATACTTGGTCGTTGGAGAAACTGGCAGAGCAGTACATTGAGGAGATTATGAGACTTCTATGTCGATTGTTTTCGACAGGGATGCGAGGTTCACATCGAGGTGTTGAAAGGGTTTGCAAGCAGCTTTGGGTACCATAACCGATTTCAGTACTACTTTTCATCCGCAGACCGTTAGTCAGACAAAAAGGGTGAATCGGGTATTGGAGGATATGCTGAGGGATTGTGTTATAGATTTTTGTGGCAGTTGGTGTAATATCCCGGACGGATATTAACTGATAGAAATTACTATTTTATTATTATTTTATTATTATTTTATTTTTAATTCCAAAATCAGGTTATTTTGGTGATTTTTCGCCGGGTTGCCCACAAACAGTGTCTACGCACATCTTTCGGTCGGTGTGCATCCGAAGCGCATCAAATTGATAACGCGATCCTCCGAATTAATAATAAAATTTATTTTACTATTATTTTCTAAATTAAACTATTTTTATGGAAATTTTATAAGGATTTTATAAGAAAATTTTTGTATACACATACATAAAAAATTGTATGGTACTTAGTACATCATACAAGTATGTAGTATATACTTTTGGTCAATATACTTACTCTTGTCATGGCAACTTAATTAGAAGGTTAGGGTTGATTAGGAGGTTCAAAAGAAGGTTTGTATGCATGATTAGAACTAAAACCCTTCTAGAAACCTTATCCCTCCACCTCACCACCCTACACCATACCCCTCCCCCCCTAGAAGCATGGCCGGCCACCCCCTCCTTGGGGTTTTTTGTGCCAATGTGGTGCACTTACCACCTCCTAGTCTCTCCTATAAACACCCCCTCATTCTCCGCCTTCTCTCATTTTAGAAAACAAAAGAACGAAAGAAAGAAAGAAAGAAAGGAAAAGAAAGAGAGAACAAAGAATTAACTTGAGAGTTTTGTTTTGTAGGTTGATAGAAGCTTTCTAAAAAGCTAGGGGAAGGAGAAGGTTAGCAAGCTAGTCCTCCCAAAAAAAAAGACTAAGGTGGGGGTTTCTTCACACTTCTTTGTTTGATTGTTTGTTTGTTTGTTTGTTTTGTTGTTTGACTTCTTCTCCTACCTTCTTGTTTTGTTTTCTTTTGTTTTGGGTAAGTTTTGTGATGGGTGTGTTGTGGTGGTTATGAATGATAAATGAAAGTAAGAAAGTAGTAGTAGAACCTACTAAAACACCTAAAGATCACATCTTTATTATTGTGGTGTTGTTTATGTTGTTAGTGGACAAAAGATTCACACATTGCATATAATCTTGAACATACAACCGATTGAGGGTTGTAGGACTTGTAGGAATTGGCATATGAACATTTTTACAACCATTGTGGGTTGTAGGACTTTATGGAACTTGGACTAAAAATAATAAGCATATGTGTGTTGAAATTTTCTTTATTGATTAAAAAAGACCTTTCTTTTTATTAATCACTAGTTGTAGCAATTAAAAAGATCTTTTCTTTTTAAATCACTAGTTGTATAAATAATAAAAAGAGATCTTTTCTTTCATATTTACTAGTTGTAAAGTAAAATAAAATAAAAATGATCTTTTCTTTTATCACTAGTAATAATAAAGATTAGTAAGCAACTAAGTAGTAGCATGCTAAAATAAAGTAGTAATAGTATGTTGATTAATAAGATAGTAGTAGCATGTTGATTAAATAAAGTAGTAATGGTATGTTGATTAATAAGATAGTAGTAGTATGGTTGATTAAATAAAGTAGTGGTATGTTGATTAAAGGAAGAAGTAGTAGTAAGTAGTATAGATATTTTATGTCCATAAAGTAGTAGTAGTAGTAAGTTGTATGTTGTGTTCTTGACGAGAATGAAGTAGTAGTAGTAGTAGATAATTGTGTATTATGTTTTGATTAAAATAAGAGTAGTAGTAGTAGTAAAATGTTGTAGGATCACTTCTAAAAATATTTAGAAGCAATATTCATGCTTCAAATGTTGTAGGATCACTTCTAAAAATATTTAGAAGCAATATTCATGCTTCAAATGTTGTAGGATCACTTCTAAAAATGTTTAGAGCAATACCCATGCTTCAAATATTGTAGGATGCCTAATAAAAATATCCTACCATGTTTCTATGCTTAATTAGTTGTAGGATTATTTCTAAAAATATCCTATCATGCTATTTCATGTTAGAATGTTGTTGGACTTTTTCTAAAAATATCCTACCATGTTTCATGCTTAGTTAGTTGTAGGATTTCTTCTAAAAAAATATCCCACCATGTTTCATGCTTAGTTTGTTGTAGGATTTCTTCTATAAATATCCTATCATGTTTAGAATGTTGTAGGATGTTTTATAAAAAAAAAATATCCTATCATGCTTTATGTTTAGAATGTTGTAGGATGTTTTATGAAATTATCCTATCATGCTTTATGTTTAGAATGTTGTAGGATGTTTTATGAAATTATCCTATCATGCTTTATGTTTAGAATGTTGTAGGACTTTTTCTAAAAATATCCTATAATGCTATTTCATGTTAGAATGTTGTAGGACAAATTCTAAAGTTCCTACCATGTTTAGATTAGCCTATTTAGGCTTAGGATGTTGTAGGATTAATTCTAAAATTCCTACCATGCTTAGATTAATCTACTTATGCTTAGAATATTGTAGGATGCAATCTAAGAGTTTCCTACCATGTTTAGATTCACTCATTCATGCTTAGAATGTTGTAGGAAGCAATCTAAGAGTTTCCTACCATGTTTAGATTAATTGTGCCTAGAATGTTGTAGGATCTATGATAAAATTACTTACCATGTTAGAAGTATATATACATATATACTTAGGAATGTTGAATGTTCATACTAGTAGTTACCCATGTTTAGTAAAACATTCATATTTAGTAGTTATTTATGCTTAATAAAGATTCATGCTTGGATGATAGTAGAAAAGTTGCATACCATGCTAGTTTAATTGTAGGTATGTAATATACCATGTTAGCTTAATTGTAGGTAAGTGATATACCATGCTAGTTTAATTGTAGGTATGTGATATACCATGTTAGTTTAATTATAGATGTGCCATGCTAGCTTAACTACAAGTAAGTTGTATGCCATGCTAGCTTAATTGTAAGTAAGTTGTATGTCATGCTAGTTTAGATTGTGAGTAAGTTGTATACCATGCTAGGTTATATGAATACTCATGTTTACATGGTACACATGCTTAGATAAGTGGTGGTTCATGCTATGTTAGTAGATGATCATGATTCATGCTAAGTAAGTAGGTATCATGCTAATTATTGATTATGATAAGTTAATGACATCCATGCTATGATATTCATGCTTAGAGTAAAGGAACTACCCATGGTTAGTTGTAGTGACTTTATGTTGTGTTCTATACCATGCTAAAGTTCAAATACTTGCTTAAAATATTGTAGGAGTAGTGTTAGAACTACCTACTATGCCTTGGAATGTTGCTTGTTCATACTAGTTGGGTTGTGGTGATTAGTCATGATAAGTAGTAAGCTTTCATGATCAATTTGTAACCTACGCTTGACTATAGTGGACTTCATGTCTAGGTCGTAAGTGATTTTCATGCTTGAGCTCGATGTAAGCATAAGCATTAATCACATTCATACATAGGAGTATCATGGTGGTTGTGTTATATGATTAGATTGTCGTAGGAAGATGCTTGCGGTTGTGTGCCATGCTTAAGGCACTATAGGTTGAAGTAATAAGGATTGGGAAGACCACTAGTAATAGTTAGTTGATAAAGGCCGTTTTGCCGCCTTTGGTTCTTCCTTAGTAGAATATCGATCCTAGACTACTAGTAGATTCTTTTGTTGCTTCTAATAATAGAAGATTAAGTTTGCTAGTAAGCACGTTTGGTTGCTTCTAGGATTGATTACCTGTATGGTTGTTTGAATATGGCTATGCTCGTACGTGGCTCGACTGGCCCGTATGTAGCAGTGGGTCTCATACGTAGCTTAGTTGGCTCGTATGTAGGTTGTTGTTTCGTACGTGGCCCGACCGGCCCGTGCGTAGCTGTTGGTCTCATACGCGGCTTATTTGGCTGGTATGTACGTGGTTATCTCCTACGAGGCCCGCCTGGCTCGTAGGTAGTTATTGTTTCATACGTAGCTTATTGGCTCGTATGTGGTTGTTACTCGTGTATAGCTTGTTAGCTAGTACACAGTTCGTTGTGCTCGTCTAGGGTGATGTTACCACCCTAAGGGCTATCGACCGTCAAGACATATGATTTCTACCCTAAGGAACTGTGGAGGAGTCACTCCTTGTGTACCGTCGAATCTTAACTAGGGTAGGTTAATCGAGGACCGGAGTATAGACAAAATCCAACTCTAGGGTAGCGGCATGCGTGTATATTCGCACAGCCAAAGTCTTGGATCGATGAGCCACGAACCGGATCCTGAGGGAGTCTGGTAAGTCTAGGTTGAGTAGCCTAGTAGAGTTGTCTTGCGAAGTCTACTTTAAAGGCCTAGCATGTTGTGTTTATAATATCGTCATCCCTAGAATTGTTCGAGTCAGGGACATCGCTAGGATAGTGACTTACAAGGATCAGTTTACTTAAACCCTTTTGCCGGGAGAGAGGAGTCAGTTGTAGGGGGCCCCTTACACTAACTCGTCCCTTGAGGCAGATCATAGGTGGTGTATTGGGTTGTATCTTCCCGTCAAAGGGATACGCACGGTGCCGTCTCACAAGTTGAGAACACGGGTTGCGTATCTCGCTCTGTTAATTCCTGAAATACCGTGGCTGGGGTGCCACAGGATGCATGGTACAGTCCTGCGCTTGCTAGACCCCAGAGGGTGCCACAGGGTAGGCTTCGAGCTATCCTGTGCTTGCGAAACCCTATAGTTTGATTTTGGAACGATGCCCGATATACTGGGATCGAGTGAGGTCCGGCATGCCGGGTAGTAGTGGAAAACGGAGACACCATAAGCAGACTGCATGGGGGGGGACTTGACCCCTTCTGCAACCTCACAGAGTCATGGAGTATTGTCAGGAATAGGTTGTGTACAATTAGAATTCTTAAACGCGGGTTCAATCCCTATATATGGAGAAACGGCTTGAGATGGAGTCGCATGTAGTATGGGCTGCATGTTGCTTTCGGAAACTTGCTGATATTAGAATAGGAAGTGTCCTAGTTCTATTTTAAATAACGCATTAGAGTCTAGTCTTAGCACTCACGAACACTTAAACTACACCAACACCATTGCTATATTTTGTATATTGTTTGGGAGATTCGCAGCTATATGATCAGCCTTTAAGCGTCAGTGAATACTGACGTCCCCACTTCCATAGGTACTGGATTGCCGAAGTACAAAGGCAAAATTCAGGAGGACTCAAGGCAAGGAAAGCAAGGAGTCAGTGTTATGTTTAGTTCCGCTGCAGTATATGTATTGATTATGCATTAGTTGAGAAGTACTCTGATGTAAGATGTTGAAGGTTGTAATACTTAGAAATGTAAAGGTAATATTGTAACTCCATTGTAAGGTATTACAGTTGTACAATATTCAGACTTGTAACACAATGTATATTGAATAAAAAGTTTTAAATTCTCCTATTTTTCTGTGTATTGTGACTAATTGAAGAAAAGGTCTTGGCTCGTGTCACGGTTTCCCAGTATTGGAAATCGGGGTGCTACAGAGTGTTATCAGAGCTAGCTTCAATTTACAGTCCAACACAGTAGGAAAATCTAAACTTAGGTGCCTTTAGGAGATTGGGTTTTAGCTAGTTGTAGATAATTATAACTCATATTGTTGTTCTTTCAACTTATGTTTTATAATATTTCTATATCGATGCTAATTTCTGTATCCACTCCTTGCAGGATGACGGACAGATCAGTTCCCATGGGGAGTGGGTGGGGACAGGGAGAGGTGATAGAGATAGACTCGGACACCGAGCCTATCTTAGAGGAGGCTCAGCCACCGGTAGAGGCCGGACTGGCCCACGGAGCCCCCGCAGCTGCCACAGCAGGGGCTTTTGGTTTTGGAGGTCAGGCCCCAGTACCGCCACCTCCCCAGCTTACCCCCGTCAAGGAGGCCTTTCAGCAGGTCTTCGAGGATATCTCCACACTGACTTGGTCGCACGTCCATCTAGAGAACAAGATGGACTCATGCGAGTTTGTCAACTATCACCATGCAAGGGAGGTAGAAAGGCTGAGGAGTGCCAACGCCAGGGCGCAACGCCGAATGGTGATCTAGAACCGTGCCTACAGGGCATAGTTTGAGCGCCTGGAGCGCCGGTGTGCAGACCTTCAGGTACAGATTGCACAGCTGCTGGCACTGATGACCAGACAGGACCCACCTGAGGGAGCCAGCAGTACCGACTAGGCAGTCGAGTACTTAGGAGTTGTGTTGTTATTTTGTGATTTTGGCCCCTGCATCTGTGATGTATAGATAGGGAGGATGTCACTTGAGAAAAAAATGTGACACTTGTAACCAGTAGGTTTAGGTAGACCGTTTTATTATTTTGGGATCTTGACTCCTACTCCTGTAATATATAGGTAGGAAAGTCATTACTTAGGAGGAGACGATATTTTGTAAACCAGTAGGTTTATGTGTATATAAGTGTAACCCATTGGATGGATGTTCAAAGAAAAATTTCGGTTCATCTCTTGTTCTCCGACTATGTTATTTCGTATTTGTCGATTCATTCTCCTAACTTAAAGTAGTTCTGAGGGCAGAACTAATCTAAGGAGGGAGTAATGTAATATCCCGGACGGATATTAACTCGTAGAAATTACTATTTTATTATTATTTTATTATTATTTTATTTTTAATTCCAAAATCAGGTTATTTTGGTGATTTTTCGCCGGGTTGCCCACAAACACTGTCTACGCACATCTATCAGTCGGTGTGCATCCGAAGCGCATCAAATTGATAGCGCGATCCTCCGAATTAATAATAAAATTTATTTTACTATTATTTTCTAAATTAAACTATTTTTATAGAAATTTTATGAGGATTTTATAAGAAAATTTTTGTATACACATACATGTACACATACATAAAAAATTGTATGGTACTTAGTACATCATACAAGTATGTAGTATATACTTTTGGTCAATATACTTACTCTTGTCATGGCAACTTAATTAGAAGGTTAGGGTTGATTAGGAGGTTCAAAAGAAGGTTTGTATGCATGATTAGAACTAAAACCCTTCTAGAAACCTTATCCCTCCACCTCACCACCCTACACCATACCCCTCCCCCCCTAGAAGCATGGCCGGCCACCCCCTCCTTGGGGTTTTTTGTGCCAATGTGGTGCACTTACCACCTCCTAGTCTCTCCTATAAACACCCCCTCATTCTCCGCCTTCTCTCATTTTAGAAAACAAAAGAACGAAAGAAAGAAAGAAAGAAAGGAAAAGAAAGAGAGAACAAAGAATTAACTTGAGAGTTTTGTTTTGTAGGTTGATAGAAGCTTTCTAAAAAGCTAGGGGAAGGAGAAGGTTAGCAAGCTAGTCCTCCCAAAAAAAAAGACTAAGGTGGGGGTTTCTTCACACTTCTTTGTTTGATTGTTTGTTTGTTTGTTTGTTTTGTTGTTTGACTTCTTCTCCTACCTTCTTGTTTTGTTTTCTTTTGTTTTGGGTAAGTTTTGTGATGGGTGTGTTGTGGTGGTTATGAATGATAAATGAAAGTAAGAAAGTAGTAGTAGAACCTACTAAAACACCTAAAGATCACATCTTTATTATTGTGGTGTTGTTTATGTTGTTAGTGGACAAAAGATTCACACATTGCATATAATCTTGAACATACAACCGATTGAGGGTTGTAGGACTTGTAGGAATTGGCATATGAACATTTTTACAACCATTGTGGGTTGTAGGACTTTATGGAACTTGGACTAAAAATAATAAGCATATGTGTGTTGAAATTTTCTTTATTGATTAAAAAAGACCTTTCTTTTTATTAATCACTAGTTGTGGCAATTAAAAAGATCTTTTCTTTTTAAATCACTAGTTGTATAAATAATAAAAAGAGATCTTTTCTTTCATATTTACTAGTTGTAAAGTAAAATAAAATAAAAATGATCTTTTCTTTTATCACTAGTAATAATAAAGATTAGTAAGCAACTAAGTAGTAGCATGCTAAAATAAAGTAGTAATAGTATGTTGATTAATAAGATAGTAGTAGCATGTTGATTAAATAAAGTAGTAATGGTATGTTGATTAATAAGATAGTAGTAGTATGGTTGATTAAATAAAGTAGTGGTATGTTGATTAAAGGAAGAAGTAGTAGTAAGTAGTATAGATATTTTATGTCCATAAAGTAGTAGTAGTAGTAAGTTGTATGTTGTGTTCTTGACGAGAATGAAGTAGTAGTAGTAGTAGATAATTGTGTGTTATGTTTTGATTAAAATAGGAGTAGTAGTAGTAGTAAAATGTTGTAGGATCACTTCTAAAAATATTTAGAAGCAATATTCATGCTTCAAATGTTGTAGGATCACTTCTAAAAATATTTAGAAGCAATATTCATGCTTCAAATATTGTAGGATCACTTCTAAAAATGTTTAGAGCAATACCCATGCTTCAAATATTGTAGGATGCCTAATAAAAATATCCTACCATGTTTCTATGCTTAATTAGTTGTAGGATTATTTCTAAAAATATCCTATCATGCTATTTCATGTTAGAATGTTGTTGGACTTTTTCTAAAAATATCCTACCATGTTTCATGCTTAGTTAGTTGTAGGATTTCTTCTAAAAAAATATCCCACCATGTTTCATGCTTAGTTTGTTGTAGGATTTCTTCTATAAATATCCTATCATGTTTAGAATGTTGTAGGATGTTTTATAAAAAAAAAATATCCTATCATGCTTTATGTTTAGAATGTTGTAGGATGTTTTATGAAATTATCCTATCATGCTTTATGTTTATAATGTTGTAGGATGTTTTATGAAATTATCCTATCATGCTTTATGTTTAGAATGTTGTAGGACTTTTTCTAAAAATATCCTATAATGCTATTTCATGTTAGAATGTTGTAGGACAAATTCTAAAGTTCCTACCATGTTTAGATTAGCCTATTTAGGCTTAGGATGTTGTAGGATTAATTCTAAAATTCCTACCATGCTTAGATTAATCTACTTATGCTTAGAATATTGTAGGATGCAATCTAAGAGTTTCCTACCATGTTTAGATTCACTCATTCATGCTTAGAATGTTGTAGGAAGCAATCTAAGAGTTTCCTACCATGTTTAGATTAATTGTGCCTAGAATGTTGTAGGATCTATGATAAAATTACTTACCATGTTAGAAGTATATATACATATATACTTAGGAATGTTGAATATTCATACTAGTAGTTACCCATGTTTAGTAAAACATTCATGTTTCGTAGTTATTTATGCTTAATAAAGATTCATGCTTGGATGATAGTAGAAAAGTTGCATACCATGCTAGTTTAATTGTAGGTAAGTGATATACCATGCTAGTTTAATTGTAGGTATGTGATATACCATGTTAGTTTAATTATAGATATGCCATGCTAGCTTAACTACAAGTAAGTTGCATGCCATGCTAGCTTAATTGTAAGTAAGTTGTATGTCATGCTAGTTTAGATTGTGAGTAAGTTGTATACCATGCTAGGTTATATGAATACTCATGTTTACATGGTACCCATGCTTAGATAAGTGGTGGTTCATGCTATGTTAGTAGATGATCATGATTCATGCTAAGTAAGTAGGTATCATGCTAATTATTGATCATGATAAGTTAATGACATCCATGCTATGATATTCATGCTTAGAGTAAAGGAACTACCCATGGTTAGTTGTAGTGACTTTATGTTGTGTTCTATACCATGCTAAAGTTCAAATACTTGCTTAAAATATTGTAGGAGTAGTGTTAGAACTATCTACTATGCCTTGGAATGTTGCTTGTTCATACTAGTTGGGTTGTGGTGATTAGTCATGATAAGTAGTAAGCTTTCATGATCAATTTGTAACCTACGCTTGACTATAGTGGACTTCATGTCTAGGTCGTAAGTGATTTTCATGCTTGAGCTCGATGTAAGCATAAGCATTAATCACATTCATACATAGGAGTATCATGGTGGTTGTGTTATATGATTAGATTGTCGTAGGAAGATGCTTGCGGTTGTGTGCCATGCTTAAGGCACTATAGGTTGAAGTAATAAGGATTGGGAAGACCACTAGTAATAGTTAGTTGATAAAGGCCGTTTTGCCGCCTTCGGTTCTTCCTTAGTAGAATACCGATCCTAGACTACTAGTAGATTCTTTTGTTGCTTCTAATAATAGAAGATTAAGTTTGCTAGTAAGCACGTTTGGTTGCTTCTAGGATTGATTACCTGTATGGTTGTTTGAATATGGCTATGCTCGTACGTGGCTCGACTGGCCCGTATGTAGCTGTGGGTCTCATACGTAGCTTAGTTGGCTCGTATGTAGGTTGTTGTCTCGTACGTGGCCCGACAGGCCCGTGCGTAGCTGTTGGTCTCATACGCGGCTTATTTGGCTGGTATGTACGTGGTTATATCCTACGAGGCCCGCCTGGCTCGTAGGTAGTTATTGTTTCATACGTAGCTTATTGGCTCGTATGTGGTTGTTACTCGTGTATAGCTTGTTAGCTAGTACACAGTTCGTTGTGCTCGTCTAGGGTGATGTTACCACCCTAAGGGCTATCGACCGTCAAGACATATGATTTCTACCCTAAGGATCTGTGGAGGAGTCACTCCTTGTATACCGTTGAATCTTAACCAGGGTAGGTTAATCGAGGACCGGAGTATAGACAAAATCCAAGTCTAGGGTAGCGGCATGTGTGTATATTCGCACAGCCAAAGTCTTGGATCGATGAGCCACGAACCGGATCCTGAGGGAGTCTGGTAAGTCTAGGTTGAGCAGCCTAGTAGAGTTGTCTTGCGAAGTCTACTTTAAAGGCCTAGCATGTTGTGTTTATAATATCGTCATCCCTAGGATTGTTCGAGTCAGGGACATCGCTAGGATAGTGACTTACAAGGATCAGTTTACTTAAACCCTTTTGCCGGGAGAGAGGAGTCAGTTGTAGGGGGCCCCTTACACTAACTCGTCCCTTGAGGCAGATCATAGGTGGTGTATTGGGTTGTACCTTCCCGTCAAAGGGATACGTACGGTGCCGTCTCACAAGTTGAGAATACGGGTTGCGTATCTCGCTCTGTTAATTCCTGAAATACCGTGGCTGGGGTGCCACAGGATGCATGGTGCAGTCCTGCGCTTGCTAGACCCCAGAGGGTGCCACAGGGTAGGCTTCGAGCTATCCTGCGCTTGCGAAACCCTATAGTTTGATTTTGGAACGATGCCCGATATACTGGGATCGAGTGAGGTCCGGCATGCCGGTTAGTGGTGGAAAACGGAGACACCATAAGCAGACTGTATGGGGGGGGACTTGACCCCTTCTGCAACCTCACAGAGTCATGGAGTATTGTCAGGAATAGGTTGTGTACAATTAGAATTCTTAAACGCAGGTTCAATCCCTATATATGGAGAAACGGCTTGAGATGGAGTCGCATGTAGTATGGGCTGCATGTTGCTTTCGGAAACTTGCTGACATTAGAATAGGAAGTGTCCTAGTTCTATTTTAAATAACGCATTAGAGTCTAGTCTTAGCACTCACGAACACTTAAACTACACCAACACCATTGCTATATTTTGTATATTGTTTGGGAGATTCGCTGCTATATGATCAGCCTTTAAGCGTCAGTGAATACTGACGTCCCCACTTCCATAGGTACTGGATCGCCGAAGTACAAAGGCGAAATTCAGGAGGACTCAAGGCAAGAAAAGCAAGGAGTCAGTGTTATGTTTAGTTCCGCTGCAGTATATGTACTGATTATGCATTAGTTGAGAAGTACTTTGATGTAAGATGTTGAAGGTTGTAATACTTAGAAATGTAAAGGTAATATTGTAACTCCATTGTAAGGTATTACAGTTGTACAATATTCAGACTTGTAACACAATGTGTATTGAATAAAAAGTTTTAAATTCTCATGTTTTTCTGTGTATTGTGACTAATTGAAGAAAAGGTCTTGGCTCGTGTCACGGTTTCCCAGTATTGGAAGTCGGAGCGCTACAGTTGGGAGAGGTACTTGATATTGGTTGAGTTTGCTTATAACAATAGTTTCCATGCAAGTATTGGTATGGCACCGTATGAGGCTTTGTACTAGAGGAAGTACAGGACACCCGTCTATTGGTATGAAGTTGGAGATAGGCAAATGTTTGGGCTGGAGATTGTGCAGCAGACATCGGAGAAGATCGAGTTGATTCGTAAGAGGTTGGTCGAGGCTCAGAGTCGGCAGAAGAATTATGCAGATACTCGAAAAAGGGACTTGGAGTTTGAGGTTGGGGATGCAGTTTTCCTCAAGGTATCTCTGACTAAAGGAGTAATCAGGTTTGGGAAGGGAGGAAAGTTGGCGCCAAGGTACATTAGGCCATACAGAATTTTGAGGCTGATTGGTAAGACAGCATATAAGTTGGAGCTACCGGAGGAATTGACACAAGTGCATGATGTGTTCCATGTGTCGATGTTGAGGAGGTATGTGCCAGATCAGTGTCATCAGTTGACGGAAGTGCTCGAAGGACTACACCTGAACATGAGTTACAAGGAGCAGCCAGCAGAGATTGTTGACCGTCGAGAGAAGGTGTTGAGGAATAAGGTGATACCTATGGTTAATGTATTGTGGAAGACCAACTGTTCGAGGAAGCTACTTGGGAGCCGGAGGATCGCATGCAGAAGGATTTTCCTGAACTTTTTATGTAACTTTTGTTTTTCTTCTTTTTTTCTTGTATTGTTTTGTCCCTATTAGCGGTAGTTCTGATGACAGAACTATTCTAAAGAGGAAGTGATGTAGCACCCTATAATTTTAAATAAATTCTATTTAGATTAATAAATGAATTAAAGTGATTTTTGGTGATTTAATAATCATTTTTCTGAAATTTATCTTTTTTGCATGTACAAAACACGTGCAAATATTTTCTTGGGAAACTTAAAGTCAGAAAAATATTTTGGGGAAACCTAATATTTGTTAGTAGGTATTATTTAAGAGTTTTCTGGATTTTTTTAATATTTATTTGGCATAATTGCAAATACTCAAAATTGGAGGACTTTTGTGCAAAATTTCCACTTAGAGTAAAAACTCCAGATTTTCAGTTTTCTGGGCTGGACATGATGGCCGGCCAACTCAGAGGTAAAGAGATAAATTTCTATTCTAATAGATTTGGTCAATTTTTCTAATTTCTTAAAGGAGGTCTATATATGCAAAGGAATAAACTATTGAAGGATAATTCCATAAAATTTGTAAAACCCTAATTACTCCAGATTTTGGCCTATATAGGGGCTACTACAGCCGTCTCTTTTCTGCACAAAACAAAGGTATTCTTTTATTGTTAATTTCTTGGAGTTTCGAAAAGAGGATTCAGGATTTTTGCCGAAGGAAGGGCTTTTTCTTATTCTTTATTAATTCGGTTGATTTCTTCATTGAGGTGAGTGACGTGCTTTACTTTAATTGTTCTATGCATGATTAATGTGAAGATTTGTCTAATAGGATGTTCACTAGAAGATTGTTTGTTGATGAAATGGATAAACTTGATGAATGAATAGTTAAAACAAAACCTTCATGAATAAATATGCAACTCTATGGATGAAACTTACTGTATAAATGACTTTAAGATGTTAGAGAATTAGTAGTACACATGAATGTGCAGTTTTTCTTATATTATTGCTGATCGATCAATGTAGATTGAGATTTGTATGAGTTCTAATGCTTGAATGTAGAAAAGAATGACTATTTACTGTTTGTACCTATACATGCTCTATTTGATGTTTTGTTGAATAGAACTTGACCAAATAAATATTGTAGAAGCATATAATCAAGGACAAATTGATATAACTTGTTTGTATATGTGTTTAACAAATTGCAAGAGAGTTTTGGGATCAAAAGATCAAGTTTTTGAAGGGTTGAACTGGGTATGATTTCAGACTTGATGATGTGCAGGCAGAAATGTGGATTTTTGTGTTTTTGAGAAGTTTTCAAGTGGATCCTTGATTTATATTGATACTGAGATTGAATTAAACAATATACCACTCATATAATGTAATATCCCGATCGACTATTAATAATATTATTTTATTAGCGTTCGACTACTTGATTAGTTTATTTTTCTTTCACCATTGTGTTATCTTTTAGCCATGACAATCTAATGGATAATTAGGAATTGTTGTGTAGCTAAACCTAGGGTTACAAAGACATAAGGGATTAAGGAATTCTTCTAGAACACTCTCTCTTCCACATCACCCTCCACCTCACCAAAAGCACCATACCCTCACCATACCTCCACCTCATCCTTTCCTTCCCTAGTAGCAACCGGCCCACCTTTTGTGGGAGGGGTTTTGTGCAATTGTGTGCATACACATTTGTACTCTCCACCCTTTTTCCCACCTATAAATACCCCCTTCCTCCACCTTTGTCTCATTTTAGAAAGATCAAAAGAAAGAAAGGAAAAGAAAGAGAGAACACCATGCTAACTTGAGAATTTTTCTTGTAGGTTAGTAGGAGTTCTAAAAGCTAGGAGGAAGGAGAAGTAGCATAGCTAGTTCTTCCTACAAGTAAAAACAAGTTGGGGGTTTCTCCTATGTTTGTTTGTTTGTTTGTTTGTTTGTTTATTTGAATGGTTGTTTTGATGTTCTTCTTCTTCTTACCCTCCTTGTTTATTTTTCTTTTGGGTGTGGTTGTTTTGAAGTAGTATGGTTGTATGGGTTTCTTATTTTGAATGTGTTAGTAGTTATTGTTTGACTCATAAAAGAACTAACTACTTGGACTAAAATGACACATGCATATGAACTTTTACATACAACCACTTAAGGTTGTAGGACTTGAATGAGAACTAATACATAAGGCATATGGACTAAGTATACAACCATCTTGGTTGTAGGACATACATTGACTTGGACAAAAAGAAAAGAATAAGGCATATGTTGGTTGAACTCAAAATGGAAAGGCTTTTACTTGTATGATTATTGTTTAGTTCTTTTATAAACTTAAGTAAGAAAGAAACTTCTGTAGTTATTAATAAGAAACTATCTAATCACTAGTTGTAAAAGGATTAAAAAAGATTCCTTTTATGTCCACTAGTAATACTAAGAAACATATGCTAATAAAGATTTTTAGTAAGTAATTTAGTTGTAGATATTTATGTTATATTTTAGTAGAAACTCATGGTGGTAGTAGTAGATATGTATGTTCCAATAAAGTAGTAGTAGTAGATGTTAAAATAAAACAGTTGTAGATATTTATGTTATGGGAAATCTTAGTAGATGATTATTAAATGGATGTTGTGTTTAGATTAATTTATTTATGCTTAGAATGTTGTAGGATTCATTCTAAAATTCCTACCATGTTTAGATTAATTTATTTATGCTTAGAATGTTGTAGGATTCATTCTAAAATTCCTACCATGTTTAGATTAATTTATTTATGCTTAGAATGTTGTAGGATTCATTCTAAAAATACCTATCATGGTTATGAAGGATATTTATGCTTAGAATGTTGTAGGATTCATTCTAAAAATACCTATCATGGTTAGGAAGGATATTTATGCTTAGAATGTTGTAGGATTCATTCTAAAAATACCTATCATGTTTATGAAGGATATTTATGCTTAGAATGTTGTAGAATTCCTTCAAAAAATACCTATCATGTTTAGGAAGGATATTTATGCTTAGAAAGTTGTAGGATTCATTCTAAAAATACCTATCATGTTTAGGAATGATATTTATGCTTAGAATGTTGTAGGATTTATTCTAAAAATACCTATCATGTTTAGGAAGGATATTTATGCTTAGAATGTTGTAGGATTCATTCAAAAAATACCTATCATGTTTAGGAAGGATATTTATGCTTAGAATATTGTAGGATTTATTCTAAAAATATCTATCATACTAGGAATGATATATATGCTTAGAATGTTGTAGGATTGATGTAAAATTACTTACCATGTTTTAGGGATGATGTAGAAGTATACATGCATGCTTGGGAATGTTGTACGTTCATACTAGTTATATATATGCATGCTTGGGAATGTTGTATGTTCATACTAGTTATATATGTATCCATGCTTGGGATCGCTACAAGTGCATGCTAAATCACATTCACAATCAAGAGTGTCATAAGTTGATGGTTATGTTGTATATACCATGTTGTAGTGGTGGTAGGTTGATGCTTGCAATTGCATACCATGATCGAATTGCCATAGGTTGAGTAATAAGAAAGAGCCTTGTTGAAATGGTAGGAGTAACTACCTTGTTGTAGTTAACGGTAGTATGGAACCATAGTATATGAGCACCCTTCATTCATAGCAATAAGGGTTGAGGAATTCTAATAGTTGA
Organism: Hemerocallis citrina; assembly: GCA_017893485.1. Classification (NCBI taxonomy): domain Eukaryota; kingdom Viridiplantae; phylum Streptophyta; class Magnoliopsida; order Asparagales; family Asphodelaceae; genus Hemerocallis; species Hemerocallis citrina. The sequence goes on from CM030358.1 coordinate 307,922,584, forward strand.
AAAGCTAGTTTAGGGTTTTCAATTACCCTAAGGGTCATCGACCAACAAGACCACATCCTACCCCCTTAGAGTAAATGGATAGATCTCACCTCGGGCATCGACGGGTCTTAACCAATGTAGGTTGACCGTGGGCCGAGAGTGTTGGTAGAATCCGAGTTAGGGGTAGGGATGAGTGAGAGTGATCTCGTTACTCGAGTCTTGGATTGAGGGACCACGAGTTGGACCATGATAATCTAAGTTGGAAATTATGTAAGATTGTATAGGAGTAGTAACATCATTAGGGTAGTGACTTATACAATCATTACTTAACCTTTTGCCCGAAAGAAGAGGAGTTGGTAGTAGGGTGCACCGTACGACCAACCCTTTCTTTGGGGCCGATCTTAGGTGGTGTTATTGGGTTGCACCTTCCTGTCAAAGGGATACGTACGGTGCCGTCTCACGAGTTGGGAGCACGGGTTGCGTATCTCGCGCTGTTAATTCCTGAAGTATCGTGGCTTATGGGTGCCACATGATGCATTGGGCAGTCCTGCGCTTGCGAGACCCTAGGGGTGCCACAGGGTAGGCTTCGTGCTACTCTGCGCTTGCGAGACCCTATGATTTGGAATTTTGAAATGATGCCCGATGCGTTGGGTTCGTCTGGTTTTGAGTGAGGTCCGGTTGGCTGGGTAGCAGTGGCGAACATAGACACCACTGGCGTACTGCATCAGTGGCACATGACGACATCTGCAACCTCATCAGTCACGTGTAGGTGTCAGGAACAGGTTGTGTACAATTAGAAGTTCATAATGCGGGTTCAAATCCCTATATATGGAGAAACGGCTTGAGATGGGGTCGCATGTAGTATGGACTGCATGTTGCTTCGGAAACTTGCTGACATTAGAATATGAGCATCCTAGTTTAGTTGACATAACACTAGAATATGAGTATCCTAGCTTAGTTGACAGTGCATTAGTATTCTAGTCTAGTTGACAGTGCATTAGTATTCTAGTTTAGTTGACAGTGCTTTGGTATTCCAGTTTGTTTGACATTTATTAGATTCTAATCACTGCACTCACGAACACTTAAACTACACCGACATACTTCACCCTATTTGTTTATATTGTGTTGGAGATTTGCTGCTATATGATCAGCCTTTAAGCGTCAGTGAATACTGACGTCCCCACTTTAATTGGTTTTGGACACAAGATCGCTAACCAGAAGGACTCTAGCCGAGGCATGATCTACATGTGGAAAAGCAATGATTATCTTTATTCATGTACACTCTGAGGTAACTTATTGTATTAGTAGAAACACTCGGCCTGTAATATTATGTTAATAAAAAGTTTTAAATTTTCCTGTTTCTGTGTATTGTGACTAATTGAATGAAAAGGTCCTGGCTCGTGTCTCGGTTTCCTAGTGTATGGAAATCGGGGCGCTACAGAGTGGTATCAGAGCCAACTTCAATTTATAGTCCAACATAGAAGGAAAATACACTTAGGTGCTTCATAGGGATTAGGCTTCCTTTTAGCTGGTTGTAGATAATTATAATTCATACTGTTGTTCCTTCAACTTATGTATTATGATGTTCTATGTCTATGCTAATTTCCGTGATCACTCCGTACAGGATATCGAACGAAGCAGTTCCCCCAGGAATTGGAGGAGCACACGGAGTTGCAGTCGAGGTGGACTCGGACTTGGAGCCCCTCACTGATGGGGACGGGTCACCGGTCGGAGTCGGATTAGCCAATGGAGCCACCGCCGCTGCCGCAGCAGGGGGTGCCCCTGCCAATGGCCAGATCCCAGCACCACCACCACCACCACCACCACCACCACCACCTCCCCCGCCTAACCCAGTACAACAAGCTTTCGACCAGGTCTTTCAGGATCTTGAGACATGGGGATGGTGTCATGTCTGCCTGGAGAACATGATGGACTCATGTGAGTTCGTAGCCCTCAACAATGAGAAAGAAATAATGGAGTTAAGGAGGGCAAGGGCAAGGGCAGACCGCAAGATAGTGATCCTAAAGCACTCCCACCGTGTGCAATTTGCGTGCCTGGAGCGCAAATGCGCGGAGCTGCAGGCACATGTCTCACACCTACTTGCATTGTTGGCACCACCACCTGGTGAAGGGGACGGGACCTCTAGTAGTACTGACTAGGCAGCTAGGTGCCCTAGGCTATTTTGTTATTTTGGATATTTTGCTTCCTACTGTATGATATAAATGTAAGGAAGATAATGCTATGTAAGACCTGGGGTTATGACAAAATGAAGTTAGCTTTATGTTTTCTGCAAATCTTATGTGCATGATAAATTGGATGGATGTTATATTATTACTATTTTTGTAACAAATATGATGCCCTGTGTATTCCGCTACTCTCTTCTACCAGATGTCTCGCAGGACCAGGAGTGGTAGAACCGACAATCTGGAAGGCGAAGGCAGTGGAGGCAATGGCACAGGCCTTGATTTGGAGACAGAATTCGCTCGTATGTACCAGGCCTTGGGTGACCTCGCAGAAGCGAGCCAAAACAATGTGCAGCAACCAGGAGCACCCGGAGGTAACCGGGGAGCAGCAGCTACCGACTCCATTAAAATGGTCGAGTCATTCCGAAGGATGAGGCCGCACATTTTTGAAGGCAAGGCAGACCCGACAGCGGCTGACGACTGGATTCGTCAAGTCGAGACAGTGTTTGAGGTAATGTTGACACCAGAGGACAGCAAGGTCAGGTTAGCCGGCGTTCTGCTAGAAAAAGATGCTGGAGTCTGGTGGCAATCAGTAAAGAGAGGCATGGGCGAAGGGCCCATTACCTGGGAGGATTTCCTGGCAGAATTCAGGCAACACTATTTCCCACTAGACGTGCAAGAGGAGAAAGCCATGGAGTTCCACAACCTAAAGGAGGGAAGCATGACGGTTCGAGAATACGAGACCAAGTACACCCAGTTTTCCCGCTATGCTCCGAAAATGGTACAAGATGAAGTCAAAAAGACCAAGAGGTTTGAGCAGGGGCTTAGGCTCATACTTAGGACTAAGATGATACCGCTTTGCATCCGGAGGTTCGAGAAGCTAGTCCGTCGAGCAGCTACGACGGAGTTAGACATGAATAAGGGGCTAGAACTGCAAGGAAACACTGGAGGGTGGAACAAGGGAAAGAGGCATGCACCAGCGTCAGGATTCAGAAGCCAGGGTGGGAACCAAAAATTTCAGAAGAGGGTTAGCAACACCAGCAACATCAAGCCAGGGGGCTGTTTTACATGTGGCGAGCCAGGGCATTTCAGGAACCAATGCCCCAAGAATAGGAACCCTCAAATAGATGCCTACGCCTGTTACAATTGCGGAAAGGTTGGCCATATTTAGCCAAACTATCCCCAACTTCACAGGGGCAACGGTGGGCCGGCTCCCAAGGCCAACAGAAAGAGGATAAACCGCCAAGGGAAAGTATTTGCGCTCACAGAGGAAGACGCCAATGAAGACGAGGGAGTTATCACTGGTAGGTGAAGGAGTATGGCTAAGCTTTTGTAGTATTTTGAATATTTTGGCATAAGATAGTATTGATGTAACCACTTTTGTAAACAGGTTGGATTAATATAAATGAAATCCAGGCAACTGTTTTATTTGATAGTGGGTCATCTCATTCCTTTGTGTCTGGAGCATTCTCTAAGAAGTTGAAATGCACCCAGGAGTCAACTCTGGAATCAGTTTTGCAAGTAGGTACCCCGTCTGGAGCAACTCCCCCTGCAAATTCATGCTACAAGGGATGCAATCTCCGGATCGACAAGGAGACCCTGAGTATAGACTTGCTAGAGTTGGGCTTTGTAGGGACAGACGTGATTATCGGGATAGACTGGATGTCCAGGCACAATGCTAGCATCGATTGCAAGGAGAAGAGGATAACCATTACCCCATCCGGAGGACAGGAGCTTGTGTTCCAAGGAAGGAAGAAACAGAATGCGGAAATTCTCGCAGCTGCGACTAAGGTACCAGTGCCAAGTGAAGTCAAGGCGATACCAATCGTACGAAAATTTCCCCGCGTATTTTTGGAAGAATTACCTGGACTCCCACCGCGAAGGGATGTTGAGTTAAGCATTACTATCCAGCCAGGCAGCGCAGCAGTGTCAAAAACACCCTATCGGATGGCACCAGTAGAGCAGAAGGAAGTAAAGGAGCAAATTGAAGAACTGCTTCAAAGAGGATTCATCAGGCCAAGTGCTTCACCCTGGGGAGCACCTGTGCTACTAGTCAAGAAGAAGGATGGAACCTCAAGAATGTGCATCGATTATCGAGAATTGAACAAGGTTACTATTCGGAATCAGTACCCCATTCCCAGGATTGATGACTTGTTTGATCAGCTTCAGGGAGCGGTTGTATTCTCAAAGATTGACCTGCGTTCGGGCTACCATCAAGTTCGGGTCAGAGAAGAAGATATACCCAAGACTGCGTTCCGGACTCGGCACGGTCACTACGAGTTTTTAGTAATGCCATTCGGGGTGACAAACGCCCCAGCAATCTTCATGGACATGATGAACCGCATTTTGCGGCCATTCATCGATTCCTTCGTAGTTGTCTTCCTAGACGACATCTTGGTATATTCAAAAACAGAAGAGGATCATGCTGAGCATCTAACTGCAGTATTGATCATGCTACGAGAGCACCAGCTATACGCCAAACTGACGAAATGTGAATTTTGGAAGTCAGAAGTGGCATTCTTGGGTCATATCCTTTCTAAGGAGGGAGTGGCTATGGACCCGCAGAAGATAGAGGCAGTAAAAGATTGGCCTCAGCCGAGAACTGTGAAGGAGGTCAGAAGCTTCTTAGGCATGACAGGGTACTACAGGAAGTTCATCCAGAACTATGCCAGAATTGCCGTACTGCTTACTACCCTGACCAAGAAGAATGTGAGTTTTGATTGGAATGAGAAGTGTGAAGATAGTTTCCAAGAGCTGAAGAATAGACTGATTATTGCTCCAGTTTTGGTTCTGCCTCAACCAAACAAGGGATACGTAATCTTCAGTGATGCTTCGCTTTTGGGGTTCGGATGTGTTCTGATGCAAGAAGGAAGAGTCATAGCATACGGATCAAGGAAACTTCAACCACACGAGAAGAATTACCTGACACATGACTTGGAATTGGCTGCGATAATCTTTGCTCTGAAATTGTGGCGGTACTATGTCTATGGATCGAAGGTGGAAATGTTTACCGACCATAAAAGCCTGAAGTATATCTACCAACAAAAGGACTTGAATCTCAGGCAAAGGCGATGGTTGGAGGTTCTGGAAGACATAAGACCAGAAATTTTATATCACCCAGGAAAAGCCAATGTCGTGGTCGATGCGCTCAGCAGAAAACGAATCGTAGCCATGCTCACTGTGATGAGACAAGCGCTACAAGATGAGATCAGACAAGCCGGTATTGAACTAGTCGTTGAAGATTTAAGCGCCATTTTGGCAAATCTAGAGCTACGTCCGAGTCTGAATGACCAAGTCAAGAAGGCTCAATGGGGTGATGCAGAGATTGAAGCACAAAAGCGGCTAGTCAACGAAGGAAAAGCCTCAGAGTTCAGTATAAAGGAAGGATCGCTTTGGCTTGGGAGCAGGTTGTGTGTGCCAAAAATCGACGAGTTGCGGGGAGATATCATGAAGGAAGCACACTCCACCTTACTCACAGTCCACCCAGGAAGCACAAAGATGTATAAGGATATAAAACAACATTTTTGGTGGGCTGGAATGAAGTGAGATGTGGCAGAAATTGTGGCCAAATGCCTTACATTTCAGAAAGTCAAAGCGGAGAACCAGAGACCAGGAGGTCTACTACAGCCACTACCCATTCCGGAGTGGAAATGGGAGAACATCAGCATGGATTTCATCACGGGATTGCCCAGAAGTTCAAAAGGGAACGACTCGATTTGGGTAATAGTGGACCGCTTGACAAAGTCCACACATTTTCTCCCAGTAAAGACAACTTGGTCGGTAGAAAAGCTAGCAGAAGTCTACATAGAAAGCATTGTGAAGCTGCATGGGGTGCCAGTGTCGATCGTTTCCGACCGGGATGCCAGGTTTACATCCCGATTTTGGCAGAGTCTGCAAGAGGCCTTGGGAACAAGACCAGATTTTAGCACAGCTTTCCACCCGCAAACAGATTGGCAGACAGAAAGAGTTAACAGAATTCTCGAGGACATGCTGAGGGCATGCATAATGGACTTCGGAGGGAGCTGGGAACAATATTTGGCATTGGTAGAGTTTGCATATAACAACAGCTATCAAACAAGTATTGGGATGGCCCCATATGAAGCGTTGTATGGAAGGAGATGCAGGACCCCTGTGTGCTGGTTTGAAGTAGGTGAAAGACAAATGTTCGGACCTGAAATAGTGCAACAAACATCCGAAAAGATTGAACTAATCAGAAAAAGGATGCAAGCAGCACAAACCAGACAGAAGAGCTATGCTGACAACCGCCGGCGAGACCTAGAATTCGAGGAAGGTGATTCGGTGTTCCTAAAGGTCTCACCTACAAGGGAAGTGATCCGGTTCGGAAAACGCAGCGAACTAGCACCAAGATATATTGGACCCTACCAAATTTTGAAAAGGATCGGAAAGACAGCATACAAACTGGAGCTACCAGCCGAATTGTCCCAGGTACATAATGTGTTCCACGTTTCAATGCAGAAGAAATATGTACCAGATCCAAGTCACCAGCTGCCAGATGTCCCGGAAGACCTACAAGTGGACCTCACATATAAGGAGCAGCTGGTGAAAATCATCGATCGTCGGGATAAAGTACTGAGAAACAAGACTATTCCGATGGTCAAGGTTCTTTGGAGGAACCAACTCGTGGAAGAAGCCACTTGGGAGACGGAAAGCCAGATGAAGCTCTCTTTTCCCGAGTTATTTTGAGTATCGTTGTTTCTCCTCGCCCAACTTAGTACAGTTCTGAGGACAGAACTATTCTAAGGAGGGAGTATTGTAATATCCCGATCGACTATTAATAATATTATTTTATTAGCGTTCGACTACTTGATTATTTTATTTTTTTTCACCATTGTGTTATCTTTTAGCCATGACAATCTAATGGATAATTAGGAATTGTTGTGTAGCTAAACCTAGGGTTACAAAGACATAAGAGATTAAGGAATTCTTCTACAACACTCTCTCTTCCACATCACCCTCCACCTCACCAAAAGCACCATACCCTCACCATACCTCCACCTCATCCTTTCCTTCCCTAGTAGCAGCCGGCCCACCTTTTGTGGGAGGGGTTTTGTGCAATTGTGTGCATACACATTTGCACACTCCACCATTTTTCCCACCTATAAATACCCCCTTCCTCCACCTTTGTCTCATTTTAGAAAGATCAAAAGAAAGAAAGGAAAAGAAAGAGAGAACACCATGCTAACTTGAGAGTTTTTCTTGTAGGTTAGTAGGAGTTCTAAAAGCTAGGAGGAAGGAGAAGTAGCATAGCTAGTTCTTCCTACAAGTAAAAACAAGGTGGGGGTTTCTCCTATGTTTGTTTGTTTGTTTGTTTGTTTATTTGAATGGTTGTTTTGATGTTCTTCTTCTTCTTACCCTCCTTATTTATTTTTCTTTTTGGTGTGGTTGTTTTGCAGTAGTATGGTTGTATGGGTTTCTTATTTTGAATGTGTTAGTAGTTATTGTTTGACTCATAAAAGAACTAACTACTTGGACTAAAATGATACATGCATATGAACTTTTACATACAACCACTTAAGGTTGTAGGACTTGAATGAGAACTAATACATAAGGCATATGGACTAAGTATACAACCATCTTGGTTGTAGGACATACATTGACTTGGACAAAAAGAAAAGAATAAGGCATATGTTGGTTGAACTCAAAATGGAAAGGCTTTTACTTGTTTTATTATTGTTTAGTTCTTTTATAAACTTAAGTAAGAAAGAAACTATTGTAGTTATTAATAAGAACTATCTAATCACTAGTTGTAAAAGGATTAAAAAAGATTCCTTTTATGTCCACTAGTAATAATAAGAAACATATGCTAATAAAGATTTTTAGTAAGTAATTTAGTTGTAGATATTTATGTTATATTTTAGTAGAAACTCATGGTGGTAGTAGTAGATATGTATGTTCCAATAAAGTAGTAGTAGTAGATGTTAAAATAAAATAGTTGTAGATATTTATGTTATGGGAAATCTTAGTAGATGATTATTAAATGGATGTTGTGTTTAGATTAATTTATTTATGCTTAGAATGTTGTAGGATTCATTCTAAAATTCCTACTATGTTTAGATTAATTTATTTATGCTTAGAATGTTGTAGGATTCATTCTAAAATTCCTACCATGTTTAGATTAATTTATTTATGCTTAGAATGTTGTAAGATTCATTCTAAAATTCCTACCATGTTTAGATTAATTTATTTATGCTTAGAATGTTGTAGGATTCATTCTAAAAATACCTATCATGGTTAGGAAGGATATTTATGCTTAGAATGTTGTAGGATTCATTCTAAAAATACCTATCATGGTTAGGAAGGATATTTATGCTTAGAATGTTGTAGGATTCATTCTAAAAATACCTATCATGTTTATGAAGGATATTTATGCTTAGAATGTTGTAGGATTCCTTCAAAAAATACCTATCATGTTTAGGAAGGATATTTATGCTTAGAATGTTGTAGGATTCATTCTAAAAATACCTATCATGTTTAGGAATGATATTTATGCTTAGAATATTGTAGGATTCATTCTAAAAATACCTATCATGTTTAGGAAGGATATTTATGCTTAGAATGTTGTAGGATTCATTCTAAAAATATCTATCATACTAGGAATGATATATATGCTTAGAATGTTGTAGGATTGATGTAAAATTACTTACCATGTTTTAGGGATGATGTAGAAGTATACATGCATGCTTGGGAATGTTGTACGTTCATACTAGTTATATATATGCATGCTTGGGAATGTTGTATGTTCAGACAAGTTATATATGTATCCATGCTTGGGATCGCTACAAGTGCATGCTAAATCACATTCACAATCAAGAGTGTCATAAGTTGATGGTTATGTTGTATATACCATGTTGTAGTGGTGGTAGGTTGATGCTTGCAATTGCATACCATGATCGAATTGCCATAGGTTAAGTAATAAGAAAGAGCCATGTTGAAATGGTAGGAGTAACTACCTTGTTGTAGTTAACGGTAGTATGGAACCATAGTATATGAGCACCCTTCATTCATAGCAATAAGGGTTGAGGAGTTCTAATAGTTGAAAAGCTAGTTTAGGGTTTTCAATTACCCTAAGGGTCATCGACCAACAAGACCACATCCTACCCCCTTAGAGTAAATGGATAGATCTCACCTTGGGCATCGACGGGTTTTAACCAATGTAGGTTGACCGTGGGCCGAGAGTGTTGGTAGAGTCCGAGTTAGGGGTAGGGATGAGTGAGAGTGATCTCGTTACTCGAGTCTTGGATTGAGGGACCACGAGTTGGACCATGATAATCTAAGTTGGAAATTATGTAAGATTGTATAGGAGTAGTAACATCATTAGGGTACTGACTTATACAATCATTACTTAACCTTTTGCCCGAAAGAAGGGAAGTTGGTAGTAGGGTGCACCGTACGACCAACCCTTTCTTTGGGGCCGATCTTAGGTGGTGTTATTGGGTTGCGCCTTCCTGTCAAAGGGATACGTACGGTGCCGTCTCACGAGTTGGGAGCACGGGTTGCGTATCTCGCGCTGTTATTTCTTGAAGTACCGTGGCTTAGGGGTGCCACAGGATGCATTGGGCAGTCCTGCGCTTGCGAGACCCTAGGGGTGCCACCGGGTAGGCTTCGTGCTACCCTGCGCTTGCGAGATCCTATGATTTGGATTTTTGAAATGATGCCCGATGCGTTGGGTTCGTCTAGTTTTGAGTGAGGTCCGGTTGGTCGGGTAGCAGTGGCGAACATAGACACCACTGGCGTACTGCATCAGTGGAACATGACCACATCTGCAACCTCATCAGTCACGTGTAGGTGTCAGGAACAGGTTGTGTACAATTTGAAGTTCATAACGCGGGTTCAAATTACTATATATGGAGAAACGGCTTGAGATGGGGTCACATGTAGTATGGGCTGCATGTTGTTTCGGAAACTTGCTGACATTAGAATATGAGCATCCTAGTTTAGTTGACATAACACTAGAATATGAGTATCCTAGCTTAGTTGATAGTGCATTAGTATTCTAGTTTAGTTGACAGTGCTTTGGTATTCTAGTTTGATTGACATTTATTAGATTCTAATCACTGCACTCACGAACACTTAAACTACACCGACATACTTCACCCTATTTGTATATATTGTGTTGGAGATTCGCTGCTATATGATCAGCCTTTAAGCGTAAGTGAATACTGACATCCCCACTTCAATAGGTTGTGGACACAAGATCGCGAACCAGAAGGACTCTAGCCGATGCATGATCTACAAGTGGAAAAGCAATGATTATGTTTCATTCATGTACACTCTGAGGTAACTTATTGTATTAGTAGAAACACTCGGCCTGTAATATTATGTTAATAAAAAGTTTTAAATTTTCCTGTTTCTGTGTATTGTGACTAATTGAATGAAAAGGTCCTGGCTCGTGTCTCGGTTTTCCAGTGTATGGAAATCGGGGCGCTACATATACAATGATTCTTGATGAATTTACTGATACATATACACATATATACACATACATATATATATATTTCCTGATATGAGAGTTTTGTTGAAAAATTGCTCTTTTGATGAAATTGTTGAGAGTTTGATTTTATAATCTCAGGGTTTTAATTTTATAAATTCATGCATTTAGAGATTTTAAACTATGTATCAGTTGTGAAGTGCATGAATTTTAAAGTGGCTATTTTTGACATGTCGGTCGACTGTCCTATTTTTGAACTAAAATGACATTCAACTATCATTGTTTGGGATTTTGGATTTTGGCATGTCAGTCGACTGCGACTTTTTGAACTAAAATGTCAGTCGACCGACATCTTCTATTGTGTTGTTTTGTTGAGTTTCCTTGAACTATTATTTCTTCGAACTTATGGATTATTAAACTACTGTTTAAGATGAAATTTTTGTTACAGATTAATGTATTTTTCAGAGAATTACGTTTTTTTATGTATAATAGAGTTTAACTCGTATTCCTACGGCTTTAGGAAGCGAAATATATACGGATTTCAAGAGATTGATGATTTGTGATTTTTCTATGATTTCAAGTGTGGAACTCAATTTTTTAAGAAATTTAATCTCAGATTTTATTTCAGGAAATTTGAGCGTATTCAGATAAATTTGAATTTGTTTGATTTAAAGAAGTTTTTCTTAATATGAACGAATTATATTGGAATCAAGAGTTTTAATGAAAGATTTGTGTTAATATTTGATTTGTGAGCCCCTAGAGGTTGAGTGGGATTCGTGTAAATCGGCAGATAAATTTTGCGGATCTTGGCCAGTTGGGGCCTTGGTGTTGTTTTGGTAGAATTAAGTCCGGCAGGGTACACCAACTCTAAGGAAGGGAAATTGTATTTTAATTAATAATAATAAACCTAAGGATAGGCACTAATGGAGATGTGATTGAACTTGGAAAACGTAAGTATGGGCTCTGTGGTTAGTCCAACGGATGTATTCCAGGACTGTGTGTTGTTGTGTCCCTAGTATATTCGCATGTCGAGGGTCGGCAGGCATATTCACGGAATGTCCAGAGGACAATTTGGTATGTTCACGTGTCGAGGGTCGACGAGCCTATTCACAGAACATACGGTGCATCTGCGCATCAAGAGTCGACAGGTCTTTTCGCAGAAAGTATTGTGTATCTGCACGTCAAGGGTCGGCAGGCATATTCGTGGGGTACATGGCAAGGAGGTGATTCTCCAGAGTTTAAGCTATGCTTACATGATGCTTGTGCATCGAGGGTCGTCAGGGCTATTCGCAGAGTGTTCTAGATCTTGTTTCTATTATCGTGGTAGGATTAGTGGCATAACGAGGGATTAAACCCTGTAAAGTGGAGAACGATAAGGGTTTGCACTGGACCTATGTAGTATGGAATGCATAGAATCTGACAAGTATGCATTAGAGAGTCATCATACTGCATTTGTGTTTTCTTGACTTGTATTATGCATGATGTTTTTTTTCTATTTTCCTAACCTTGACACTTAGCTTAGTTTCACTTGATGTTTCATGCTTTATTTATTCGTTATTTCATATTCCGTTTGTTACTACCGTGGAAATGTGTTGATTACAAATTTATTCTTTATGTTTCATTTAAAATTGTATTTCTTTTAACGTCACTCACACCGTTATGGCTGCCCCTGTAGTTTTAGGGGTTAGGGTTATCTCTAGCCTCATGTTTTATAGGTAGGTATCGTTTGTGTGGAATTGGATGCATGCGGTACAATGATAATATGGCTTATGGAAATTCTAAAATAATGGATTGTAAAAGAAAAAAAAATGTAATTCAAGGTGTTTAATTTTCCGCTGTGCTATGTAAAGAATTGATGTAACAAAAGTTAATAATTTTCTGTGTTTTGCTATGTTTACTGTTACATTGAGGTTGATTCTGGGTTCGTGCCACGTATTTTTTAATTTTGAATTATTGAAAATTCGGGGCACTATAATTATCCTATTTGGAAGAAGGGGCAAGCTAAGCCCTAGATTCATCGGTCCGTTTGATGTGGTGGAGTGAGTAGACAAGGTGGCCTATAGACTCGCGTTGCCGCCGATTTTATCTGGAGTGCATGATGTCTTCAATGTCTCCCAACTCAGGAAGTATGTCAGGGATGATAGTCATGTTATTGACTACTCGGAATTGTCTGTTCGACAAGATTTGTCCTGTGAGATCCGTCCGGTTTCAATTTTTGACCGACGGGAGAAGATTTTGAGAACAAGGTTATCAAATTGGTTTGTGTTGCATGAAATCTTCACTCGCTGGGTGAGTCGACTTGGGAGGTTGAAGAAGAGATTCAGAAGAAGTTCCCATCTTTTTGTCTAGTTCTTTTCTTTTCTTTGGGGCTACCCTACTGTTACTTGCATAAATTTTGAGGACAAAATTTTATTGTAAGGTGGGTAGGATTGTAACTACTGTTTCCATTATTTTCATTTTTCCCTACATTGTAATATTTTATTTGCATCTGAATGAAATATTCTATTTCCCTTGAGCATCATAACTAAATTTTGTTCATGAATTACTCTTGACCTTCTTGTTGAGCTATTTTCTTGTTGATCCTACTTCTATTTGATTGTGAGTATTTTATTTGAACTCTATTGTCTTTTAATCCATCTCTTTTTCAACCCAAAACCCAATTGCAGTTGTTTCTAGACCCAAACCGATTATTATTGGATCCTAGACCACTAACCAAACAACCTAATTGTATCATATAAATACAACCCTATTGCAAAACCCTAAAAACACAAAAAAACAAATCCTAAACCTAGCCGTCTCTCTCTCTCTCTCTCTCTCTCTATCTCTCTCTCTCTCTCTCCCCTCACTCTCGTTAGTCGCCTACCCCTATTTCCCGCCAACCGTCAGCACCCTCCGACGTCCTCCTTGCACCTCCGGCGACCCACCAGCACCGCCAACCCCGTGCCGCCATCAGTGACACCCAGCCAACCCCGCTACTTTATGTTTCCTCGACAATAGCAGACCCCCGACGCTCCACTCGATGCCTCCAGTCGCTGCACCACCACCGTTGACCACCTGTCGCCGCCAGCTCGAGCCAAGCCACTGTCGACTTTACTGCCCTCTCTCTTTCGGTTACTGTGTTGGATTCTTGTGCATGTAGTGTGCACGTATCATTGCGGTTCGTGGGTTCGTTGATTCGGGATTCTCATCCCATTATTCTTGGTATTTGAATTTATCATCTATAAGGCAAGTCACTTTTCTTCTTGAATTGAATATTGTATCAAATTCAAGTTTTTATTTAAATTCTTGCAAGTAGATCCAATTGTTCATCGTATCGTATATTATTGTTCCCTTTCATTGTGCATATTGAGGGTTTACATGAGCTAACCCAAATATTCTCGACTTCGTGCCTTTGTTGACTCTAAAGATCAAATATTTCATGCATCCATGTAGTATTGAAAATAGGAGTTGTTCATATACACATCACATAAAGATACTATCGTAGAATCGAATATTAGGTTGATTGCTTGGATAATTGATTTATGAATTGTGTGGTTAAGTTAGAGTATGTGTGTCTTCTTGACAATGTTTACCATGCTATTACACCTATTATGCCGATTATGAAGTTTATTGACTAATTGAAGTGGAACCCATCATGTTAGATCACTTTATTTCATGAAAAATATCGAAAATCTGTATGTTACCTGCTGTCTAGAATTTGCCTGTCATTTCGACCCAGTAATTGATCTCAAAATAAATAACTATCTGAATAAGTGTTGTATCCCTATGTCTCTAAGATCTATAAATTCTGATTTGTATTGCAAAAGTTATGATGATTTTACTACTTCTGTGTTTTATTTCCAGAATTTCAGATTCATGTATGTGGTCATATTTAAACTATTAAAAATATAAATTAATGTTAGAATAATGCTCTGATAATTTTCAAAATGATAGTTAACATGTTTAGAAGTCTAAAGAATATTTTTAATGAATTTATAATTGAGTTTTCGCTGATTCTAAAGATATAACAACTTGATGTCGATTTTCTGTCGGAACATGTAATATGTAAAGAATGATGTGTTTGACCGAGCTACTGTTGTTAGGTTTTATATTTTAAATATGCGTTGGAATCGTGTGGAAGTCTAGTTTCCAGAACTTTTGACGGGTTCGGTTTTCGATTTCTGTAGCAACGGAAAAACTAATTTTTTGTATGGTGACATCTTGCTGTTTAGAAATTCATTTTCCTAATTTTTTTGATATAAGTATATATATATATATATATCATTGTATTGCATGAATTGAAGTGTATGTATTGCATTGCATGATCCCAATGAGCTATTGTCATCATTCTATTTGTCCCACCCAAATTTTTCATCCTATTGTTCCACTATTGTTACTATAGTTCATCTCATGTCTTTAAATTGCATAACATATTGTTGCATTGATAAATTAATTAACAATTCGAGCTTTAAGGGATTGATTTGGGTAGTGAATAATATAGTGACTGTGTTGGCCAGTGTTTTATCGATTGATTGGTGGAGCGCTGATACGACAGCCCAATCTTTCGTGTATCGTATCAATCTATCAATGTATCAGTAAATCGTTATAATGTATCGTGCAGCAATACTGTTATCTTAGAGGGGTGGCATTAGGGCTGAGGTAGCCCGGGACTGGCCCGGCCCGGCCCAGCGCGGCCCGCTCGGTCCTCTACCCGGTCGGCCCACCCAAACCCGGGCTGAACCGGAGCCAGCCCGCCCAATAAATCTGGACAGGTCCGGATCACCCTTTGCCCGTAAAATCCCAAATCCGGTCTAGCCCGCTAGGGTCCCAGCCCAAACCGGCCAGGCCTGGGATCGGATTGACCGGCCCGGTCTGGTCCAGGCTGGCCCACAGGCCCTTGGCCAATTTTCATTTTTTAAGAATTTTTTTAATAAAAATTTGAATTTGTGGGATAATACTGCAAAGTATATGTTGTAGAACCCCGTATTTTTAAATATTATTTTTTTAAATGTTTATAAATGACTAAAATGATTTTTGGAGAATTCATGAATATTTTCAGAAAAAATTATCTTTTTACACGTGCAAATACTTTCTTGAGAAGTTTGAAAGTCAAGTTTTCTTTATGGAAAAATCATTATTTAATATTTGGGATTTATTCAGTATTTTTCCAGATTTTTCTGAAATTAATTGGAACTATTTGCAAATTTTGAGGAAAGAAGTACCTTTTTGCAAATTTGTCATTTTTAGGGGTTAAAATGTAAAATGTATTTTCTGGACGTTTTGAACAGTACCGGTTGAGATTTAGGATTATATTTTACTGTTAAATCCTAATTTAAATGAATTTTATTGAATTTCCAAGAATAGAGCTATATATATATAGTTGTATTTTGAAGGGATTATTTTGCAAAAGTGGGTAAAACCCTAAACTTCATCCCGGATATTTAAAAGGAATTTGCAGCCGTCATTCGCTGCACAGTATAGAATTTTGTGATATTTTTGGAGAATCAAGAGGAAGTTTTGGATCTCGCGAAAGGAGAGGTTTTAGTGTTGGATCTCGTCGTTTCTAGAGGTGAGTGACATGTTGTTTTGCTTTGTGTATATTTTATGTGAGTGAATGTTTTATTTTATTTTGTTTTGTGAGTAATACGAAATTTGTTTTGTGGTTTGATTTATGTGAACGATTGTTGTGTTGTTTGTTTGGCATGTATGTTATGTAGTATTTTGCATGAGAACGATGCAAAGGTTGTTGTTTGTACCATGTATGTGAAATCTAAGAATGTTGAGTAGATCTTGGTTCATAAAATTGTATTGCTAGAAAGCATGTTTAAGATTTGAGTATGGTTATGATCGGATGGGTGAGCATCTGGATCATGTGTTTACAAATCAGATCTTGGTTATGAGTTGTGAAAGAAATTCAGTATTGAGAAATCCTAATGGAAGAATTAGGAATTTAGAACATGAGAACTTGAGTTTTGAGATATTGGATGTTTTGAGTAATGTATCCGATCGGAGAATACTTTGAGACGGTCGTTTTTATTGAAATACAAATTATTTTAGTAAACAATGATTTCTTTTGGTAAACTCTAATTTTGATTATCATGAACAACCAAAACTATGCAGAGTGTAGGCCGACAGTCGACTGGCAGACCTATCAGTCGACTGGCACGACCCAGCTGTTGTATCTTTAGTTTTCTTGAAAATTCGTTCTGGACAGTCGACTTTGACCCTTTCTAGTCGACTTGTACACTTAGAATTTATTTTTTAAAGTTATGGTAAATCTTTCTCTTGTAAGTCGACTTATGACTTTTGCAAGTCGACTTATAACACTTAGAATGTTTTCTTAAAGATTTCTGGAATTTTTCTCTGCTAAGTCGACTTATGACTTTTATAAGTCAACTTATATTACTTAACTTATTTTCTTAAAATCATGGATATTTTCCCTCTAGACAGTCGACTTACTACAGTAATAAGTCGACTGGTACTGATGAGTTTTCATAAACTTGAATGTTCTTTCGAATGATTAGTCTTCAAATATTTTAGTCTATACTTTGTCTTCTGTTAAGCATATAATTTTAAGATATTCAGTTGAGATATTTATAGTGGAAAGTTGGTTTAGACATTTGAGTTTGGGTCTCTAGAGGATGTATGTGACCCTAGTATACCGGCGTTGAGTTATTTTGTTGAGGCCTGTTGAGGCATTTCAGTTGTTCAGTTTTGAGTTAAGTCCGGTAGGATACACCAACTCTAGGAGATTCGTTAAGTAATTAAGTAACCCAAAAACAATAAGGACAGGCACTAGTGGTGATATGATGAACGGGAACATGGGTCAAGTACCTCAGTATGGCTTTCGGTGTGGGATTTAATCTCCAGAATTATCCAAGTATCTTACTTTGGGTGTGGGATCTATCTCCGGAATTATCCAAGTATCTTACTTTGGGTGTGAGATATATCTCCGGAATTATCAAAGTAGTTACTTGCGGTGTGGGATTGATCTCCGGAATTATCGGAGTCGAGGCGAAGCACATGTGGTATTCATGTGGTGATGTGTCAATGTTTCGGTGTGGGATGATCTCCGGAATTATCCAGGTAAAACACCTGAGGTGTGGGATTCATCTCCAAAATTATTGGGGCATGGGCTACTACTCACAGCTTATCTTTATCTCGTAGTAGTCATCGTGTTAGGATTATTTGCATAGCGGGGATTGAACCCTATAATGTGGAGACGTTAAGGGCTTGCACCGAACCTATGTAAAGTGGGATGCATAGACTTCGACAAGTACGCATTAGAGAGTCCGCATATAGAATTTGTGATTTCTTGACTTGGTTTTCATGCATGTGAATTTCCTGTTTTCTACACATGACACTTGGTTTAGTCTCACTTGTTGTTTACTTTTTCTTGCTACATCTTATTTTATGTATTCATGTTTACTACCTGTTGTTTAAGGATTCATGACTAATGTTCATTTATGTTGTTTGTTTTTATGTCACTCACACCATTTATGGCTGACCCCTTTAGTTTTGGGGGTTAGGGATCATCTCTAGCCTCATGTATTGCAGGTTATTGCTTAGAGTTTGGAGGTTTGAATGCTTGAGATAGTTTTTAGATAAATTGATTTAATAGAGTTTTGTGTAAAATTGTAAAAGACAGTGTTGTGATTAAAGGAAGTTATATTTTGAGATGTTTTGTTTTCTGCTGTGCTATGTAAAGGATTATTGTAATAAAAGTTGAAAATTTTAGTGGAGTTGGTTGTGTTTAATGTTACATTGAAGTTGATGCTGGGATTGTGCCACGTATTTTCTAAGATATTATATTAGAAATTCGGGGTGCTACAGAGGTTGGTATCAGAGCATGCTTCAATAGTAATAATAAACATGACATAAAAATAACCTAGGTGTGGACACTAGAGTGTGAGTACCTAGGTGTGGACATTAAAGAGTGAGTATCACATAGAACTGAAACGTGATGTTTTACCTTTGGGATACAATTGAAGTTTTGCCAAAGGATATTGATGTGAGTTTGAATTGTGTGTGATGCTCTAACTTTTCCCTCGTTTTGCAGTGTTCATAATGGTTTCACCCAGGACCAGGAATGGTGGTAACAATGAGGATGGATCTGGAAGTTCTCGAGGAACTGGAATTGATCTTGAGGCTGAATTCGCCAAGGTGTATCAGACTCTGAATGCGTTAATGGCATTTAATTTGGCGCAGAATCAGAATCAGAACCAGCAGCAGAATCACGGAGCTAGACAGGGATTAGTTAACGCCGATCCTATCAAGCAGATCGAGTCCTTTAAGAGGATGAGGCCGCCAGTTTTTGAGGGGCAATCTGATCCAACCACAGCTGATGATTGGATTAGAAGGATGGAGACAATCTTCGAGGTATCGGAGACTCCGGCAGCCAATAAGGTGAAGTTGGCCACTATGCAACTGGAAAAGGATGCTGGTGTCTGGTGGAAATCGCTGAAATGGACTTTGGGAGACCAGCCGATGACTTGGAAAACTTTTCTGGAGGAATTCAAGGATCGCTTCTTTCCCCTAGATATTAAGGAGAAGAAGGCGACAGAGTTCCTGAATCTACAGCAGGGCAGCATGGCCGTGCGAGAGTATGAGACCAAGTTTGCTCAGCTTTCGAGGTATGCACCAGAGTTGATCGTTGACGAGGCGAAGAAGGCCAAGAAGTTTGAGCAGGGCTTGAGGCCAAACTTGAGGTCGAGAATGATTCTGTTGGGCATAAGGAGGTTCGACAAGCTGGTCAGGAGAGCAGCTATGACTGAGGAGGACATGGACCAGTTCCAGAAGAGCAAGATACATGGAATCGGAACAAGAGGCCAGCATCAGGTCAGAGTGGGAAGGGATTCCCGGCGAAGCAAATTAAGTTCAGCGGACCAGTGCAGAAGGCACCTGCAACTCAGGGAGTGACTTGTTACTACTGCAAGGAGGCAGGTCATTACAGGTCAGCATGTCCGAAGTTAGCGAAGCAGACTTGTATCCAGTGTGGGCAGACTGGACATTCTAAGACTCATTGTCCACAATTGAGGAAGGATGGTTCGGGTGGAAGCAATTTCTAGAGGCAAGGGCGAGTATTTGCATTAACCGAGGAGGACGCGGGTAACTCGGAAGATGTAATACAGGGTATGCAAGAGTTCTGTTTTTTATTTTAAATCAATGTAATAAGTAAAACCTTTATTTGGGAATAATTGGAGATTGAGTATCACTCTTCATGTAACAGGGATTGTTTTGATTAATGGAATAAAGGCAAAGGTTTATTTGATACTGGTTCATCGCATACTTTTGTATCGCCAAATTTTGCAAAGATCTTAGGTGTGGAACCTAAGTTGTTTCCAGGTAGGGTTTTGTCGGTGGCAACGCCGTCAGGTGAAGAGTTGATTGCGGATCGATATTACGAGGGCTGTGATATCGAGATTGGTGGGAGGTTGTTCGGCATTGATCTGATTGAGCTGCAAGTCTTAGGAGTGGATGTCATCGTGGGCATTGATTGGATGGCAATATATGATGCCACAATTGAATGCAAGCAGAAGGAGGTGTTGGTGAAAGCACCAGGTGGACCTGCAGTGACTTTCCAAGGGAAGAAGAAGATTCCGAAGGTGGCTGCAATGGTATCCAAGGTGGTTATTTCAGATGAAGTCAAGGGCGTTCCGGTTGTCCGAGATTTTTCTAAGCTGTTCTTGGATGATTTTCCAGGATTACCGCCACAGAGAGATGGGGAGTTTTGCATCAATGTTCAGCCAGGGAGCGCGCTGATTTCTAAGGCTTCGTACAGGATGGCGCCTGTAGAGCAAGACGAAGTGAAGAAGCAGATTGAGGAGCTGTTGAGCAAAGAGCTTATTAGGCTGAGTTCTTCTCCGTAGGTAGCGCTAGTGTTGTTAGTCAAGAAGAAGGATGGGTCAATGAGGATGTGCATTGACTACCGGGAGTTGAATAGGGTGACTATTCAGAACAAGTATCCACTGCCGCGGATTGATGATTTGTTCGACAGGCTTCGAGGAGCAGCTGTGTTTTCAAAGATTGATTTGAGATCAGGGTATCATCAGGTTCGATCCAAGGAGGAAGATGTGAGTAAGACAGCTTTCAGGACTCGTCATGGACTCTACGAGTTTTTGGTGATGCCATTTGGGTTGACGAATGCGCCAGCAGTGTTCATGGATATGATGAATCGGGTTTTGAGGCCATTTATTGACTCCTTCGTGGTGGTTTTCATCGATGATATTTTGGTGTATTTGAAGTCGGAGGAGGAGCATTCTATGCACTTGACAGCGGTATTACAGAAATTGCAGGAGCATAGCTTGTATGCCAAGTTGTCGAAGTGTGAGTTTTGGAAATTTGAGGTAGCTTTTCTTGGTCATATCCTTTCTAAGGAGGGAGTAGCCACTGATCCTCAGAAAGTTGAAGCAGTGAAGGATTGGCCCAGGCCAACGTCTGTGAAGGAAGTCAGAAGTTTCTTAGGTTTAGCTGGTTACTATAGGAGATTTATCCAGGGTTATTCTCAGATTGTAGTTCCTTTGACAGGCTTGACCCGGAAGAATGTGGCATTTCTATGGACTGATAAGTGTGAGGAGAGTTTCCTTGAGTTAAAGGAAAGGTTGACCACTGCACCTATCTTAGCTTTGCCACAAGGCTGGGAAGGATTATGATATCTTCAGTGATGCGTCTCTCAGAGGTTTGGGTTGTGTCTTGATGCAAGAAGGCAAGGTTATTGCTTATGGTTCGAGGCAATTGCGTCCGCATGAGAAGAATTATCCGACGCTTGATTTGGAGCTGGCAGCTATCATTTATGCCTTGAAGCAGTGGAGTCATTATGTTTATGGTGAGAAGGTCAATATGTACACTGACCACAAGAGCCTGAAGTACATTTATCAACAGAAGGATCTAAATCTTCGGCAGAGAAGGTGGTTGGAAGTTTTGGAAGACATTCGTCCTGAGATCAAGTATCATCCGGGCAAGGGGAATGTGGTGGCTGATGGACTTAGCAGGAAGAGTAGTTTATCAAGTTTGATCACTACTCGAAGTGAGTTGGCAACAGAGATCGATCAGGCAGGTATCGAGGTGGTGCTACAAGGTTTAGGGACATCTTTGGCTCAGTTGAGGCTGCAGCCTGTCCTTGAGAGAGAGGATTGTGGAAGGTCAGAAATCAGACTCAGAAATTCAGAAGATGTTGCAACAGGTATCAGAGGGCAGACTATCAGAGTTTCGTGTCCAAGATGGATTTCTTTGGTTGGATGAGAGGTTGTATGTTCCAATAATGCAGATTTGAGAGATAGTATCTTGCAAGAAGCATACAGTACCTTGTTGTCAGTTCATCCTGGAGGCACGAAGATGTACAGGGACATCAAACAGCACTTTTGGTGGTCTGGTATGAAGAGGGATGTAGTAGATTTCGTGGTAAGATGTCTGACTTGTCAGCAGATCAAAGCAGAAAATCAGAGACCTGGAGGTTTGTTGCAGCCGTTGCCCATTCCGGAATGGAAATGGGAGAATATTAGTATGGATTTCATCACAGGTTTGCCGAGGAGTTCGAAGGGCAATGATTCGATTTGGGTTATTGTGGATGGTTTGACTAAGTCGGCTCACTTTGTAGCCATGAAGATTACTTGGTCGATGGAGAAATCGGCTGAGTTGTACATTGGTAAAATTGTGAGACTTCATGGAGTTCCTGTGTCGATTGTTTCCGACAAAGATGCAAGGTTTACTTCAAGGTTTTGGAAGAGCCTACAAGCAGCTTTAGGCACCAGAACTGATTTCAGTACCGCTTTTCATCCACAGACCGATGGTCAGACTGAGAGGGTGAATTGAGTGCTGGAAGATATGCTGAGGACTTGTGTTATGGATTTCAGTGGTAGTTGGGAGAGATACTTGGCATTGGTTGAGTTTGCTTATAAGAACAATTACCATGCGAGTATCGGGATGGCACCGTATGAGGCTTTGAACGGGCGGAGGTGCAGGACACTTGTTTGTTGGTACGAGGTTGGCGAGAGGCAGATGTATGGTCCTGAGATCGTACAGCAGACATTGGAGCAGATTGAGCTGATTCGCAAGAGGTTGGTCGAGGCTCAGAGTCGGCAGAAGAGTTATGCTAATACTCGACGAAGAGACTTGGAGTTTGAGGTTGGGGATGCAGTTTTCCTCAAGGTGTCTCCGACCAAAGGTGTGATCAGGTTTGGTAAGGGAGGCAAGTTGGCACCAAGGTATATTGGGCCATACAGGATCGTGAAGCGGATTGGCAAGACAGCATATAGATTGAAGCTTCCAGAGGAGTTGGCACAAGTGCATGATGTATTTCATGTGTCATTATTGAGGAAGTATGTGCCAGATCAGAATCATCAGTTGGTAGAGGTTCCTGAAGGTCTACAGGCAAGAAACAGCCTGTTGAGATCGTTGACCGTAGGGAGAAAGTTCTTAGGAGCAAAGTGATACCTATGGTCAAGGTGCTGTGGAGGAATCAGCAGTTCGAGGAGGCTACTTGGGAGCCCGAGGATCGCATGCAGAAGGATTTCCCTAAGCTTTTTGTATGAATGTATTTTTCTTTTATGTGATTGTAATTCTCTTGAATGATCGTACCATTGATTGAGTTAAGTTGTATTCCTTCTATTTTTGATTGTGTTGTCATATGCAATTGTTTGGACTATGTTCTATTTATGAGATATTGTTCCCTTTCTTGGTATGTGGTTTGGACTCATTAGTAGTAGTTCTGAGGACAGAACTCTTCTAAGGAGGGAGTGATGTAGAACCCTGTATTTTTAAATATTATTTTTTTAAAGGTTTATAAATGACTAAAATGATTTTTGGAGAATTTATGAATATTTTCAGAAAAATTTATCTTTTTACACGTTCAAAACACGTGCAAATACTTTCTTGAGAAGTTTGAAAGTCAAGTTTTCTTTATTAAAAAATTATTATTTAATATTTGGGATTTATTTAGTATTTTTCCAGATTTTCTTGAAATTAATTGGAACTATTTGCAAATTTTGAGAAAAGAAGGACCTTTTTGCAAATTTGTCATTTTTAGGGGTTAAAATGTAAAATGTATTTTCTGGACGTTTTGAACAGTACCGGTTGAGATTTAGAATTATATTTTACTGTTAAATCCTAATTTAAATGAATTTTATTGAATTTCCAAGAATAGAGCTATATATATAAAGATGTATTTTGAAGGGATTATTTTGCAAAAGTGGGTAAAACCCTAAACTTCATCCCAGATATTTAAAAGGAATTTGTAGCCGTCATTCGCTGCACAGTATAGAATTTTGTGATATTTTTGGTGAATCAAGAGGAAGTTTTGGATCTCGCGAAAGGAGAGGTTTTATTGTTGGATCTCGTCCTTTCTAAAGGTGAGTGACATGTTGTTTTGCTTTGTGTATGTTTTATGTGAGTGATTGTTTTATTTTATTTTGTTTTGTGAGTAATACGAAATTTGTTTTGTGGTTTGATTTATGTGAACGATTGTTGTGTTGTTTGTTTGGCATGTATGTTATGTAGTATTTTGCATGAGAACGATGCAAAGGTTGTTGTTTGTACCATGTATGTGAAATCTAAGAATGTTGAGTAGATCTTGGTTCATAAAATTGTATTGCTGGAAAGCATGTTTAAGATTTGAGTATGGTTATGATCGGATGGGTGAGCATCTGGATCATGTGTTTACAAATCAGATCTTGGTTATGAGTTGTGAAAGAAATTCAGTATTGAGAAATCCTAATGGAAGAATTAGGAATTTAGAACATGAGAACTTGAGTTTTGAGATATTGGATGTTTTGAGTAATGTATCCGATCGGAGAATACTTTGAGACGGTCGTTTTTATTGAAATACAAATTATTTTAGTAAACAATGATTTCTTTTGGTAAACTATAATTTTGATTATCATGAACAACCAAAACTATGCAGAGTGTAGGCCGACAAGTCGACTGGCAGACCTATCAGTCGACTGGCACGACCCAGCTGTTGTATCTTTAGTTTTCTTGAAAATTCGTTCTGGACAGTCGACTTTGACCCTTTCAGTCGACTTGTACACTTAGAATTTATTTTTAAAGTTATCGTAAATCTTTCTCTGGTAAGTCGACTTATGACTTTTGCAAGTCGACTTATAACACTTAGAATGTTTTCTTAAAGATTTTTGGAATTTCTCTCTGCTAAGTCGACTTATGACTTTTATAAGTCAACTTATATTACTTAACTTATTTTCTTAAAATCATGGATATTTTCCCTCTAGACAGTCGACTTACTACAGTAATAAGTCGACTGGTACTGATGAGTTTTCATAAACTTGAATGTTCTTTCGAATGATTAGTCTTCAAATATTTTAGTCTATACTTTGTCTTCTGTTAAGCATATAATTTTAAGATATTCAGTTGAGATATTTATAGTGGAAAGTTGGTTTAGACATTTGAGTTTGGGTCTCTAGAGGATGTATGTGACCCTAGTATACCGGCGTTGAGTTATTTTGTTGAGGCCTGTTGAGGCATTTCAGTTGTTCAGTTTTGAGTTAAGTCCGGTAGGATACACCAACTCTAGGAGATTCGTTAAGTAATTAAGTAACCCAAAAACAATAAGGACAGGCACTAGTGGTGATATGATGAACGGGAACATGGGTCAAGTACCTCAGTATGGCTTTCGGTGTGGGATTTAATCTCCAGAATTATCCAAGTATCTTACTTTGGGTGTGGGATCTATCTCCGGAATTATCCAAGTATCTTACTTTGGGTGTGAGATATATCTCCGGAATTATCAAAGTAGTTACTTGCGGTGTGGGATTGATCTCCGGAATTATCGGAGTCGAGGCGAAGCACATGTGGTATTCATGTGGTGATGTGTCAATGTTTCGGTGTGGGATGATCTCCGGAATTATCCTGGTAAAACACCTGAGGTGTGGGATTCATCTCCGAAATTATCGGGGCATGGGCTACTACTCACAGCTTATCTTTATCTCGTAGTAGTCATCGTGTTGAGATTATTTGCATAGAGGGGATTGAACCCTATAATGTGGAGACGTTAAGGGCTTGCACCGAACCTATGTAGAGTGGGATGCATATACTTCGACAAGTACGCATTAGAGTGTCCGCATATAGAATTTGTGATTTCTTGACTTGGTTTTCATGCATGTGGATTTCCTGTTTTCTACACATGACACTTGGTTTAGTCTCACCTGTTGTTTACTTTTCCTTGCTACATCGTATTTTATGTATTCATGTTTACTACCTGTTGTTTAAGGATTCATGACTAATGTTCATTTATGTTGTTTGTTTTTATGTCACTCACACCATTTATGGCTGACCCCTTTAGTTTTGGGGGTTAGGGATCATCTCTAGCCTCATGTATTGCAGGTTGTTGCTTAGAGTTTGGAGGTTTGGATGCTTGAGATAGTTTTTAGATAAATTGATTTAATAGAGTTTTGTGTAAAATTGTAAAAGACAGTGTTGTGATTAAAGGAAGTTATATTTTGAGATGTTTTGTTTTCCGCTGTGCTATGTAAAGGATTATTGTAATAAAAGTTGAAAATTTTAGTGGAGTTGGTTGTGTTTAATGTTACATTGAAGTTGATGCTGGGATTGTGCCACGTATTTTCTAAGATATTATATTAGAAATTCGGGGCGCTACATATGTATACTACAAAGTATACATACATACATACATACATATATATATATATATATATATATATATATATATGTATATATATATATATATCTGTAAATATTTGCCTATATATATATTCTGTAAAATATTTGCCTGATCACTACTCATTACTCAATTTTCCAACTCTCATCCAAGCTATTTATAGCCAGGTCCACCTCCTCCTTTTAGCTGATGTTTCTTTCTTCATTTTTATTTTTGTATTGTAATTTAATAAGATTTGTGTGTTACTTATCTATTTGATTAATTTGATTTTTTGTAATTCATAAAAATAATTTAATTTATGAATCTCTTTTTTATCTCTGTGTACAACCCAATTGTTGACCATTTTCCTTTCCTTTTATATTTGTACACTCAAAAAAAAAACCGAAAAAGCTCGCCTAACCTGTGAACCTGCATTGAACCGGCCCGGCCCCCAACCAGAGGACAAGGGCCATGTCCAAACCGGCATTTCCCTATCGAGGCCCGGCCCGCCACTGCTGCCAGCTCGGCCCCGGGTCAAAACCTACGGGTTTTGGCCCGGCCCGGTTGGCCCGATATCACCCCTATTATCGTATTAGTGATTATCGTACCGACACATGATCTATAGAATTCACTACTAGAGTCTAAACGAAGTTGATTGTATGCATCGAACCTGTGGTATAAAACATATGGGACACAGTAGTACGTGCATTAGTTAGGATTAAAAATTAATTGACTTAAGAATTGACACAACATCGAGATTGCATATTGTACATCATTGTTCCTATTAATATCGAATATTGTCTAAGTGTTATTGACATCGACCATTGTACAATATTATTGAATGTTGAATCATTGTTTACAACCAATGCATCGATTACCATGATATTGATCATTGCTATCGTCCCATGTTATTGATTCCTATTGATCCATTAATTCATTGTTATATTGTTATTCTATTGTTTCTTTTCTTTCTGTACTTGCTGTCACTGACTTGCTCTAAGGACAATTTTTCTCCTCTTTTTAGATGAAGTGTTCACAGGTGATTATGGAGAATTACCTGCTGGAATTGGAGAACAAGCTTTCTAAAGATTTATGCTTTTGAGTTGAATGTTATTTTATTGGACTTATTGTATTGAGATTTAATATTATTGTGTTTGGATTTATTATTGTATTTGGCTCATGACCCGGATATTATTATTTGTTTACAGATGTTGGATTATTGTATTTGGATATTTCATATTGTCTAATTCCAAGTATTGTTGTTCATGTGGTTATTATTATTGCCTGCGCAATTGTTTTGTATTGTTATTATTGTTGAGTTGACTGGGTAAATATCTTATAGATGACACAAGCCATTCACTAGGTCAATGTCACATGCTTTTGTTCTGTATTTTTGGGAAGCGGGGCATGACAAATTAAATAGAACTTTGTAAAAGAAAATCTAGCCATTTGAATCTATTTTCTAGAACATTTGATGGGTCTGAATTCCAATATATAAGTTGGAAGTTATTGCACTTTTAACACTCCTAGGTATAGATTTTCAGATTTGTCATTTACAGGTTTATCGGCATTGATTGTTAAATTAAAAAAAATGTCAAATGTAGAACTAAGACTTGAAATTGATCTACTTGCTACTAGACATGATTAGGAGTCACTCTAATATTTTTATTGAATTATTTGATGAATTTCCTGACCCATTATATATATGCAAATTTGACCCTAGGTTGTTGCCAGAACACTAATTCAGTGAAGAACTACAATTTTGACTTAAATACAGATAATATCATTTAAAACTTATTAAACAAGAGTTGTAGACCTATGTGTCTGCAATCCAGATTATCGAATAGTTTTGCAATCTGACCTATAGATAGGAAGATATTCAGATTTTCGTACAGTGACGTCTGAATTCCAAGATTAAGTTTGAAAATGCATTACCATGTCTAATTAATTAAAATAGTAGATTAATTTTAGGAAATAAAATCTGAGATTAATTGTGTTGTTACTAAACATTGTTAGGAATTAAAATATAATTTTTATAAAATTTTTAAATAGTTTTACAATCTATTTTTATATACAAGATTTTTGACTCTAACATGTTGCCTTAACACGTAATTAGTAAAGAATGAACTTATACACCTAGTTACTCTATTTAGAATATATCGTGTAAATATACGTAGGAACCAGTAGGGAGTAAAGTTTCTATAACTCCTGACGGATCCTGATTTTCTTGCCTTTAGTAACGGGAGAATCTGTTTATGTACAACAAGTCTTGCTGTCTGGAATTTATATCTTTATGTATATACATACAAATATGTTTATCTCTTGTATTTTATGAATTGTATTCTACATCCTGCATTGCATATCCCTTGTTATCTTCTGACCCTGTCCTAATACTCGCTCTTGTTTTGGATGTTCATGCGTAAATATAGTAAAAAGAATAACTAGCCGGGGTAATAAGGGAAAGACCTAGTAATGGACAATATAGCATAGTGTACTGGGAAGGAGGCCCGTGTTTGTCGTAATAGTGATCCATGATTACATGACATGATTCTTGGTTACACGATATGATTCTTAGTTACACGATATGATTCTTGGTTACATGATATGGTTCTTGCTAGTGTCACTAGAAGACCCGAGTACATGATCCTATTGAATTCACAATTAGAGTCTAAACATTAACGTGTTTGTATGCACTCCAACCTATGGTATGGGATGCAAAATTGCGTGCATTACTTAGGATTTATTAAAGAATGCTAGAGATAAGATTTACACTGAGCACGTGCATGATTCATGTTTACGAGTTATATGATCTCTGTTTACATGTTTATCTGTTTTCCTCGTCACCCGCTTACATGTTACACTTGTTACTTGTTCCATACTTGATTATATGATTCCTTGTTCATGTTGATTATTCCTTGCAATGCCATGTTTTATTGTTCACCGCTTGCTGCTACTAGCCATCCGTTGCTTGCTCTAACGGACATTTTTTCCAAACTCTAGATGTTGAGATTGCAGGTATAGGAGATGAATTGGTTGAAGGACTTGGTGAACAGATATTCTAGATGACGAAGCCGGGTTCTTTTATTTAGCATGCATTAGTTTCTTGTCTTCATGCTTTTGTAGTCGCCACTGCTGTTTTTATACATTGTTTTCCAGGCGTTTTTTTCCCGAAGTTTACTTATCTCCCAGATGTTGGATATTACTTTGTGAATTTATTTCATGATTATTTTAGAGTTTATTCATTGTTTATGTGGTTATTCATTCTTGTGTGGTTATGATCTTTTGTATATTGTTGAGTTAATCTATTACAGCTTATGGATGATGTACACATCATTCACTCGACCTTTGTTACGTGCTTGTGCTCCCGTATCTTGGGAAGTGGGGCATGACAAGGCATCACAAGGAAAGAAACAATATTCCTCCAACATGGTGTATCAGAACCTAACTCCAGGCCCTGGTAAAAGTAATCAATACTCGGGGGGAATCTCGAAGCCCGCCCTAATCACGGCGAGCTCCTCCAGCGTGAGAATGGTAGAGGCATAATCAGCCTTAGTAGTTTGAATAGGCTCCGGCTTGGCATACTCTATGCCACCCCTAAGGAAGTCTCGATAAACTACGGGGTACTCTATAATCAGCTCAGTCACTAAGAACAACGGGGTCTTAAGGGCACATCCCTTATCTTTCTCAGGCTCGATGATCATTTCCACAATGGTAGAATGACCGACTACATCATTCTAATTCTCTCCTACAGGGAAACAACGAGGTTCCGCACCATCGACTACATCTAGACTAACTCAAGTGGAAGATGAATCAGTCGATGAAATGCTATACATATTGAATAGTGATCGTGAGGATGTTACCTAATCAGATTAAAGGGAACACCGAATCTGCAACTGCAACTAGCTACACTAATGAACACCAGATGAACCACCATCACCGCTCGGTAAAACACCATGCCTTATAGATAGAGAAGCTCATAAAATTTTCTAGAGACAGAAAGTGAATGAAGAAAATGTGGTTGGGGGGGGGGGGGGTATGCTCTATAGGCTAGTTGTGTATTGACATTACTAGTTTACATTGTCTCATGACATTTATTTCATATTTAGGCATTTCAGTTATTGTGTTATTTATTGTGAATTAAATGAACATAATGAAGTCTTTAGAATAGTAGATTCAATGCCATGTGATATCAAGTGCATGACTTAATTGTGAGATCCTATTGACTGAAATATGAACATTGTTCTTAAATGTCCCTAGTCAAGTATTATTATGAATTAGGACAATATCAATTCTTCACATGAGTACATATTAGAGTAATAATGTATTGGACTGACCTACTATGAGAATGCTGCATTAATCGTCAAGTGAGTGTCATAAGCGGTTCTCACAGTGCATGGTGTACGTAATCCTTTGACTTGAAGTCACCACAGTTTCTTACATGAGAAGTTATATGTTTTAATACCGTCAAACGTTGCCTATAATAAGGTGATTATAAAGTCGACTATTGGATACACTACAAATCATGTAGAGGGATGTGAGTGACTTAGATAGGATTTGTCCCTCTTACATAACATGAGCTATTTCAACGGGCCCCTTGATTGAGTGAGACTGCAAAATGCATGGTCGTGATCAAAATGAGTCAATATGAGATATTGATCACATTTGTTTTAGTAAGTCTACTCAGACATCAAGAAACCAAATATTGAACTATACAAAGGTGACACGCTCTATGCCTTGTGGTCAATTAATATATCTGGACAAATGGATTAGACTACATGGTAACATTGGTCACAGATAGGATAAGTCAAATCACTAACATTTCTGTTACTTGAGTAGTAGTAATGTATTGCTAAATACTCACTATTTGTAATACTCGAATATGATTTTAATATTAATTTCAACATCCTGAGAACCTACAGGGTCACACACTTAGAATGGATCGGAATTGGGATTTAAATTCATAAGATGAATTTAATTTTCTAAGTAAGACTTGGACTCTTGACATTGGTTTGATTTTTAATTAGATCAAATGGGTTAACAAAAGTTCAAAGGCCTACACATGAATCTGACCCAAGTCAGATTGTGCGCCCAACAACCTCATTACTCTCTTAGCATTGATTTTCTGCACCTATATATATGATATGTATATGTGGAAAAGTAACTGTAATTCCTGTTTTCGATTTTCCCCTTTTATTGATCTCCTTTGTAATCCCTTTTGTAATTCAACATCATTTTATTTTATTTTATTTATTGTATTGAATAATATTAGTTCTAATATTATTCATGAACTATCATTTGATTTCAAGATATTGTTTGAATCTTATTTCTCAATTGAAGTTTGAATCCCATGAAGTTGTCCTTCTCTTTTATTCCTATTATTGTTTTGGGTTGATAATTTTCTATTTATTTGATAGTGAATTTTTTCTATAGCCAAGAGTATATTTATTTTGTTCTCATTCATCTTTGGATCAATATTTATTCTACTGATCAAACCCAATAGCGTTCCATATTGAACCCAAAACCCTATAATCTTTCTTTTGGATCCTAAACCCACTACCCACTACCCATTAACTCAACTTAACCCTAATATCCCTTTATAAATACTAATCTTAATTAACCCTAATCCTTACTCTAACCTAATTCTAATACACAGCAGCCGTCACCCTCATCTCTGACCCCTCCTCTATTCCTCCTGAGTCCAACCCATTACCCCATCGTCGCCTTCCTCCTTCCCTCGATGCCCCGCACATCCCCTTGCTGATAGTCGACCACTTTGCACCTTCATCCTCTCCCTGAATCCCTCATCGCAACCCCGAAGCACCAGTCGACTGCTCCTCCATTGCACTATCGAGTGCCGCGAGCACCCATCCACCGAAGAACCCCAGTCATCGCCGAAATTGCGACCTCCTCCAATGCACCACCGCTCGTCGACCATCTCTACCCAGTCATCCGCTCTGCTGCTGTCAGCCACCATCCATGTCGTTTGCTGCTCTGTTGAGTTCGCTGTTTGCTGTTGGTGATCATATCCGCTGTTGCTGTTGTATCCGGTGTTTTCTGTTGTCGCCTATTGCCGTTCACTATCTTCCTGTGTGTCTCTTTGCACATGGAGTGCACGTGTCACCCCAGGACCCTAATCCCGTTATTCCCTATATTCGGATATAACGTCGTTTTAAAGGCAAGTCATCTCAATTGCAAATTGTTATTGTATCGTATTCGAGAATATTTATTGAATTTTGCAAGTAGATCTATATTGATTTCCGTATATCATCTATTTTTATTCATCGTTAGGATACTACAGATTTACACAAGTGAATTCACGTAGTAGTCTTGACTTCATGCCATCTATTTGTCTCCAATTCAAAGAGAACTTGCATGCCTTCATGTAGTTCTTTATTGTGTATATGAATAGGGATTAATATTGTGAATCATGTCATGGCACTACACAAATTATCGTAGAATTGTATGCTAGTTTTGTTGTTCGTATGATTGTTGTTAGTGTATTGGTTGATTTTGGTTGGTAAGATTGTGGATATTATTCATCTTAATACAATGTTCACATGGACATAGCTTGCTGTGATTTAGGTTGTCAACCCCTTACTCATCGTCTATATCGGTTGGAACATTTTATTCATGAAAAATATATCGAGACCCTATAATTTACTGTCAATCTGAACATTGCTAGGCTGTTTCGACCTAGGAAAAATCATCAAAACCAATAACTTTCTAAATATGAAATGTAGCCCTATATTTCAAGTTTCCAGAATACTAAACATTATTGAAATCCGACTTATATTGCATGAGATATGATTATTTTAATACGGCTGTATTTTATTCCCAGAATTTTCTGATTCATGATTACACCATGTTAAACTGATTAAATAGATTAACTAATGATCAAATATTGCCATGATAAATTCCACATTGATAGTTAACATACTTAGGGTCATGATAATTATTTTTACTGATATTTAAAGTTAATATTTACTTATTTTATAACTGTAACTAATTGACATCAATAACCAGCCAGAATTAGTAATCTGTAAAGAACCCTGTAATTAACCTAGCTATTCTTATCGGAATTTTGATTTTAAATATGCGTTGGAACCGGACAGGAGTCTATTTTCTAGAACTTCTGACGGATCCACTTTTTTTGTTTTATAGCAACGGGAAATGTGATTTTGGTACAACAACCTAATGTTGTCCAGAATTAAGTTTCCATGTTTTGATAATATAATCAAATCTATATTGTTGAATTTGATGCATTGAATTGTAAGAATTGCATTGCATGATCTTAGTGTTGTATTGTCATCATCCTAGTGTTCCCTATTGATCGTCTTATCATTTTTCCGTTGATATTATTACCCCTATTGTTCCCTATCAGTTTCATAATATTGCCAACAGTTATTGCATATTGATTGAATAAAGAATTGTTAATCAAGCCGGGGTTAAGAGTTGACTAGAGCAGTTGATGATATAGTGATTGTACTCGAAAGTATGGGCATTTTTTCCAAAATGTTGTGTCGGCTAGTGTTATCGAGGTATTGTTGGATTATTGACCACAATATCCCAATTCATCGTTTATCGTTTTAGGGTTATTGTGCCGACTATTGTTATCTTTATTATGTAAGAAATTGCTATTGTTATCGTTATTTTTATCGTGTCGAGTACATGATCTATAAAATCAACTACCTTAGTCTAAACAAAATTGATTGTATGCATCGAACCGGTGAAATAGGACGCAATAGTACATGCATTAGTTAGGATTAAATTGAATAATAGACTTAAGATTGTCGTCGCATCATCATTGCATATTGTCATCGTTATTGGACATTGTTATCGTTATTGTTTACTGTTAATGTTATCATTTTTGTTATTGTTATTGCTCATCGTTATTGCATATTGCATTGTTAT
The DNA here is from genome assembly GCA_017893485.1 of Hemerocallis citrina. Classification (NCBI taxonomy): domain Eukaryota; kingdom Viridiplantae; phylum Streptophyta; class Magnoliopsida; order Asparagales; family Asphodelaceae; genus Hemerocallis; species Hemerocallis citrina. The sequence goes on from CM030358.1 coordinate 307,956,692, forward strand.
CATTTTGCCACTCTTCATTGCTATCGATCCTATTGTTTCATTGAATTCATTATTATATTGTTATTACCATTGTTTCACTATTTTCTCTACTTGCTGTCTACGACATGCTCTAAGGACATATTATTCTATCTTTTTGGATGAACAGCTTACAGGTAATCAAGGAGAATTGCCTGATGGATTAGGAGAACAACAATGGTGAATGAATTGATAGCATCGTCGTTCATTTAATTATTGTTTATGTGTTGGAGACTTAAATTATTGAACATTGTTATTTCATTGTATTGTGGGCATTTGACCCGAATATTGTTGTTTCCAGATATTGGATTATTATATTTGGTTATTTCATGCTTATATTCCAAGTATGATTATTCATGTGATTATTTTTTTATTGCATGCGTGGTTGTATCGCTTTCTTATTTATATTATTGAGTTGAATCAGTAACAGCTTATGGATCATTCGATGGGCCACGTGCTTGTGTTCCACATTTTTGGGAAGCGAGGTGTGACAAGGTTTTTAGTGGTATCAGAGCCCCGAGTTTGGATGATATATCAGTCAAACATGACTAACGTACGGAAGTTTGGCTTTGGCTGATATATGTTGATTCTTGATTTTGATCATTACAACACAATGCAAAGTTGTTGTGCTACCTCTCATATATTGCAGGTTGTATCAAATTTTATCATGTATGATACACAGGCCTCAAAGCAAATTGATCAAGCAAGTTGTTCTAAAGCTGAAGAATGATCAAGCAAAGCTTCATACAAGGACAATGCTAAAGCTTCTATCAAGACTAAAGACTCAAGTCAAGACCAAAGCTTCAATGTCTTATATTTTGTGTCTTGTAAAAACAAATGTAATCTTCTTTTGTTGAGTCTTAGATTGATGTCAAAACCTTATCACACACACACACTCACATATAATTTTATAACTGTGTGGTTTTGAAAAATAAAGGTCAAAACCGTTTGAACTAGGTCAGCTATTGAGTACCAGTCGACTGTACCTGTACAAAACTATCTGAGCTTCTTCAAACTCTGGCCAATCGACTCATAACGGCAACCCAGTCGACTGTTCAAGTCATTTTGACAGAAATCTGATTTCAATTTTTGATTTTTTTATTTCAAAAACATATAGCCATTTGTAAACAGTTGTAAGAACTGTTTTTACAACTTCCAGGGATTCTACTCTATCAATAGAGGCTTAGAATCACCATGGAAGGTTCCCCAGGCCTTTTGAGAAACAGTTTTAAGTGTTCTTACTTTCAAAGAGAAAAAGTTTTTTAACTCAAACACTCTAATTCTTAAGACTTGGTTCTCTGAGTTCAGTCCAACATAACATGGAATTCGTTTTTGATTGAATTCAGAAGTTGACCGAATAGCCACGTAAAAAATCACAATCACAACAAGGCTATTGGTTGATTGTAAACAATTTTATTGTTTTCTTTTTCTCTCGGTTGGAGAGTATGACTCTAGGGTGTAAAGTCAGGTTTTCACTCTTGGTGGAAGAGTGGGTTGCTCTCTCTAGTGGTGAGAGGGGACTACGGGTTGGACAAGATTGTTGTCTAACTCCGTATGGTATTCTTGTACATTTTTCAACAATAGTGGAAAATCTCAAGTGGGTTGCTTGGGGACTGGATCTAGATCGGGAGGACCGAACCAGGATACATCGTGTGTACTCTGTGGTTGAAATTTCTATGGTTGTATCTCTTGAACCTTTTATTACTTGCATTTCAATTCTCTCAAAACTGTTCTGGTAAGTCGACTGTATTCCCATCTTAAGTCGACTGATCAGACTGGTATTACAATCTTCTCAGAAACTCTTCTGACAAGTTGACTATCTCTCTGTATTAAGTCGACTTATCAGACTAGTATTAAAATACCCTTCTACTCTGACACCTCAGTCGACTGAACTTCTCTTACAGTCGACAGAACAGAAGATAATTTTTAATTCCGCAATTAATTTTTACAAAATGCTATTCACCCCCCTCTAGTGTTTCTTGCCTTCCCTACAGGATCCAACACTTTGTATCAGAGCCTGGTTGAATGCAATGGCAACTACTTCTAATCCAAATCAATACCATAAAGGCCAATCCACCCAAAGGCCACCCCTCTTCGATGGAACCAATTACAACTATTGGAAGTGTAGAATGAAAATCTACCTTCAGTCCATCAACTATGAAATATGGAACATGACAGAGACTGAGTACACCACTCCTACCATTCCATATGCACAATGGAACGATGACATGAAGAACCAAACAATGAACAATGCAAAGGCGATGAATATGCGGTTTTGTGCCCTTACAAAGGAGGAGTTCAACCGTGTGTCCAATGCAACAACTGAACATCAAATTTGGCACACACTCGAGGTAACTCATGAAGAAATAAATAAAGTAAAACAATCTAAAATATCTGTTCTTGTTCACAGGTTTGAAATGTTCCGCATGAAGGAGAATGAGAATGTGTTTGAGATGATTACAAGGTTCACAGACATTACCAATTCAATTGTGGCACTTGGAAAGACGTATACTCAAGCCGAGATGGTGAGGAAGGTACTTCGTGCACTAACCCCTGAATGGGAGAAGAAGACCACCGCCATAGAAGAGGCCAATGATTTAACACAACTTTCTCTTGAGAATCTTGTGAGAAATTTTATGGCTTATGAGGTACAACTTGAAGAGCGCAAAGAAGAAGACATTAGCATTCAAAGCCATGTCGGACTCCGAGGATGAAGAAGAAGATGAGGAAGAAATTTCCATGTTGACGAGAAAGTTCAAAAAGTTCCTAAGAAAAGGTCAGTTTAATTCAAAATCTAAGGAATCTAATGAACCTCCAACTTGTTTCGGGTGTAACAAGACAGGCCATATGACGAAGGATTGCCCACTAGAGAATGCAAAATCTAAGGGAAAGGCGTCCAACTTCAAGACAGACAAGTACACAAAAAATAAGTTCGCGAAGAACAAAAAGGCATACCAAGTAACTTGGGATGATAGCGATTCTTCGTCGGAAGAAGAAATTAATGAGACAAATGAGGTTGCAAATGTGTGTTTTATGGCGTCTCAAAATCAAGTAAGTAATGACTATGATTCTAATGATTTACTTGATGCTTTCAACGAGATTTTTCAAAAACTTTAAAAAGAAAAGATTAGAGTTAAGAACTTAGAGAAAGTTAATCAAACACTTTCTCAAGAGAATCTTAACCTTAATAAAGAAGTAAAATCCTTAAATTCTCATCTTTCTAGTTTAGAAATGGATCTTGAGTCTCTAAAGAAAAAATATGAAGAGATATCTAATAACATATCTAAATTTAATATAGGAAAGGAGAATTTAAATGATGTTCTTTAAAATCAAGTGCAATCTAATCAAAAGTTTGAACTTGGTTTTAAAAAGTCCCTTGAAAAATCTCATTCTTCTAAGAACACTAGTGTAAACAAATCTGTATCTATTTCTAGTGTTAAGAATAAACTTTATGAGTTTTTTGAAAAACCTAAAACTGTAACTTTTCATGAAAAAGGCAAATTTACACTTCAGACAAGTCGACTGAATCCACATATCAGTCGCCTGTCCAGAGGTACTAAGTCTCATTCAATGAGACAAATACCTCAGATAAGTCGACCTATACTACCTCCCAGTCGACTGAATAACATTAAAAGTCGACTGAAAGGTACTGTGAAGTCGACTGGACAGAGAAAATATGTATGGATTCCAGTCAACCTGAGTTCGAAAGATAGAATTGCTTACATTAATTCATATATGCTTACTGTATGTAATTCTGCTAATTATATTTCTACTTGTGGTTGAAAATCAAACTCTTCATGGGTTTGGTTTCCCACAAACTAATCTATTTTGGACCCAATGAAAAGGGTACCACATTCACATTGAATATTTTATAGGTACATAAGAGAGATCGTTGGATACTTGACAGCGAATGCTCGAAGCACATGACTGGTCATGATAACTTTCTATCTTTCATACAAGACATTGATGGAGGAACAGTCACATTTGGTGACAACAACAAAGGAAAGGTCATAGGAATTGGTATGGTCGGTAAGCATACTAACCCCTCTATAGAAGATGTCTTATTAGTTAGTGGACTTAAGCATAACCTGTTAAGTAATAGCCAACTATGTGGTTATAAAATCATGTTTGAAAAAGATGAATGTTTAATTTATGATTCTACCATGCAAAATAATTTTTCAAGGATTTAGGAAAAATAACATTTATGAATTATGTTTAAAAGCATATGAGTTTTCAAATGATTTTTGCTTAGTGGCTTCTAATAATGATTCTTGGCTATGGCATAGACATTTTGGCCATGTGAATATGAAAAATCTCTCTAAATTGTGTAAGTACAACCTAGTAAAAGGGCTGTCAAGACTATCCTTTAAAAATGATAAGTTATGTAATGCATGTCAACGAGGTAAACAAATTAAATCTACTTTTAAAACAAAAGAAGTAATTTCTACTAGTAGGCCGCTCGAATTAATCCACATGGATTTATTTGGCTGTACTAGAGTTGCTTCTTTAAATAAAAGTAAGTATGTATTTGTTTTAGTAGACGATTTTTCACGATTCACTTGGACTTTCTTTTTAAAACATAAGAATGATGCTTTTGTAGAATTTGCTAATTTTTGTAAACGAATTCAAATTCAAAAGTCTCTAACCATAGTCAATATTAGAAGTGATCATGGTGAAGAATTTGAAAATAAAACGTTTGCAGAATATTGCAACAAGAATGGTATAACCCATTCATTTACATTTCCTAGAGCTTCACCACAAAATGGAGTGGTTGAAAGGAAGAATAGGACTTTGCAAGAATGTGCACGTACCATGCCCGTTGAAAACAATTTACCTAAGTATTTTTTAGCTGAAGCCGTTGCTACAGCTTGTTATGTTTTAAATATAATTTTGATTAGGCCTAAGCTAAAGAAAACATGCTATGAGCTATTTTTTGATAGAATTGCTAAGGTCTCTTACTTTAAAATATTTGGATGTAAGTGTTATATTCTGAACACTAAGGATAATTTAGATAAGTTTGATCCTAGATCAAATGAGGGTATCTTTGTAGGATACTCAAATAGTAGTAAGGCATATAGAATCTTCAACAAGTCAACAATGACTATTGAAGAATCCATGCGTGTTGCATTTGATGAATCTCTGTCTTCATCAACTTTAATTGAAGATGATGAAATTAATTCATCACCTTTAAATAAAGTAATTACATCTTTAGAGCAAACTAGCCTTGCGGATAAGCCAACCGATAAGGAAGTCAAGTCGACTGCTGTAAATCAGTCAACTGATGGACTGGTCAAGTCGACTGATCCTGTTGTGATGTTTCCAACTTTACCAAAATCTTTTGTTAAAGTTAGAGATCATCCTCATGACTTAATAATTGTTGAAATTTTGCATGGTATTCAGATAAGATCACATGTAATCATGATATCTCACACAGCCTTCTTGTCGGATTTTGAGCCGAAGAATATACAAGAAGCATGTGAGAATGAATTTTGGATAACTGTCATGCAAGATATGTTAAACCAATTTATGAGGAATGATGTATGGGATTTAGTTCCACGACCTCCTGATCATACTATAATTGGTACCAAATGGGTATTCAAAAATAATTTAGATAAATCAGGACAAGTTGTTAAGAATAAAACTAGACTAGTTGTTCAAGGGTATAATCAAGAAGAAGGCATAAATTTTGATGAAACATATGCTCCTGTTGCTAGATTAGAATCTATCCGTATCTTATTATCTTTTGCTTGTTTTATGAATTTTACACTCTTTTAGATGGATGTTAAAAGTGCTTTCCTTAATGGATTTATAAAGGAAGATGTTTATGTTAAGAAACCACCAGGTTTCGAACATGAATAATTCCCAAACCACGTTTTTAAATTGTAAAATGCTTTATATGGTCTTAAACAAGCACCACGTGCTTGGTATGATCGATTGAAGACTTTTCTTTTAGAAACAGGTTTTAAAATAGGTAAAGTAGACACTAGCCTGTTTATTAGGAAAATAGAGACAGATATCTTGATGATACAAATATATGTAGATGACATAATCTTTGGTTCTACTAATAGTAATCTCTGTCAAGAGTTTGCTAACACCATGAAAAACGAGTTTGAGATGAGTCACATGTGTGAACTCAACTATATCTTTGGACTGCAAATTAAACAGTCACCGAATGGCATATTTATTAATCAAAGAAAATATGCTAAGGAATTACTCAAACGGTTTAACATGTATGGCACGAGTAGTAAGACCACGCCGATGGCTACTACCACTACCCTTGACAAAGATGAATTAGGTAACAGTGTCGATCAAAAACTCTATCGAGGTATGATTGGCTCAGTCTTATATATAACTGCTAGTAGACCGGACATTATGTTTAGTGTATGATTGTGTGCTAGATATCAGTCAAGTCCTAAAGAGTCTCACTTAAAAGCTGTGAAATGCATTTTAAGATACCTTAAAGGCACGTCTGAATATGGTCTATTTTATCCATGCACCGATAACTTTCAACTTTTGTCATTTAGTGATGCGGATTTTGCCGGTAGTAAATGTAATACCCTGATTTTTCAATAAATGAAAAATTATTTATTTTGCACGTAGTGTGCACGTGCAATATTTGTTTGGATTATTTTATCATGATGTGTATAAATATTTAAATATATTTTTCTCAAATTATTTGTACAAAAGCCCTTCTTTAAAAGCCTTACTTGATTTAATTAAAAAGCCTTTTCTTAAAAAGCCCAAATGTATTTTATTTTATTTATTTTAATAAACTATTTTGGCCCAAAAAATAAAGCCCATGAATAAATCTATTTTTAATTAAACTTGTCATGTAGAAGACTAATTTATCATTATTTTATTTTTGTACAAATTAAAAAGGGTACAATTTGGCCTAGTTGCATGCACGTGCACTACACGTACACGTGCAATGCACCCTCTCTCTCCTAGGCCGGGATTCAATCTTTTTGGAGGGATTTTCAAAATTTGTCATGGAGAACATGGTGGTAGTTTCTTAGTTGTGGGTAGTTTTCCTAACTCCTACCTTAATCTAGACCCTTCATTCTATAACCACCAAAGCAATCTTGGCCCTCCATCTCACTCATTTCCTAGTATAAATACCCCCCCCTCTCATGGCTAATTTTCATATGCAAAGTATATTTTCAAGTTATAGTATTGTAGTGATTGTGTGAGATATAAAGATAGAGAGTTTGTGTGGGTTTGTTGCTTGGAGTGGCCGGCTATTCATCAAGGGGAGCTCTCGGTGGTGCTAGAAGAAGCATTCGGCATTTCGCTAGGATGCTTGGAGCTTGTGCGCTTTTGGCTAGGAGGAGGTGCTTTCATCTACAAGGACTTGTTGCTTTTTGTGTTTCTCTCCATTCAAGGTGGGTAAAATATTTCATATTTCTAATATAGGATTCCATGCTAGTTTTTATTATCAACACTATAAATGAAAAATACTAATAAGAGCCCACTTTAATTGAAAAGTTAGTATATGAATGGATTGAAATGATGTGATTAATTTGTGTGTGAAATTCTAGCATGAAATTAAATTATATGTAGTACTTTCTATGATTATTAGTTTAATTGAATGATGGTGGAATATGGCTAGTATGATGTGTGAAAATCTCCATTAAATTGCTTGTTAATTGAATGGTTGAAACATGAAATTGATTAAGGAAATGGCACACTTTAAAATTTGAATAGAGAGTTTCTTGAATGCTTGAGTTGCAATTATGTTAATCAATGAGTAGTAGTATATTTTGACATAGATGAACCAATGAAATTACTTGGTTGCTATCAAGTAGAACTACTCAAAAGTTAGTATTTTGGGTTTTACTTATTCATGCGCTAAATGAATTTTGTATTAATGTGGGTATGGACAAGTCCAAAAATATATGTAATTGTGAATAAAGATTAACAACAGTAAGTTATCATAAGAGAATTGTGAAAGAAAAAGGGATTAGAAGACAAATTGATTATTTCAATGTCGAAAATAAAAGAAGTAGTAGATTTAATGAGTAATTCATTGTTTTGTGGGGAGAAATACGTTTTTTTGTACAAAAAATTATTTTTATATTACTGGTTTGAGTGAAAACTAATCTGGAAGTTTTCAGTAAATTTTACCAAAGCAATAAGAAACTATGGTTATGTGAACATCGAGTTATTTTTTTAAACTGTACGAAAATAGCATGTATGGACTTTTGGTTGGGTTCTTGACAACCCGAGCCAGTGGCTCAGGTGGTCTTTGACTGCGGTTTGCTTCTCTGAGCGGTGCGGTTCGAACCTGGTGTTCACCACTTTTTTTACCAATTGAGTATAAACCTGTATACAACCTGCAACCAAACCCTATACACTAAATTCACTACTTTCATACCGCTAGCACTGCTCGGCCTGTTGGCGGGTGCTCTTGGCTCTCTCTCTGTCGTGCCTGGGTTCGATTCCTCCCTTTGGCACTTTATAAAAAATATTTTTTTGGGGGTTTGTGATGTCCAAAAAATGTGAGAAAAATATGGAAATTTTCATAAAAATACAAGGAATTTTATGAGATTGAGTTGGGTATTATTTGAAGAAAATATAATGTAGCTTGTGAACAAATGGTATAATTAAGCTATGGTTCTAAGATATATACGTATGAAAATTATAGTTTATAAAGATAAATTGAAATAGATTTATTAGAAAGCAATTGGCAAAAAGAACTTTGTTGTGTGACATGATAGTAATAAATTCTCACTTGAGAATATTGTTCAAAATATGAAGTATGAATGTTTATTAGTGAAATTATGAAGTGCATGAGTTCATGTATGATTATGGAATTTAGAAATCATGTTGATGAAAGGAAAAAGGAATTGTTGGCTATGAATATGAATTTTATGAGTTATATGGACTTGTGAACAAAGTCTAATCATGAATTGAAAGGGAATACATATGTGAGTTGAGAACTTGACATGGAAAATTTATGAGTTGAAGATTGTGAAATGAAATTTTGAAATAGAGTAGCTAAGTCTTCCCGGCTGTTGCCGCTAAATTCGGTGTGGGGGCAAACAGATAGAATTTGTGAGTTCGTAGAAAACCTGAATAGCAAACACCTAACCTGTTCGTCGGAGCTTTGACCGTTGACTCCCGCCGTTCACCTGCAAGGAAGTGCGAGACACCGGGGTTGATCCCGGCGACGCACCCTCCGACGCTCAAGTCAGTAACCAGAAATGATTATGAAAGAGCATTTAACTAGAAAAAGATTGATTACCTCTTAATGGAGATGGGTGTGGGGTATTTATAGTCGCCGTTGGGATCAGATAAGGAATGTGATTCCTGTGATCTGATAAGGAATATTTTCCTAGTAAACAGATTAGGAATGTAATCCCTTAATTCCCGGTGAAAAGATAGATGTGAATCAGAGTCGTTGATTAGGATTAATCAGAAACCCTAATTCTATCTTTTCTGGACTGGGTGTGTTTCGGGTTGGGACCCGTACCCAGTTGAGGTGGATCCGTCCGTGGGTTATTGGATCTGTGAGAAGGAGACCCAGTGCCCGTTTCGGACCCATTTGTATGTGAAATTACCGTTTTTCCCCTGAGCTTTAAGATTCGTGTCCGATGTGAACGGTCCCGATTTAATCCTATTTTTAGCCATATCACGAGCCCCCCACTCCCGAAGACTGAGTTTGATCAGCCTTTGAGGAGTAGTTTTACTGTTTTAATGGCGTACGGGATTTTATCGGTGTTCTTAAGGGAGTTTGGAATCTTGCTCGGGGTGTAACAGTGTTATTATGGACTTGTAAAATGTCCAAAAATATTCTCAGATTTTTCTGGATTTTTGGTGATTTTTCTGAATTTTTTCTCATTTTTTTGAATCTTTTATTCATTCTCCGAATTAAATAATTAATTATCAAAAATATTAATTAATTATTCTAATTTAATAATTATTTTTTCAGAATTTAAAAATAATTTTTTCTGAATTAATAATTATTTTTAGAATTTTTAATTAATTTTTTCGATTTTTTTATTATTTTTTCGGATTTTTTAAATAAAAAAAACAATTAAATAAATAAATAATAATTTAAATATTACCTGGACACGTGGCAGATTTCTGGCCGTCCATCATGACCAGATGAGCACACATCGTGAGGCAGATCGCGATCTGGACACGTGGCGAGTTTCTGGCCGTCCATCATGATCAGATCTGCGCGCATCGTGAGGCAGATCACGATCGGGACACGTGGCGCGTTTCTGAGCGTCGATCGTGTCGCGACGCGGATTTTGAGACGATCGGACGGATCATGTTGGTCGGTCACTTTTTTTCTCAATTTACAGCATCGGTACTTCAGCACTTCGGTTCGGCACCTCGGATCGGCTCCTCGGATCACTGAGATGATGCCACGTGGCATGCCACGGGGCCTTTTTTTTTTTTTTTTTTTTTTTTTTTTCCTTTCTCTCTGCTTTTCTGCTTCTCTTCTTCCCTGCTTCTCTTCTTCGCGTCCTTCCTCTCTTCTTCCCCTCCATCTTTCTTCGCCTCCACTTCTTTTTCTCTCTTCTTTTTCGTCTCGGCGTGGAAGGCAGCTCCGACGAAGGAGCTTGGAGCTCGACGAAGAGAAGAGAGCTCGACGGTGGAGCTTGGAGAGGTGATGGGTTTGGCTCGGCGATGAAGGGAGCTCGGCGAGAGTGGGAGCTCGAAGTCAGCGTTGCTCGGAGTTCGGGGCTCATCTAGAGGAGAAGCTCGGCGAAGAGACCGGAGTTGGTGAAGAAGGGGAGTTTGGAGCTTCGGTTCGATGTGGAGCTCGGAGAGAGGGAGAGCTCGGCAGCGAAGCTCGGCACGGATGGAGTTCGGCAAGGCAAGAGCTTCGGCGAAGTGGTCGACGAGTGGAAGTTAGCTTGACGATGGGAGACGAAGCTTCGGCGGAGCTTTGCCGAGGAAGAAGGCTGAGCTCGGAGGTTGAGAGGAGTTTGGAGAAGCGAAGCTTGGTACTGTGGAGAACTGGGTTCGACGAGGAGCTCGAAGACCGGCCATGGCAGGAGCTTGGGGAGAGAGCTGCGCATGGGGAGGTCGGTAGTGGTCGAGCTCTGCTCTGTGGGCTCGATGGTCGAGCTTCGGCCATGGCGGGGCATTTTAGAACTTCGCCAAAGGAGGAGGGAGCTCGGTGAGGCTCGTCGGCAGTGGTGGAGAAGAAGGTCAGTACTGGAGCTCGCGGTCGGGAGCTCGGCAATGGAGTCGAGGTCGGCAGAACTTGGTGATGGCGTTGGGTTCGGCTCGTCACTTGGCTCGGAGCTCGGCCACGGAAGCGGCCGAAGCTTCGACGAAGGGGCTCGTTGTGTGAAGGAGGGAGAGCTCGGCACAATAGCGGACGTTGGAGATGAACGAGCTCCTCTACGGAGGGAGGGGTCGGTGGTGTGAGGAAGAGGAGTTTGAGTTTTCTCTTCAGTTGGTTTGGTTTTGGCGCCAGGAGTGTGGAGAAGGAGATGTGAACGAAGTGGGTCGGGTTCGGATCCCCTAACGGGTCGACCCGGCCCCCGTGCCACACCGTTTTTTCTCTCTCTCTCTCTCTCTCTCTCTCTCTCTTCTTCCTTGTTGTTCGGCAAATGAGTCCGGTTCGGCAGATCCGAGCACAGATTTTGAGGAGAATTTTTTCCCACTTTGCTGTTCGGTAGGTCTGTAGCTCGGATTTGAGATCCGAGCTACGTGGCTCAATCTGGACGGTTAATCACGATCGTGGTGCGAATCACGAGACAAGAGGCACGAGTTTCGAGAAAACGTTATCTTGTCGTTTTGTGGAGACGTAGGGGCGATCTGAACTGTTCATCATGTTCTAGCACGCTTTTTGATGCGATCCGATGGTGAGATGGGGTCGGCCGAATTTTTCTCCATATACGAGGGTCGGTACCCCGGCACCTTAGATCGGATCGGCACCTCGGATCGGTAGCTATTCTAAGAAGAAAGAGGAAGGGGAGGAGAGGCATTTGGGTTCTCTCCTCTGCCTTGTTCTTCCGCACAGTGGAGAAGAGGAGAAGTGCTGGGTACTTTTTTGGAGAGGTGAAGAGGAGAAGAGGAAGGGGAGGAGAGGCAACTGGGTTCTCTCCTCTGCCTTGTTCTTCCGCTCGGTGGAGAAGAGGAGAAGTGCTGGGTACTTTTTGGAGAGGTGAAGAGGAGAAGAGGAAGGGGAGGAGAGGCAACTGGGTTCTCTCCTCTACCTTGTTCTTCCGCTCGGTGGAGAAGAAGAGGAAGGGGAGGAGAGGCAACTGGGTTCTCTCCTCTGCCTTGTTCTTCCGCTCGGTGGAGAAGAGGAGAAGAGGAAGGGGAGGAGAGGCAATTGGGTTCTCTCCTCTGCCTTGTTCTTCCGCACAGTGGAGAAGAGGAGAAGTGTTGGGGAAGAAGGAGAAGAACGAAGGAGCTAAGAAGGGTATGGGTCGGACCATGGGTATCGGATCCGACCCCGACCGTTAGCCTCTTTTTCTTTCTTCCTCTTCATCTGCTTGCTTTGTTCGGCGAATCCGAGCACGGATTTTGAATCACATTTTTCGCCGCTCCGCAGTTGGGTAGATTGGCAGATCCGAGCTGCACAGCTCAATCTGGACGGTTGATCACGATCGTAGCGCGAATCACGAGACAAGAGGCACGAGTTTTGAGAAAACGTTATCTTGTCGTTTTGTGGTGATGTGGCGTGATCTGATCCGTCCATCACGCTTGAGTACGAATTTGGAGATGATCTAACGGTGAGATCGCCTCGGGACGATTTTTTGCCATATACGAGGGTCGGTACCCCGGTACCTCGGCTCGGCGCATCAGGGCTGTTTGGCCGAGGTGCTGAATTGTCTGTTTTGAAGGAAGTGTTCCTTGAAGATTCTGCCCCTTCGTGCTCAGTGGCTCGGCCGTTCGGCTGAGCTGTTCGGTAGCTCGGCTGTTCGGACGGCTCGAGCGTGAGGAGAAGCTCGGTGAGTTGATGAAGGGGATGAGTCGGCACATGGAAGAGGTGATGCTCTGCTTGGTTTTTGGAGATTTTTGAAGAGGAGCTCCACTCCTAGGGGTGGAGAAGAGGTGCTAGGAAGATCCTCGTAAGAGCCATGGGAAGACCCATTCTTTGAAGTGAGCGCAAGGAGCAATTCTAAGAGAGTTTTAGCTCCGATCTCGTCGAGAAGAGCTATTTGAGAGACAAGTTTGAGGAGGAGCTCCAGGAGAAAGTTGTGCTCCGAACCTATGGAGAAGAGCTCCGCTTTGGAAGCGAGCGGAGTGAAGAGCTTGACTTGTAGAAGAGCCATCTGGAAGAGGAGTTTGAGGAGCAACTCTAGGAGAGTTTTAGCTCTGAATTCGGTGGGAAGAGCTCCGCTTTGGAGGCGAGCGGAGTGGGGAGCTCGATTTGTAGAAGAGCCATCTGGACGAGGAGTTTGAGGAGCAACTCTAGGAGAGAGTTTTAGCTCTGAACTCGTTTGAGAAGAGCTCCGCTTTGGAGGCGAGCAGAGCGGGGAGCTCGACTTGTAGAAGAGCTGACTGGAAGAGGAGTTTGAGGAGCAACTCTAGGAGAGTTTTTAGCTCCGAACTCGTTGGGAAGAGCTCCGCTTTGGAGGCGAGCGGAGTGGGGAGCTCGATTTGTAGAAGAGCCATCTGGACGAGGAGTTTGAGGAGCAACTCTAGGAGAGAGTTTTAGCTCCGAACTCGTTTGAGAAGAGCTCCGCTTTAGAGGCGAGCGGAGTGGGAAGCTCGATTTGTAGAAGAGCCATCTGGAAGAGGAGCTTGAGGAGCAACTCTAGGAGAGAGTTCTAGCTCCGAACTCGTTTGAGAAGAGCTCCGCTTCGGATGCGAGCGGAGTGGGGAGCTCGATTTGGAGAAGAGCCATCAGGAAGAGGAGCTTGAGGAGCAACTCTAGGAGAGAGTTCTAGCTCCGAACTCGTTTGAGAAGAGCTCCGCTTCGGATGCGAGCGGAGTGGGGAGCTCGATTTGTAGAAGAGCCATCAGGAAGAGGAGCTTGAGGAGCAACTCTAGGAGAGAGTTCTAGCTCCGAATTTGTTGGGAAGAGCTCCGCTTTGGAGGCGAGCGGAGTGGGGAGCTCGATTTGTAGAAGAGCCATCTGGAAGAGGAGCTTGAGAAGCAACTCTAGGAGAGAGTTCTAGCTCCGAACTCGTTTGAGAAGAGCTCCGCTTCGGATGCGAGCGGAGTGGGGAGCTCGATTTGTAGAAGAGCCATCAGGAAGAGGAGCTTGAGGAGCAACTCTAGGAGAGAGTTCTAGCTCCGAACTCGTTTGAGAAGAGCTCCGCTTTGGAGGCGAGCGGAGTGGGGAGCTCGATTTGTAGAAGAGCCATCTGGACGGTTGATCACGATCGTGGCGCGAATCACGAGACAAGAGGCACGAGTTTCGAGAAAATGTTATCTTGTCGTTTTGTGGTGACGTAGCGCGATCTGATCCGTCCATCACGATTGGGTGCGAATTTTGAGATGATCTAACGGCGAAATCGCCTCGGGATGATTTTTTGCCATATACGAGGGTCGGTACCCCGGTACCCCGGCTCGGAGACTCAGTGCTGTTGGCCGAGGCGCTGAGGTGTTTTGGAGGAAGTGTTCCTTGAAGATTCCGCCCCTCCGTGCTCAGTGGCTCGGCCGTTCGGCTGAGCTGTTCGGTAGCTCGGCTGTTCGGATGGCTCGAGCGTGAGGAGAAGCTCAGTGAGTTGATGAAGGGGATGGGTCGATGAAGCTCTGCTCCTCGGCTCGGGAGGATGGGTCAGCATATGGGAGAGGTGAGGGGCTCTGAAGTTGTCTCTATTCTGTTTGGTTTTGGAGATTATTGAAGAGGAGCTCCACTCCTAGGAGAAGAGGTGCTGGGAAGACCCATTCTTTGAAGTGAGCGCAAGGAGCAATTCTAAGAGAGTTTTAGCTCCGATCTCGTCGAGAAGAGCTATTTGAGAGACAAGTTTGAGGAGGAACTCCAGGAGAAAGTTGTGCTCCGAACCTGTGGAGAAGAGCTCCGCTTTGGAAGCGAGCGGAGTGAAGAGTCTTGACTTTGAGAAGAAAGAGGAAGGGGAGGAGAGGCATTCGGGTTCTCTCCCCTGCCTCGTTCTTTTGCACAGTGAAGAAGAGCAGATGTGTTGGGTACTTTTGGCGGGAAGACTGAAGAAGGAGAAGAATGAAGGAGCTAAGAAGGGTATGGGTCGTACCGAGGGTATTGGATCCGACCCTGACCCGTTAGCCTCTTTTTCTTCTTTCTCTTCATCTGCTTAGCTGCTCGGTAGATGCATCTTGTTCGGCAGATCCGAGCACGGATTTTGGGGCACATTTTCCGCCACTTTGCTTCTCGGTAGATGGGTAGCTCGGCTCGGATGGTCGTGGGGGCAGTTCGGAATGGCCATCTTCCTCCGGCCCGTTTAAGGACGAGCCAGTGAAGTAAAGTCGAGCCATAGGACCCCGACAATCGTGAGGTTAGTTTGAGGGATGCAGGAGCAGTTTCGAATGGCGAGCTACTTCTAGTCCGCTTAGGAGGGAACTTGCGAAGTAGAATCGAGCCAAGTGTTGGACTCTGATCCATTCAACGGCTGCAGGAGCAATTTCG
The DNA here is from genome assembly GCA_017893485.1 of Hemerocallis citrina. Classification (NCBI taxonomy): domain Eukaryota; kingdom Viridiplantae; phylum Streptophyta; class Magnoliopsida; order Asparagales; family Asphodelaceae; genus Hemerocallis; species Hemerocallis citrina. Next base: position 307,972,233 of record CM030358.1, read on the forward strand.
AACGGCGATCTACTCCTGGCTCGTCTGAGGACGAGCCGAGGAAGAAGAGTCGAGCCGAGTGCTGGACTCCGAACCATTGTGAGGTTAGTTCAAGGGATGCAAGAGCAGTTTCGAATGGCGAGCTACTTCTTGTCCGCTTAGGTGCGAACTTGCGAAGTAGAATCGAGCCAAGTGTTGGACTCCGATCCATTCAACGGCTGCAGGAGCAATTTCGAACGGCGATCTACTTCCGGCTCGCCTGTAGACGAGCCGAGGAAGAAGTGTCGAGCCGAGTGCTGGACTCCGAACCATCGTGTGGTTAGTTTAAGGGATGCAGGAGCAGTTTCGAATGGCGAGCTATTTCTAGTCCACTTAGGAGCGAACTTGCGAAGTAGAATCGAGCCAAGTGTTGGACTCCGATCCATTCAACGGCTGCAGGAGCAATTTCGAACGGCGATCTACTTCCGGCTCGTCTGTGGGCGAGCCGAAGAAGAAAAGTCGAGCCGAGTGCTGGACTCCGAACCATCGTGTGGTGCTTAGCAAGTTGTGGGAGCAGCCATGTAGAAGAAGCTGGACTCCGAACTCGTTGAGAAGTGGTCCGCCTTGGAGGTGAGCGGAGCAAAGAGCTCGGCTCTGGAAGAGAGCCATTTGTGAGACAAGTTTGAGGAGCAACTCTAGAAGAGAGTTGTGAGCTCCGAACTCGTTCAGAAGAGGTCCGCCTTGGAGGCGAGCAGAAGGAAGAGCTCGGCTCTGGAAGAGAGCCATTTGCGAGATGAGTTTGAGGAGCAACCCTAGGAGAGAGTTGTGCGCTCCGAACTCGTTGAGAAGATGTCCGCTTCGGCGGCGAGCGGAGGGAAGAGCTCGGATTGGAAGAGAGCCGTTCGGGAGGCGAGTTTGAGGAGCAACTCTAGGAGAGAGTTGTGGGCTCCGAACTGTCTGAGAAGAGGTCCGCTTCGGAGGCGAGCGGAGCGAAGAGCTCGGCTCTGGGAGAGAGCCATTTGGGAGATGAGTTTGAGGAGCAACTCTAGGAGAGAGTTGTGTGCTCCGGACTTGTTGAGAAGAGGTCCGCTTCGGCGGCGAGCGGAGGGAAGAGTTCGGCTCTTGGAAGAGAGCCATTTGTGAGATGAGTTTGAGGAGCAACTCTAGGAGAGAGTTGTGCGCTCCGAACTCGTTGATAAGAGGTCCGCTTCGGCGGCGAGCGGAGGGAAGAGCTCGGCTCTGGAAGAGAGCCATTGGTGAGATGAGTTTGAGGAGCAACTCTAGGAGAGAGTTGTGTGCTCCGGACTTGTTGAGAAGAGGTCCGCTTCGGCGGCGAGCGGAGGGAAGAGTTCGGCTCTGGAAGAGAGCCATTTGGGAGGCGAGTTTGAGGAGCAACTCTAGGAGAGAGTTGTGAGCTCAGAACTGTCTGAGAAGAGGTCCGCTTCGGAGGCGAGCGGAGCGAAGAGCTCGGCTCTGGGAGAGAGCCATTCGGGAGATGAGTTTAAGGAGCAACTCTAGGAGAGAGTTGTGAGCTCCGAACTGTCTGAGAAGAGGTCCGCTTCGGAGGCGAGCGGAGCGGAAGAGCCCGGCTCTGGGAAAGAGTTGTTTTCGGGACGAGTGTGAGGAGGAGCTCTTGGTGAGAGTTGTGAGCTCCGAACTCGTTGAGGAGAGGTCCGCCTTGGAGGTGGGCGGAGCAAAGAGTTCGGCTCTGGAAGAGAGCCATTTGGGAGAAGAGTTTGGGGAGCAACTCTAGGAGAGAGTTGTGAGCTCAGAACTGTCTGAGAAGAGGTCCGCTTCGGAGGCGAGCGGAGCGGAAGAGCCCGGCTCTGGGAAAGAGTTGTTTTCGGGACGAGTGTGAGGAGGAGCTCTTGGTGAGAGTTGTGAGTTCCGAACTCGTTGAGAAGAGGTCCGCCTTGGAGGTGGGCGGAGCAAAGAGTTCGGCTATGGAAGAGAGCCATTTGGGAGATGAGTTTAAGGAGCAACTCTAGGAGAGAGTTGTGAGCTCCGAACTGTCTGAGAAGAGGTCCGCTTCGGAGGCGAGCGGAGCGGAAGAGCCCGGCTCTGGGAAAGAGTTGTTTTCGGGACGAGTGTGAGGAGGAGCTCTTGGTGAGACTTGTGAGCTCCGAACTCGTTGAGGAGAGGTTCGCCTTGGAGGTGGGCGGAGCAAAGAGTTCGGCTCTGGAAGAGAGCCTTTTGGGAGAAGAGTTTGGGGAGCAACTCTAGGAGAGAGTTGTGAGCTCAGAACTGTCTGAGAAGAGGTCCGCTTCGGAGGAGAGCGGAGCGGAATGGCCCGGCTCTGGGAAAGAGCTGTTTGCGGGACGAATGTGAGGAGGAACTCTAGGAGAGAGTTGTGCTCCAAACTCATCGAGAAGAGGTCCGCCTTGGAGGTGGGCGGAGCGAAGAGCTTGACTGTGGAAGGGAGCCTTTTGTGAGACGAGTGTGAGGAGGAACTCTTGGAGGGAGTTGTGCTTCGAACTTTGTTGAGAGGAGGTCCGCTTCGGAGGTGAGCGGAGCGGAAGAGCCCGGCTCTGGGAAAGAGCTGTTTGTGAGACGAGTGTGAGGAGGAACTCAATGAGAGAGTTGTGCTCCAAACTCGTTGGGTCTCGGCGTGGGTGATTGGCGCCTCATCGTTCCTAGGCTGCTGCCGACCCGCGGGGGAGCGTGGTCTTCTTCTGTGATCTCAGTGGTGAGGGGACCGCTCACTCGGACGTTGCTGGCGGGAGGCTCCCTCTCGGGCCCGCTTCTCGTCCAGACGGTGGTGTAGGTCCTCTTCCTTCTTCTGATTTTGGGGATTGTGAGAGGCCATGGAATCCGTAGAGGCTTTGTGTATGGAGATGCGGTCTAGGTGGAGAGGTTGCTTCATGCGGGAGCCCCCCGCACCGGCATTCTGTGGACCGGAAGGACCCTTGGGGGGTTGTTCATTCTGAAGAAGAGGCTGATCTTGTTGAAGAGGGTCCTCCACTTGAAGCGGGGGTTGTCCCTGCTGCGGAGCGGGTTGGATGGGGACTGCCTCTTGCTGATCAGCGGGGTTGGGTCCACGGTTGGACCCTCTAGATCTGACTTTTCTGGGAGGCATGGCTGGAGAAGAGCTAGTCGACGAGGAAGAGGCGGAGGCTATTCGTATGGTGTTCCCACAGACGGCGCCAATCTGTTGCCGCTAAATTCGGTGTGGGGGCAAACAGATAGACTTTGTGAGTTCGTAGAAAACCTGAATAGCAAACACCTAACCTGTTCGTCGGAGCTTTGACCGTTGACTCCCTCCGTTCACCTGCAAGGAAGTGCGAGACACCGGGGTTGATCCCGGCGACGCACCCTCCGACGCTCAAGTCAGTAACCAGAAATGATTATGAAAGAGCGTTTAACTAGAAAAAGATTGATTACCTTTTAATGGAGATGGGTGTGGGGTATTTATAGTCGCCGTTGGGATCAGATAAGGAATGTGATTCCTGTGATCTGATAAGGAATATTTTCCTAGTAAACAGATTAGGAATGTAATCCCTTAATTCCCGGTGAAAAGATAGATGTGAATCAGAGCCGTTGATTAGGATTAATCAGAAACCCTAATTCTATCTTTTCTGGACTGGGTGTGTTTCGGGTTGGGACCCGTACCCAGTTGAGGTGGATCCGTTCGTGGGTTATTGGATCTGTGAGAAGGAGACCCAGTGCCCGTTTCGGACCCATTTGTATGTGAAATTACCGTTTTTCCCCTGAGCTTTAAGATTCGTGTCCGATGTGAACGGTCCCGATTTAATCCTATTTTTAGCCATATCACCGGCAGTGAGAAATGAATTAAAGTGAAATTAGACCAAGGTTGGTCAAGATGAAATGAATGAATAAGTCCGGTTGATGGAGAGGCTAACTCTAGAGATTAATTTTGTTCATGATTTTTTTAAACTTAGGACTAGTACATAGTGGAGACGTGATGAAAGTAGAAGAAAAACATGAGTATGGGGGCCATCGAATAGCGGTGTGAGAGCGATTCACAGGCTGCCTGCTTGATGCGTCAAGACATGGCATGGGCGCTACTCCGGAATTATCATCCCGGTGGCGACGCTCGTGGGATGTTCGAGTGGCTATGGGTGGTGCCATTGTTCCATGGCGGAGGCTGAATTGTCCATAGGTTGCCTGCTCGATGCGTCGTGACAGTGCGTGGGATTCCCCTCCAGGCTGCCTGGACATGGGCTCATAGATCATAGGACATCTAAGACACTACCGTAGTTACAGTAGTAGTTTAAGACATAACGGGGGATTGAACCCTATAAAGATGAAGAACGAATAAGGGCTTGCCCTCGGACCTATGTAGTATGGGATGCATAGAATCCGAACAAGTGTGCATTAGTGTCATGTAACATAATTAACTGCATTAAGGACTAAGTGCACGATCACAACACGACATCAATAGGGTAGTCCCTTTAGTTTGAATTGTGACAAGTTTGTGTTTGCTAAATATGAAAAGTTAAGTTATACTATTTCCGGCATAGAGAGGATGGCCGTGTATAATGATCGTCGGTTGAATAAACTGACGTACCCACAGTCTTATATGCAGGTACATGTCATGTTAAAGATTAAAGAAGAATGGATGCTTAAAGATTGTATCATTGTTGTTGTACTTTATTTCAATTGTTGTAAGATTTACTTCCGCTGTGCAAAAGAAAAGATGTAATTTGATGTAATCTCTGATGTATGATGAAAAGTTTTAATTTCCCTGTAAAATTGTACTAAAGAAGGTGAAAAGATCCTGTAGAACATCTCGAATTCAGTGTATTTGGGATTCGGGGCGTTACAGAGTGGTATCAGAGCCACGCTTTCTACACTTTCCCACTTGTACCAATTTATAGGGAATGACACCCTAGAAGTGGACATTAGAGTGTGTGTTTGAATCTAGAGATTTAAATGTAAGTGACTTACATTTGTGTTGCTCTAAGATTTATGCTTCTTCCTCTCTATTTCTAAGATGGCTGATCACTTCGACCCTGCTGGAGGCGACGACTGGCATATCATTGAGGAAGAGTACCATCCTGGACAAGCTGATTCCGAGGATGAGTACTACCCTGGACAAGCTGATTCTGATGATGAGGAGTACCCTGAATCCCGAGAGATCACCCCACCTCCGGATTCATCTGATGATTCTTCTTCTGACGAAGAAGAAGTACCAGTTCCAAGTGGTCTTGTGACTTCTCTTCAGAGACAAGTGGAAACCCTGAAGGAGAGAGTTGGATTGTTGGAGGCTCAGCTGGAGAAGCGGAAGGCCGACTATTCTGTTCTTAGCCATCGGATTTGGGAACTTGAGAAGAAAAAGAATGGGGAAGGTTTGGATCTGGAGACTGAACTTGCTAGGGTCTACCAGACGCTGAATGCAGTGGCTCAGAACCAAGCTAGGGGGCCGGCGAATCCAGTGCCCGAGGCGATTAAGCTGGTGGAATCGTTCAAGAGAATGAAACCACCTGTATTCGAGGGAAAGTCAGACCCAGATGCGGCTGACAACTGGATACGGCAAGTGGAGACAATCTTCGAGGTGTTGGAGACACCGGAGGGTAGCAAGGTCAAGTTGGCGACTTTGCAGCTGGAGAAGGACGCAGCGGTTTGGTGGCAATCCATGAAGAGGACCATGGGAGGTCTGTTGCTTGGCTGGGAGGAATTTCTGGAAGAATTTCGCAGCCACTATTTCCCCTCCGACGTTCAGGAGAAGAAGGCGATGGAGTTCCTGTCGCTTCAGCAAGGCAGCATGTCGGTGAGGGCATATGAGACCAAGTTTACTCAACTCTCCAGGTATGCTCCAGAGCTGGTGATGGATGAGGCCAAGAAAGCTCGCAAGTTCGAACACGGACTGAGGCCAAGCTTGAGGTCTCGTATGATACCCCTTGGTATCAGGCGATTTGACAAGCTGGTCAAGAGGGCGGCAGCGACGGAGGCGGATATGGAGCAGTTCCATGTTGCTCAGCACCAGAGGAACAATTGGCAGACTGGTAAGAGGCCTGCACAATCGGGGAGTTTCAAGGGGCAACCATCTGCACAGAAGTTCAAACCGACAGGGGCGAACGCTGTTAATGTGGCTGGAGGACCTGGAAACAATGTGGTGAGACCTCCTGCGGTGACTTGCTTTAACTGTGGGGAAGCGGGACACTACCGATCTCATTGTCCCAAACTTCAGCGCGGTAATAGCAGCGCACCAACGCAGCAGGCTGGGAAGAGGCCGTACCAATCAGGGCGAGTGTTTGCCTTGACAGAAGCTGATGCTGAGGAGGCAGATCAGGTCATCTCTGGTACGAGGGCTGGTGTTTAGAGTTTTGTCATTTCTTTTCCCTTTGTTTAGTGAGACTGTTATGTAATGGTGCATATTATGTAACAGGCGAACTCTATCTTAATGGAATTAAAGCTGTGGTGTTATTCGATACTGGATCCTCTCATACATTTGTGTCTCCAAAATTTGCTAAAGTGTTGGGAGTTGAACCGAAGATTTTCCCAGGCAAGATCTTAGCAGTAGCTACTCCGTCAGGGGAAACTTTAACCACTGATCGGTATTATGCTGATTGCGAGATTGTGATTGGGGATAGAATCTTTGGCATTGATCTGATCGAGTTGACTATCTTGGGAGTCGATGTTATCATTGGCATTGATTGGATGTCGGTGTACAGTGCAAGCATCGAGTGCAAGACCAAGAGGGTAACAGTGAGGGCTCCAGGAGGACCTGAAGTCACGTTCCAAGGGAAGCGGAAATGTTCTAAGCTGGTGGCAACTATCCGCAAGGAAGAGACTCCTGTGGAAGTGCAAGGAATTCCTGTGGTTCGGGACTATCCGACTGTGTTCTTGGAAGATTTTCCTGGGCTACACCCGCATCGTGATGTAGAGTTCAGCATCACTGTTCAACCGGGGAGTTCACCCATTTCTAAGGCACCTTATAGGATGGCTCCAGTGGAACAGGATGAGGTGAAACGGCAGATTGAGGAACTGTTGGAGAAAGGCTTTATTCAACCTAGTGCGTCACCTTGGGGAGCACCAGTGCTTTTGGTAAAGAAGAAGGATGGATCGATGAGGATCTGCATCGATTACCGGGAGCTGAATAAGGTCACTGTTCAGAATAAGTATCCGATTCCTCGAATTGATGACTTGTTCGATCGTCTACAAGGAGCAGCTGTATTCTCCAAAATAGATCTTCGATCAGGTTACCACCAAGTTCGAGTGAAAGCTGAAGATGTGCATAAGACTGCATTTAGAACTCGGCATGGGCATTACGAATTCTTAGTTATGCCATTCGGAGTGACGAATGCACCCGCAATCTTCATGGACTTGATGAACAGAGTTCTGAGGCCGTTTATTGATTCTTTCGTCGTGGTGTTTATCAACGATATTCTCGTGTACTCCAAGTCAGAGGAGGAGCACACTGCGCATCTGGCAGCAGTTTTGCAGAAGCTGGAAGAGCAGCAGTTGTATGCCAAGTTATCCAAGTGTGATTTCTGGAAATCTGAAGTGGCATTCCTAGGTCACATCCTTTCTAAGGAGGGAGTGGCAACTGATCCTCAGAAGATAGAGGCAGTGAGAGATTGGGCAAGGCCTACTACAGTGAAGGAAGTCAGAAGTTTCCTTGGGATGACTGGATATTATCGGAGATTCATTCAAGGTTATGCTCAGATAGCTGTACTGCTTACAGGGCTGACCAAGAAGAATGTGAGCTTCAAGTGGACCGAGCAATGTGAGCGAGCTTTCAGGAGTTGAAAGATAGGCTGACTACTGCACCTATCTTGGCTTTGCCTAGAGCTGGCGTTGAGTATGACGTTTATAGCGATGCTTCACATCGGGGGCTTGGTTGTGTCTTAATGCAAGAGGGAAGAGTAATCACTTATGGGTCTAGGCAACTACGACCACATGAGAAGAATTACCCGACTCATGATCTAGAGTTGGCTGTGATTATTTTTGCTTTGAAGCAATGGAGGCACTACGTGTACGGTGAGAAGTTGAATATGTACACGGATCATAAGAGCTTGAAGTATATATATCAGCAGAGGGATCTCAATCTGAGGCAGCGAAGATGGTTGGAAGTGCTCAAGGATATGCGACCTGAGATCAAGTATCATCCTGGAAAGGCTAATGTTGTTGCTGATGCACTTAGTCGCAAGAGCAGTTTGGCCTATTTGATTACAACTCAGAGGCATCTGATTGAGGAGTTGGACCGAGCTGGTATTAAGGTTGTCTTGCAAGGATTGGGAGCATCTTTGGCTCAGTTGAGGCTTCAGCCTACTTTGAATGCAAGGATCATTGCAAGCCAGGAGGTTGATGCTGATATTCTGGAGATGAAGGAGCAGGTTGGTGCTGGAAGGTTGCCCGGATTTCAAATCAGGGATGGAGTGCTGTGGTTCGGAGATAGGCTGTGCGTTCCAAATCAGGCGGACCTGAAAGAGAGTATTCTTCAGGAGGCGCATGCTACTCTTTTGTCGGTACATCTTGGGAGTACTAAGATGTACAAAGACATCAAGCAGCATTTCTGGTGGTCAGGTTTGAAGCGGGATGTGGCTGAATTTGTTGCGAAGTGTGAGGTTTGTCAGCAAGTCAAAGCCGAAAATCAGAGACCCGGAGGTCTATTACAGCCGTTACCTATTCCGGAATGGAAGTGGGATAACATCAGTATGCATTTCATCACGGGATTGCCTAAGAGTCCTAAAGGCAATGATGCAATTTGGGTTATAGTCGATCGACTTACCAAGTCCGCTCACTTTTTGGCGATGAAACTCACTGCTTCGATGGACAAGTTGGCTGAGATGTATGTTGGCGAGATTGTCAGACTTCATGGCGTTCCTTCGACTATTGTGTCTGATCGAGATGCGCGGTTTACTTCGCATTTCGGGAAGAGTCTTCAGGCAGCTTTGGGTACCAAGACAGATTTCAGCACTGCTTTTCATCCGCAAACCGATGGGCAGACCGAGAGAGTCAACCGTATTCTTGAGGATATGCTTCGGTGTTGTATACTAGACTTTGGAGGCAGTTGGGAAAGGCATTTACCCTTGGTGGAGTTTGCCTACAACAACAGTTTTCAGGCTAGCATCGGGATGGCGCCGTACGAAGCTTTGTATGGCAGGAAGTGCAGAACTCCTGTTTGTTGGTATGAAGTAGGGGAGCGTCAGTTGTTTGGTCCTGAGCTTGTGCAGGAAAAGGTTGATCTGATCAGGAAAAGGTTGGTGGAAGCTCAGAGCAGGCAGAAAAGCTATGCAGACAACCAGAGAAGGGACCTTGAGTTTGAGGTTGGTGACTTCGTCTTTCTGAAGGTATCACCCAGTAAAGGTGTGGTTCGTTTTGGCAAAGGCGGGAAGTTAGCCCCGAGGTTTATAGGCCCGTATAAGATATTGAAAAGGATCGGGAAAACTGCTTACCGGCTTGAATTACCGGAAGAGTTGTCTCAGGTGCACAATGTCTTTCATGTGTCTATGCTGAGAGGTTATATTCCGGACCCGAGTCATCATTTGCCTGAAGTGCCGGAAGGTTTGCAGTTAGACCTGAATTATATCGAGTCTCCTGTTGAGATCGTTGATCGTCGAGAGAAAGTCTTGAGGAATAAGACGATACCGATGGTCAAGGTAGTCTGGAGAAACCACTTGGTTGAGGAGGCTACTTGGGAGTCTGAGGAGAGGATGTTGAAGGACTATCCTGAGCTTTTTGCTTGATTGTACTTTTGTATCTTTTGTTCTTGTTGTGTGTGTTGTATTTTGTTTGCTTTCTCGCTCTTGATTGTAGTTCCGGGGACGGAACTATTCTAAGGAGGGAGTGCTGTAATACCCTGATTTTTCAATAAATGAAAAATTATTTATTTTGCACGTAGTGTGCACGTGCAATATTTGTTTGGATTATTTTATCATGATGTGTATAAATATTTAAATATATTTTTCTCAAATTATTTGTACAAAAGCCCTTCTTTAAAAGCCTTACTTGATTTAATTAAAAAGCCTTTTCTTAAAAAGCCCAAATGTATTTTATTTTATTTATTTTAATAAACTATTTTGGCCCAAAAAATAAAGCCCATGAATAAATCTATTTTTAATTAAACTTGTCATGTAGAAGACTAATTTATCATTATTTTATTTTTGTACAAATTAAAAAGGGTACAATTTGGCCTAGTTGCATGCACGTGCACTACACGTACACGTGCAATGCACCCTCTCTCTCCTAGGCCGGGATTCAATCTTTTTGGAGGGATTTTCAAAATTTGTCATGGAGAACATGGTGGTAGTTTCTTAGTTGTGGGTAGTTTTCCTAACTCCTACCTTAATCTAGACCCTTCATTCTACAACCACCAAAGCAATCTTGGCCCTCCATCTCACTCATTTCCTAGTATAAATACCCCCCCCCCTCTCATGGCTAATTTTCATATGCAAAGTATATTTTCAAGTTATAGTATTGTAGTGATTGTGTGAGATATAAAGATAGAGAGTTTGTGTGGGTCTGTTGCTTGGAGTGGCCGGCTATTCATCAAGGGGAGCTCTCGGTGGTGCTAGAAGAAGCATTCGGCATTTCGCTAGGAGGCTTGGAGCTTGTGCGCTTTTGGCTAGGAGGAGGTGCTTTCATCTACAAGGACTTGTTGCTTTTTGTGTTTCTCTCCATTCAAGGTGGGTAAAACATTTCATATTTCTAATATAGGATTCCATGCTAGTTTTTATTATCAACACTATACATGAAAAATACTAATAAGAGCCCACTTTAATTGAAAAGTTAGTATATGAATGGATTGAAATGATGTGATTAATTTGTGTGTGAAATTCTAGCATGAAATTAAATTATATGTAGTACTTTCTATGATTATTAGTTTAATTGAATGATGGTGGAATATGGCTAGTATGATGTGTGAAAATCTCCATTAAATTGCTTGTTAATTGAATGGTTGAAACATGAAATTGATTAAGGAAATGGCACACTTTAAAATTTGAATAGAGAGTTTCTTGAATGCTTGAGTTGCAATTATGTTAATCAATGAGTAGTAGTATATTTTTACATAGATGAACCAATGAAATTACTTGGTTGCTATCAAGTAGAACTACTCAAAAGTTAGTATTTTGGGTTTTACTTATTCATGCGCTAAATGAATTTTGTATTAATGTGGGTATGGACAAGTCCAAAAATATATGTAATTGTGAATAAAGATTAACAACAGTAAGTTATCATAAGAGAATTGTGAAAGGAAAAGGGATTAGAAGACAAATTGATTATTTCAATGTCGAAAATAAAAGAAGTAGTAGATTTAATGAGTAATTCATTGTTTTGTGGGGAGAAATACGTTTTTTTGTACAAAAAATTATTTTTATATTACTGGTTTGAGTGAAAACTAATCTGGAAGTTTTCAGTAAATTTTACCAAAGCAATAAGAAACTATGGTTATGTGAACATCGAGTTATTTTTTTAAACTGTACGAAAATAGCATGTATGGACTTTTGGTTGGGTTCTTGACAACCCGAGCCAGTGGCTCAGGTGGTCTTTGACTGCGGTTTGCTTCTCTGAGCGGTGCGGTTCGAACCTGGTGTTCACCACTTTTTTTACCAATTGAGTATAAACCTGTATACAACCTGCAACCAAACCCTATACACTAAATTCACTACTTTCATACCGCTAGCACTGCTCGGCCTGTTGGCGGGTGCTCTTGGCTCTCTCTCTGTCGTGCCTGGGTTCGATTCCTCCCTTTGGCACTTTAAAAAAAATATTTTTTTTGGGGTTTGTGATGTCCAAAAAATGTGAGAAAAATATGGAAATTTTCATAAAAATACAAGGAATTTTATGAGATTGAGTTGGGTATTATTTGAAGAAAATATAATGTAGCTTGTGAACAAATGTTATAATTAAGCTATGGTTCAAAGATATATACGTATGAAAATTATAGTTTATAAAGATAAATTGAAATAGATTTATTAGAAAGCAATTGGCAAAAAGAACTTTGTTGTGTGACATGATAGTAATAAATTCTCACTTAAGAATATTGTGCAAAATATGAAGTATGAATGTTTATTAGTGAAATTATGAAGTGCATGAGTTCATGTATGATTATGGAATTTAGAAATCATGTTGATGAAAGGAAAAAGGAATTGTTGGCTATGAATATGAATTTTATGAGTTATATGGACTTGTGAACAAAGTCTAATCATGAATTGAAAGGGAATACATATGTGAGTTGAGAACTTGACATGGAAAATTTATGAGTTGAAGATTGTGAAATGAAATTTTGAAATAGAGTAGCTAAGTCTCCCCGGCAGTGAGAAATGAAATAAAATGAAATTAGACCAAGGTTGGTCAAGATAAAATGAATGAATAAGTCCGGTTGATGGAGAGGCTAACTCTAGAGATTAATTTTGTTCATGATTTTTTTAAACTAAGGACTAGTACATAGTGGAGACGTGATGAAAGTAGAAGAAAAACATGAGTATAGGGGCCATCGGATAGCGGTGTGAGAGCGATTCACAGGCTGCCTGCTTGATGCGTCAAGACATGGCGTGGGCGCTACTCCGGAATTATCGTCCCGGTGGCGACGCTCGTGGGATGTTCGAGTGGCTATGGGTGGTGCCATTGTTCCATGGCGGAGGCTGAATTGTCCATAGGTTGCCTGCTCGATGCGTCGTGACAGTGCGTGGGATTCCCCTCCAGGCTGCCTGGACATGGGCTCATAGATCATAGGACATCTAAGACACTACCGTAGTTACAGTAGTAGTTTAAGACATAACGGGGGATTGAACCCTATAAAGATGAAGAACGAATAAGGGCTTGCCCTCGGACCTATGTAGTATGGGATGCATAGAATCCGAACAAGTGTGCATTAGTGTCATGTAACATAATTAACTGCATTAAGGACTAAGTGCACGATCACAACACGACATCAATAGGGTAGTCCCTTTAGTTTGAATTGTGACAAGTTTGTGTTTGCTAAATATGAAAAGTTAAGTTATACTATTTCCGGCATAGAGAGGATGGCCGTGTATAATGATCGTCGGTTGAATAAACTGACGTACCCACAGTCTTATATGCAGGTACATGTCATGTTAAAGATTAAAGAAGAATGGATGCTTAAAGATTGTATCATTGTTGTTGTACTTTATTTCAATTGTTGTAAGATTTACTTCCGCTGTGCAAAAGAAAAGATGTAATTTGATGTAATCTCTGATGTTGATGAAAATTTTTAATTCCCCTGTAAAATTGTACTAAAGAAGGTGAAAAGATCCTGTAGAACATCTCGAATTCAGTGTATTTGGGATTCGGGGCGTTACAGTAAAACTGACCGCAAGAGCACTAGTGGGACAAGTCACTATTTGGGACATTCACTAGTCTCTTGGTACAGTAACAAGCAAAATTCGGAATCCCTATATACTACAGAAGCTGAATATATCGCTGCAAGTTTGGCTTGTGCCCAAATTTTGTAGATGAAACAAATCCTATTAGACTATGGTATTTCATTTGAAAAACCTTCCATAATGTGTGATAATACCAGTGCCATTAACTTATTTTAAAATCCGGTTCAACATTCACATAGGAAACATATTGATATTTGACATCATTTTTTTACGTGATCATGTTTTAAAGGGAGACATTTCTTTAGACTTCATTTCTACTGAGAAACAGGTAGCTGACATCTTTACCAAACCTCTTAAGAAAGTCACATTTATCACCTTAAGGAGAGAACTAGGGATTTGTGGTTTTCATGATGTTTCTTGAATGTTTTCTCTAGTAAGTCGACTTACAAGTATTTTTCAGTCAACTGCCAAGTATCTTTATTTTTCTAAGTTTCTGTCTGAGCTTTATGTTCTGGACAGTCGACTGTGCAGAGTACCTAGTCGACTGACCCGTTGTATTAATGATATGTTCAATTTTTTATTTTGCTCTCGACTAAGTCGACTGCCACTTAATACCAGTTGACTGTCGCGAATCAGTTTTCTTCAAATTCAAAGTTAGGCACACCTTTTGAGGCGACATTTCACCTGCTGCTCACTTTGACCACCCTTAACCGTTGATTGCATTTCCTCTTGATCTTAGCCATCAACTCTTCTACAAACCCTAAAAACTTACTTTTGTCTTTCACTTTTACTTTACCTTCTCTCTCTCAGCCGAAATCGTCCAGTCGACTGCTGCTACTGTTGTTGCTACTGTTGCTGCCGGTTTTAAGTCTTTGAAGCCCAAAATCCTTCCATTTTCGTGTGGTGCTTCAACTTCTCTTGAAGCTCTCTGCTTCTTTCTGAGTTTTTGTTGGTATATTTTCTTCCCCTTTCTTTGTTTGAGAGTTTTGTTTTTCATGGGTCCTAAGAGATCAAAAACCTCTCATGTAGAGAAGGGTTCATCTTCTAGGGACTATATCCAATTCCTTAGAAGTCCCGACCATGTTGAAAAATGGTACATAATGTGTTCCATTATGATTTTTTCGGGTCAGTTTGTAAGTTTTCCCGATCTTGATAGGTTTAATCTCATGCCTTTATTTCAACAATGTGGTCTTTATGAGTTTTTGTCCTTAGAAAATCAACCCTACTACTACCCTCAACTCATCTATTTGTTTTATACAAATATGAAGGTTGTTTAATCGGATGATGGTAGTGAGATTTTCATCTATACTTCCGTCAAAAATAAGAAAATGAAACTCACCTCTGAAAGAATCAATCTTATTTTGGGTTTAGATGATGAAGGGCTTGATTTAGGAGAAATTGAGATGGATGATGCCGCAAATTTATCTAAAATTTATTTTTCGAATCAAGGACCCCTTATGTCCAATAGATCCATTACCCCTGTTGTAAAACTTGTTGCACGCATACTATCATACAATATCATTCCCAAAACAGGGAGTTATGATCAGTATTCCATGGAGTTGCAACAAGCCATTTATGCAATATTCCGCAAAATTAATATCAATTGGGGTCGTGTCATCTTCTCTAGGCTTTATAAGGCTCATACTTCATTTCTTCCTTTTGGTACCCTTCTTACTCTAGTCTTTTGTGCTTATGGCATTGTCCTCGATGTTGAGACAAATGTAGTAAAGCACTAGGACTCTTTTGATCATGCAAGTTTAGCACGCATGAAGCTTCTCTCTTCTCCACCTAGGTCTCCTTCTAGGACTTCCATGTCCCTTTAGCTACCTCAGCCCGTCCGTCTTCTGCTTCTACTTCATCTCGTCCTCGTGCTGATTTTGATGATCCAAGAAGTCTTTACACTTCTGTTAATTATATTACGGATCGTCAAGACGTTCTCATGGATCGTCAAGATGCTCTTGAAGCAAGTATTTCTCATCTTACCCACTTGTTCACCACTCAGTTTCCTCCTCCCTTCTCATGGTGGCCAAGATGAAGATGATGAAGACTGATGAGCTACTGTTTTTATATTTTTTCTATGTATTTCCGACTTACTGTTGCATTTTCAAATTGTTATGTAACCGTTTGAACTAAGAATATTCCCTTTCTATAAATTTGTCTTTGTTTGTCATTTTGCTATGTACTTTTTTTGGTTTAATTTTTTTTCCTCTATTTTTTGTTGATGACAAAGGGGGAGAAATATAGCTAGCACTGTGTTTCTTTGAGTTATTTTGTGCATATTTTCACACCTATGCATGTTGTACATTTGATAGGGGAGCATGTGAGCATTTGTAATACTTTTTTTCCATTATTATAAGCTATTGTGTTGTCATCATCAAAAAGGGGAAGAATGTTGATTCTTGATTTTGATGATTACAACACAATGCAAAGTTGTTGTGCTACCTCTCATATATTGCAGGTTGTATCAAAGTTTATCATGTATGATAACAAAGGCCTCAAAGCAAATTGATCAAGCAAGTTGTTCTAAAGCTGAAGAATGATCAAGCAAAGCTTCATACAAGGACAATGGCTAAAGCTTCTATCAAGACTAAAGACTCAAGTCAAGACCAAAGCTTCAATGTCTTATATTTTGTGTCTTGTAAAAACAAATGTAATCTTCTTTTGTTGAGTCTTAGATTGATGTAAAAGCCCTGTCACACACACACACTTACATATAATTTTATAACTGTGTGGTTTTCAAAAATAAAGGTCAAAACAGTTTGAACTAGGTCAGCTATTGAGTACTAGTCGACTGCCATTAAGGACCAGTCAACTGTACCTATACAAAACTGTCTGAGCTTCTTCAAACTCTGCCTAGTCGACTCATAACGGCAACCCAGTCGACTGTTCAAGTTATTTTGACAGATTTCTGATTTCAAATTTAGATTTTTTGATTTCAAAAGGATATATCTGTTTGTAAACAGTTGTAAGAATTGTTTTTACAACTTCCAGGGATTCTACTCTATAAATAGAGGCTTAGAATCACCATGGAAGGTTCCCCAAGCCTTTTGAGAAAAAGTTTTAATTGTTCTTACTTTCAAAGAGAAAAAGTTTTTTAACTCAAAGACTCTAATTCTTAAGACTTGGTTCTCTGAGTTCTGTCCAACATAACATTGAATTCGTTTTGGATTGAATTTAGAAGTTGACCGAATAGCCATATACAAAATCACAATCACAACAAGGCTATAGGTTGATTGTAAACAATTTTATTGTTTTCTTTTCCTCTCGGTTGGAGAGTAGGACTCTAGGGTGTAGAGTCAGGTTTTCACTCTTGGTGGAAGAGTGGGTTGCTCTCTCTAGTGGTGAGAAGGACTATGGGTTGGACAAGGTTGTTGTCTAACGCCGTAGGGTATTCTTGTACATTTTTCAAGAATAGTGGAAAATCTCAAGTGGGTTGCTTGAGGACTAGATGTAGGTCGGGAGAACCGAACCAGGATACATCGTGTGTACTCTGTGGTTGGAATTTCTTTGGTTGTATCCCTTGAACCTTTTATTACTTGCATTTCAATTCTCTCAAAACCGTTCTGGTAAGTCGACTGTATTCCCATCTTAAGTTGACTGATCAGACTAGTATTACAATCTTCTCAGAAACTCTTCGGACAAGTCGACTGCCTCTCTTTATTAAGTCGACTTATCAGACTAGTATCAAAATACTCTTCTACTCTAACGTCTCAATCGACTGAACTTCTTTTTACAGCCGACTGAATAGAGGATAATTTAAAATTCTGCAATTAATTTTTATAAAACACTATTCACCCCCCCTGAAGTGTTTCTTGCCTTGCCTATAGGATTCAACATATTAGTCAGATTTGGGTTTAACAGGTCTGACTCAAAAGTATGTACACGACGTGAATCACATGGATAATTGATTACTAACTTATGATATGGACGCTAACTCTTTAAATTTTATTGCAGACCATGGCTAGAAAGGGTGCTGCGTCCTCCCGAACTGAGGATGATCAGTTGGAAGAGCCCACTGTTGTACAGATGATGCAGATGCAGCGTAAGCACAATGAACTGATGAGGGTGGCTTTTGAAGCTGCCAACAGGGAACCCATTGTACCTGCGCTCAAGTTGCTGCCACCGAGACCTAGTAATGTGGCAGATTTCATGAGGCTACATCCAGACAAATTCTCGGACACTGAGAGTCCTCTTGAAGCCGAGCAATGGCTTATCCGGACTGAGCAACTGTTGAATGCATCACGGATATGAGATGTTGAACGGGTGGATGTTGTGAGCATCCAGCTCGTTGACCTCGTCCACATCTAGTTGCGAGCTGAGACTGAATGATTGTGGTGACCCATCACATGGGCCATCTTCACAGAGTGCTTCCTTAGAAGTTCTTTCCTAATGTCACCAAGAACAAAATGGAACTTCAATTTGTCTCGCTAACCCAGGTTCATCAGATAGTGTTTATCTATGCAATTTACGCTGTTATTTCATAATAAATCAACATTTAAATAAACATCGTCTTGAACTAGGGGAGTTGGATAGTAGACGAGTACCCTACGGAGTTTACCCGACTGAGTCACTTTGCCACTTCCATGGTGGCCAATAATGAAGATAGAGGCCATCGTTTCTTGCTGGGTCTGGATATTGAGATTCAGGACCGCCTTGGTGCCCTGCGACTCCGATCATATACAAATATCCTGGATGCTGCCAGAATCCAGGAGCAGACTAGTAGGAGGAAGTGCATCATTCTGCAGTCGGTTCCGCACCCTTTTGCTGCTAGGTCTTCTGGAGGACCTATTCGGAGGCCGGTCCCAACCCTTCCAGCCAGGGCATCGTCATATCCACCTACCGCTCATAGGTCGAACCTGGTATGTTGGCACTGCCATAAGACTGGGCACTTGTGCCAAGACTACCGTTTAGCCAACTGCTGGTGCCTTCTGTGTGGAAGTAATGACCACATGGTTCGTAACTGCTTGAAGAACAGACCCCTTGTACCAGTTGGAGGTTTTGCTCCATAGGGAGCGCTTGCTCGTGGTCATGGCGGACCACCATTCCCTCGTCAGAGGCCAGTTTTTGGTCAGGGGAAAGCCGCTCCTAGAGGTGGACCGTCTGGAGGTCGTGGTCAGGCCTTCAACCGGACTGCAGAGGATGCCGATACCGCTTTGGGCGTTGTTGTAGGTATATCTTCAGTTGTGTTTCCTTTCCTTGCTATCTTGTTATTCTATTCTGTTGCTTTATCCTGTTATCCTTTCATCCATGTTTGTTTCTTGCAATTTGCTTTCTGTATATTTGTGTTCTCATCTGATTTCTTGCAAGACATTATCCTTGTTCACTCCTTTTCTGCCCATGTTCTCTTTGACTCCGGGACAACTCATTCCTTTGTTTCTTCCCGCTTCAACGACTTGCACCGTTTGGTTTGAAATGAGATGTCAGTTGCTTGGAACATCACGACAGGTGGAGGTACCATTGTGTACTCTCAAATTTGTGAGCAGAGTCCTTTGGTTATTGGAGGTGTTGATTTTAAAGTTGATCTGATTGTCATCAATAACTCTTGTTTTGATGTTATCTTGGGGATGGATTGGCTCGGTATCACTCATGCTGTGATTGAATGACGTAAGAAGAAGGTGGTGTTTCGAATACCAGACCGTCAGGAATTTGAATTCCACACTGGTGAAGCGCCGCTTGGTCGGTTGAAGAAGTTGGTAGGTCTTGAAACTAGAGTAATGCATGATGTGTGTGTTGATGGCATTGTCGCACCTTTGGTTCTGTGAAATTTTCTTAATGTGTTCCAGGAAGAATTGCCAGGACTACCACCAGACTGAGACGTTTTGTTCCGGATTGACGTCCAACCAGGTACAGCTCCCATCTCTAAGAGCCCGTACCGGATGGCGCCAGTTGAGTTGGCTGAGTTGAAGGAACAGAATCAGGAGTTACTAAATAGGGGTTTCATAAGGCTGAGTGTTTCACCTTGGGGAGCTCCAGTACTATTCGTCAACAAGAAGTATGGTAGTCGCAGGTTGTGCATCGACTACCGTGAGCTGAACAATGTCACACTAAAGAACCGGTATTCATTGCCAATGATTGATGACCTGTTCGACCAATTGGGAGGTGCCTCTGTATTCTCGAAGTTGGATCTTCGTTCTGGTTACCAACAGGTCAAGGTGAAAGCCGAGGCTGTATAGAAGACTGCCTTTCGTACAAGATATTGTCACTATGAATTATTGGTAAGTCGACTTGTAGTAGGGTTGATGAATCAGGTCTTCTCTCCTTTTCTGGAAAAGTTTGTTGTGGTGTTCATCAACGATATCCTTGTGTATTCTCGGAGTCGTGATGAGCATGTTGAGCACTTGAATGTTGTCTTGCAGACATTGAGGGAACATCAGCTATATGGGTAGCTTAGCAAGTGCAAGTTTTGGTTGGACCGGGTTGCCTTTCTGGGGCATATTATTTTCGGTTATGGATGTTGGATCCTGTAGGCAAGGCAACAAACACTAGAGGGGGGGGTGAATAGTGTTTATAAAAAATTAAAATGCGTAATTGAGAATTTCTTCTGTTCAGTCGACTTGAGAGATAGAGCAGTCGACTGAAACCACAAAAAGAAGTATTTTAAAGAAGTCTGTTAAGTCGACTTTGAGATGAGACAGTCGACTAGACACACAAATTATTTCAGAGTAGTACGAGTCTGACCAGTCGACTTATATGAGTACATAGTCGATTGTCCAGACAAGTTTCACAGTAAAAATTATACACTGAGAAAATAGAAATGCAAGTAGAGAGATACAACCACAGAGTGCACACGATGTATCCTGGTTCAGTCCTTCCGACCTACATCAGTCCCTAAGCAACCCACTTGAGATTTCCACTATTCTTGAAAAAGATTACAAGAATACCCTACGGCGTTCAGACAACAACCTTGTCCAACCCATAGTCTTTTCTCTCAACTAGAAAAAGCAACCCACTCTTCCACCAAAAGTGACCAACCTGACTCTACACCCTAGAGTCCTACTCTCCAACCGAGAGGAAAAGAAAAACAATAAAATTGTTTACAATCAACCTATAGCCTTGTTGTGATTGTGATATAGTACGTGGCTAATTGGTTGACTTCCAAATCCAGTCCAAAATGAAATCAATGTTATACTGGACTGAAGACAGAGAACCAAGTCTTAGTGAAGTTTGGAAGCTTTTATCACTTGAAAGCACAAAACTTAAAGTTGTTCTTCAAAAATTGCTTGGAGTGTTATGTAATTTTTCACAGTGAATTCTATTCTCTATTTATAGAGTTAGAAAAACTGGACGTTGGGAAACAGTTGTTCCAACTGTCAACCAACGGAATAAAAAATTTGAATTTGAAAAAGCGAGTTTAAAACAGGTTACTGTCAAAAGCACTTGAACAGTCGACTGGGTTGCCTTAATGAGTCGACTGGTCAAAGTTTGAATAAGATTAGGCAGTTTTGTATAGACTCAGTCGACTGGTATAAGTGGCAGTCGACTGGTACTCAACAGCTAATCTAGTTCAAGCTGTTTTGACCTTTGGATTTGAAAACACACGTTATAAATAGTTATATGAGAGTGTATGTGTGTGTGACAATGCTGTACATCATTCTAAGACTCAAAAAGAAGAATATTACATTTGTTTACAAGACACAAAAAATAAATGACATTGAAACATAGGTCTTGACTTGAGTCTTGAGTGAAGCCATTTTCTTTATCCAGAGCTGTGCTTGTTCATTTGTTCAGCTTTAGAGAAATGAGGCCTTTGTGTATACAACCTGCAATTATATACTGTATAGCACAGATACATGTTGCATTGTGTTGTAATCATCAAAATCAAGAATCAACATTCTCCTCCTTTTTGATGATGACAACACAATAGCTGATAATAAAAAAATATAATACAAGCATTGATATGCTCCCCCTATCAATAATGCATAAATGATCACAAAAATTAACATCAAAAATCATAATACACAATGTATGATAGTCGACTTATCACAAAGAGTCAGTCGACTGGATCACAAAAATCACTAAGAGAGAGTAGTATATTATCAGTGTTTTTCTCCCCCTTCGTCATCAACAAAAAGACACAAATGGGAAGAAGAAATAAGTCATTGAGATAACATAGTACAAAAAAATAATAATTGAGTCTTTAAAACAACTGAGTCTTACAAAATAACTGAGTCTTACAAAATACCAAAATAAGAAAATGCAGCAAGGAAAATACATAGTAAAAAAATAAAAAGAAAATCATCAGTCTTCGTCTTCGTCGTCGTCATCATCAACATCTTGAGACGGAGGTGGAAATTGAGAGGTGAACAGATGGGTCAGATGGGAAATATGGGATTCAAGGATATCTTGACGATCCATGAGGTAGTTAATGGCATTATAGAGACTATGTGGATCATCAAAATCAGCTCGGGGGCGAGAAGAGCTAGAGGCTGAAGATGGTCTAGCAGAAGTGGCTAAAGGAACTTGGGTGTGGGGAGAAGTCCTAGTGGTTGAGCTTGGTGGAGGATCAAGAAGCTTCATGCGTGCTAAACTTGCACGATCGAAGCATTCATAGTGCTTAATAACATTTGTCTTGGAGTCGAGATCAATATCATAAGCACAGAAAACACGAGTAAAGAGAGCACCAAAGGGTAGAAAGTGGGAATGAGATTTGTGAATTCTAGGAAAAATGACATGACCACAATTAACATTGATTTTACCAAAGATTGCATATACTGCTTGTTGCAATTCCATGGAATACTGATCATAACTCCCTGTTTTAGGGATAATATTATAGGACAGTGCAACAAGTTTTGCAATAGGTGTAATGGATTTATTAGACATAGGGGGTCCATGGTTGGGTAGAAAGATTTTTGACAGGATAGAAGCATCATCCATTATGATTTCTCCTAAATCAAGTCCTTCATCATCGATACCCATAATCAGATTAATTTGCTCGGA
This sequence comes from Hemerocallis citrina, assembly GCA_017893485.1. Lineage (NCBI taxonomy): Eukaryota > Viridiplantae > Streptophyta > Magnoliopsida > Asparagales > Asphodelaceae > Hemerocallis > Hemerocallis citrina. The sequence goes on from CM030358.1 coordinate 307,994,381, forward strand.
TGTGAGTTTGATCTTCTTATTTTTCACAGAAGAAAAATTATAACTTCTCCATCTTCCGATTGAACTACTCTCATATTGGTATAGAATAGATAAATGAGGTGAGGGTAATAATGTGGTTGATTTTCTAAGGATAAAAAATCATAAAGGCTACAATTTTGAAAGAGAGAGACAAGGTTAAACCTATCAAGATCATTGAAATTGACAAATCTACCAGGAAAAATAAGAATAGTACAAATAATATACCATTTTTCCATGAGATCAGTACTTCTAAAATATTGGGAGTAGTCCTTAGAGGTAGAACTATCATCTACATGAGAAGTTTTGGATCTTTTCAGTGCCATAAAAAAAAGAGTGAAGGGAAAGAGATTTTACCAACAAAAACAAGGAATCAAACAGCAAAGGGGCAAGAAATCAACTTCAAGACAGCAGCTCTTCAGTCGACTTCTTCTCTATTCTTCTCTTTCTCTTCAAGATTTCCAGATCTGGTAAAAGAAATTGGGTAAAAGTGAAAAGAGGGAGGGAGTGATTTTAGGGTTTTTAACTGATGGGAATGACTGAGATCGAATGAGAAATGAGATCAACGGCCAAAAATGGTCAAGGGCGAGTCAAAAGATGAAAAGTTATCTCAAAATCGGAGCGACGATTCGAAGTTGAAGACAGATTGATTCGCGACAATCGACTGTTATTAGGGTGCAGTCGACTTAGTCGAGAGAAAAAATAAATAATTATCACAACTGATCAGTCGACTTGTTGAACATCTCAGTCGACTGTTCAGAAAAGAAAATAAGTAAAAACATACGTGGAAGTCGACTGAACATCATATGCAAGTCGACTTACAAAAATTAATTTAAACAAAAATCAATAAACCCACATATCCCTAGTTCTCTTCTTAAAGTAATAAAGGTGTCTTCTTTAAGGGGTTTGGTAAAGATATCAGCTACTTGTTTATCAGTAGAGATAAAAGTCTAAAGAGATGTCTCCTTTTAAAACATGATTACGTAGAAAATGATGTCGAATATCATTATGTTTCGTACGTGAATGTTGAACCGAATTTTTAGATAGGTTAATGGCACAGGTATTATCACACATTATTGAAGGTTTTTCAAAAGAAATACCATAATCTAATAGGGTTTGCTTCATCCACAAAATTTGTGCACATGCCAAACTTGCAGCGATATATTCAACTTCTGTAGTAGATAGGGATACCAAATTTTGCTTTTTACTGCACCAAGAAACTAATGAATGTCTCAAAAAATGATATGTCCCACTAGTGCTCTTGCGATCAGTTTTACTATCAGCAAAATCAGCATCACTGTACGACAAAAGTTGAAAATTATCAGTACATGGATAGAATAAACCATAATCAGATGTGCCTTTAATATATCTTAAAATTCGTTTCACAGCTTTTAAATGAGATTCTTTAGGACTTGACTGATATCTAGCACACAAACATGTACTGAACATAATATCTGGTCTACTAGTAGTTATATATAAGAGTGAGCCAATCATACCTCAATAGAATTTTTGATCGACACTCTTACCTAATATATCTTTGTCAAGGGTAGTGGTAGTAGCCATAGGTGTGGCTTTACTACTTGGGCTATCAATGTTAAACCGTTTGAGTAATTCCTTTCATTTTTTCCTTGATTAATAAATATGCCATTTTGTGACTGCTTAATTTGTAGTACAAGGAAATAATTGAGTTCACCCATGTGACGCATCTCAAACTCGTTTTTCATGGTGTTAGCAAACTCTTGACATAGATTATTATTAGTAGATCCAAAAATTATATCATCAACGTATATTTGTATGATTAAAATATCATTCTTAATTTTCTTAATAAACAAAGTAGTATCTACTTTACCTATCTTAAAACCTTTTTCTAAAAGAAAATTTTTTAGTCGATCATACCAAGCACGTGGTGCTTGTTTAAGACCGTATAAAGCCTTTTTCAATTTAAAAACATAATTTGGGAATTGTTCATGTTCAAAACCTGGTGGTTGTTTAACATAAACATCCTCTTTTATAAACCCATTAAGGAATGCACTTTTAACATCCATTTGATAAAGTGTAAAATTCATAAAACAGACAAAAGATAATAAAATACGAATTGATTCTAATCTAGCAACAGGAGCATATGTTTCATCAAAATCTATGTCTTCCTCTTGATTATATCCTTGAGCAACTAGTCTAGCTTTGTTGCTAACAACTTGTCCTGATTCATCTAACTTATTTTTGAATACCCCTGTAGTACCAATAATAGTATGATCAGGAGGTCGTGGAACTAAATCCCATACATCATTCCCTATGAATTGGTTTAATTCATCTTGTATGGCATTCATCCAAAATTCATTCTCACATGCTTCTTGTATATTTTTCGGTTCAAAATCCGACAAGAAAGCTGTGTGAGATATCATATTAATATGTGATCGTGTATGAATACCATGGGAGATGTCACCAATTATTAAGTCATGAGAATGATTTCTAACTTCAACAAAAGATTTTGGTAAAGTTAGAGATATCACAATAGGATCAGTCGCCTTGACAAGTTCCTCAGTCGACTGGTTTACATCAGTCGACTTGATGTCCATATCGGTCGACTTATCCGCGAGACTAGTTTGTTCTAAAGATGTAATTACTTTATTTAAAGGTGATGAATCAGTTTCATCATCTTTAATTAAATTTGATGAAGGCAGAGATTCATCAAATGTAACATGCATTGATTCTTCAATAGTCATTGTTGACTTGTTGAAAATTCTATATGCTTTACTCCTATTTGAGTATCCTATAAAGATACTCTCATTAGATCTAGGATCAAATTTATGTAAATTATCTTTAGTGTTCAGAATAAAACACTTACAACCAAATGTCTTAAAGTAAGAGACTTTAGGAATTTTGTTAAAAAATAACTCATAACAAGTCTTCTTTAGCTTAGGTCTTATTAAAATCATGTTTAAAACATAACAAGCTGTAGCAACAGCTTTAGCCCAAAAATACTTAGGTAAATTGCTTTCAACAAGCATGGTACGTGCGCATTCTTGCAAAGTCCTATTTTTCCTTTCAACCACTCCATTTTGTGGTGAAGCCCTAGGAAATGCAAATGAATGTGTTATACCATTCTTGTTGCAATATTCTGTAAACGTTTCATTTTCAAATTCTCCACCATGATCACTTCTAATAGTGACTATGGTTAGAGATCTTTGGTTTTGAATTCGTTTACAAAAATTTGCAAATTCATCAAAAGCATCATTTTTATGTTTTAAGAAGAAAGTCCAAGTGAATCGTAAAAAATCATCTACTAAAACAAATACATATCTACTTTTATTTAAAGAAGCAACTCTAGTAGGGCCAAATAAATCCATATGAAATAATTCGAGCGACCAACTAGTAGAAATTACTTATTTTGTTTTAAAAGTAGATTTAATTTGTTTACCTAGTTGACATGCATCACATAACTTATTATTTTTAAAGGATAGTCTTGGCAGCCCTTTAACTAGGTTGTACTTAGATACTTTAGAGAGATTTTTCATATTCACATGACCAAAACGTCTATGCCAAAGTCAAGAGTCATTATTAGAAGCTATTAAGCAAAAAACATTTGAAAACTCATTTGTATTCAAACATAATTCATAAATATTGTTTTTTCGAAAACCTTGAAAAACAATGTTTTGCATAGTGGAACCATAAATTAAGCAAGCATCTTTTTCAAACACAATTTTATAACCTTTATCACATAGTTGACTAATACTTAACAGGTTATGCTTAAGTCTACTAACTAATAAAACATTTTCTATAAAAGGGTTAGTGTCTTTACCGACCATGCCGATTCCTATGACTTTTCCTTTATTGTTATCACCAAAAGTAACTGTTCCTCCATTAATGCTTTGTGTGGTGGATAGGAAGTTGGCATGATCAGTCATATGCTTAGAACATCCGCTGTCAAGTATCCAACGATCTTTCTTTGGTACCTATAAAATATTCAATGTGAATATGGTACCCTTTTCATTGGGTCCAAAAGATATTAGTTTGTGGAAAACCAAACCCATGATGAGTTTGATTTTCCACCATAAGCAGGAATGAAATTATCAGAATTACATACATTCAACATATATGAGTTTATATAAGCAGTTCTATCATTCAAACTCAAGTTGATTGGAACCCATACAAGTTTGCTCTGTCCAGTCGACTTTATAACACCTTTCAGTCGACTTCTATTGTATGTCAGTAGACTGGATGGTAATATAGGTCGAATTATATGAGGTTTTGGTCTTGTTGAATAAGACTCAGTACCTCTGACAGGCGACTGGTGGATGAATATAGTCGACTTGGCTGGACTTTAGGTTTGCTTTTATCAATAGAACTTATAAACTTAGGCTTCTCAAAGAACTCATACAGTTTATGTCTAACACTAGAAATAGATTCAGGTTTATTTATACTAGTGTTTTTAGAAGAAAGATCCTTTTCAAGAGATTTTTTAAAACCAAGTCCAAACTTTTGACTAGATTTTACTTAATTTTGATGAACATCGTTTAAATTCTCTTTTCCTTTATTAAACTTAGATACGTTCTTGGATATCTCTTCATAATTCTTCTTTAAAGATTCAAGATCCATATCTAAACTTGAAATACGAGAATTTAGAGATTTTACTTCTTTATCAAGGTTAAGATTCTCTTGAGAAAGTGTTTGATTAACTTTCTCTAAGTTCTTAACTCTAATCTTTTCCTTTTTCAATTCTTGAAAAATTTCATTGAATGCATCAAGTAAATCATCTAAATCAGAATCATTACTTACATGATTCTGTGATGCCATGAAACACATATTTGCAACCTCGTTGGTTTCATCAATTTCTTCTTCTGAAGAAGAATCGCTGTCATCCCAAGTTTCTTGATATGCCTTTTTATTTTTGGCAAACTTGTTCTTAGTGTACTTATCTTTCTTCAAATTGGATGTCTTTCCCATAGACTTTGTGTTCTCTAGTGGACAATCCTTCTTCATATGGCCTGTTTTGTTACACTTGAAACAAGTTGGAGGATCATTAGAATCTTTAAATTTCGAATTGAACTTACTTTTTCTTAGAAATTTTTTGAATCTCCTTGTGAACATAGCAATCTCCTCCTCATCTTCTTCTTCATCTTCGGAGTCTGTCATGTCCTTGAATGCTAATGATTTCTTCTTTGACTATTGTGGTTCAGCATCCTTCTTCTGTTCTTCAATTTGTACCTCATAAGACATTAGATTTCCCACAAGATTCTCAAGAGAAAGATGTGATAAATCATTGGCCTCTTCTATGGCAGTGGTCTTCTTTTCCCATTCAGGAGTAAGTGCACGAAGAACTTTTCTCACCATCTCTGCTTGAGTGTATATTTTCCCAAGTGCCACAAGTGAGTTTGTAATGTCAGTAAATCTGGTAATCATCTCAGACACACTTTCATTTTTCTTCATGCGGAACATTTCAAACCCGTGATCAAGAACATATATTTTAGATTCTTTCACTTTGTTTGTTCCTTCATGAGTTACCTCGAGTGTGTGCCAAATTTGATGTGCGGTTGTTGCATTTGACACACGGTTGAACTCCTCCTTTGTGAGAGCACAGAATAATGCATTCATTGCTTTTGCATTGTACATTGTTTGGTTCTTCATGTCGTCATTCCATTGTGCATATGGAATAGTAGGAGCAGTGTATTCTGTTTCAGTCATGTTCAATATTTCATAATTGATGAATTGAAGGTAGATCTTCATTCTGCACTTCCAATAATTGTAATTTGTTCCATCGAAGAGAGGTGGCCTTTGTGTAGATTGGCCTTCATGGTACTGATTTGCATTTGAAATAGTTGCCATTGCACTCAACCTTGCTCTGATACCATGTGTTGGATCCTGTAGGCAAGGCAACAAACACTAGAGGGGGGTGAATAGTGTTTATAAAAAATTAAAATGCGGAATTGAGAATTTCTTCTGTTCAGTCGACTTGAGAGGTAGAGCAGTCGACTGAAACCACAAAAAGAAGTATTTTAAAGAAGTCTGTTAAGTCGACTTTGAGATGAGACAGTCGACTAGACAAACAAATTATTTCAGAGTAGTACGAGTCTGACCAGTCGACTTATATGAGTACACAGTCGACTGTCCAGACAAGTTTCACAGTAAAAATTATACACTGAGAAAATAGAAATGCAAGTTGAGAGATACAACTACAGAGTGCACACGATGTATCCTGGTTCGGTCCATCTGACCTACATCTAGTCCCCAAGCAACCCACTTGAGATTTCTACTATTCTTGAAAAAGATTACAAGAATACCCTACGACGTTCATACAACAACCTTGTCCAACCCGTAGTCCTTTCTCTCAACCAGAGAAACCAACCCACTCTTCCACCAAGAGTGACAAACCTGACTCTACACCCTAGAGTCCTACTCTCCAACCGAGAGGAAAAGAAAAACAATAAAATTGTTTACAATCAACCTATAGTCTTGTTGTGATTGTGATATAGTACGTGGCTAATTGGTTGACTTCCAAATCCAGTCCAAAATGAAATCAATGTTATACTGGACTGAAGACAGAGAACCAAGTCTTAGTGAAGTTCGAAAGCTTTTATCACCTGAAAGCACAAAACTTAAAGTTGTTCTTCAAAAATTGCTTGGAGTGTTAAGTAACTTTTCACAGTGAATTATATTCTCTATTTATAGAGTTAGAAACACTGGACATTGGGAAACAATTGTTCCAACTGTCATCCAACGGAATAAACAATTTGAATTTAAAAAGCGAGTTTAAAACAGAAAATTGTCAAAAGCACTTGAACAGTCGACTGGGTTGCCATAATGAGTCGACTGGTCAGAGTTTGAATAAGATTAGGCAATTTTGTACAGACTCAGTTGACTGGTATAAGTGGCAGTCGACTGGTACTCAACAGCTAATCTAGTTCAAGCTATTTTGACCTTTGGATTTGAAAACACACAGTTATAAAAAGTTATATGTGAGTGTATGTGTGTGTGACAAGGCTGTACATCATTCTAAGACTCAATAAAGAAGAATATTATATTTGTTTACAAGACACAAAAAATAAATGACATTGAAACATAGGTCTTGACTTGAGTCTTGGGTGAAGCCATTGTCTTTATCCAGAGCTGTGCTTGTTCATTTGTTCAGCTTTAGAGAAATGAGGCCTTTGTGTATACAACCTGCAATTATATACAGTATAGCTAAGATACATGTTGCATTGTGTTGTAATCATCAAAATCAAGAATCAACAATGGAGGATCTGTCGATCCATCAAAGATCTCTGTAGTTAAGGATTGGCCGATGCTGAAGTCAGTATCTGAAGTTAGTAGTTTCCTTGGTCTACCATGTTGGTATAGGAAGTTTGTTCAGAATTTTTTGAAGATTGTCGGGCCATTGACCAAGTTGACCAGGAAAGATCAGAAGTTTGTGTGGGATGATTCATGTGCTGAAGCCTTCGCTGAGTTGAAGAATCGGTTGACATCAGCAATGGTGTTAACCAAATGGATCAGGAGGTTTCGTAATTCACTGTGATGCTTCAAGCAGAGGTATGGGTGTTGTTCTGATGCAACGAGGCAAGGTTGTCGCATATGCATCTAGGCAATTGAGATCGCATGACAAGAATTATCCTACACATGACTTGGAGCTTGCAGCTGTGATTTTTGCCTTGAAGCTTTGGAGGCATTACTTACTCTCCGAGTTGAGAATTTCACTTACCACAAAAGTCTCAAGTATATATTCACTCAGAAGGAGCTAAATATGAGGCAGAGGTAATGGTTAGAATTGATGGCAGATTATGATATTAATTTGTAGTATCACCCTGGTAAGATTAATTTGGTGCCTGATGCTCTGAGCACAAGATCAGTTGTTATGGTTCTTACTGAGCAGAAAGAGCTTTTGGAGCTATGAGAAGGTTAGATTTTGAAGTGGTTTTGCCTCGTGCCGAGCAGAGTTGTATGATGCTTCAGCTACAGTCGTCATTGGTGGAATAGATTAAGGAAGCACAGTCAGACGATGAGCAGTTGTAGAAGTTTCGAGCTGAAGTTGAGGCAGGTTCAAGGACTGATATGGTTATTCATGACGATGGATCTCTCTGCTCTGGAACTCGTCTATGTGATCCGAAGGGGAAAGTCAGGCAAAAGCTACTCGAGGAAGCTCATCGCTTGCCATATTCTATTCATCCCGGTGGTTCAAAGATGTATCGGGATCCGAAGTTGCATTTCTGGTGGCATGGTATGAAGAGAGATGTGGCAAGATTTGTTTTGCAGTGTTTGATCTTCCAGCATGTGAAAGCAGAACATCATAGGACTGCTGGACTTCTTCAACCTCTTCCTATTCCGGAGTGAAAATGGGTGAATATCATGATGGACTTTGTGACTACTTTGTCGAGAAGTCCCAAGGGTCACAATGCCATCTGAGTAATTGTGGATCCATTGACGCAGAGTGCCCATTTTATTCCATTGCAGAGAAGTATATGCAGGAGATTGTCAGATTGCATAGGGTCCCTGTCAGTATTGTATCAGACAGAGACACAAGGTTCATATCTCAGTTCTGGGAAAGTCTTCAAGGAAGTATTGGGAGCAAACTGAACTACAGTACTACATTTTATCTGCATACAGATGGGCAATCGGAGAGGACTATTCAGACATTGGAGGATATGTTGAGGTTCTGTGTTCTAAAGTTTGGAGGGTCTTAGGAAGATCATCTACACTTGGTGGAGTTCTCGTACAACAACAGCTACCAAGCAAGTCTTAAGACAGCTCCGTACGAAGCTTTGTCTGGTCAGAAGTGTAGATCACCAGTGTGCTGGGGTGACATTGGTGAGAGAAAGCTTTTGGGGCCAGAGTTGATAACGAGGACTGTTGACGTTGTGGCCCAGATCAGGAAGCATCTTCAGGCAGCTCAAGAAAGGCAGATGAATTGAGCAGATGTTCATAAGGGGCCATTGGAATTCGAAGTGGGTGATCATGTGTTCCTCAAGATTTCACCATGGAAGGGTGTTATCCGGTTTGGAGGTGGGGACAAGCTAAGCTCTAGGTTCATTGGGCCGTTTGATGTTGTGGAGCGAGTAGGCAAGGTGGCATATAGACTCGCATTGCCCCCGGCTCTATCTAGAGTACATGATATTTTCATGTCTCCCAGCTGAGGAGGTATATCAGAGATCACAGTTCGACTTCTCCGAGCTGTCTGTTCAGCCTGATTTGTCCTATGAGATCCGTCCGATTTCGATCTTGGACTGACGAGAGAAAGTTTTGAAGAACAAGGTCATCAGATTGGTTCGAGTTGCTTGGAATCCTCACTCGCCGGGTGAGTCGACTTGGAAGCTTGAAGAAGAGATTCAAAAGAAGTTTCCCCATCTTTTTGTGTAGTCTGTTCTCTTTAGAGTTTTCCTATGTCCACTTGAATAAATTTCGAGGATGAAATTTTATTGTCAGGTGGGTAAGATTGTAACTCCCATTTTTGAATTTTCCATTTTTATTGATGTCCTTTGTAATCTCTTTTTTAATTGAATAACATTTCAGTTTGTTTCGTTTATTGTATAGAATAATATTAGTTCTAATATTATTCATGAACTATCATTTGATTTCAAAATATAGTTTGAATCTTATTTCTCAATTGAAGTTTGAATCCCATGAAGTTGTCCTTCTCTTTTATTCCTATTATTGTTTTGGATTGATAATTTTCTATTTATTTGATTCGTGATTTTTTTCCCTAGCCATGAGTATATTTATTTTGTTCTCATTCATCTTTGGATCCATATTTAACCTATTGATATTACCCAATAGCCTTCCATATTGAACCCAAACTCACTATCCACTACCCATTAACTCAACTTAAACCTAATATCCCTCTATAAATACTAATCTTAATTGACCCTGTTCCCTACTCTAACCTAATTCTAATACATAGCATCCGTCACCCTCATCTCTCACCACTCCTCTGTTCCTCCCGAGTCACACCCATTGCCCCACCGTCGCCTTCCTCCTTCCCTCGACGGCCCGCTCATCCCCTTCCTGACAGTCGACTGCCTCGCACCTTCATGCTCTCCCTCAACCCCTCATCGCAACCCCGAAGCACCTGTCGACTGCTCCTCCATTGCACCGTCGAGTGCCGCGAGCACCCATCCACCAAAGAACCCCAGTAATCATCGAAGTCACGACCTCCTCCAGTGCACCACTGCTCGTCGACCATCTCAACCCAGTCGACCGCCCTGCTGCCGTCAGCCGTCGTCCCTACCATTTGCTACTCTGTTGATTTCATTGTTTGCTGTTGGGGATTAGATCCGCAGTTGCTATTGTATCCGATGTTTACTGTTGCTACCTATTGTCGTTCACTGTATTGCTACGTGTCTCTTTACACGCGGAGTGCATGTGCCACCCCGCGATCCTGCTCCCATTATTCCCTATTTTCGGATCTAACGTCGTCCTAAAGGCAAGTCATCTCACTGTCGAATTGTTATTGTATCGTATTAGAGAATATTTATTGAATTCTGCAAGTAGATCTATATTGATTTTCATATATCGTCTATTATTATTCATTGTCGGGATACTACAGATTTACACGAGCAAATTCACGTAGTAGTCTTGACTTTGTGTCGTTTATTTGTCTCCGATTCAAAGATATCTTGCATGCATTCATGTAGTTATTTATTGCGTATATGAATAGGGAATCATGTCCTGGCACTACACAAATTATCGTAGAATCGTATGCTAGTTTTATTGTTCGTATGATTGTTGTTGGTGTATTGTTTGATTTTGGTTGGTAAGATTCTTGATACTATTCGTCATAATACCATGTTCATATAGACATAGCTTGCTGTGATTTTGGTTGTCAACCCTAACTCATCGTGTATATTGGTTGGAACATTTTATTCATGAAAAGTATATCGAGACCCTGTAATTTACTGTCAACCTAAATATTGCTAGGTTGTTTCGACCTAGATACAATCATCAAAACCCATAACTTTCTGAATATGAAATGTAGCCTTATATTTCTAGATTTGACAACACTAAAACTTATTGAATTTTGACTTATATTGCATGAGATGTAATTATTTTACTACTGCTGCGTTGTATTCCCAGAATTTCCTGATTCATGATTACACCATTTTAAACTGATTAAATAGATGAACTAATGATCAAATAGTGCCATGATAAATTCCAGATTGATAGTTAACATGCTTAGGGTCGTGATAATTACTTTCACTGATTTTTAAAGTGAATATTTACTGATTTTATAACTGTAACTAATTTACATCGATAACCAGTCAGAATCAGTAATCTGTAAAGAACCCTGTAATTAACCTAGCTACTGTTATCGGAATTTCCATTTTAAATATCCGTTGGAATCGGGCAGGAGTCTATTTTCCAGAACTTCTTACAGATCCACTTTCGCTGTTCTGTATCAGTGGAAAATCTGATTTTGGTACAGCAACCTACTGCTGTCCAGAATTGAGTTTGCATGTTTTGATAATATAATCGAATCTATATTGTTGTATTTAATGCATTGAATTATATGAATTGCATTGCCTGATCTTAGTGTTGTATTGTCATCATCTTAGTGTTCCCTATTGATCATTTTATCGTTTCCCGATTGATATTATTGCCCCTATTGTTCTCTATTGGTTTCATATTATTGCCAACATTTATTGCATATTTATTGAATAAAGAATTGTTAATCAAGCCGGGGTTAAGGGTTGACTAGAGTGGTTGATGATATATTGACTGTACTCGAAAGTGTGGGCCTTGTTTTCCAAAATATTGTGTCGGTTAGTGTTATCGATTTATTGTTGGATTACTGAACACAGTATCTCAATTCATCGTATATCATTTTAGGGTTATTGTGCCGACTATTGTTATCATTATTATGTAAGAAATTGCTATTTTTATCGTTATTGTTATCGTGTCGAGTACAAGATCTATATAATCTACCACATAGGACTACACTAAATCGATTGTATGCATCGAACCTGTGGAATGGGATGCAGTAGTACGTGCATTAGTTATAATTAAATTGAATAATAGACTTAAGATTGTCGTCGCATCATTATTGCATATTGTCATCGTTATTGGACATTGTTATCGTTATTGTTTATGGTTATTATTATCGTTATTGTCATTTTTATTGCCCATCGTTATTGCATATTACATCGTTATCGTTTTGTCACTCTTCATTGCTATCGATCCTATTGTTTCACTGAATTCATTGTTATATCGTTACTACCATTGTTTCACTATTTTCTTTACTTGTTGTGCACGACTTGCTCTAAGGACATATTATTCTCTCTTTTTAGATGAACAGCTTACTGGTACTCAAGGAGAATTGCCTGATGGATTAAGAGAACAACAATGTTCAACGAATTGATAGCATCGTCGTTCATTTAATTATTTTTTGTGTTGGAGACTTAAATTATTGAACATTGTTATTCATTGTATTGTGGGCTTTCGACCCGAATATTGTTGTTTTCAGATGTTGGATTCTTATATTTTGTTATTTCATGCTTATATTCCAAGTATTGTTATTCATGTGATTATTCTTTTTTTTTCATGTGTGATTGTATCGCCTTCTTGTTTATATTGTTGAGTTGAATCAGTAACAGCTTATGGATGACGCAAGTCATTCGCTGGACCAATGTCACGTGCTTGTGTTCCGTATTTTTTTGAAGCTGGGAGTGACAAGGTTTTTTGTGGTATGAAGTCCACTAGCTCCACAATGACTCCCAATCAGTACCAAATGCAGTCAATCTCACTCTTAATCAAGACCAAGCTCAAAATAAACCCAAAGCTTCAAAGGGAGAGGTAAATAGTTTTTTGTTACTTAATTGAAATAAAAAATATTTACCTCCTACCTGAACTACACACAAGCTCCTTGCAAATCCGAAACCCCAATGGAAGGAGTTGAGATAGCTTCCACAAACTCAAAAAATCCAGTAAATTCTTCAACAATCCAAAGAATGAGAAGTCAAATTTCAAAATGACAAATAGAAGAAGAAAAGGTTGAGTTTTTCTTGCCTTAAGATAACGGGTCGGGTCTCCAAACCCAAATAAAATCCAAAAAGGCAAATCAAAAGAGTCATGCTAAGCGGGTCCCGGGTACGATTCCAAACCCGGGTCCTCTTCAAACCCGGACGCTCACCTTCTTCTTCAATGAATTCCCTAAACCCTATCACCTTCAAAACCGAGGCGCATCATCTTCGAAAAGTGATCGTTGAGCTCCTCTTGAAGAACTTCGCTGAGCTACACCCTCAATCTTTCGAGCTCAAGCTCGTTGTTGAGCTATTGGACCTTGCTGAGCTCCAAGACCTATTTGCTGAGCTCAAGCTCGTTGTCGACCTCGCTGAGCTCCAAGTCCTCTTTGCCAACTTTATCGATCTCCAGGTCCTCTTCGCCGAGCTCAAGCTCATTGCCGACCTTACCGAGCACTAAGTCGTTTTCCCCAAGCTCCAGCTCGTTGTCGACCTCGCCGAGCTCCAAGTCCTTTTCGCTAAGCTTCCGACCTCACCGAGCTCCATGCCTTCCACATCGAGCTCAAGTTCATTATCGAACAACTCCTCCATTATGTCGTCGAGCTATTCCGCCTCCACCTCGCCAAGCTGCCTTCCTCTCCACCGAGGTCGATGAATTCTTGCCAAAATACATAGGTGTCGTGCAAGAAACCCATTCGCTGAGATTGCGAGCAAAGAAGAGAAGTTGGAGGTCGGTGAAACTGTTGGACGAGCTGGCAGGTTGCTTCAGCGAATGGAGGCCTTCAGATCCCGACGAAAGATGCGCTTAAACATGATGGAGGGCTCAGATCAAGCCTCATCGCTGATCACATCATAGCCGCTCTAATCACTCGGCGCGCAAGTTCGATGCTGATCAACGGACCATATTGATCAAAGTGGTGGGTTTGTTTTATAATTTCGCAAAAAGAAAAACCCATGAATTTAATTTTAATTTGAAAATTTAATTTAAAAACCCAAAAATAATTATTTAAATTCGGAAAATTAATAAAAATTTCTAAAAAATAATTTAAAGTTGCATTTATTAGTTATAAAATTTGAAAAAGTGATTTTAAAATTGAATAAATTTATTAAAAATCCCTAAAAATTCAGAAAAATCCGAAAGAAACATGGAAAATTCCAGAAAAAACTAGGAAAATATTCGCTATCTTAAGAAGATTTCGATCAGTTTCATATATCTCCAAGACACCGTGAAAGCAAAGGTTGTGTTCTAAAATCCAAAAATAAGGAGAACTACACCCTGAAAGACAAGAAAATTGTCTTCCGGAAGTGGGGTGGAAAAAATCGCAGCAAATCAGGGACGTACAATTCTACCACAAATCACAATGCTACTACAGGCAGATTCATAACGGACGTCTTTAACAAGTCTGGGCCTTCTCCAGGCTCTTCTACAAGACATGGGTCTCTTTCAAGCCCATAAAATTTGACAAATTAGGCCCACTAAGAGAGATCCATCCCATGAGGGCTGTTAGTCAAATCTCTTATTTCCAAACAAAATAGCTTATCTCTTGAGGGGGAGATTCGAATAGGAGACAAGAAATTCATAGTCGATCTAATGGACTCATATCTATATCATGTACTGCTTCTTAGACCTATAAATGCCTTCCCTCCTCATCAGACAGAATCATCAGACAGAAGGTAATCAACAATTTCTCTCTCAAACTCTTTTTCTCTCTGGTTTTGACTTTAACGTCGGAGGGTCCATCGCTGGGGCTACCCCCGGTGTTTCAGGTTTTTTGCAGGTCCATTGGCTGATTCGCCATCGTGGATCCAGATCACGGTGTTCAGTCAATGATCCAGATTCAATCTTAGAATATCTAATCTCCTTTCACGGCAATGATTAAAAGTTAGATTTTTAGTAGTTTCCATTAAATATTAACCCATTATCTTTTTGCTCCCACACCAAAATTGTCAGCAACATGAGCTGTATTCTACACCAGTATGACAAATATTTGCTCCTTTATCTCTCCATTTTAGACCTGCATTTGTCCACCAATCATGAACAAGGTGGGAGGTTTAGATGGTGGAGAGAAAGCAGTGTTGATTTTGAGAAGCTCAAGTAGATCACATAAAGCACGTACAAAATTCGTACATTTTATATATTAACTCTTTTTATTTGTTATAAGGAACTAATTTTGAACATATACAAATGCACTCTCATCAACTGATTTTGAGAAGCTCAAGTAGATCACATAAAGCACGTACAAAATTCGTACATTTTATATATTAACTCTTTTTATTTGTTATAAGGCACTAATTTTGAACATATACAAATGCACCCTCATCAACTCACAACACACTGATGTCACTTCACTCTTTCTCTCCCTCATCTCGCTATTCACTAACCCCACACATACACTCCCTTGCTTTCTCACTTCGGACTACATGATACAAAATGAGATTGATGTTGACCTATTTGTAGAAGAATTAGGTCGGTCCTTTACCACCTGGAAACTTTAGCAAGCCATTGGATGGTCGAGTCTTCTGTATGTATCAAAGACTTTTTAAGAAGGCTTCTATAAAACTACTTAAGTAAATATTTTCTTGAAGCTACGGATGAGTTTTCTGGAGCGATGCTTGTAGAGTGTTTGAGGTGATGTCCACTGACTCGGTGTTGACTTCCAACACAAACCCCTCTCCCCCCCCCCACCCCCACCCAAAAAAAAACAAAAAAAACTGAATTTTCTTGTTCGGTTACTTTTTATGTTCTCTAAGCTTCGCAGAGCTGAGTTCCTTAGTAAGAATATATCCTGCTTGCTTCTTAGTCTTTACCGATTCCTCTCAAGAACTGCTACATTGGCATACTTCAGGTTCATCTTTTTTGTCTCGTAGACCTTTGAGGTTGTGGAGTTGATTTTTCTCCAATTTCTTCTATTTGCCTTGGACGTTCATCCTCAGTTATTTATTGATGAACACCAATTTGACACGAGCTTTTCTCTTCTGCTCGCCCTGGTGCACCAGGCACTACCTTCGGCAATTTTCTTCTTTACTTCTTGACTCGGCTCCTGTAACATTCCAGATTTTTTTTTTTAATATTTTGCTTGTGTAACGTCCCGGGCACTGCTCAAACAAGTTGTAACAACTGTCCACCACAAGCTGCATCTTAAAAGGTGTCATGACTAGTTGGTGTCTCTTGATCATAGGCTTCCTAATATATACACACAATCCTAACTCACCTTCCATGTGGAACTAAGTCACCACCACCTACCATGAACACCATGATCCCATAGTAATTAATTCATTCTTTCTATAGACTCTATACATACACTACCAAATCTATAGGTCCATCTAACCATGAATAATTACTAAGCCCACCATGAAGGCCCATCTCATACGGGGTATTACATACGCCCAACCTTAAGAACTCAGCGTCCTCGCTGAGCCCGGGGCGCGCAAGCTGATTCAAGGTCGCCTTTCTAGCCGATGTAGAGTGGAGTACCCTGATTTTGCTATTGTACTGCCCCTGGTCATATTACCAGCATACTGACCTCAGCTCCCTCTCAGGCATATATCTCACCCACTCTTACCAACAATCGGTGTCGAAAGTCGGCTCTAATATAGTTTGTAATGCCCCGGGCCCCGCTCAAACAAATTTTAATAACTGCCCACCACATGCTGCATCTCAAATGGTATCATGATTAGTTGGTGCCTCTTGATAATAGACTTCCTAATATATACACACAATCCTAACTCACCTTCCATGTGGGACTAAGTCAGCACCACCTACCATGAACACCATGGTCCCATAGTAATTAATTCATTCTTTCTATAGGCTCTATACACACATTACCAAATTAATAGGCCCATCTAACCATGAATTAATCACTAAGCCCGCCATAAAGGCCCATCTCATACTGGGTATTACAGCATGTGCATTGCACATAAAAATTTTGTGCACTTTGGTTCCTAAAATTCTCTAGAGTCATGCACATTTTTGTGTGATTTGTATCTTTCTTTTCTTTTCTTTTCTTATCTCTTTGTTGTATTTCTTGTTTTCTCACTCTTTAAGTGTAGTTCCGGGAACGGAACTATTCTAAGGAGGGAGTGTTGTAACACCCTAGATTTGATTTATGAGATTTTGTGATTTTACGTGTTTTGCACGTATAATTTCATTTGTATAATTTCTCGTATAAAATATATTTTTTATATAGTATATGTTCCTCTTTATTTTTGAAAAAAAAATTATTTTCTTTTAAAGCCTAATTAAAATATAAGCCCACAATATTAATTAATTAATATAATGATTTAAACCCATGGTTAAATTGGCCCATTAGTGAGCCCATTTAACTTATTTCTCTTTTAAAACAATCTGACTTGTAGTGTAGACTCTTTTCATGAACAATTAAATTTTTATTCACATGTACACTTGTAAGGAGGGGGTACTAGTTGGCACGTGCAAGCACCAGGATGTGCATTGCACACTTTTCCCCATAGTCCGGATTGTAGATGGAGGAATGGGAGTGATGGAAGTGGTGGAAAGGTGGTTGTTCATCATGGGTAGTTTTCATAACTCCCTAGTTCATCTAGACCATTGATCTCTAACCATTTGATCACATCCTAGCCCCTACATTCACCCTAAAATTTTGTATAAATAGCCCTCCCTATACTCTTCATTCTCACACTTAGAATTTTTTGAAAGAAAAGAATAGAAAGAAAAGAAAGAGAAGTAATTTTAGTGAGGCAAAAGATTGAGGAGTTGTGAGATTGTGTGCTATTGTGTTCTGCATCCAAGGAGGAGGCCGGTATTTAAAAGGATCAAGAAGAGGGAGGCTCGGGTTGCTTGCATCACTAGGAGGAGAAGCAAATTTGGTGGCTTGATCTAGGAGGAGAAGGCTTCACTCGATCGTTGTAGGAGATCATTAGGAGTTTGTTTGTTTTTCTCCATCAAAGGTGGGTGATTCTCTTACACTTCTAATTAGGTTCATGCTAGAGTATGGCTGATGCATTTGAAAAGAAACATAGTTATTCTAGCCATATGTTATAAGAATGAGACAAATTATAATTCTTTATTGTGTGTGAAAAGAATGATAATTAGTTGGAAATTTTGATTGTTAGTTTAATATTGACCAAGCTACCATGCTTTAATTGATGATTTGTTCTATACTAAGGAGACATGATTGTATGCTTAATTGGATCGAAATGATAATCATGCTTAGTGGTGAATTTACTATCTCAATTGTTAATAATGAGAAAAAAGGGATATTGTTACTGAAATGATTAAGCAATAATAATATTCATAATAAAAAAGAAATATGAGAAGTTTGAATGTAAATTTACAAAAGAAACGACATTTGTTTGTACATTTTTGAAATTGTAGACAAAATTGTAATCAAAGTGGAAAGTTATGTTTTTATGTCAAAAATCAAGATTTAATTTACTGATATGTTAGAAATGTATAAAAGTTGTATTCTGGAAATTTTGAATGAAAGTGGAGGAGAACTGAAATTAAAATTAGTTATTTTCATAAAAACTCGAATGAACAAAAACTAGGATCAAACCCCCTAAAAACCCAACTCATATCACTTTAGCCACTTAGCCTAATTGGTTAATGGGTGTGTTTGGGCGCGCTTACTGTAGCATGGGTCTGGCCTTTGTCTCGTGTTCGAAGCCTAACAAGAGACTTTTATTTTTTTTTTGGAGAAATCTGAACTCAGAAAAATGGACCCATATGAATTCGAGCGATCCCTGTGACTTGGTTGCGCTCTGTCCCTTTGGTTAGCGCATGCGCTGGCTTTGTCTGTGGTCGCTAGTTCGATTCCTGAACTTAGCAAATTAAAAACTTTTGGATTTTTTTAATGTTTTTGCAATTTTTGTGACTTTAAAAATTCGGGAAAAATCCGATAATTGTTATAAAAATATATAGACTTCATGAAAAATATTTGTACACTATTTCAACTTAAATTAAATCGTGTGAGAGGAAAAAATTGAGTAGAACCTTGTAAAATCGATATTTTGCATAAGTATAAGAACAAAAGTGATTTTTTGAGTTATACTAGATTTATAAGAAGGGATTTTGTATAAAAAGCACATGAAGTGTGTTCATTATGGATTTTGTTAATATTTTGGGTAATGTATGCATTGAAAGTTAAATGAGAAATATGATTTTAATTTTTGGAGGAAAAGAAATAATAGTACGAAAACTAAGTGGAATTATTGAGACTTATTTGTTTGAATGAGAATCTTATAAATTGAAATTGAACATTGAATTATGGAAAGGAGAAGGATATTTATTTGAACTATGAAAAGACCATATAAGTATGAAAAATTTTTGTGATTATGAATTGAAATTGAGAACTACAGTGTAGCTAAGCCTCATACCGGCATCGAAAGAAATATGTTGAAATGAGATTTGAAATGAAACGACCAAGATTTGGGTCATGTGATACAAATGGTTAAGACCGGTATAGTGGAAGGCTAACTCTAGAGAATTGATTTTGTTCATGATTCAAATAACTAAGGACTAGATACATAGTGAAGAGGTGATGAAAATAAGAGAAAAACACGAGTGTGAGGGCCTCAGAGCTACGGTGTGAGAATATTCATAGACTGTCTTCACGATGCGTCGTGACATGACGTGGATATGTCTCCAGGAGTCCGTACCGCAAGCGACGCTCATGGGGTGTTTGGTGACTGCGGGTGGTGTCATGTCCCATGACGGAGGCTGAATTGTCCATAGGTTCTTCACGATACGTCGTGACATGATGTAGGATTCTCCTCCAGGCTGTCTGGACATGAGCTCGTAACTCATAGAACATCTAGGGTACTTATCGTAGTTAAAGTAGTAGTTTAAGTTAGGGCTAGGGATTGAACCCTAAAAGATGAAGAACGGTTAAGGGCTTGTCCTCAGACCTATGTAGTATGGGATGCATAGAATCTGAACAAGTGCGCATTAGTGTCATCTAATATAAATAACTGCGTTAAGGACTAAGTGCACCGCACAACACGACATCAATAGGATAGCCCCTTGTAGTTCTGTTTGTGATCAAGTTTGTGGTTTGTTTAAGTATTTGAGAATCGTTATACTGTTTTCAGCATAGAGAGAATAGTCGTGTATAATATTTTGTCGGTTGTAAGCAACTGACTTGCCCACAGTTTCTATGCAGGATAAAGTGGTTAACAAGACTAAAGAATTCATGCTGATTAAAGAATGATTCAAGTGTTGTACATTTCAATTTATGTAAATTGTTGTAATTTGTTTCTGCTGTAAATATGTAATGTAATTATAAACTCTGATGTAACAAAAAGTTTTCATTTCCTTATAAAATTATACGAAAGAAGTGTAAAGATCCTGTGAAACTTCGAATTCAGTATGTTTTGGAATTCGGGGTTTTACAGAGTGGTATCAGAGCCACGCTTCCAAGTAGTACAAATTTACAATGAACGACACCCTAGAAGTAGACATTAGGGCGTGTGTTGAGCCTAGAGATTTTAATGTAAGTCACTTACATTTGTGTTGCTCTATGATTTATGCTTTTTCTTCTCCTTTTCCTAAGATGGCGGACCACTTTGACCCAGCTGGAGGTGATAACTGGCACATAATTGAGGAAGATTACTACCCCGGGCAAGCTGATTCAGACGAGGAAGATCATGAAGAATTTGAAGAGAAATGACCTGAGTCTCGAGAGATCACTCGACCTCCAAATTCATCTGATGATTCCTCCAATGAGGAAGAACTAGTTTCGAGTAGTCTGATTGTGTCTCTTTAGAGGCAGGTAAAGACTCAGAAGGAGAGAGTGGAGCTGCTGCAGGCACAGTGTGCGAAGTGCAAGTAAAGCATTGCAACTCTCAGTTATCGTGTTCGGGAACTCGAGAAGAGGAAAAACATGTACGATGTAGTGAAGGAGTAAGTGGAGGAACTACGGGGAGAGCTTCGAAAAGCCAAGAGGAACCGTAGGAACTAGACTGTTGTATCTTCTTACTGCTTTCATTTTATGTCAGGAATGTTTTAAATTCGAATGTATAAAGTTTGGAATTCAATGAAATGAAAAATTGATTTAAAATTCATTTTTATATTTCAAATTTAATGGATCTTTTGCATCAGAATATGGCTAGAAGAGGAGCCCGAAATGGTGAAGGTCTGGACTTGGAAACAAAACTAGCGAGGGTCTATCAGACACTCTATGACGTTGCCATAAATCAGGATCAAGGAAGGGTGCCTACGAATCTAATACCCGAAGCAATCAAACTCGTGGAATCATTCAAGCGGATGAAACCACCGGTATTTGAGGGAAAGTCAGACCCCGACGTGGCTGACAATTGGATCCGACAGGTAGAGACTATCTTCAAAGTCTTGGAGACTTCGGAGGGCAGCAAGGTAAAGTTGGCGGAGCTGCAGTTCGAAAAAGATGCGGTAGTGTGGTGGCAGTCGATGAAGCAGACGATGGGAGGTATTGTTCTTGGCTAGGATGAATTCTTAGAGGAATTCCGTAGTCATTATTTTTCCTCAGACGTCCAGGAGAAGAAGGTCATAGAGTTTCTAGCACCGCAGTAGGGAGGCATGTCGGTTAGGGAGTACGAGACAAGATTCACTCAGCTCTTGAAGTATGCGCCCGAACTGGTGGTGGACGAGGCGAAAAAGGCTCGAAAGTTTGAGCATGGTTTAAGGCCCAGTCTGAGATCCAGGATGATACCCCTTAGTATCATGAGGTTTGACAAGCTGGTCAAACGAGCAACAGCCACTGAGACAGAAATGGAGCAGTTCCACGCGGTTCAGAATCGGAGGACCAACTGGAATGTTGGGAAGAGGCCCACAGTTTCTGGCAATTTCAAGGGACAGCCGCCAGCCCAGAGGTTCAAACCAACGGAAGGAAATGCTGTCAACGTAGCTGGGGGACCCGGAACCAATTGGGTGAAACCTCCTGTGGTGACATGCTTCAACTGTGGCGAGACGGAACATTAAAAGTCTCAATGCCCCAAGCTGCAGAATGTCACCCGTAGTGGACCGCCGCAGCAAGTCAGGAAGAAGCTGTACCAGCAGAGGCGAGTATTTGCCCTTGAATGAAGTTGATGCTGATGAGGTGGATTACGTCATCACTGGTACGAGAGAGGATGTTTAGAGTGTTTTCTGTTGTTTCTCTTTTCCCACTTTTATAAGTGAACTGTTATGTAACGAATGTGTGTTATGTAATATGAGAACTTATTTTGAATGGAAAGAAAGCTGTTGTTTGGTTCGATACGGGGTCCTCTCACACTTTTTTATCACCTAAGTTGCTAAAGTTTTGGGAGTCAAACCAAAAGTCTTTCAGGCAAGGTCTTGCCAGTAGCTACTCCATCAGGGAAGACTCTAACCACTGATCGGTACTATGCAGACTGCGAGATCGTGATTGGGGACAGAATTTTCGGGATTGATCTGATCGAGCTGAATGTCTTGGGAGTCAATGTAATCATTGGCATTAATTTGATGTCGGTATACAGTGCGAACATCGAGTGCAAGACTAAGGAAGTAACAGTGAAGGTTCCAGGTGGTCCTGAAGTCACTTTCCAAGGGAAGAAGAGATGTTCTGGTCTGGTGGCAGCTATCAGCAAGGGGATGTTCCTGCAGAGGTGCAGCAAATTCTTGTGGTTCGGGACTACCTGACTGTGTTCTTGGAAGATTAGTCTGGGTTACCCCCACATCGTGATGTGGAGTTCAACATCACTATTCAGCCAGGGAGTGCGCCCATTTTCAAGGCACCGTAAAGGATGGCTCCCCGTGGAGCAGGATGAGATCAAACGATAGATTGAGGAACTGTTGGAGAAGGGCTTTATTCAACCGAGTGCATCACCTTTGGGAGCACCGATGCTTTTGGTAAAGAAGAAGGATGGTTCGATAAGGATATGCATCGATTACCGGGAGCTGAATAAGGTCACTGTTCAGAATAAGTATCCTATTCTCCGAATTGACGACCTTGTTCGATCGTCTACAAGGAGCAGCAATCTTCTCCAAAATAGATCTTCGATCAGGTTACCATCAAGTTCGAGTGAAAGCTAAAGATGTGCATAAGACTGCATTCAGAACTCGACACGGTCATTACGAATTCTTAGTTATGCCGTTTGGAGTGACGAATGCACCTGCAATTTTTATGGATATGATGAATAGAGTTCTGAGGCCGTTCATTGATTCTTTCTTCGTGGTGTTTATCGACGATATCCTTGTGTACTCTAAGTCAGAAGAGGAGCACACGGAGCATCTAGCGGTAATTTTGCAGAAGCTTCAGGAGCATGAGTTGTATGCCAAGTTGTCCAAGTGCAATTTCTAGAAATCTGAAGTGTCATTCCTGGGTCACATCCTTTCAAAGGAGGGAGTCGCAACTGATCCGCAGAAGATAAAGGCGATGAAGGATTGGGCAAGGCCTACTACAGTGAAGAAAATTAGGAGTTTTCTTAGGCTGACTGAATATTACAGTTGGTTTATCTAGGGCTATGCTTAGATAGCCATGCCGCTCACTGGTCTGACTAAGAAGAATGTGAACTTCAAGTGGACTGAGCAGTGCGAGGCATGCTTTCAGGAGTTGAAAGAGAGGCTGACTACTGCACCTATTTTGGCATTGCCTAGAGCAGAAGTTGAGTACGATGTCTACTGCGATGCTTCACATCGTGGGCTTGGTCGTGTCTTAATGCAATAAGAAAAAGTGATCGCTTATGGGTCTAGGCAACTACGACCGCATGAGAAAAATTATCCAACTCATGATCTAGAGTTGACTGCGATTATCTTTGCCTTGAAGCAATGGAGATACTACGTGTATGGTGAGAAATTGAACATGTACACGGACCACAAGAGCTTGAAGTACATCTATCAGCAGAAAGATCTGAATCTAAGGCAAAGGAGATGGCTGGAAGTACTTGAGGACATTCGTCCGGAGATTAAGTACCATCCTGGAAAGGCTAATGTTGTTGCTGATGCACTTAGCCGCAAGAGCAGTCTGGCTAGTTTGATCATAACTCAGAGGCAGCTGGTAGAGGAGTTGGATCAGGCTGGTATTGAAGTTGTTCTGCAAGGCTTGGGATCATCTTTAGCTCAGTTAATGCTTCAACCAATGCTGAATGAAAGGATTATCGCAAGTCAGAAGGAAGATGTGCAGATTCAGAACATGAAGGAGCAGGTCGGTGCTGGAATGTTGTCCAAGTTTCAGACCAAGGATGAGGCGCTGTGGTTTGGAGAGAGGCTGTGTGTTCCGGATCAGTCGGATTTGAAAGAAAGTATTCTTCAGGAGGCACATGCTACTCTTTTAACTGTACATCCTGGAAGTACTAAGATGTATAGGGACATTAAACGACATTTTTTGTGGTCAGGTCTGAAGCGAGATGTGGCCGAGTTCGTGGTGAGGTGTGTGATTTGTCAGCAGGTCAAAGTCGAGAATCAGAAACCCGGAGGTCTTTTTGCAACTGTTACCTATTCCGAAATAGAAGTGGGATAACATCAGTATGGATTTCATCACGGGTTTGTCCAAGAGTTCAAAGGGCAATGATGTGGTTTTGGTCATAGTCAATCGACTAACCAAGTCCGCTCACTTCTTGGCAATGAAACTCACTTTGTTGATGGACAAATTGGCTGAGCTGTATGTTGGCAAGATCCTCAGGCTTCATGGTGTTTCGTTAACCATTGTGTCTGATCGAGACGTGCGGTTTACTTTGCATTTCTAGAGGAGTCTTCAGACAGCTTTGGGTACCAAGACGGATTTCAGCACTGCTTTTCATCTTCAGACCAATGGGCAGACCTGAGAGAGTCAACCGTATTCTTGAGGATATGCGTCGGTATTGTGTACTAGACTTTGGAGGCAATTGGGAAAGGCACTTGGCTCTGGTAGAGTTTTCTTACAATAACAATTATCATACTAGTATTGGGATGGTGCCGTACGAAGCTCTGTATGGCAGGAAATGCATAACACCTGTTTGTTGGTTCGAAGTTGGAGAGCGGCAGATGTTTGGGCCTGAGATTGTGCAGCAAACCTCCGAAAAGATCTATCTAATCAGGAAGAGGTTGGTGGATGCTCAGAGTAGGCAGAAGAGCTACGCAGATAACTGGAGGAGGGACCTTGAGTTTGAGGTTGGTGACTTTGTCTTTCTGAATGTTTCACCTAGCAAGGGTGTGATTCGCTTCGGCAGAGGTGGGAAGTTAACCCCGAGGTTCATAGGCCCATATAAAACATTGAAGCAAATTGGAAAAGCTGCTTATCGGTTAGAGTTGCTGGAAGAGTTGTCTCAGGTGCACAATGTCTTCCATGTGTTTATGCTGAGAGGTTATATTCCAGATCCGAGTCATCATTTGCTCGAAGTACCAGAAGGTTTGCAGTTGGATCTGAGTTACATTGAGCTTCCGGTTGAGATTATGGATCGTCGGGAGAAAGACTTGAGGAACAAGACGATACCGATGGTCAAAGTAGTATGTAGAAACTAGTTGGTTTAAGAGGCTACTTGGGAATCTGAGGAGAGGATGATGAAAGATCATCCTGAGCTCTTTGTTTGATTTGTGTCTTTCTTTTCTTTTCTTTTCTAATCTCTTTGTTGTATTTCTTGTTTTCTCACTCTTTAAGTGTAGTTCCGGAAACGGAACTATTCTAAGCAGGGAGTATTGTAACACTCTAGATTTGATTTATGAGATTTTGTGATTTTACGTGTTTTGCACGTATAATTTCATTTGTATAATTTATCGTATAAAATATATTTCTTATATAGTATATGTTCCTCTTTATTTTTCCAAAAAAAAAATATTTTCTTTTAAAGCCTAATTAAAATCTAAGCCCAATTTTCTTTTAAGCCCACTCTATTAATTAATTAATTTAATGATTTAAACCCATGGTTAAATTGGCCCATTAGTGAGCCCATTTAACTTATTTCTCTTTTAAAACAATCCAACTTGTAGTGTAGACTCTTTTCATGAACAATTAAATTTTTATTCACATGTACACTTGTAAGGAGGGGGTACTAGTTGGCACGTGCAAGCACCAGGATGTGCATTGCACACTTTTCCCCATAGTCCGGATTGTAGATGGAGGAGTGGGAGTGATGGAAGTGGTGGAAAGGTGGTTGTTCATCATGGGTAGTTTTCATAACTCCCTAGTTCATCTAGACCATTGATCTCTAACCATTTGATCACATCCTAGCCCTACATTCACCCTAAAATTTTGTATAAATAGCCCTCCCTATACTCTTCATTCTCACACTTAGAATTTTTGAAAGAAAAGAATAGAAAGAAAAGAAAGAGAAGTAATTTTAGTGAGGCAAAAGATTGAGGAGTTGTGAGATTGTGTGCTATTGTGTTCTGCATCCAAGGAGGAGGCCGGTATTTAAAAGGATCAAGAAGAGGGAGGCTCGGGTTGCTTGCATCACTAGGAGGAGAAGCAAATTTGGTGGCTTGATCTAGGAGGAGAAGGCTTCGCTCGATCGTTGTAGGAGATCATTAGGAGTTTGTTTGTTTTTCTCTCCATCAAAGGTGGGTGATTCTCTTACACTTCGAATTAGGTTCATGCTAGAGTATGGCTGATGCATTTGAAAAGAAACATAGTTATTCTAGCCGTATGTTATAAGAATGAGACAAATTAGAATGCTTGATTGTGTGTGAAAAGAATGATAATTAGTTGCAAATTTTGATAGTTAGTTTAATATTGACCATGTTACCATGCTTTAATTGATGATTTGTGCTATACTAAGGAGACATGATTGTATGCTTAATTGGATCGAAATGATAATCATGCTTAGTGGTGAATTTACTATCTCAATTGTTAATAATGAGAAAATAGGGATTTTGTTAATGAAATGATTAAGCAATAATAATATTTATGATAAAAAAGAAATATGAGAAGTTTGAATGCAAATTTACAAAAAAAACGACATTTGTTTGTACATTTTTGAAATTGTAGACAAAATTGTATTCAAAGAGGAAAGTGACGTTTTTATGTCAAAAATCAATATTTAATTTACTGATATGTTAGAAATGTATAAAAGTTGTATTCTGAAAATTTTGAATGAAAGTAGAGAAGAAACGAAATTAAAATTAGTTATTTTCATAAAAACTAGAATGAACCTATGTAGTATGGGATGCATAGAATCTGAACAAGTGCGCATTAGTGTCATCTAATATAAATAACTGCATTAAGGACTAAGTGCACCGCACAACACGAGATCAATAGGATAGGCCCTTGCAGTTCTGTTTGTGATCAAGTTTGTGGTTTGTTTAAGTATTTGAGAATCGTTATACTGTTTTCTGCATAGAGAGGATAGCCGTGTATCATATTTTGTCGGTTGTAAGCAACTGACTCGCCTACAGTTTCTATGCAGGATAAAGTGGTTAACAAGACTAAAGAATGCATGCTGATTAAAGAATGATTCAAGTGTTGTACATTTCAATTTATGGAAATTGTTGTAATTTGCTTCCGCTGTAAATATGTAATGTAATTGTAAACTCTGATGCAACAAAAAGTTTTTATTTCCTTGTAAAATTGTATGAAAGAAGTGTAATGATCCTGTGGAATTTCGAATTCAGTCTATTTTGGAATTCGGGGTGTTACAGATTGGATCTCAAACAAATAATGAAAATTCATTTTTTCAGCCTTTTGTGCTGGCCAAGATGAGTATTAAAGATTAGATTTATTTAAAATTTATTTCGAGTTGATTTGGTAAAGATTTAAACAAATATGGAATTTTTGCAAATATGAAATTTAAGTTGAACCTATTGCAAATATTTTTCTTCGAAACTAAAATTCAGAAATTTTGTTTGGAAAATATAAAATTCATTAGTAGGTATTATTTATGAATTGTCTAGAATTTTCTGATATTTATTTTACATATTTGCAAATATTACAAAGAGAGGGACTTTTGAGCAAAATTACAACTTGGAGTACAAATCCAATTTTTTTTTAATTTCTGGGCTATACTTGATGTCTGGATAACTCAGTAGTAAACAGATTTGGTTTCATATTAATTTATTTGAATTATTTAACTATTTTATTAAAGAAAGATTTATATATGTAAAGAAATAATTTGTTAAGGGATGTTTCCATATAACTTGTAAAACCCTAAAAACCCAGATTTCGGCCTATTAAAGAGCCACTATAGCCGTCCCCCTCCTCTGAAAAAACAAAATATTATTTTACTATTGGTTTTCTTAGAGTTTCGAAGCAAGGATCTTGTATTTTTGCAAAAGGAAGAATTTTTCTTATTCTCTTTATTATTTCGGTTGATTCTTTAATAAGGTGAGTGACATATGTTTGATTTCTTGATATTGTATGCATGTTTTATGTGATGATTTGTTTATTAGCAAGCATGTTAGGAGTTTGAATGATGATATAATGAATTATTGAAGGATGGATGAATAAAGATTGAATCTTTTTATGAAAACTATGCTATTGATGACTAAAATTCTATATAAATGATTTAGAATGTTAAAGAACCTTATAGAAATCATGGGTATGTTGTTTGCTTACTGATTTGATGGGTTATAATGAGTATGTATGTTGTGTAATGCGCAAAATTGATTAAAGATGAATTCTTCACTGTGTACATGAAGATATAATCTGTTCTTAAGGTTTTAATGAGAAAAACTTGATGGATGATTGCTACAATTGCCTATATTCATCGGTAAATTATTGTAAGTAGTGGTATGTGTGTTTAATAAATTACAAGAGGGGTTCTTGGATAAAAAGATCAAGTTTTGAGGGTTGGAGTGGTTCTTGATTTTTGGGACTGATAGGGTTTCAGCCGAAATTGATTTTTGTACAGTAATTTTGACCCCGTTAACATCAGTAAAATAAATAAATTTGTGAACATGAATTGTAGGTTTTTTTTTCTAGTTTTCAGAACTTTAGACGGATCTGACTTCCAATTTTCGATGCATGAGTTATTGCTGTTTTACTGCAGGCATATTGTATATTCCCGATTCTGAACTATGTGATTTCTGAATGAACTATTATTTTAAAACTGATATTAAAAGTAGAATTTGAACTCTATTTTTTGCTGAGCACGTTTAGACATGACAGGGATCAATCCCTAATTTTTATGGAATTAATTAACGAATTTTGTATCTCATTTCATGCTTATGAAACCAATCGATATATCTCCAAACTGCATGCTGTTCAGTAAAGAACTATGTTTTCAACCTGATTTTATTAGTTTTTGATGAAAACTTTGGGAATATAAATTGTAGCCTGATTTGTCTAGTTTTCTACCCTTTTGACAGATCTGGATTTCAAATTGTATTTTATAAATTATCTCTATTTTGGTACTGCTGTGTCTGAACTTTTATATGTATATATACACACTTTCATATATACCCTGTTTTGAAGAAGTTGTCGAAAATTGATGTTTTGTGAAATTTCGATTGAATCTTGATTGTATAATTCTGAAGTTAAATTGAATATTATACTACACCTATTTGATGGATCTTGATACTTTAATTGATGCTTAAACACCATATATATATATATATATATATATATAGAGGGAAGAAGGGGTATGAGTTGCTCATATAGTAAATAAGCAATTGATGATGTGCCATACATGTGATTGGAGAATCCTTAAAGGGTTAGTTGTCCAATGTATCACATGCATGCCACATAATCAATTACTCATTTACTAAATAAGCAAGTTGCTCATATCCCTTTTACCTATATATATATATATATATATATATATATACTACCTTTACTGTTTTGAAGAGTCTTTATGAAAATTTGCTCTTTCATGATCTTGATGTGGTTTTGATTTGTTTATAAACTCCAGTATGTTATACAAGTTGTATTTAATCATTTTAAGAACTTTGTTATGCAAATTTATGATTTTACGAAGGTTTAACGAAGTATCAGCAAAAATGTGCACGAATTTCAAAGCTGTATTTTTCTTAATATGACAGTCGACTGCCATATTTTTGTACTAGAATGACAGTCGACTGTCAATTCTTGGGTTTTCGGAATTTTTGGTCGACAGTCGACCGTCGTGTTTTGCACTATCATTGACAGTCGACTGTCAACACTTTGGCTAATTGTTTTCTTGAGTTTTTCTTCTTTTTTCTTGAACGATCGTTTCGGCGATATTATGGATTATTGATCTACTATTTTAGATAATATTTTTTGCAACAGATTACAGTATTTTATAGAGAGTTATATTTTGTTTTATGATAGAATTTAAATTGTATTTCTATGACTTTATAAAGTGTAATATATACGGTTTTTGAAGAAATTGACGTTTAATGACTTTCTACGACTTTAAAATATGATTCTCAGTTATTTATTGGATTTAATATTTTATTTCAGTTCTGAAATTTTATGAGTATATTGAGCAAACTTGGATTTTGTTGATTGAAGACGTTTTCTCGATATAAACGTTTTGATGACGAAATAAAGAGTTTTATCGAAAACTTTTGCATTGCTATTCATTTTGTGAGTCTCTAGGAGTTGAGTGGGATTCCTGTGAACCAGCAAATTAGATTTTGTGGATTACGACCAATTGGGTCGTGGGATTGTTGTTTTTGTCGAATTAAGTCCGGTAGGATACACTAACTCTAGAGATGAGGAATTTTTGTTTTAATAATAATCAACTTAAGGACATGCACTAATGGAGATGTGATAGAACTTAGGAAACGTAAGTATATGCTCGAGGGGTCTAGTCCAACGGATGTGTTCCAAGACTGTGTGTTGTTCTATCTCGAGAGGACATTTGGTATATTCACGTGTCGAGGGTCTGCATGCCTATTCATGGAGCATACAAGTGCATTCGCATGTTGATGGTCGGCGGGCCTAATCACGGGATGTCGAGGGGCTTGGAAGACTATTCATGGGGTATACGTCAGGGAGGTGATTTCTTCATAGTGGTCAAAGCTATTCTTACATGATGCTTGCGCATCGAGGGTTGTGATGCCTATTCATGGAGTATTCTAGATCTTGATTGAATCATTGTAGTAGGATTAGTTGCATAACGAGGGATCTAACCCTATGAAGTGGAGAACGATAACGGCTTGCAACAAACCTATGTTGTATGGAATGCATAGAATCCGACAAGTATGCATTAAAGAGTCATCATATTGCATTTGTGTTTTCATGACTTGGTTTTATGCATGTTTGTTTTCTGTTTTCCGACACTTGATACTTAGTCCAGTTTCACTTGATTTTTTCATATTTTATTTACTGACATCTCATCTTCCATCTGTTACTACTCATGGTATGTTTTGTTTATAACTTTATCCTTCATGTTATATTTATATTTTATTTCTTTTGATGTCGCTCACACCGTTATGGCTGACCCCTGTAGTTTTGGGGGTTAGGGTTATCTATAGCCTCATGTTTTACAGGTACGTACGTTTAGCTTGGGATTGGATGCATGTGGTTGAATGATAACGTGGCTTATGTAAATTATAAAAGAATGTGTTGTAAAAGAAAAAAAAAATTAAATTCAAGGTGTTTAATTTTTCGCTGTGCTTTGTAAACAATTGATGTAATAAAAAGTTTTAAATTTTTCTGTCTTTGATTGCTATGTTTATGATTACATTAAAGTTGATTCTGGAAATTGTGCCACGAATTTCTAATTTTATTTATTGGAAATTCGGGGCGCTACAGAAGTTGGTATCAGAGCATGCTTCAATTAGTAATTTTAAATATGGTATGGAGATTAGAAATAAATGGACATTTGATGTGTGAGAACCTAGGCGGACATTAGATGTGTGTGTAAACAAGTGGACATTAAATGTATGAATGCCTAGGTGGACATTAGAAATGTTAGTGCCTTGGTGGACATCTGATGTGTGTGACTTGATTGTTTGATCATGAAGACCTGTAGTGAGATTTAGACTGTTTGTATGCTTAGACTTGAATAAAAAAATTTTATCGCAAGTACATTGATTATTTTTGCATAAGACATATACTTTTCTCACTAGCTATTTTGACCTCTTTTGTTCACTTTATGCATTTTATATTTTATTATGTAAGATATTACCCCTTCAACTTGTATCTTTTCTATCTTATTTACTAATATTCACTATGTCTTTTCCTATTTTACTCATTGTGTATAATTTTTGGATTCTATGATTTTCGCCAGTATTTGTTCAGTTATTAAATTTAATTATCTTTTGCTACATTCCTTTAATTATTTATCCTCTCGTATTTATTTAAATGTTCCTTAGTTTTGTAGTTCTCACTCTTGTATCCTATCACTTTTACTATTTTACATTTGTTTGCTTACTAGATAACTTTTGTGTAATTAACTTATTTCTACTTTTATTCGGTTTCTTTTTTTGTCAGTGCTTGATTATATTTTAGTTCAATATCTCTAACCGACTTTATATTATTTCTATTCATTAGTACAAACATTAAGCTTTCACTAATCGTCTTGTTTTTTCTTTTAAAGTTGTTTCTATGACTTTACTATTGGTTTTTACTTTTTATTCTTTTGTCCAAATTATTATTTTACAACTTTTGCTGTAATTCAATAGTGCATCCTTTTGTATTTCACAAGCCCATTTTTGTTTTGCAACTCTTACTCATTTCTTTCTTGACGTTTTATTCTTCTTACTTTCATGCGCTTTTATGTTACTCGTATATTTTTCTATTACTTTGACATATTACATTATGTTTTGAATTACTACGTGTTAAGTTATTATCGCAACTCCTATTTTCCTTCGTTATTGTTTTTACTATATTATAAAATTTGGTTTTTCATATTTACTTTCATTTTATATATACTTGGATTTTTGCATACTATATTTTCCATTATTTTGTATTGTCTTATTTATTTCAGAGTATTTAACTTGATTGTAATATTTCACTCATATAAATATGATATATCTCTGCACATTGAAATTTTTATTATTAATTATGTTTTTGCACCTTATATTCAATACCTTTATTATTACTTACTGTTTACTACTTTTGTTATATTTACTTTTCACCATTTATAGCTACTTATTAATTTTGTTGATTTATATTTCTCGAATGTACTATATGCACCCACTACTTATATTTTACCTAATTTTTTTTATCATTACATTCTTGATTTCTTCATGTACTTTCTACTAATTACTATATATGTACCATATATTTCAACACCCTTGCTATGCATATCATTTTACACTTGTTTAATTCCTACAGTACTGTATATTTTATGATATATTTATTGTGTAAATTTACTACACTGCATATTTATTTTCTCATTCACATTTACATTTATGCTTATGCATGTACTTCATTCCGTTTTTCTCCTTACTTTTATAAATCATTTTCACTACTACTATTTTGTACTATTGTGTTTGATATTTATAATATATACATCTATTTTAATATTCCATCGTGTGACTTTCAACTCCATTTCTTACTTTTGCTACTATTTTTATATCATGAATTTCAAAACATGACATCATACTTAAATTAAATGTCCAATATCCTCGTGCATATGAAAGGTTACAACTTCCATTTCACCATTTCGGTGCAACCTAATGTCGAGATGGCAAATATGCAACTAGACGTCAATGGAGGCAAATTGCAACTTGATGTCGGGGAGGCAAAATGTGCAACCGAATATTCAGACGGCAACTTGCAACCTGATGTCGTGAAGGTAAATCTGCAACATGATGTTAAGGAGGCAAATCTGCAGCCAAACAACAATTAGGCGAACCCACAAAAAAAAAAAAAAAAAAAAAGATTTTCTACCTATTTGCTAATTGATATTTTAAGACTTTTTACTTATATAATGAAACTAATGGTAAAGAAATCTTTTTTTTTTTATGACTTTGTTTATACAAATTACACTTTTTGTTACCGTGTAATTTGAACTAGTATAGTTAATTTTACTCTATTTTGTTTTTACAATTTTTTTACATTTATGTTAACATTAAGTACATCAATTATGGTCTAAGCTTTTGTTCTTTGTAATTACTATTATTGCTACCGCTTTCCAAGTCTGTAACCTTTTAGATTTCTGACTTACTTTTGTTTTCACGTCCTAATGATGTGACACTTACTTTTGTAATATTCAATGAACTTCTTTTAAGTCTTCTTGCATATATATTTTGGTCTATTTTGCTCGTTACCTTTTAATGTGTTTTTAGAGTATTGATTATAATGTCAACATTCACTAGTATACTCATTATTCTTTGTCTTGTACATTCAATATTATTAATATTTTTACCTAGCTAAATTTGTTCGTATTTCTATGTATCTTGACTGGTTATTTTTCCCAAAACTAATTTTTTTATATAACCTTTAAGTTTGTGTTCCTTCGTTGTTTGTATGGTTATCAACCATTTTATATTTGGATTTTATCTCTTCACTTTTGACTTCTTGTTCTATAAGAATAGTCTTGCTATTTTCTTACGTTTGAGGATTAATTGTGTATTCAATTGGATTTCTTATACATTTGCCATGTCAGTTCCCACCTTTTACACTTCGAGCTATAATTATATGTAATTTTTGTTTTACTTAATAATTAAACATAACTAAAATAATGATAGAGTCAATTTTTGGAACTGTTTTGTAAGTTTTGTATTTTGTTTTCTTTTACTTAGAGTAGTTCTGAGGACAAAACTATTCTAAGGGGCATCCCGCAAAATAAAATGATTTATTTTGCATTATTAAATAATCTTAAATTGGTAAAGTGGACTATTTTGACTATTTTCTTGAAATTGCAATTTTGCATGTGCAACACACGTGCAAAGTTAGAAAATTTTGAATTCTTAAAATTTTATGGTTAATGATTTATTTTTCTCATTTGTCTATGATATTTTAATTTTTCAAATTTATTTAAATTTATTTGACTATTTTATGACTTTATCAATTTTACACGTGCAAATATTTTTTTTGGGTGTAAATTTCCAATTTTCAAATTCTGAATAAATTCTCCTATTTATAATTGTAACCCCTGTTTTTCGTTTTTCGTATTCTTGGTGTATTTTTCTTCTTTCTTGAGTATTTATATGCTTCTTGTATTTTGGACCGTATATTGGAGTTGTATTCAATATATATTCATTTCTGTTCATTTTGACATTCTTGTGATTTACTTTTCTATCCCTTGATTTGTTCTTGATCATTATTGTTGTTTTCGCTCTTTATTTGGTCTTTGTTGTTTTATTTTGTTCTTGGGTGCTCGTGGTATTTTGGTTGCTACTCCTATTGCTATTACTTTTGATCCCTAATTAACTACCAAAGCCAAATTAGCCTACAATCCTATTTTAAATCCTATGCAAATCCTATTAAACCAAAATCTCCTATTACTACTCCTATTATACCCAAATACACCCATTAACCCAAATATCCACAACCCAATAACTCAACCCTATATAAATCTGTCTCCCTCTCTCTACCGAAACCCGAACCCTGTGCAACCCTCACCCCTGATCTCTCCCCCTCTCTCTGTTTGCGCTGTCAACATCCTGACCAACACCCCAAACCCATCCGCCACACCCTACCTTATCCCGATCTCCAGCCCAACCCCGATCCCCTTGAACCCATTGCACCCGAGAGCTCCACCCCATCATCTCTCCATCTTCTCCGTATCTCTCCGTCTCTCCCCATCCACCGGCATCGAGAGCAGGAACAGGAGTAGCAGTGACGCCAGCCAAAGCCAGCGCCGACACCGCCGTGCCCACTCCCAACTGCTCTCTCCCTCTCTTTGTTTGCTCGTGCACGGAGTTTGCACGTGTGATTGTTTGGTTCATGGTTTTTGTTCATGGGTTTTGTTCGTTGCCAGGATCCGTTCCCGTTATTCTTGGTGTTCGTTTTATCTTCGGTTAAGGCAGTTAACTTGTACTCAATTCCTTTGTATGATACAAGTCATAAATTCCGGTTGTAGTGTAGTTGGCTTATAGAGACAACTCGTGTGTGATGTATTTGGAGGAGTATTATCTCTATAGTGCTATTGACCATAGTTGCCTCACGACACAAATTTGACATGAAATAACTTAGGTTTTGACCGTTCTTGATGTTATTATATTTGTAGGATAATTATGAGAAATCGTGTGTTTGTTTGGATCCATGTGATATACTTGTTGAGGACATACTATATACCCTATTTCATATTATTTAGAATTTTAGTAGACTCTATAACATGTTTGGGACGAGTTTCGTATGTTGTATGTTGATTTGTTGTTAAGAGGAAAATTTGTACCTTGTCGATGATCATTTTTTATTTCTATTTTAGACCATATTAAGGTCAATATCTTAACTTCAGTATTAAACATGATTTTTAGATAAATTTGTTTTCTTTCCAAATTATCTAACCTTGATTGATTTCGTTTTCATATGTGTGAGATATGATTGTTTTACTACAGAGCTGTATTTCATTTTCAGATTTCGTTTCTTGATGATTTAGATGACTGAACTATTTTGATACTAGTGCTAAGCATGTTATTTTGATCTGAAATTTAGCAGAGTATTTCTATACATATTTAGGGATTACCCAGAATTTTGGTGGATTTTATTGATGAGTTTTATATACCGTTTCATGCATATTTATAAGGATTATACTTGCTAGATTTTGCTCACTGTTCTGAAAAAATTTATATTTTCACCTTAATTTCTTTTACTGTTTGGAAAGTCTTTGTGAATATGAAAGTTAGCCTATTTTTTCTATTTTCTTCTCCCTTTGGCGAATTTTGATTTCGTTTCACGGTTTGCAAGATATTACAGTTTTCATACAGCAGTGTTGGGAATTCCAGATTTGCCAAACTATCGTTTCTTGATATTTTCTGATTTTTGTTGGGTAAATTAATATTACTGAAAATTTATGAAACATTATATTCTGATACTACACATATAGGGGAATACCCCAGATTTTTTCTGGATTTATTTGAGGTGTTTTGATGCTGTTTTCCTGACTTTGAATTCGATTTACTGTTTTCTGGCTGAACGTATTTCATTGTTTCAAATTAGTTTTGAGTTATATTTTTCTAAAACACTATATGACTTATATGTATCCGCTGGATTCAGTTGAAAGTATATTTTCCAGATTCTCTGACAGATTCAGGTTTCGATATAAGTGAAAACGGGATTCGCAGTTTTAGTACTGTACTGTCGTGCTGTCCTGAATTAGAATGTACTATAATTTGTTCTGTTATGTGACTATTTACCGTCTGTACATGATCATCTGTTATTCTAAACTTTTGGGTCATTATATCATGCTAGATTTACTCTGTTTCATGCACATACACATCTGTCTGATAATAATTATAAAATGATCAAGCCGGAGTTTAAGGGAAAGATCTAGTAGTGGGAAAGCATAAAAATGTGTACTTAGAAGGGGGCCCATGTTTCCTATATGATTATCTGTTATCTGTTATTCTGTACCCTGTCTACATTACTTCCTATTGGAAGGTGTAGGTAGGGGAAGAAGAGAACCACTAGGTTCTATCTGTCTGTCTAGATCTATTATCTGATATCTCTCTGTCTAAACCCCCGGTACACGGCCCTATATGATCCGCTACGAAATCTACAAACGTAACTGTTTTGAATGTAGCAACAATGTGATAAAAGGATTGCACATGAAGTGCTACCTAGTTAGTAATTAATACAAGACTTATCAGAATCTGTATCTGAATCTGAATGTGAATCTGAATCTGTTATCTGTATCAGCTATCTGGTTATCTAATATCTGATTATCTGTTATCTGTCCGATACAATCACTTGACACTATTATTTGACACTATCTGTATATCTGTCTGCAAGCTATTTGACTTTTGACACTCGACACATGTTATTATACCATGCTAGTTGATTCTGCTATAACATGCTATATCTATTTCTGCTATTATTTAGATTTATTAGTTTTCCTTGTACTTGTATCCTGCATTACAAACGGCCCGTAACTTGCATTGTCGGGTACTTGTTTTCTTTTTTCCTTCTCCTGCAATTTATTGAACGTAGATTAGGATGGTCGTTTGCCCGATGGTATTGGAGAAATGAAATATTAGTGCTGGACTTCTTTTTCTGTTATTATTATCTGTTGCTTTTGAACAATGTATTTGAGTATATGATTTTTATTTGTATTTGGGTGATGTGACTTAGGATATTAACTTGTTCGGATCTGTTTATTTGAGACTAGTATATTATTGGTTTTGAATGAATTTCTGTTGGCACTTTGTTTTGTTTTGAGATATATATTTCTGTGTGAGGATGATTCTTTTGGCTTCCGACTCTGATTATTCTAAGATTTGTTGTAAGATTCTAAACAGCTTATGGATGATGCAAATCATTCGCTGGGTTGAGTCATGTATCCGTATTCCGTATTGTTTTTGGGAAGCGGGGCGTGACAATAATCGAGTATACCCTAAATTATGGGATTTTTTTGAATGAAGAAGCTATTTTTATAAATACTTCAAAAGAGACGGGCTTTCATGTAAAAAGTCGATTGGATCTCAGACAAATAATAAAAAATCATTTTTGCTGCTTTTAGGCTGGCCAAGATCAGTATTAAAGATTAAATTTATTTAAAATTTATTTAGAGTTGATTTGGTAAAGATTTAAACAAATATGGTATTTTTGCAAATATGAAATTTAAGTTGAACCATGTACAAATATTTTTTTTTGGAAACTAAAATTCAGAAATTTTATTTGAAAAATCTAATATTTATTAGTAGGTATTATTTATGAATTTTCTGGAATTTTCTCATATTTATTTCACATATTTGAAAACATTACAAAGAGATGGACTTTTGTGCAAAATTATCACTTGGAGTACAAGTCCGATTTTTTTAAAATTTCTGGTAGTAAAGGGATTTGGTTTTATTTTATTTTATTTAACTTATTTAACTACATTATTAAAGAAAGGTTTATATATGTAAAGTAATAATTTGTTAAGGGTTGTTTCCATATAACTTGCAAAACCCTAAAAACCCAGATTTCGGCCTAGTAAAGAGCCACTACAGCCGTCCCCCTCCTCTGCAAAAACAAAATATTATTTTACTATTGGTTTTCTTGGAGTTTCGAATCAAGCATCTTCAATTTTTGCCAAAGGAAGGACTTTTCTTATTATCTTTATTATTTCGGTTGATTCTTCAATAAGGTGAGTGACATATGTTTGATCTCTTGTTGTTGTATGCATGTTTTACGTGATAATTTGTTTATTAGAAAGCATGTTATGAGTTTGTATGATGATATAATGAGTTATTGAATGATGGATGAATAAAGATTGAATCTTTTTATGAAAACTATGCTATTGATGATTAAAATTCTATATAGATGATTTAGAATGTTAAAGAACCTAATAGAAATCATGGGTATGTTGCTTGCTTAATGTTTTGATGGGTTATAATGTGTATGTATGTTGTGTAATGTGCAAAATTGATTAAAGATGAATTCTTCACTGTGTGTATGAAGATATAATCTGTTCTTGATGTTTTAATGAGAAAAATTTGATGGATGATTATTATAATTGAATATATTCATCGGTAAACTATTGTAAGTAGTGGTATGTGTGTTTAATAAATTACAAGAGGGGTTCTTGGATCAAAAAGATCATGTTTTGAGGGTTGGAGTGATTCTTGATTTTCAGGACTGATAGGGTTTCAGCGGAAATTGATTTTTGTACATTAATTTCGACCCTGTTAACATCAGTAAAATAAATAATGTTGTGAACATGATTTGTATTTTTTGTTTTCTAGTTTTCAGAACTTTCGACGGATCTGAATTCCAATTTTCGATGCATGAGTTATTGTTATTTTACTGCAGTCATATCGTATATTCCAGATTCTGAACTATGTGATTTCTGAGTGAACTATTATTTTAAAACTGATATTCAATGTAGAATTTGAACTCTATATTTTGCTGAGTATGTTTAGGCATGACTGGGATCAATCCCTAATTTTTGTTGAATTAATTAACGACTTTTGTATCACATTTCATGCTGATGAAATCAATCGATATATCTCCAAACTCCATGCTGTTCAATAAAGAATTATGTTTTCAACCTGATTTTATTCTTTTTTTGTGAAAACTTTGTGAATATAAACTGTATCTTGATTTATTTAGTTTTCTACTCTTTTGACGGATCTGGATTTCAAATTGTATTTTGTGAGTTATCTCTGATTTGGTGCTGCTGTATTTGAACTTTTTTATATATATACACACTTTCATATATACCCTATTTTGAAGAAGTTGTCGAAAATTGATGTTTTGTGAAATTTCGATTGAATGTTGATTGTATTAATTCTGAAGTTAAATTGAATATTATACTACACCTATTTGATAAATCTTGATACTTTAACTGATGCTTAAACACCTTGCACACACACACACACACACACACACACACACACACACATATAGGAAAATCCTCCATTGTGCACCACCCCTCCGCGTGCACTCGTGTGCACTCGGCCTTCCCGCCTTCGTACTGACGATCCGAACCGTTCACATTGATCTACACATCTAAATTAGTCTAAATATATCATACCAGATCATTTGAAATTCCTTTGCCCAATCATTATGTGACTATAATAAATAATGATTTTCAGCCATACAATTTTGTAACACTTCCATGGATGGGCAAACGAATTTCAAATGATTTGATTTTACATATTTAGACTAATTTAGATGTGTAGATCTATGTGAATGGTTCGGATCGTCGATACGAAGGCGGGAAGGCCGAGTGCACAGACAGTGTGCACCATAGGTGGTGCACAAAGGAAGACTTCCCTATATATATATATATATATACTATATATATATATATACTATAATGGGAGAAGGCCTCAGTGTATTTTGTCCTCAACCCAAATAATTACCGAGCTGATCCACTTTCGAAATTATTTACCAAACTGGTCCACTTTTGAAAATATTTACCGGACTGGCCCAAAACAATTTTTTCTTTTTACCTTTTCATTATCCCTTCAATTTTTTTCACGTGCACAGCACGTGAATATAATATAAAAAAAAATTGTTCGAACGTGCATTGCACGTGTATTTACTAGTATATATATATATATATATATATATATATATATATATATATACTACTTTTACTGTTTTGAAGAGTCTTTATGAAAATTTGTTCTTTCATGATCTTGATGCTGTTTTGATTTGTTTTATAAACTCTAGTATGTT
This sequence comes from Hemerocallis citrina, assembly GCA_017893485.1. Taxonomy (NCBI): domain Eukaryota; kingdom Viridiplantae; phylum Streptophyta; class Magnoliopsida; order Asparagales; family Asphodelaceae; genus Hemerocallis; species Hemerocallis citrina. The sequence continues at coordinate 308,035,365 of CM030358.1, forward strand.
ATACAAGTTTATTTGATCATCTTAGGAAATTTTCTTTGCAAATTTATGATTTTACGAAGATTTAACGAAGTATCAGCAAAATTCTTCATGAATTTCAAAGCTGTTTATTCTTAATATGACAGTTGACAGCCATATTTTTATACTAGAATGACAGTTGACTGTCAATTCCTGGGTTTTCGGATTTTTGCTCGACAGTCGACCGTCGTGTTTTTCACTATCTTTGACAGTCGACTGTTAGCACTTTGGCTAATTGTTTTCTAGAGTTTTTCTTTATTTTTTCGTGAACGATCGTTTCATCGATATTATGTATTATTGATCTACTGTTTTAGATGATATTTTTGCTACAGATTACAGTATTTTATAGAGAGTTATATTTTTTTTATGATAGAATTTAAATTATATTTCTATGACTTTATAAAGTGGAATATATACGGTTTTTGAATAAATTGATGTTTAATGACTTTCTACGACTTTAAAATATGATTCTCAGTTATTTATTGGATTTAATATTTTATTTCAGTTCTGGAAATTTATGAGTATATTGAATAAACTTGGATTTTGTTAATTAAAGAAGTTTTCTCGATATAAACGTTTTGACGACGAAATGAAGAGTTTTATCAAATGTTTTAGTGTTCCTATTCGTTTTGTGAGTCTCTAGAAGTTGAGTGGGACCGGCAGATTAGATTTTGTGGATTATGACCAGTTGGGTCGTGGGGTTGTTGTTGTTGTGGAATTAAGTATGGCAGGATACACTAACTCTAGAGAGGGGGAATTTGTATTTTAATAATAGTCAACTTAAGGACATGCACTAATGGAGATGTGATAGACTTGGGAAACGTAAGTATATGCTCTGGATGTCCAGTCTAATGGATGCATTCTAGGACTGTGTGTTGTTCTGTCTTGAGAGGACATTTGGTATGTTCGCGTATCGAGGGTCAACAGGCCTATTCACGGAGCATAAAGGTGCATTCACGTGTCGAGGGTCGGCGGGCCTATTCACAGGATGTACTAGTGTATCTGAATATCGAGGGTCTCGCAAACCTATTCATGGGGTACACGTCAGGGAAGTGATTTCTTCCGGGGGGTCAGAGTTATTCTTACATTATGCTTCCGCATCGAGGGTTGTGATGCATATTCGTGGAGTATTCTGGATCTTGTTTCTATCACCGTAGTAGGATTAGTTGCATAACGAGGGATCTAACCCTATAAAGTGGAGAACGATAAGGGCTTACATCAGACCTATTTAGTATAGAATGCATAGAATTCGACAAGTATGCATTAGAGAGTCATCATATTGCATTTGTGTTTTCTTGACTTGGTTTTATGCATGTTTGTTTTCTGTTTTCCTACACTTGACACTTAGTCTAGTTTTACTTGATGTTTTCATGTTTTATTTACTGTCATTTCATATTCCATCTGTTACTACTGTTGGTATGTGTTGTTTATAACTTTATCCTTCATGTTTTATTTACATGGTATTTTTTTGATGTCACTCATACTGTTATGGCTGACCCCTATAGCTTTGGGGGTTAGGATTATCTCTAGCCTCATATTTTACAGGTAGGTACCATTAGCTTGGGATTGGATGCATGTGGTAGAATGATAATGTGGTTTATGTAAATTGTAAAAGAATGTGTTGTAAAAAAAAGAAATTGAAATTCAAGGTGCTTAATTTTTCGCTGTGCTTTGTAACAATTGATGTAATAAAAAGTTTTAAATTTTCCTATATTTGGTTGCTATGTTTATGATTACATTGAAGTTGATTCTGGAAATTGTGCCACATATTTCCAATTTTATTTATTGGAAATTTGGGGCGCTGCATGACATTTAGAGTTTTTGTAGTAGTAATGAAATATGAAAAATTAATTCATGCTAGTTAAAAATTTCAATATAGAATTCTTACGTTGTCAAATTAAAATTCTAGTAGAGCGTGTTGTAGTAATGTTTGGCGTATGGTAGTATGCCATGAGTAAATCATGTATACAAATTGTATGTGTGTAAAAAGTTGTTAAGTTTCATCTGCAATTAGGGATGAACTATAAGTTAATGGAGATGTGAGATTTTTCATGAACTAAGAGTAATGGCTAAAAGAAAATATATATTCATGCTAGTTTGTTATAAGGAGTAATCAATTTTACAAATTTAAGCATATGAGTGTAAGATTTCTAGAAGTGAATATTTAAGTTTATTTCTGAACAACTTCATGCTTTTATCGGTAATAGTAAGGGAAAAGCATTTCTAAAAGTTTACAGATGTAATTTAGTAGTATTAACTATGATGGAAAACGATAGAAATCAAAATAGATGAACAAATTAAAAGGAGGTGAAAACAGAGAGTTGAGTTAAATGATTTTGAACCCATATACTATCAGTTTGGAGCTTTGGCCTAGTGGTTAGCACTACGCTCGGGGGGTCTCATTGGTCTCGGGTTCGAAGACTGGGATGCTCTGCCCCTTTATAAATTTATTGGATTTTTATAAATGAGAGGGACTTGACCATATTATGTGAATTTCATCACAATAGTGAGTTGGCTCACTGTTCTGGGCGACTATTTGGGTTGCTGTTTGTCCTGGGTTCGAATCTGGTTGTACACCCTTTTGAATTTTTAGTTTATTTTTGATGATTTTTCCAGTTTTAAAATTAGGACAATTTCATAGAAATATTTTAGAATGATATTAGAACCCTTGGAAATAAATTCACCGTATTCTAAGATATATTTTTAGAATTAAAAGTCATATTTATATTAAATAATGTATTAGATGACTTGTGAATTCAAATCTAAAGGGAGATGTACATGATTAAAAATATATCAGAGTTTGTTGTAGAACACAAAGTTAGAATAATCTTCATGAAAACTTCATAGATATTAAACCATTGAATTAAAAAAATGGTGGAGGTGGTTGATAATAAAATCAAAGCATAATTATGATAGTAAAATCAGGAATATCTCGTTATTAATCTTAAAGAACCTTTGTGTTAAGAAATACACTTGAAATATAGAAGGGCATGAAAAAAGTTATATTAATTGAAAGAGCGTTGAATATTATTAAAGTGGATGGTTTGGTTTGTTAACAAAGAAATTGTCAACAGAAATTTGATTTGAAAAATTGTTATCGAATGTAGCTATAAGAAGTTGAATACTTCATAATCTATAAACATAAGGAAAGTGGATAAAGAAGTAATGAATGAAATATTTATGTTGAGGTTAGATGTAACCTAAGTGATCTCTATATTGAGATGGTTGTTGGAATCTATAGGCTGAGCGAGACTCATAGTGAATGGCAATTTGTGAATAAAGAAATTTGAGAAGTAGCCAGTGTGAGATAATGTTCTCGAGTATTGATTTAAGTCCAGTAGGGTAAGATAGCTCTAGGTTGTGATGATTATAATCAAACCTAAGGATAATCACTAGGATTAGATGTGATGAAATTTGGTCAAACATAAGTAGGGCGCCTCTATATAGTCTGACAATGGACTCCCGGACTATAGACACAGTTTGACGGTGGACTCCGGAACTGTGGTTGCTTGCGATGTGAGACGAGCCTTAATTAAATCCGGAACTACGATTGATTTGACGGTGGACTCTAGAATCATGAATAGTCGGGCGAATGGAGGCCGATCTCCAATGTATATACGTATACCGGGGCTAGAGGGGCACTTGCGGGATGTTCGCACGACGAGAATTAAGGCTGGACTCCTCATTATAGGGGCACTTGCGGATCTCCAATGTATGGTTTGATGGTGGACTCCGGGACTGGAATCCATACTCGTGAAATGTCTAAACCTTACTTTTGTTACCGTAGTAGTTTTTGCATGGCGAGGGATTGAACCCAATATTGAGGAGTACGTAAGGGCTTGCCCTCAGACCTATGTAGTATGAGATTCATAGAATTCGAACAAGTATGCATTAGTGTCATCGTAGTATAAACATCTGAATTAGGCATTAAGTCATATCTTACACTAACACTATTAGGGTAGTCACTTTTCCTGTTTGCATTCAAGTTTGTGTTGGCTGAAGTAGAAAAATCGTTGTATTATAGCATTGCGTCAGTTGTATGCAACTGACGTTCCCATAGTTTTCCAGTGCAGGACTTGGATTAGCAAAAGGCATTAAGATGAATTGATACTGGTGATTACTTCTATATTAAAGTTGTTGAATGTTAAAGTTGTATATTTTGTTGTAACTTCCACTATGTATTTTGTAACAAAAAATATGTAATGAAAAAGTTTTAAATTCCTTGTAAATTTATACGAATTGAAGTAAAAGATCTCGTTGTGCTAAAAATTACATGTATTTGGAATTCGGGGCATTACAACTCCTTCAGCTAATTATGTATCTTATCTTCTAAATCTGTCATATCTAGAAAAAGTACATCTTCAAGAGCCCACCATGATGATGTTTTATCGAACACTACTGTAATGCCCCGAATTCCATTTACATGTAATTCGTAGTACAACATGATCTTTTACTTCAATTCATACAATTGTATAAGGAAATTAAAACTTTTCATTATACAACATTGTTATGTTTACAAAAAATACACAACGGAAGTTACAACAAAGAAATATACAACTTAAACATTCAACAACTTTAATCTGAAGATAATTGTCAGCATCAATTCATCTCCATGCCCTTCTTGTCAGCCCAAGTCCAGCACTTTAAAACTGTGGGCACGCCAGTTGTATACAACTGACGCAATGCTATAATACAGCGATTCTCTTACTTTAGCAAACACAAACTTAAATGCACAATAAAGAGTAAAAAGTGACTATCTTAAACATGTCAGTGTATGATATGACTTAAATACCTAATGTAGATTTATACTACGATGCACTAATTCACACTTGTTCGGTATCTATGCATCCCATTCTATATATGTCTGAGGGCAAGCCCTTAAGGTACTCCTCATTATAGGGTTTACATCCCACATCATGCAACCTAACCCAATGAATATACTCCAATGCGTAGTGACCGAAGTGTCGCACCCCCAGGATATTGGACCTTACCGGCCTACCCCAAACCCACCTCAGTGTATTTACCGGGAGTATCCTTAGCCACGAACCCCAGCAAGTCGATCTCTCGCAACTACGAATCAGGCCTACCCCTAGCCCACCTCAGTGGATTTACCCGGCGTATCCTGTCCAACCCAAACATTCCTAGGAACTGTATTCTCTTTACCAGCCTTTCCGATGATAGACGGACATACCCCTTGCCCATATACATGGATTTATCGGGCGTATTCCTTGATCTCTGACCCCTAGGAGCTGCACATTTTTTACCGGACATGTTCATCATTGTTTCTACCATATATTCTTCTAGTGCATATCCTTAAGTTTTAATTATAATCATCACAACCTAGAGCTAGCTTATCCTACCGGACTTAAATCAACATACTAGGAACAATAGCCCACACTGGCTACTTCTCAAATTTCTTTATTCACAAATTGCAGTTTACTAAGGGTCTCGCCTAGCCTCTACATTCTAACAACCATCTCAATAATAGAGATCAATAAGGTTAATATCCAACCCCAACATAAATCTCATTCATTAATCATCATTTCTTATTTATCACTTTCTCTATGTAAATAAATGTAACCCATGTTCTCCATTTTCTATATTTTGAGTGTATTTTTCTTTTGGTGTATTTCTTTCATTGTATCTCTTGTTAGACCGTATATTTGATCTTCTTTTCAATATATTTCATTTTATCATTTTGTCATCTTTATTTGAGTTCTTGTTTCTGTTGTCTGCCATTGTTTCGTCCCTGTTGATCGTGCCAGTATTTTTGATTCTCATTATTTGGTTCATGCCTTGTTATTTATCCTCGTTGTGCCGTCTCATTATTCTTTATGTCCATTATTTTATTTTATTTTATTAATCCTATTTTATTTGTTAACCCATTATTCATTTAGGTCCCTAATACCCTATTTTCAATACCTATACACATTATTAAACCCAATACCCACATCACTACCCTACTTGTTAACTCCTAACTACCCAATCCCATTTAATTAAACCCATACCCGTTACCCTCTTCATTTACCTTCAGCCGTCAACAGCCAAACTCTAAAGCCTAATACTTTTCAACCTATATATTTAACCCATTCATGCATTCCATATTCGTCCCTACCATCTCAAACCCCCTGCCTCCTCGTCCTTGCTCACCCCCCCCCCCCCAGCAGTGCGACCCTATCTGTCGCACTGCCCTACTGACGTGCTCGTCTTCCGTGACTGCAGCAACAGCACGGTGATGTGCTATTTTCACTGCCGTGCCGAGTCACCTCCCGACGTTCCTTCCTCTCGCACTCGTGCTCGTGCCTCCGTCAGCAGCCAGCAAAACAGCAGCGTGCTATTTTCCCTCTCTGCTTGCCGTCGTTTCTCCTAGCCTCGTTCCTCTCTTTGTGTACATGCATTGGTTCGTGGGTTTTGCTCATCTTTGGGTTCGTGTGTGTTGCTCGTGTGCTCATATTCTTGTTCGTTCGTTGAGTTCGTGCCTCGGGAATCCATTCCCATTATTCTTGCTTTTGTGCCGTTCCCGTCATCGTCTTTGAGGCAAGTAACTTGTATTCTTTCCATTGTGTAAAGCAAGTACTAAATACCGCCTGTAGTGTAGTTGGGTTCTAGAGACAATTCGTGTGTGAGTTCTCTGTTATATATTGTCTCTATTGTGTTGATTCGACCATAGTTGCCTCACGACATACATGACATGAAACAACTAGGGATGACCACTTTTTTTTGGATGTATATATGCATGTTATTTTGTGATATCGTGTGATTGATGTGTTATTCATGCTATAACTTGTCGTGGACTTGCAAAATACCATGTAACATGTTGTTTGGACATCTAGTACACTATACCTCATGTTTGGGTTGATTGGGATGGGTTTTACATGAACTAGACGATTTTATGTTCGAAGAATAATTATGTATTTTCTGGTACCTTGCTTTTGAACAGTATTTTACCACCTATTAAGGTTAGTATATGAATATTATTTGAGAACATGAACTGTAGAGAATTCTGTATATTTTCCAACCCTTCTGACAGATCTCAGATTCGTTTTACGAGTTATGTGTTATGTCTATTTTACTACAGAGGTGTAGAGAGATTTTCAGATTTTGTTTTCTATGAATTCTGAAGAGTAATCTATTTTTATCAAGATGTTAAGAGTATTATTATATCCAATATTTTGCACCATATAACTAGACTTGATTGGGATTAACCTTGAATTTTTGTGGATTTATTTGATGAGTTTTACAAACCGTTCTCTGTTTCCAAACAATTACTATACATGTAGAATTTTCATACTGTTCAGTAGAGAACCTGATTTTCGACCTAATTCTACTTGTTGTTTGTAAAATATTTGTGAACATGAAAGTTATCCTACTATGTCTATTTTATCACCCTTTTGACGGATTTGAATTTCGATTTATGAAATGTGAGATATTATTGTTTTTGTACTGCAGTGTTTATAATTCCAGATTTACAAAACTACTGTGTCTTGATGTTTTCTGATTTTTGTTGCCTAAAATATTTATATTGAAAATTATGAAACTATATATTCTGATGCTGCACATATAGGGAAATACTCCAGATTTATCGGGGATTTAATTAATGAGCTTTCATGCTGTTTTCCTGATTTTGAGTACAAACTTCTTATTTCTGGCTGAACGTATTTTCTGGATTCAAATCTGTTTTGAGACTTGTTTTGGTGAAATACTATATAACTTATATATATTTGCTGGATTCGGTCAGGAGTCTATTTTCCAGATTCTTTGACAGATCCAGATTTTCATGTTTGTAGCAACTGGAATCCCAGATTTAGTGCAGTACTGTCTTGTTGTCCTGAACTAGAATTCTCGTTGTCCTAATCTTTTATGTATTGTCTTTCACCTGTGCATGATTCTCTTTTAACCTAAACTTGTTACTTGTTTATACCATGTTATTTTTGCCATGTTTGTGACACATACATGATTGTTTGATACTAATACAAAATTAACCAAGCCGGGGTTAAAAGGAAAGATCTAATAGTGGAAAATACAGAAACTTGTACTCGAAAGGGGATCTATAGATCCTACGTGATTAATTGAGGCTTGATACTTGATACTTGGCTTGATATTTCATTCTTGAGGCTTGATATTTTATACTTGGCTTGATATTTCATACTTGGCTTGATATTTCACTACTTGAGACTTAATACTTCACTATTGAGGCTTGATACTTGATACTTAAGACTTGATACTTGATACTTGATTTCTTGAGGTTTGTCCCTAAGTACAGTGCCCTCTATGATCCACTTTAAAATCTAAAACAAAACTGTTTGAATGTAGCAACCATGTGGTAAAAGGATGGACACATGAAGTGCTACCTAGATAGTAATAATACAAGACTTAAAACAACATGATCTCTTGACACTTGCTACTTGATTCTTGACACTTGTTACTTGCACAAGATACTTGTTCCCTTGACACTTGCTACTTGTAACTTGTACTTGACTCTTGACACTTGTAATCCCTGTTTTTCGTTTTATGTATTTTTGAGTGTATTTTTCATTTCGGTGTAATTTCTCTCTTTGTATTCCTCTTGTATTTCCATTGGACCGTATATTGGATTTTTTTTGTTTCAATATTTTTTCATTTTATTATTTTGTCTTCTTTTATTTGAGTTCTTTATTCATTGTCCGTCTGTTGATTTGTCTCTTTTTGCTCGTGCCATTAATTTTAACTCTCACTGTTAAATTTATTTTTATCTCCATTTTGTTATTTTAATTCATTCATTTCTGCCCTATCACATTTTGGATCTTCATACCCAATACCCACGTAAAAATCCATTATCCCATTCTAATACACCAACAACCCAATTAATTAATCCCTAATGCCCAACTACATTACCCATTCCGGATTAGTACTATGTAATTATTCCTTTCCTATTACTTTAAAACTTACCTGTTATCATACCTACTTCCTAATATCCCCAAACCCTTAATAACCACAACCTAATACTACCCACACCCGGTTGCACCAGGCCAACCCGACCCACTTCTTTTTTTTTCTTGTAGCTGTCAGTTTGTGTGCAACCCTCCCCTCCTTCAACCCTAATATATATAAATCCTTATATATTTACTACCTTGCTACACATAATTTCTTCCCAAACCATTGAGCCTCTATTCCGTGCTTCATCTCTCCCGTTTTCTCTCCATCCACCGTCTTGCACTTTCTTGCTCTTGTGGTTTCTTGCACGTGCTCGAGTGCGTGTGTAGATCGTACGTGAGTTCGTGGATTTTCGTTCATGGGTTTTGCTCCGACTTTTAAGTTCATAGTTCTTTATTCTGATTTCAGGCAAGTAACTTGTACTCCAATTCATTTGTTTGATACAAGTCAAAAAGTTCACATATAGTGTAGTTGGGTCTAGAGACGGCTTTTGTTTGTGTTTTTCTTGATGGGTTTTGTCTCTATTGTGAAAATTTGACCATAGATGACTCACGACACAATTTGGACATGAATTAACCTAGGATTCGCCCGCTCTTGATTTGAATCAGGTATGTGAGACTTTGGTGAGAATTTGTGTTTTGGTTGAGACCCATATGATATATATTTGGTGTGGACATGTTAGATACCCTAAATTATGATGTTTAGACACTTGGTAGACTCGATTTCATGTTTGGATGTGTTTGGATCAATTTTCTTGAATCTATGTTGATTTTGTTTTTAAGGGAGAAATCTGTATTTTGTCGCTGTTTTGTTTTGCTTGCTGTTTTGGACTATATTAAAGTCAGTATCTTGATTTTGGTATAGAACATGAGTTTTAGATAATTTCGTCTATTTTCAAACCCCTCTGACCTTGCTTAATTTTGATTTCGTTTGACGGAGTTATGGCTGTTTTAGTACAGAGGTATCGACCTTTTCCAGATTCTGTTTTTCGGTAATTTTGATGATAAATTATTTTAAAGAATTATGCTACGTATATTATTTTGATCTGAAACTTTGGTCAGTCTTTCTATACATATCTAGGGATTACCCAGAATTTTGGTGAATTTTATTGATGAGTTTTATGTGTTGTTTCATGCTCGTTTATGAAATCTATACTTGCTGTATTTTGCTCGCTGTTCTGTAAAGAAACTTAATTTCACTATGATTCCTTTTACTGTATGAAAAATGTTTGTGATATAATAAAGTTAGTATATTTTATTTATTTTCATATCCTTTGGGCGGATTCAGATTTCGTTTAACTAGTTGTGAGATATCTTAGTTTTCGTACAGCAGTCTTGGGAATTCCAGATTTGCCAAAGTATTGTTTCTTGATGTTTTCTTATTTTTGATAACTAAACAAATTTTACTGGAATATTATGAAACTTTATATTTTGATTCTAGACATATAGGGGAATACCCCAGATTTTTCCTGAATTTATTTGAGAGGTTTCGATGCAGTTTTCCTGTCTGAGAATTTATTTTCCTGATTTTTGACTGAACATGTTTTCTATTTTCGAACCTGTTTTGAGTTATGATGTTGTGAATTACTATGTGACTTATTTATATTCGTTGGATTCGTGTAGAAGTCTTTTTTCGAGATCCTTCGACGGATTCCAATTTTCATTTCTGTAACGACAAGAATCACTGTTTTAGTACTATACTGTCATGTTGTCCTGAATATGAACATGCACTGTTTTGCTCGTTTATGTGACTGTATAATATCTATGATTGTTTATTTATTTCCCTGAACCTAATACTGATTACACCATGTTAGTTTGACACTATTTCATACGCATCATGCATGTTTGATGACCATAATAAAAATAACCAAGCCGGGGTTGAAGCGAAATATCTAGTAGAGGAAAATTATAGAAATGTGTACTTGTAAGGGAGCCCGTGTTTCCCATACTGAGAAATTGTTACACTATTATGCTGATTACCTGACTGCACACTTCCCTATGGGAAGGTGTACTCGGAGGAGGACCAATAGGTTCTGACTGTCTGATTTTTGTTACTGATTACCTGATTGCACACTTCCCTATAGGAAGGTGTAATCGGAGGAGGACCACTCGGTTCTGACTGTTACTACTATTGCTACTGTTACTGATACCTAAGTACACTGCCCTATATGATCCCCTACAAAATCTATAAGAGAAACTGTTTGTTGTAGCAACCATGTGTTATGTTTTTCGGGCGCATGAAGTACTACTTAGCTAGTAATACACACAAGATTGTAAGAACATAAGACTGATACTATTAGACTGATACTGTTACACTGACACAGTTATACTATTACACTGACACCGATATACTGTTATACTGTTATACTGTTACACTGATACACTGAACATACTGCTACTGATACTGTTATCTGATACTGTTACTGAACACTATTAGTTGCCATATGACACTGCATTTGACATAAACACCTGTACTGTTAGTATACCATGCTAATCAACCTTGTTTTACTTATTCATACTAGTTATTACTGTTGATGCGTCATTCTATGCTATTTGTTAGTTTTCCCATGTGCTTGTATCCTACATTATAAGTGGCCCGTAACTTGCAATTGACGATTACTTATTTTTCTCTTTCCTTCTCCTGCAAATTTACTAATTGCAGATCAGGATGGTCGACTACCAGATGGTATTGGCGAGATGATGTATTAGTGCTGGAGTTTCTGCTTTATTATTATTATTATTTGTTGCTTGAACTTAAATAAAAGTGTACTTGATTTCTTGGATATTTATTTGTATTTGGGCGATGTGACCCAGGATATTTGACTCGTTCAGAATTTGATTATTTGAGATTATTATTTTTGGTTTCAAGTAATTTCTGTTGGTATCTTGTCTCAATTATGCATGTTGGTTGATACTTTTGCTTCCGAATCTGATTATTTCTTTAATATGTTGTAAAGATTATTGAACAGCTTATGGATGATGAAAATCATTCGTTGGGCTTTTGTTACGTATCTATATTCCGTATTCTTTTTGGGAAAGCAGGGCGTGACCGGATATTTAGTGGTATCAGAGCACCAGGTTTGACTAATGTATTAGTTGCCTAATGTATTAGATAAGCTTCGCTCGAATTGGGATCTGCACAACATTTCACCAACCATGCATACATAAGTGAAATTATACCAACTCTGATTCTGGATGCTAATTGTTTTTGGTTCTGTGCAGACTATGGCTCGCAGAGATTCTACTTCTCAGTCGCAGGTTGATCCGATTGAGGTTGTCACTGCTGTGCTTGAGCGGCTGATTAATCAACAGCAAAACCACAGTGATCTTGTGATGGCTGCTCTTAAAGCTGCCCGGCTTCTGCCTCCTGTTGTGCCTGTGCAAGAAAATCTTCCGCCTCGTCCAGGAACAGTTACAGATTTTATGAGGATGCATCCCGACCGTTTTTGGGCACTGAGACGCCTTTGGAGGCTGAACAGTGGTTGATCCGAACTGAGCGCTTGTTGTTAGCGGCTGATGTTGCCAAGGCTGATCGGGTGGACGTGTTTTCCATCCAGCTGGTGGATCAAGCCCATATCTGGTGGATGGCCGAGTCTGAGCGTCTTGAGAGGCCTATTGCTTGGCCTACTTTTACTCGGGAATTCTTGGAGAAGTTCTTCCCCAGTAGTACTCGAGTTGAGATGGAACAATAATTCCTGGCCCGAAAACAGGTTAAGTCATTATTCCATTTGGAATTTGTCACATAACTGTTCATGCAATGTTGTAACATGGACTTGCTTGCAACAGGGTTCCAGGTCAGTGGACGAGTACGCAGCTGAGTTTACTAGACTTGGCCGCTTCACTGCCGTTCTTGTGACAACCGAAGAGGATAGGGCTCATAGTTTCATAAATGGGCTTGAGCAGGATATTAAGAGGCATCTTGTCTCTCTTAGTTTGCGTACTTATGCTGAGGCTCTTGAGGCAGCCCGAGCTCAGGAGCAGGCTCGTGGTGGTTCATCTTCTTCTCAGCGGACTGTTCCTGCTGCTGTGGCTAGGCCTTCCGTTGGTCCTGTTCGGAGGTCTGGGCATGCCCATCCTGTCAGGGCAGCTCCTTACTCTTCTGCTGGATCTCAGAGGGGTGATTTTTATGACCACTGCCACGTGTTCGGACATGACCGCAAGAACTGTTAGTACGTCAACCGTCGGTGCTTTAGGTGTGGTGGCGCTGATCATTCTGTGCGGGATTGTCCGCAGCCGCAGCAGCAGTTGGCTCTTCCAGCCAGAGGTCCCGTTCAGCAGGTTGCCTCAACTCGTGGTCCAGTTAGGCCACCCTTCCTCCTCACCGCAAGATTTTCGGTCAGAGGATCGTTGTTCCGAGGAGATGTCAGGCTTTCAACTTGAATGCTGCAGATGTGGAGTCAGCTGAAGGGGTTGTGGCAGGTATATTTTTCTTTTATTGCTTTGTTCGTTTTGTTGTCTTTCTTTTGCTTCTTTTCTTTTCTCTTGCATTTGTTTCTTCCATTTTACCTTTCTGCATTTGTTTTTTTTTCCTCACCCATGTTTAACCATTCTTTTCCTTTTTTCTTTTGATTCTATCTTAGGTATCATCCTTGTTTGTTCTTTCCCTGCTCATGTTCTTTTTGATTCTGGGGCAACCCATTCTTTTGTCTCCTCTCGATTTGTCGCTCGCCATCAGTTGGAATGCAGTAACATGTCAGAGGCATGGAACATTGTGACAGGTGGTGGAGTTGTCATTTGTTCTTGGAAGTGCAGACAATGTCTCGTGGTTATTGGGGATGCAGATTTCAAAGCCAACCTGATTACAATTAGGAATTCAGGATTTGACGTCATACTCGGTATGGATTGCTTGGGTGAAGCCCATGCCATTATTGATTGCAGTGCCAAGAATGTTGTCTTCAGAATTCCAGAGCAGAATTTGAGTTCCATGCTGGGGAGTCTTTCCTTGGCCGAGCAAAGATTGCAGTTGAACAGGTGGATTGTGTGATGAAATTACACTCAGGCTGTGAGGCTGCGCCTCTAGTAGTTCGAGATTTCTTGGATGTATTTTCAGATAAGTTGCCTGGCTTACCCCCTTATAGGAAAGTGGAATTCGGTATTGATGTTCAGCTTGGAACAACGCTGATATCGAAGAGTCCCTACAGGATGGCACCAGTTGAGCTGGTAGAGCTTAAGGTGCAGATTCAGCAATTGCTTGATTTGGATTTCATCAAACCTAGTATTTTGCCTTGGGGTGCTCCAGTTCTTTTTGTTGACAAGAAGGATGGTAGTCGTCGATTGTGCATGGATTATCGGGAACTGAATAGAGTTACCGTAAAGAATCGGTATCCGTTGCCCAGGATCGATGATTTGTTTGATCAGTTGAGTGGGACTGCTATTTTCTTGAAGTTGGATCTTCATTCGGGGTATCACCAACTTAAGGTGAAGGCTGCAGATATATAGAAGACTGCTTTCAGGACTAGATACGGGTATTATGAGTATCTTGTGATGCCGTTCAGGCTCACGAATGTGCCGTCTATATTCATGAGTCTTATGAACAGGGTTTTCTCTCAGTACTTAGATAGATTTGTGGTGGTCTTTATTGATGATATTTTGGTGTATTTTCGGATTCGAAAAGATCATGCTGAGCATCTTAGAGTGGTTCTGCTGACTTTGAGAGAGAATCAGCTCTATGGAAAACTCAGTAAGTGCAAGTTTTGGCTCGACAGGGTTTCTTTCTTAGGGCACATTATTTCTGGCAATGCTGTTTCTGTGGATCCGGCCATGATTGAGGCTGTGAAGGATTGGCCTATTCCCAAGTCAGTTTCGGAGGTCAGGAGTTTTCTTAGTTTGGCTGGCTATTATCAGAAGTTCATCCAAGATTTTTCGAAGATAGCAGGACCATTGACTAAATTGACTGGGAAGGATAAGAAGTTTTGTTGTTCTGATGAGTGCAATGTGGCTTTTGTTGAGTTGAAGAAAAGATTGATGTCAGGACCTGTGTTGACTATTCCAGATGGTTCAGGCGAATTTGTAGTTCACTGTGATGCTTCTGGTATGGGTCTTGGAGCAGTTTTGATGAAGAAGGGCCGTGTTGTTGCATATGCATCGAGGTAGTTGAGGCCGCATGAGAAGAACTATCCTACTCATGACTTGGAGTTAGCTATAGTGATTCATGCTTTGAAGCTGTGGATACATTATTTACTTGGAGACCGCATGGAGATCTTTACAGACCACAAAAGTCTCAAGTACGTCTTCACCCAGAAGGAGTTGAACATGGGGAAAAGGCATTGGTTCAAACTTATGACTGATTATGACATCAGTTTGCAATACCACCCTGGTAAAGTAAACTTGGTGCCAGATGCTTTGAGCAGGAGACCAGCAGTTATGTTTCTTACTCAGCAGAGTGATCTAATTGAGCAGATGAGAAGGTTGGAGATGGATGTTGTGTTGCCGAGTTCTGGTCGGAGTTGTTTGGCACTCCAGCTGCAGTCATCTCTTATTGAGCAGATTAAAGAGGTGCAGGCTAGTGATGCGCAGTTGCAGGGTTTTCGAGCTGAGGTTGAGTCTGTGTCTATAACAGACATGGTTATTCATGCAGATGGTTCACTTCATTTCGGTTCCCGGTTATGTGTCCCTAAGGGTGAAGTCCGTCAGAGGTTGCTTGAAGAAGCTCATCAGTCTTCGTATTCTATCCATCCCAGCGGTACAAAGATGTATCGGGATTTGAAGCTTCAATTATAGTCTCATGGTATGAAAGGGGCTATTGCTCGGTTTGTGGTTCAGTGTTTGATATGTCAGGAGGTTAAGGCAGAGCATCAGAGAACCGCTGGACTTCTTCAACCGCTTCCTATTCCAAAGTGGAAGTAGGAACATATTACTATGGATTTTGTGACCGCTTTACCGAGGAGTCCTACGGGTCATAATGCTATTTGGGTGATTGTCGACTGTTTGAGGAAGAGTGCTCATTTCATTCCTTTCGTGTTGGTCAGTCTACTGAGAGCCTAGCTGAGAGGTATATACAAGAGATTGTTAGAGTTCATGGGGTTCCAGTCAGTATTGTGTCCGACAGGGATACGAGATTCAGATCTCAATTTTGGGAGAGTCTTCAGAAAAGTTTGGGGAGCAAATTGAAGTACAGTATAGTTTTTCATCCCCGGACTGATGGACAGTCAGAGCAAACTATTCAGATTCTTGAGGACATGTTGAGGTCCTGTATACTTCAGTTTGGGGGTTCTTGGGAGGATCATTTGCATCTTGTAGAGTTTTCGTACAATAATAGCTTTCAAACCCGTATTAAAGCTGCTCCAGCCGAGGAACTCTATGGACGGAAGTGCAGATCACCAGTGTGCTGGGATGACATTGGTGAGAGAAGGTTGTTGGGTCCAGAATTGATCACCAAGATAGTGGATGTTGTGGTTCAGATCAGGAAGCATTTGTAGGCAGCTCAGGATAGGCAGAGGCGGTGGGATGATGTCCATCGTAGGGCTTTGGCGTTTGTTGTTGGTGACCATGTTTTCCATAAGGTATCGCGTTGGCATGGTGTCATTCGGTTCGGTGGCGAGGGCAAGCTTAGTTCAAGGTTTATTGGACCGTTTGAGATTTTGGAGCGAGTAGGCAAGGTGGCCTATCGTCTTGCTTTGCCGCCAGCTTTATCAGGAGTGCACGATGTTTTCCATATTTCACAACTCAGGAAATATATCCGAGATGAAAGCCACGTGATCGACTATTCTGAGTTGACCGTTCGGCCGGATTTGACTTATGAGATTCCGCCGGTTGCCATTGTGGATCGGCGGGAGAAAGTCCTTAAGAACAAGGTCATCAAGTTGGTTCGTGTTGCTCGGAATCCTCACTCGCCTAGTGAGTCGACCTGGGAGCTGGAAGAGGAAATTCAGCAGAAGTTTCTTATTTGATTGAGTAGTTTTGTTTTGTTCCTTTTTTTTTTCTTTTGGGGTTACCCTATTTATCTTCTTTTTGAATTTCGAGGACGTAATTCTTTCTGTTAGGTGGGTAGGATTGTAATCCCTATTTTTCGTTTTATGTATTTTTGAGTGTATTTTTCATTTCAGTGTAATTTCTGTTTTTGTATTCCTCTTGTATTTCTTTTGGACCGTATACTGAATTTTTTTTTGTTTCAATATATTTTCATTTCATTATTTTGTCTTCTTTTATTTGAGTTCTTGATTCATTGTTCGTCTGTTGATTCATCTCTTTTTGCTCGTGCCATTATTTTTGACTCTCACTGTTAAATTTATTTTTATCTCCAATTTGTTATTTTAATTCATTCATTTGTGCCCAATCACATTTTGGATCTTCATACCCAATACCCACCTAAAAACCCATTATCCCATTCTAATACACCAACAACCCAATTAATTAATCCCTAATGCCCAATTACATTACCCATTCCGGATTAGCACTGTGTAATTATTCCTTTCCTATCACATTAAAACTTACCTGTTATCATACCTACTTCCTAATATCCCCAAACCCTTAATAACTACAACCTAATACTACCCACACCCGGTTGCACTAGGCCAACCCGACCCACTTGTTTTGTTTTCTTGTAGCCGTCAGCTTGTGTGCAACCCTCCCCTCCTTCAACCCTAATATATATAGATCCTGATATATTTACTACCTTGCTGCACATTTTTTGTTTTCCTAAACCATTGCGCCCCTATACCGTGCTTCATCTCCATCTGCCGTCTCGCGCTCTTTTGCTCTTGGGGTTGCTTGCGCGTGCTCGAGTGCGCGTGTAGATTGTTCAGGAGTTCGTAGATTTTTGTTCTTGGATTTTGCTCCTACTTTGAGTTCATCGTTCTTTATTCCGATTTCAGGCAAGTAACTTGTACTCCAATTCATTTGTTTGATACAAGTCAAAAAGTTCACATATAGTGTAGTTGGTTCTAGAGACGACTCTTGTTTGTGTTTTCCTTGATGGGTTTTATCTCTATTGTGAAAATTTGACCATAGATGACTCGCGACACAATTTGGACATGAATTAACCTAGGATTTGCCCACTCTTGATTTGAATCATGTATGTGAGACTTTGGTGAGAATTTGTGTTTTGGTTGAGACCCAAATGATATATATTTTGTGTGGACATGTTAGATACCCTAAATCATGATGTTTAGACACTTGGTAGACTGGATTTCATGATTGGATGTGTTTAGATCAATTTTCTTGAATCTATGTTGATTTTGTTTTTAAGGGAGAAATCTGTTTTTTGTCGCTGTTCTGTTTTGTTTGCAGTTTTGGACTATTTTAAAGTCAGTATCCTAATTTCGGTATAAAACATGAGTTTTAGATAATTTCTTGTATTTTCAAACCCCTCTGACCTTGCTTGATTTTGATTTCGTATGACTGAGTTATGGCTGTTTTAGTACAGAGGTGTCGACCTTTTCAGATTGTGTTTTTCGGTAATTTTGATGATAAATTATTTTAAAGAACAATTCTACGTATATTATTTTGATCTGAAACTTTGGTCAGTCTTTCTATACATATCTAGGGATTACCGAGAATTTTGGTGAATTTTATTGATGAGTTTTATGAGTTGTTTCATGCTCATTTATGAAATCTATAATTACTGTATTTTGCTTGCTATTCTGTAAAGAACCTTAATTTCACTATGAATCCTTTAACTGTATTAAAAATGTTTGTGAAATAAGAAAGTTAGTATATTTTATCTATTTTCATATCCCTTTGGCAGATTCAGATTTCGTTTCACTGGTTTCAAGTTATCATAGTTTTCGTACAGCAGTGTTGGGAATTCCAGATTTGCCAAAGTGTCGTTTCTTAATGTCTTCTTATTTTTGATGACTAAATAAATTTTACTGCAATATTATGAAAATTTATATTTTGATTCTAGAGATATAGGGGAATACCCCAGATTTTTCCTGAATTTATTTGGGAGGTTTCGATACAGTTTTCCAGACTGAGAAATTGTTTTCCTGATTTCTGACTAAACATGTTTTCTGTTTTCGAACCTGTTTTGAGTTATGATCTTGTGAAGTACTATGTGACTTATTTGTATTTGCTGGATTCGTGTGGAATTCAATTTTCCAGATCCTTCGACAGATCCAGATTTGCATTTCCGTAGCGACAAGAATCTCTGTTTTAGTACTTTACTGTCATGCTGTCTTGAATATGAACATACACTGTTTTGCTCATTTATGTGACTGTATAATATCTATGATTGTTTATTTGTTTCCCTGAACCTAATACTGATTACACCATGTTAGTTTGACACTATTTCGTACACATCATGCATGTTTGATGACCATAATAAAAATAACCAAGCCGAGGTTTAAGGGAAAGATCTAGTAGTGGGGAATTATAGAAATGTGTACTTGGAAGGGGGCCCGTGTTTTCCATACTGATCATCTATTGTACTGTTATACTGATTACCTGATTGCACACTTCTCTATATGAAGGTGTACTCGGAGGAGGACCAATAGGTTCTGACTATCTGATTTCTGTTACTGATTTCCTGATTGCACACTTCCCTATAAGAAGGTGTAATCAGAGGAGGACCACTAGGTTCTAACTGTTACTGCTATTGCTATTGTTACTAATACCTAAGTACACTGCCCTGTATGATCCCCTACGAAATCTATAAGCGAAACTGTTTGTTGTAGCAACCATGTGTTATGTTTTTGGGGCGCATGAAATGCTACCTAGCTAGTAATATACACAAGACTGTAAGAACATAAGACTGATACTGTTAGACTGATACTGTTACACTGACACTGTTATACTGTTACATTGACACCGTTATATTGTTATACTGTTACACTGATACACTGAACATACTGCTACTAATACTGTTATCTGATACTGTTACTGGACATTGTTAGTTGCCATATGACACTGCATTTGACATAAACACCTGTACTGTTAGTATACCATGCTAATCAACCTTGTTTTACAGATTCATGCTAGTTATTACTGTTGATGCTTCATTCCATGCTATTTGATAGTTTTCCCATGTGCTTGTATCCTACATTATAAGTTGCCCGTAAATTGCAATTGACGGGTGCTTGTTTTTCTCTTTCCTTCTCCTGCAAATTTACTAATTGCAGATCAGGATGGTCGACTGCCAGATGGTATTGGCGAGATGATGTATTAGTGCTGGAGTTTCTTCTTTATTATTATTATTATTTGTTGCTTGAACTTGAATAAAAGTGTACTTGATTTCTTGGATATTTATTTGTATTTGGGCGATGTGACCCAGGATATTTGACTTGTTCAGAATTTAATTATTTGAGATTATTATTTTTGGTTTCAAGTAATTTCTGTTGGTATCTGTTTCAATTATGCATGTTGGTTGATACTTTTGCTTCCGACTCTGATTATTTCTGTGATATGTTGTAAAGATTCTTCAACAGCGTATGGATGATGAAAATCATTCGCTGGGCTTTTGTTACGTATCAGTATTCCATATTCTTTTCGGGAATCGGGGCGTGACAACACTTGACACTTGATATTTGTTATTTGTTTACATGATACTTGTTCACTTGACACCTGTTACATGTCACTTGCACTTATTTATCTTTCCATGCTAGTTGTTCTATTTTGTTATCATGTCTATTCTATGCTATTTGTTTATCTTCCCCCAAGTACTTGTGCCTGCACTACAAGCGGCCCGTAACTTGCATTGATGGGGGTTTTGTTTTCTTTTTCCTCTTCCTGCAATTTATTAAATTGCAGATTTTAGAGATCAGGTAGTTGGCGATATGAGATTCTAATTACTAGAGTTTTGCTATTATTATTTATTGTTACTTATTTGAACAATTGTACTTGATTACTTTAATTTATTTGTATTTGGGCAATGTGACCCAGGATTATTGACTTGTTCAGATCTGCTTTATTTGAGATTAATAATTTTTTTCAAGTAATCCTGTTTGTATTTTGATTCATATATGCATGCTTGGTTGATTTTTCTTGCTTCCGACTCTAATTATTCTTGTGAAATGTTGTAAAGATCCTACAGCTTATGGATGATGAAAATCATTTGCTAGGCTTTTGTCACGTATCCGTATTCTGTATCTCTTTTGGGATGCGGGGCGTGGCAACACTTGACACTTGATATTTGTTATTTGTTTACATGATACTTGTTCACTTGACACCTGTTACATGCCACTTGCACTTATTCATCTTGCCATGCTAGTTGTTCTATTTTGTTATCATGTCTGTTCCATGCTATTTGTTTATCTTCCCCCATGTACTTGTGCCTGCACTACAAGCGGCCCGTAACTTGCATTTACGGACGTTTTGTTTTCTTTTTCCTCTTCCTACAATTTGTTAAATGGCAGATTTTAGAGATCAGGTAGTTGGCGATATGAGATTCTAATTGCTGGAGTTTTGCTATTATTATTTATTGTTACTTATTTGAACAATTGTACTTGATTACTTTAATTTATTTGTATTTGGGCAATGTGACCCAGGATTATTGACTTATTCAGATCTGGTTTATTCGAGATTAATATTTTTTTTTCAAGTAATCCTATTTGTATTTTGATTCATATATGCATGCTTGGTTGATTTCTCTTGCTTCCGACTCTAATTATTCTTGTGAAATGTTGTAAAGATCCTGACAGCTTATGGATGATGAAAATCATTTGCTAGGCTTTTGTCACGTATCCGTATTCCGTATCTCTTTTGGGAAGCGGGGCGTGACAAGGTTTTTAGTGGTATCAGAGCACCCGGTTTGGCTAATGTATTAGTTTAACTAATATATTAGACAAGCTTGGCTCGATCTAGGATTGGCTCAACATTACACAGACCATACGTACATAAATGAATTATAATCAACTTTGATTTGGATGCTAATTGTTTTTGGTTTTGTGTAGACTATGACTAGTAGAGGTTCTACTTCTCGTCTTCAAGATGATCATCCCGGATTTGAGGCTGTCACCAATGTGTTGGAATGGCTGATCAATATGCAGTAGAACCACAGTGACTTGATGATGGCTGCTTTGGAAGCTGCTCAGGCTCTGCCAGGAAACTCTTCCTCCCCATCCGGGTACTGTCACAGACTTCATAAGGCTGCATCCCGACAGTTTTTCAGGCATTGAGATGCCTTTGGAGGCCGAACAGTGGTTGATCCGGACTGAGCAATTGCTTTTGGTGGCAAGAGTTGCAGATGCTGATAGAGTGGATGTGGTAGCCATCCAGCTGGTGGACCTTGCTCATATTTGGTGGAGGTCCGAGTCCGAAAGGCTCGAAAGACCGATCACTTTGGTCACTTTCACTAAGAGCTTTTTGGAGCAATAGTTCCTGACCCTGAAATAGGTTGGTCGTTATTTCTATTATTGGAATTTGTTACATATTGTCCATGCAGTGTTGTAACATCAGACTTTCTTGAAACAGGGTTCCAGGTCTGTGGATGAGTATGCAGTTGAATTTACTAGACTTAGCCGCTTCGCATCCGTTCTTATGGCGAACGAAGAGGTCAAGGCTAGTAGATTCGCATTGGGGTTTGAGTAAGAGATTCGAGTGCAGCTCGTCTCCCTTCATTGCGTACTTATGCAGAATGTCTTGAGGCAGCTCGAGCTCAGAAGCAGGCTCGTGGTGGATTGGCTCATTCCCAGTGGACTATTCTGCACTCTGTTGTTGCTAGGCCTTTTGGTGGGCCTATTCGGAGGCCTGTCCTAGCCCATCCGGTCAGGGCATCTTCTTACTCTTCTGTAGTTCCTCAGAGGGCTAGCTTTTGCAATTTTTGCCGACTTGCTGGGCATGATCGCAAGGATTGCAGGTGTGCCAATCGCCACTATTTTGGTTGTGGTGCTTCTGATCATATGGCGTAGGACAGGTCAGGCTTTGAACCTGAGTGCTGCTGATGCTGAGTGAGCAGAGGGTGTTGTTGCAGGTATATCTTGCATTTCTTTTTGTTGTTTTGTTGTTTCTGTTTTGCTTCTTTTCATTTGTCTTGCATTATTCTTTCATTTTATCTTCCTGCATTGTGTTTTCCTCACCCCTGTTCAACCATTCTCTTTCACTGTCTCTTTTTGATTCTATCTTAGGTGTCGTCCTTATTTGCTCTTTTCCTGCTCATGTTCTTTTTGATTCTGGGGCAATCCATTCTTTTGTCTCCTCTCGATTTGTTGCTCATCATCAGTTGGATTGCCGCAGCATGTCAGAGGCTTGGAATATTGTGACAGGTGGTGGAGTTGTCATTTGTTCCCGGGAGTGCAGGCAGCGTCCCGTGATTATTGGTAGCACAGATTTCAAGGCCAACCTAATTATAATTGAGAATTCAAGATTCGACATTATTCTCGGTATGGATTGGTTAGGTGAATCCCATGCATTATTGATTGCCGTGGAAAGAAAGTTGTGTTCAGAATCTCATGCCGCGCAGAGTTTGAGTTCCATGCCGGGGAGATGTTCCTTGGCCGAGCTGAGACTGTAGTTGACCAGGAGGTTTGTGCGATGGATTTACATTCAGGCCGTGAGGCTGCGCCTCTGGTAGTACGGGATTTCCTAGATATTTTTCCAGAGGAGTTGCCTGGCTTACCCCCTGAAAGGGATGTAGAGTACGGTATTGAAGATCAGCCTGGTATGGCGCCGATATCGAAAAGTCCCTACAGGATGGCAACGGTCGAGTTAGCAGAGCTTAAGGTGCAGATTCAGGAGTTGCTGGATTTGGGGTTCATCAAACCCAGTGTTTGGCCTTGGTGTGCTCCAGTCCTTTTTGTTAACAAGAAGGATGGTAGTCGTCGACTGTCCGTGGATTATAGGGAACTGAATAGTGTTACTATTAAGAACCGGTATCCGTTGCCATGATCAATGATTTGTTTGATAAGTTAAGTGCAGCTGCTGTTTTCTTGAAGTTGAATCTTCGTTCTGGGTATCATCAGGCCAAGGTGAAGCCGAGTGATGTACAAAAGAATGCATTCAGGACCAGATATGGGCACTATGAGTATCTTGAGATGTCGTTCGGGGTCACGAACGCACCTGCTGTATTCACGAGTCTTATGAACAGGGACTTTTCCCAGTTTCTAGATAGATTTATGGTGGTCTTCATTGATGACATTTTGGTGTATTCTCAGAATCGGGAAGATCGTGCCGAGCATCTTAGGTTGGTTCGGCAGACTTTGAGAGAGAATCAGTTCTATGGGAAAACTCCACAAGTGTGAATTTTGGCTCGACATGGTCACTTTCTTGCGGCACATTATCTCGAGCGATGGTATTTCTGTGGATCCGGCCAAGGTTGAGGATGTGAAGGATTGGCCTGTTCCCAAGTCAGAATCTGTGGTCAGGAGTTTTCTTTGTCTAGCTGGCTATTATCAAAAATTCGTCCAAGATTTTTCGAAGATAGCAGGACCATTGACTAAGCTTACTAGGAAGGATCAGAAGTTCTGTTGGTCTGAGGCTTGCAGTGAGGCTTTTGCTGAGTTGAAGAGCAGGTTGACGTAAGTGCCAGTGTTGACTATTCCAGATGGTTCAGGCAGATTTGTAGTTCACTGTAATGCTTCTGCTAAGGGTCTTGGAGCAGTTCTGATGCAGAAGGGCCGATTCGTTTTGTATGCATTGAGGCAGTTTAGGCCGCATGAGAAAAACTATCCGACACATGACTTGGAGTTAGCGGCAGTGATCTTTGCTTTGAAGCTGTGTAGACATTATTTACTTAGGGACCAAGTGGAGATCTTTACAGACCACAAAAGTCTCATGTACGTCTTCACCCAGAAGGAGTTGAACATGAGGCAAAGGCGTTGGTTGGAGCTTATGGCCGATTATGACATCAGTTTGCAATACCATCCTAGTACATTAAACTTGGTGCCAGATGCTTTGAGCAGGAGACTGGCATCTATGTTCCTGACTCAGCAGAGAGAGCTGGGTGAGCAGATACGGAGGTTGGAGTTTGTTGTGTTGTTACCGAGTTCTAATCGGAGTTGTTTGGTGCTCCAGCTTTAGTCGTCTCTTGTTGACCAGATCAAAAAGACGCAAGCTGGTGATGCGCAATTGTAGGGTTTTCGAGCTGAGGTTGAGTCTGGTTCCGGAACAGACATGGTTATTCATGCTGATGGATCGCTTCGTTTTGGGTCCAGGTTGTGTGTCCCGAAGGGTGAAGTTTGTCAGAGGTTGCTTGAGGAAGCCCACCATTCATCGTATTCTATCCATCCTGGGGGTACTAAGATGTATCGGGATTTGAAGCTTCATTTCTGGTGGCATGGTATGAAGAGGGCTGTGGCTCGGTTTGTTTCTCAGTGTTTGATCTGCCAGTAGATTAAGTCAGAGCATCAGAGGACCGCTGGACTTATTCAACAGCTTCCCATTCCAGAGTAGAAGTGGGAGCACATCACTATGGATTTTGTGACTGCTTTGCCAAGGAGTCCTCAGGGCCAGAATGCCATTTGGGTGATTATCGACCGATGGACGAAGTGTGCTCACTTCATTCCTTCCCCTGTCAGACACTCTACTGAGAGCCTAGCTGAGAAGTACATGCAAGAGATCGTCAGACTTCATGGGTTTCCAGTTAGTATTGTATCCGACAGGGATACGAGATTCAGATTTCAGTTTTGGGAGAGTCTTCAGAGCAGTTTGGGGAGTAAATTAGAGTACAGTACAACTTTTCAACCCCAGATTGTGGACAGTCAGAGAGGACCATCCAGATACTTGAGGACATGTTGAGGTCATGTTGAGGTCATGTATGTAACGCCCTGATTTCCATACACTGGGAAACCGTGACATATGCCAGAATATTTACCTTCAAATGCATCTCAACACAGTAAATAACACGGAAATTTCAACACTTTTATTGCCATAAGAGTTATTACATCAATAATTAAAAATATCGATTTGTCATTTCAAACTGTAACGCCTCCTCCCTTTTCTTTTGACTTCAAAATTCAATTCTTTCAAATTCTATATCACTTTAAACATAAACTAAGATAGTTATATTTCAAAGAAAATTTTGGCAGTTTCCCCTGAAATTTCTGCCCCGAAACATAAAAAGCTTACGAAATTCTGCTCTAAATCTCATAGCTCACATCACAGGCAATAATATCATGGGCTCCCCAGGCCAAAATGAGCAGAATCACACAGGCAATATAAATATCATGCTCTGGGGTTCAAACCCATAATAGGATATCAATTATCAATTAAAAACCATAAATTCTTTTGGAAACGTAGTAAAGTTTTGAGAAAATAACTTATAAAACATACCACAGGGCCCGGTACCCCACAACGAGATGGGTACGAGTCAAAACCCTATCATGCCATTCCACACTATTACTCATCCTCATCATCCACGAACTTAATACATCTAAAATACAATTTAAATCATAAATTTCACTATGCACATAATTAAACTTTAAACACCAATTTTAAAATAAAAGCTCCACTCCACAGAGTCTACACCTCACCTCTGCACTGCTGAGCACCTGTAACAATAGGGGATCTAGGGTAATCCAGTGACTCCCTAACTCCCCAAACACTAAGGGGTTAGTCATTTCTGGTATGAGTATAATTTACTAATTAAGCAAATAAATTAAATTTTATAAGTAAAAACAAAACGAACTTATGAATACAAAGATAATCAAATTTTACTTGACATCTGAACATGTAAACATCATAAATGGGATTTCACATGAAATACACTCTGAGTCATCACCTGTATGTATATCCATACCCACTCATAACATACTTATCTTTAGTTTGGAAATCATTCACAAATTAGTCGCTTAATGCCCATCACTTTAGGCTTATACAAATATTCCTATAGCTTTACCTTCCCATAAAGCTTTACATTCACAAATAACTCTACTTCGACATAAACTGCACTTCATTTACCATTCATTTGCATTTATAGACTCACGACTTATATTCTTTCGTACTCATCTTCAGTCATAAATATGTTCCTTCTCAATCTCATACACATAACATCGCATTCATTCATTTCTTACAACATATATCATCACGTCTCGCAATACATCATTTTCACACTCATTATACACTTCATCTATCGCACTTACAATTCATCTTGAATGGAAAATAAACGTCTATCCTGATTTTCTAGTGTTCGTGTAAGCCATGACCTGAGTCTAATGCAAGAATACAGAGTATAGAACAGATGCACTTATTCTAATGTCAGTAAGACTCTTGACACACATGCATCCCGTACTACATGTGCTCCAGATCAAGCCGTTTCTCCAGTTTCAGGGATTCGAACCCGCGTTATGAATTTCTACTTGTACACAACCTGTTCCTGACTGATACAACGTGACTGATGAGGTTGCAGACATGGTCAAGTCCCACCAATGCAATACGCTCATGGTGTCTATGTTTGCCACTACTACCCGGCTAACCGGACCTCACTCAAAAACCAGACGAACCATCAGGGTTACCACAACACAGGTTAGCCCGAAGCATCCCCTGTGGACCCCTAACTCATAGACCGTAGTCTATGGCCTGTTCGCTTCCTCGGCATAGAACACGACGGAGTTCCGAAGTCCATCCCCTAGCTCCGCCTGCCCTTATCATGGCACTTCAAGAATTAACAGTGTGAGATACACAACCCGTGCTCCCAACTAGTGAGATGGCACCGTACGTATCCCTTTGATGGGAAGGTACAACCCAATAACACCACCTAGTGTCAGCCTAAAGGACGAGTTTGGTCATAAGGTGTCACCCTTAATACCGACTTCTCTCTTTTGGCAAAATGGTTAAGTAAAGATCCTTATAAGTTACTACCCTAATGATGTCACTAATCCTAAACAATCTTACAAGATTAACATGACTTGCTAGGTCTTAAGTAGGACATTGCAAGGTAACCCTACTAGGCTGCTCAACCTAGACTAACAGAATCCCTAAGGATCTGGTTCATGCCCTATCGATCCAAGACCCCGACAATACGAACGTATTCGCATGCTACTACCCTAAACTTGAATTTTGTCAACACTCCGATCCGCGATCAACCTACACTGGTTAAGATCTGACGGTGCACGCGAAGTGACTCATCCACAGTTCCTTAGGAGTAAGGTCAACACACATCTTGATGGACGACAGCCCCTAGGGCAATAATATCTCCCTAGACAAGCACTACAAACTACGTACTTGCTAATAATCTACATACGAGTAACCTTAACACATACGATACAAACGAGCCACGTATGGAACCAATAACTACATACGAGCCAAATAATCTACGTATGAGACTAACAGCTATACGGGCCAGGAGAGCCACATACGAGCAAAACCACGTACAAAAACAACCATACAGGTAATCAACCTAGAAGCAACCAAACATGCTTACTAGCAAACTTGATCTTCTGTAATTAGAAGCAACAAAAGAATCTACTAACAGTCTAAAATAGGCATTCTACCAATGAGATGCCCAAGAAGCGACATCAAACTTTTATCAAGATAACGATTATTAGTGACCTTCCCAACCCTTATTACCCATGAAGATGAGTAATGTTCATGTGATATGGTCCAACTTTACTTAGGGTATCATACAACTAGAATCCGCTGTTTCCCTCCCCAAATTGAACTAGAACTACATGCACTAGATTCTTGGGTTCTTTCTTCAAGTTGAGATAGAATCACCTAGGACTAAAGGCCTGGGTTTTCTTATCAATTGATCTAGAACTACCATAGTGCTAGTTTCATGGGTTTCTCTTGAAAGTTGACTAGGACAACATAGAACATAGGTTCATTTTATTAGTTAAACTAGAACACCGAGCTCAAGCACGTGTTCATGGGTTCTTTTTAATCTTTCACTACAATACTACCATATACAATTCATGTAATATCCTGGACGGATATTACCTTATATAAATTATTATTTTATTATTATTTTGTTTTAATTCCAAAATTGAAATATTTTGATGATTTTCACCTGGTTTGTTCATAGACAATATATGTACCCAGATACCGGTCAGTATACATCCGTATTGTATCAAATTGATACTGTGATCTTCCGAACTAATAATAGAAATTATTTAATTACTATTTCCGAGATTAAATTATTTATACGGATTATGCGAAGATTTTCGGTATACATACATATATGCGCACATATGTGTAGTATGTCGATTAGTACATTGTACAAAGTATGTGGTATGTATTTTGGATAAAATTGTTCTCCTTGTCATGATAATCCTAATTAGATAGTTAGGATTGTAGGAGAATTAAACATGGGATTAAGATGTATGCATAAGAGAATTAAGAGGTATTCTTCTAGAAACCTACACCTCACCCACACCCTACCTCCACCAATTTCCACCTACCCTAGATCAAAACCGGCCCCAATATGTGGGAGGGTTTTTGTGCAAGTTTGTGTGTGCAAATTTGCACTCTCCACCCTTTTCTCCACCTATAAATACCCCCTCCCTTCACCATTGTCTCATTTTTAGAAAGACAAAAAAAAGAAAGGAAAAGAAAGTGAGGAACCATACTAACTTGAGAGTTTTCCATTGTAGGTTTCATAAGGATTCCTAGGAGCTAAGGAGGAGAGTTAGTCTAGTTCTTCCATCAAAAAGAGATTAAGGTGGGGGGTTCTCCACCTTCTTTTTGTTGTTTGAATTGATGTTTTGGTTTCTTCTTCTTCTCACCTTCTTTGCTTTGTTTTCTTTTGTTCTTTTGGGGTGTTTATTGTGATAGTGTTGTTGTATGTTTATGGATGGTTAAAAGTAAATACCACATGAAAAAGAAAATGTGATAAGTAGTAGTAATGAACATAAAGATGGAATCTTTGTAGTAGTAGTGGTTGTTTTTGTGGTTATTAATTGGACTAAAATGACACATGCATATGGACTTGTACATACAACCATTTGGGGTTGTAGGATGTAGCGCCCCGTTTTCCATATACTGGGAAACCGAGACACGAGCCAGGACCTTTTCATTCAATTAGTCACAATACACAGAAACAGGAAAATTTAAAACTTTTTATTAACATAATATTACAGGCCGAGTGTTTCCACTAATACAATAAGTTACATTAGAGTGTATATGAATAAAAGATAATCATTGCTTTTTCACTTGTAGATCATGCCTCGACTAGAGTCCTTCTGGTTCGCGATCTGGTATCCACAACCTATTGAAATGGGGACGTCAGTATTCACTGACGCTTAAAGGCTGATCATATAGCAACGAATCTCCAAAACAATATATACAAACAGGGTAAAGTATATCGGTGTAGTTTAAGTGTTCGTGAGTGCAGATTAGAATCTAATAAATGTCAACTAAACTGGAATACCAATGCACTGTCAACTAAACTAGAATACTAATGCACTGTCAACTAAGCTAGGATACTAATGCCAGGTCAACTAAACTAGGATACTAATGCCAGGTCAACTAAACTAGGATGCTCATATTCTAATGCCAGCAAGTCTCCGAAAGCAACATGCAGCCCATACTACATGCGCCCCATCTCAAGCCGTTTCTTCAAATATCGGGATTTGAATCCGCGTTATGAATTCTAATTGCACACAACCTGTTCCGGACAATACTCCATGACTCTGTGAGGTTGCAGAAGGGGTCAAGTCCCCCTATGCAGTCTGCTTATGGTGTCTCCGTTTTCCACTACTACCCGGCATGCCGGACCTCACTCGATCCCAGTGTATCGGGCCTCGTTCCAAAATCAAATCATAGGGTCTCGCAGGTGCAGGGTAGCGCGAAGCCTACCCGGTGGCACCCTCTGGGGTCTCGCAAGCGCAGGACTGCACAATGCATCCTGTGGTACCCCAGCCACGGTATTTCAGGAATTAACAGAGCGAGATACGCAACCCGTGCTCTCAACTTGTGAGAAGGCACCGTACGTATCCCTTTGACGGGAAGGTACAACCCAATAACACCACCTAAGGTTGGCCCCAAAGAAAGGTTTGGTCGTACGGTGTACCCTACTACCAACTCCCTTTCTTTCTGGCGAAAAGGTTAAGTAATGATTTTATAAGTCACTACCCTAATGATGTCACTATTCCTATGCGATCTCACATAGTTTCCAACTTAGATTATTAGGGTCCGACTCGTGGTCCCTCGATCCAAGACTCTGGTAATAAGATCTCTCTCACTCATCCCTACCCCTAACTCGGATTCTACCCACACTCTCGGCCCACGGTCAACCTACATCGGTTAAGATCCGTCGACGCCCGAGGTGAGATCTATCCATTTATTCTAAGGGGGTAGGATGCGGTCTTGATGGTCGACGACCCCTAGGGTACTTGAAGACCCTAAACTAGCTTTTTATCAAGCTACAACTATTAGAACTTCTCAACCCTTATTGCTATGAATGAAGGGTGCTCATATGCTATGGTTCCATACTAATATTAACTACAACAAGGTAGTTACTCCTACAATTTCAACATGGCTCATTCTTATTACTTAACCTATGGCAATTCAATCATGGTATGCAATTGCAAGCATCAACCTACCACCACTAAAACATGGTATATATGACATAACCATCAACTTATAACACTCTTGATTGTGAATGCGATTTAGCATGCACTTGTAGCAATCTCAAGCATGGATATATATAACTAGTATGAACATACAACATTCCTAAGCATGAATATCATTCCTAAACATGATAGGTAATTTTAGAATAAATCCTACAACATTCTAAGCATGAATATCATTCCGAAACATGATGGGAAATTTTAGAATGAATCCTACAACATTCTAAGCATGAATTTCATTCCTAAACATGATAGGAAATTTTAGAATGAATCCTACAACATTCTGAGCATGAATATCATTCCTAAACATGATAGGAAATTTTAGAATAAATCCTACAACATTCTCAGCATGAATATCATTCCTAAACATGATAGGTAATTTTAGAATAAATCCTACAACATTCTAAGCATGAATATCATTCCTAAACATGATAGAAAATTTTAGAATGAATCCTACAACATTCTAAGCATGAATATCATTCCTAAACATGATAGGAAATTTTAGAATAAATCCTACAACATTCTAAGCATGAATATCATTCCTAAACATGATAGGAAATTTTAGAATTAATCCTACAACATTCTAAGCATGAATATCATTCCTAAACATGATAGAAAATTTTAGAATGAATCCTACAACATTCTAAGCATGAATATCATTCCTAAACATGATAGGAAATTTTAGAATGAATCCTACAACATTCTAAGTATGAATATCATTCCTAAACATGATAGGAAATTTTAGAATAAATCCTACAACATTCTAAGCATGAATATCATTCCTAAACATGATAGGTAATTTTAGAATGAATCCTACAACATTCTAAGCATGAATATCATTCCTAAACATGATAGGAAATTTTAGAATGAATCCTACAACATTCTAAGCATGAATATCATTCCTAAACATGATAGGGAATTTTAGAATGAATCCTACAACATTCTAAGCATGAATATCATTCCTAAACATGATAGGAAATTTTAGAATGAATCCTACAACATTCTAAGCATGAATAAATTAATCTAATCCAATTTTAGCATGGTATTTACTTTAACATAAGCACAACATCCATTTAATATCCATAATAATCTACTAAAATTTCACATAACATAAATATCTACAACTACTTTATTTTAATCCCTACTACTACTACTTTATTTGAACATACATATCACTACTACTACTACCATGAGCCTCTACTATAACATAAATGTCTACAACTAAATTACTTACTAAAAATCTTTATTAGCATATGTTTCTTATTATTACTAGTGGACATAAAAGAGATCTTTTTAATCCTTTTGCAACTAATGATTAGATAGTTTCTTTTTCATTAATAACTACAATGGTTTCTTCCTTAATTAAACTTATAAAAGAACTAAACAATGATAAAATAAGTAAGAGCCTTTCCATTTTGGGTTCAACCAACATATGCCTTCTTCTTTTTTTGGTCCAAGTCAATGTGTGTCCTACAACCAAGATGGTTGTATACTTAGTCCATATGCCTTATGTATTAGTTCACATTCAAGTCCTACAACCCTAAATGGTTGTATGTACAAGTTCATATGCATGTGTCATTTTCATTCAATCCATAAGCACAAACCACCACTACTACCACAAAACATCCATACAAAAGAACAAGGAAAAGAAAACCAAACAAGAAGATAAGAAGAAGAAGGGATCAACAACAATCATTCAAACAACAAACAAACAAGGAGAAACCCCCACCTTGTTCTACTTGTAGGATGGACTAGCTATGCTACTTCTCCTTCCTCCTAGCTTTTAGAACTCCTACTAAACCTACAAGGAAAAACTCTCAAGTTAGCATGGTGTTCTCTCTTTCTTTTCCTTTCTTTCTTTTTGGTCTTTCTAAAATGAGACAAAGGTGGAGGAAGAGGGTATTTATAGGTGGGAGAAAGGGTGGAAAATGAAAATGTGCATACACAAAAATGCACATGGGTCCTCCACTAATTTGGGGGCCGGCCTTACCTAGGGGAAGAAGGGGTGAGGTGGGGGAGGTGTTATGTGAGGGAAGGGTGATGTGGAGGAGAATAGTTCTAGAAGAATTTCCTTAATCTTTTGTCTTTTAATCCTAGGTTTAACTAACAAACAATTCCTAGTTATCAATTAGGTTGTCATGGCTAAAAGATGACCCACTTGTGAAGGAGAAAATAAAAATAATCAAGTAGTCGAGTGCTAATAAAATAATATTATTAATAGTCGATCGGGATATTACAATACTCCCTCCTTAGAATAGTTCTGTCCTCAGAACTGCACTAAGTGGGGGAAAAGAGAAAACAAAGCGATCCTCAAAATAACTCGGGGAAAGAGAGTTTCATCTGGCTTTCCGTCTCCCAAGTGGCTTCTTCCACAAACTGGTTTCTCCAAAGGACCTTGACCATCGGAATAGTCTTGTTTCTTAGTACCTTATCCCGACGATCGATGATTTTCACCGGTCGCTCCTTATATGTAAGGTCCACTTGTAGGTCTTCAGGGACATCTGGCAGCTGATGACTGGGATCCGGTACATATTTCTTCAGCATTGAGACGTGGAACACATCATGTACCTGGGACCATTCGGCTGGTAGCTCTAGTTTGTATGTCGTCTTTCCGATCCTTTTCAAAATCTGGTAGGGTCCAATATACCTTGGTGCTAGCTTGCCGCCTCTTCTGAATCTAACCACTCCCCTTGTAGGTGAGACTTTCAGAAATACCGAATCACCTTCCTCAAATTCTAGGTCTCGTCGGCGGTTGTCAGCGTAGCTCTTCTGTCTGGTTTGTGCTGCTTGCATCCTTTTCCTGATTAGTTCGATCTTTTCGGATGTTTGTTGCACTATTTCAGGTCCGAACATTTGTCTTTCACCTACTTCAAACCAGCACACAGGGGTCCTACACCTCCTTCCATACAACGCTTCATATGGAGCCATCCCGATACTTGCTTGATAGCTGTTATTATATGCAAACTCTACCAATGCTAAGTGTCGCTCCCAGCTTCCTCCGAAGTCCATTATGCATGCTCTCAGCATATCCTCAAGAATTCTGTTAACCCTTTCTGTCTGCCCATCCGTTTGCAGGTAGAAAGCTGTGCTAAAGTCTGGTCTCGTTCCTAAGGCCTCTTGCAGACTCTGCCAAAATCGCGACGTAAACCTGGCATCCCGGTCGGAAACGATTGACACTGGCACCCTATGTAGCTTTACAATGCCTTCTATGTAGACCTCTGCAAGCTTTTCTACCGACCAAGTCGTCTTTACTGGAAGAAAATGTGCGGACTTTGTCAAGCGGTCCACTACTACCCAAATTGAGTCATTCCCTTTTGAACTTCTGGGCATTCCTGTGATGAAATCCAAGCTGATGTTCTCCCATTTCTACTCCGGAATGGGTAGTGGCTGTAGTAGACCTCCTGGTCTCTGGTTCTCCGCTTTGACTTTCTGGCATGTAAGGCATTTGGCCACAAATTCTGCCACTTCTCGCTTCATTCCAGCCCACCAAAAATGTTGTTTTATATCCTTATACATCTTTGTGCTTCCTGGGTGGACTATGAGTAAGGTGGAGTGTGCTTCCTTCATGATATCTTCTCGCAACTCGTCGATTTTTGGCACACACAACCTGCTCCCAAGCCAAAGCGACCCTTCCCTTATACTTAACTCTGATGCTTTTCCTTCGTTGACTAGCCACTTTTGTGCTTCAATCTCTGCATCCCCCCATTGAGCCTTCTTGACTTGGTCATTCAGACACGGGTGTAATTCTAGATTTGCCAAAATGGTGCTTAAATCTTGAACAACTAGTTCAATACCGGCTTGCCTGATCTCGTCTTTTAGCTCTCGTCTTATCACAGTGAGCATGGCTACAATTCGTTTTCTGCTGAGCGCATCGGCCACGACATTGGCTTTTCCTGGGTGATATAAAATTTCTGGTCTTATGTCCTCCAGAACCTCCAACCATCGCCTTTGCCTGAGATTCAGATCCTTTTGTTGGTAGATATACTTCAGGCTTTTATGGTTGGTAAACATTTCCACCTTCGACCCATAGACATAGTGCCGTCACAATTTTAGAGCAAAGATTATCACAGCCAATTCTAAGTCATGTGTCGGGTAATTCTTCTCATGTGGTCGAAGTTGCCTTGATCCGTATGCTATGACCCTTCCTTCTTGCATCAGAACACATCTGAACCCCAAAAACGAAGCGTCACTGAAGATTACGTATCCTTTATCTGGTTGAGGCAGAACCAAAATTGGTGCAGAAATCAATTTGTTCTTCAACTCCTGGAAACTATCTTCACATTTCTCAGTCCAATCAAAACTCATGTTTTTCTTGGTCAGGGCAGTAAGTGGTACGGCAATTCTGGCATAGTTCCGGATGAACTTCCTATAGTACCCTGTCATGCCTAAGAAGCTTCTGACCTCCTTCATAGTTCTCGGCTGGGGCCAATCTCTTACTGCCTCTATCTTCTGCGGGTCTGTAGCCACTCCCTCCTTAGAAAGGACATGGCCCAAGAATGCCACTTCTGACATCCAGAATTCACACTTTATCAGTTTGGCATATAGCTGATGTTCTCGTAGCTTGGCCAATACAGCAGTTAGATGCTCAGCATGTTCCTCTTCTGTTTTTGAATATACCAAGATATCGTCTAGGAAGACAACCACGAAGAAATCGATGAATGGCCGCAAGATGCGGTTCATCATGTCCACGAAGATTGCTGGAGCGTTTGTCACCCCGAATGGCATTACTAAAAACTCATAATGACCGTGCCGAGTTCGGAACGCAGTCTTGGGTATATCTTCCTCTCTGACCCGAACTTGATGATAGCCTGAACGCAGATCAATCTTTGAAAATACAGCCTCTCCCTAAAGCTGATCAAACAAGTCATCGATCCTGGGAATGGGGTACTGGTTCTGAATAGTGACCTTGCTCAATTCCCGATAATCGATGCACATTCTCGAGGTTCCATCCTTCTTCTTTACTAGTAGTACAAGTGCTCCCCAGGGTGAGGCACTTGGCCTGATGAACCCTTTCCGTAGCAGTTCTTCAATTTGCTCCTTTACTTCCTCCTGCTCTACTGGTGCCATCCGATAGGGTGTTTTCAACACTGGTGCGCTGCCTGGCTGGGTAGTAATGCTGAACTCAACATCCCTATGCGGCGGGAGTCCGGGTAATTCTTTTAAAAATACGCGGGGAAATTTTCGTACGATTGGTATCGCCTTGACTTCACTTGGCACTAGTACCTTAGTCGCTGCTGTAAGAATCTCCGCACTCTGCTTCTTCCTTCCTTGGAACACAAGCTCCGGTCCCCCGGATGGGGTAATGGTTACCCTCTTCTCCTTGCAATCGATGATAGCATTATGCTTGGACATCCAGTCCATCCCGATAATCACGTCTGTCCCTACAAAGCCCAACTCTAGCAAGTCTATTCTCAGGGTCTCTCTGTCAATCCGGAGATTGCATCACTTTTAGCATGAATTTGCAGGGAGAGTTGCTCCAGACGGGGTACCTACTAGCAAAACTGATTTCGGAGTTGCCTCCTGGGTGCATTTCAACTTCTTAGAGAATGCTCCAGACACAAAGGAATGAGATGACCCACTATCAAATAAAACAGTTGCCTGGATTTCATTTATATTAACCCAACCTGTTTACAAAAGCGGTTACATCAATACTATCTTATGCCAAAATATTCAAAATACTACAAAAGCTTAGCCATACTCCTTCACCTACCGGTGATAACTCCCTCGTCTTCATTGGCGTCTTCCTCTGTGAGTGCAAATACCCTCCCTTGGCGGTTTATCCCCCTTTTGTTTGCCTTGGGAGCCGGCCCTCCGTCGCCCCTTCGAAGTTGGGGACAGTTTGGCCGAATATGGCCAACCTTCCCGCATTTGTAACAGGAGCGGGCATCATTCAGAGGGTTCCCATTCTTGGGGCATTGGCTCTTGAAATGCCCTGGCTCGCCACATGTGAAGCAGTTCCCTGGCTCGAGGTTGCTGGTGTTGCTAACCTTCTTTTGAAATTTTGGGTTCCCACCCTGGTTTCTGAATCCTGACACTGGTGCATGCCTCTTTCCCTTGTTCCACCTTCCAATGTTTTCTTGCAGTTCAGGCCCTTTATTCATGTCTAACTCCGTCGTAGATGCTCGACGGACTAGCTTCTCGAACCTCCGGATGCAAAGCGGTATCATCTTGGTCCTAAGTGCGGGCCTGAGCCCCTGCTCAAACCTCTTGGTCTTTTTGACTTCATCTTGTACCATTTCCGGAGCATAGCAGGAAAGCTGGATGAACTTGGTCTCATATTCTTGAACCGTCATGCTTCCCTGCTTTAGGTTGTGGAACTCCATGGCTTTCTCCTCTTGCACATCTAGCAGAAAATAGTGTTACCTGAATTCTGCTAGGAAATCCTCCCAGGTAATGGGCCCTTCGCCCATGCCTCTTTTTACTGATTGCCACCAGACTCCGGCATCTTTTTCTAGCAGAACGCTGGCTAACCTGACCTTGCTGTCCTCTGGCGTCAACATCACCTCAAACATAGTCTCGACTTGATAAATCCAGTCGTCAGCCACTGTTGGGTCTGCCTTGCCTTCCAAAATGGGCGGCATCATCCTTCGGAATGACTCGACCATATTAATGGGGTCGGTAGTTGCTGCTCCCCGGTTATCTCCGGGTGCTCCTGGTTGCTGCACATTGTTTCGGCTCGCTTCCGCGAGGTCACCCAAGGCCTGGTACATACGAGCAAATTCCGTCTCCAAATCAAGACCCGTGCCATTGCCTCCACGCCCTCGCCTTCCAGATTGTCGGTCCTACCAATCCTGGTCCTGCGAGACATCTGGTAGAAGAGAGTAACGGAATACACAGGGCATCATATTTGTTACAAAAATAGTAATAATAATAACATCCACCCAATTCAACATGCACATAAGATTTGTAGAAAACATAACGCTAACTTCATTCTATCATAACCCTAGGTCTTACATAGCATTACCTTCCTTACATTTATATTATACAGTAGGAAGCAAAATATCCAAAATAACAAAATAACCTAGGGCACCTAACTGCCTAGTCAGTACTACTAGAGGTCCCGTCCCCTTCACCAGGTGGTGGTGCCAACAGTGCAAGTAGCTGTGAGATCTGTGCCTGCAGCTCCGCGCATTTGTGCTCCAGGCGCGCAAATTGCACTCGGTGGGTGTGCTTTAGGATTACTATCTTGCGGTCTGCCCTTGCCCTTGCCCTCCTTAACTCCACTATTTCTTTCTCATTGTTGAGGGCTACGAACTCACAGGAGTCCATCCTATTTTCTAGGCAGACATGGCACCATCCCCATGTCTCAAGATCCTGAAAGACCTGGTCGAAAGCTTACTGTACTGGGTTATGCGGGGGTGGTGGTGGGGGTGGTGGTGCTGGGATCTGGCCATTGGCAGGGGCACCCCCTGCTGAGGCAGCTGCGGTGGTTCTATTGGCCAATCCGACTCCCACCGGTGACCCGTCCCCATCTGTGATGGGCTCCAGGTCCGAGTCCACCTCAACTGCAACTCCGTGTGCTCCTCCAATTCCTGGGGGAATTGCTCCGTTCGACATCCTGTACGGAGTCGACACGGAAATTAGCATAGATATAGAACATCATAATACATAAGTTGAAGGAACAACAGTATGAATTATAATTATCTACAACCAGCTAAAAGAAAGCCTAACCCCTATAAGGCACCTAAGTATATTTCCTTCTATGTTGGACTATAAATTGAAGTCGGCTCTGATACCACTCTGTAGCATCTCGTTTTCCATATACTGGGAAACCGAGACACGAGCCAGGACATTTTCATTCAATTAGTCACAATACACAGAAACAGGAAAATTTAAAACTTTTTATTAACATAATATTACAGGCCGAGTGTTTCCACTAATACAATAAGTTACATCAGAGTGTATATGAATAAAAGATAATCATTGCTTTTTCACTTGAAGATCATGCCTCGGCTAGAGTCCTTCTGGTTCGCGATCTTGTATCCACAACCTATTGAAGTGGGGATGTCAGTATTCACTGACGCTTAAAGGCTGATCATATAGCAGCGAATCTCCAAAACAATATATACAAACAGGGTAAAGTATATTGGTGTAGTTTAAGTGTTCGTGAGTGCAGTGATTAGAATCTAATAAATGTCAACTAAACTGGAATACCAATGCACTGTCAACTAAACTAGAATACTAATGCACTGTCAACTAAGCTAGGATACTAATGCCAGGTCAACTAAACTAGGATACTAATGCCAGGTCAACTAAACTAGGATGCTCATATTCTAATGCCAGCAAGTCTCCGAAAGCAACATGCAGCCCATACTACATGCGCCCCATCTCAAGCCGTTTCTTCAAATATCGGGATTTGAACCCGCGTTATGAATTCTAATTGCACACAACCTGTTCCTGACAATACTCCATGACTCTGTGAGGTTGCAGAAGGGGTCAAGTCCCCCTATGCAGTCTGCTTATGGTGTCTCTGTTTTCCACTACTACCCGGCATGCCAGACCTCACTCGATCCCAGTGTATCGGGCCTCGTTCCAAAATCAAATTATAGGGTCTCGCAAGCGCAGGGTAGCACGAAGCCTACCCTGTGGCACCCTCTGGGGTCTCGCAAGCGCAGGACTGCACAATGCATCCTGTGGCACCCCAGCCACGGTATTTCAGGAATTAACAGAGCGAGATACGCAACCCGTGCTCTCAACTTGTGAGAAGGCACCGTACGTATCCCTTTGACGGGAAGGTACAACCCAATAACACCACCTAAGGTTGGCCCCAAAGAAAGGTTTGGTCGTACGGTGCACCCTACTACCAACTCCCTTTCTTTCTGGCGAAAAGGTTAAGTAATGATTTTATAAGTCACTACCCTAATGATGTCACTATTCCTAAGCGATCTCACATAGTTTCCAACTTAGATTATTATGGTCCGACTCGTGGTCCCTCGATCCAAGACTCTGGTAATAAGATCTCTCTCACTCATCCCTATCCCTAACTCGGATTCTACCCACACTCTCTGCCCACGGTCAACCTACATCGGTTAAGATCCGTCGACGCCCGAGGTGAGATCTATCCATTTATTCTAAGGGGGTAGGATGCGGTCTTGATGGTCGACGACCCCTAGGGTACTTGAAGACCCTAAACTAGCTTTTTATCAAGCTACAACTATTAGAACTTCTCAACCCTTATTGCTATGAATGAAGGGTGCTCATATGCTACGGTTCCATACTAACATTAACTACAACAAGGTAGTTACTCCTACAATTTCAACATGGCTCTTTCTTATTACTTAAACTATGGCAATTCAATCATGGTATGCAATTGCAAGCATCAACCTACCACCACTAAAACATGGTATATATGACATAACCATCAACTTATAACACTCTTGATTGTGAATGCGATTTAGCATGCACTTGTAGCAATCTCAAGCATGGATATATATAACTAGTATGAACATACAACATTCCTAAGCATGAATATCATTCCTAAACATGATAGGTAATTTTAGAATAAATCCTACAACATTCTAAGCATGAATATCATTCCTAAACATGATGGGAAATTTTAGAATGAATCCTACAACATTCTGAGCATGAATATCATTCCTAAACATGATAGGAAATTTTAGAATAAATCCTACAACATTCTGAGCATGAATATCATTCCTAAACATGATAGGTAATTTTAGAATAAATCCTACAACATTCTAAGCATGAATATCATTCCTAAACATGATAGGAAATTTTAGAATGAATCCTACAACATTCTAAGCATGAATATCATTCCTAAACATGATAGGAAATTTTAGAATGAATCCTACAACATTCTAAGGATGAATATCATTCCTAAACATGATAGAAAATTTTAGAATAAATCCTACAACATTCTAAGCATGAATATCATTCCTAAACATGATAGGTAATTTCAGAATGAATCCTACAACATTCTAAGCATGAATATCATTCCTAAACATGATAGGAAATTTTAGAATGAATCCTACAACATTCTAAGCATGAATATCATTCCTAAACATGATAGGAAATTTTAGAATGAATCCTACAACATTCTAACCATGAATATCATTCCTAAACATGATATGAAATTTTAGAATGAATCCTACAACATTCTAAGCATGAATATCATACCTAAACATGATAGGGAATTTTAGAATGAATCCTACAATATTCTAAGCATGAATATCATTCCTAAACATGATAGGAAATTTTAGAATGAATCCTACAACATTCTAACCATGAATAAATTAATCTAATCCAATCTTAGCATGGTATTTACTTTAACATAAGCACAACATCCATTTAATATCCATAATCATCTACTAAAATTTCACATAACATAAATATCTACAATTACTTTATTTTAATCCCTGCTACTACTACTTTATTTGAACATACATATCACTACTACTACTACCATGAGCCTCTACTATAACATAAATGTCTACAACTAAATTACTTACTAAAAATCTTTATTAGCATATGTTTCTTATTATTACTAGTGGACATAAAAGAGATCTTTTTAATCCTTTTACAACTAATGATTAGATAGTTTCTTTTTCATTAATAACTACAATGGTTTCTTCCTTACTTAAACTTTTAAAAGAACTAAACAATAATAAAATAAGTAAGAGCCTTTCCATTTTGGGTTCAACCAACATATGCCTTCTTCTTTTTTTGGTCCAAGTCAATGTGTGTCCTACAACCAAGATGGTTGTATACTTAGTCCATATGCCTTATGTATTAGTTCACATTCAAGTCCTACAACCCTAAATGGTTGTATGTACAAGTTCATATGTATGTGTCATTTTCATTCAATCCATAAGCACAAACCACCACTACTACCACAAAACATCCATACAAAAGAACAAGGAAAAGAAAACCAAACAAGAAGATAAGAAGAAGAAGGGATCAACAACAATCATTCAAACAACAAACAAACAAGGAGAAACCCCCACCTTGTTCTACTTGTAGGATGGACTAGCTATGCTACTTCTCCTTCCTCCTAGCTTTTAGAACTCCTACTAAACCTACAAGGAAAAACTCTCAAGTTGGCATGGTGTTCTCTCTTTCTTTTCCTTTCTTTCTTTTTGATCTTTCTAAAATGAGACAAAGGTGGAGGAAGAGGGTATTTATAGGTGGGAGAAAGGGTGGAAAATGAAAATGTGCATACACAAAAATGCACATGGGTCCTCCCCTAATTTGGGGGTCGACCTTACTTAGGGGAAGAAGGGGTGAGGTGGGGGAGGTGTTATGTGAGGGAAGGGTGATGTGGAGGAGAATAGTATTATAAGAATTTCCTTAATCTTTTGTGTCTTTTAATCCTAGGTTTAACTAACAAACAATTCCTAGTTATCAATTAGGTTGTCATGGCTAAAAGATGACCCACTTGTGAAAGAAAAAATAAAAATAATCAAGTAGTCGAGTGCTAATAAAATAATATTATTAATAGTCTATCGGGATATTACATAGGACTTGAATGTGAACTCATGCATAAGGCATATGGACTTGTATACAACCATTTTGGTTGTAGGACATACATTGAACTTTGGACTAAAAAGAAAACATATGTTGGTTGAACCCAAATGGAGGGTTCTTACTTTATTTTATTATAGTTTATTTTCTTTTATAATCTTAAGTAAGAAAGAACCCATTGTAGAGGTTAATTCTAAGTATGAAAAGAAACTAATCCAAATCACTACTTGTAGAATGATTAAAAAGATCTCTTTTTTATGTTCACTAGTAATAATAAGAAATAGATGCTAATAAAGATGTTTTAGTAGATATTTATATGAAGTTTAAATAAAATAGTTGTAGTAGATGTTTACACAAAATTGTTGATATGGCTAAAAACGGGGGTTAATCGGAACCGTCCAAATCGGGTACGAATCTTGGGACCTAGGGGTAAAACGGTAATTTCGCCTACAAGAGGGTCCAAAATGGGTATTGGATCTTCTCCCCAAGGACCCAATAACCCACGAATGGATCCACCAATAAGAGGGTGCGGGTTTTAACCCGCTGCGCACCCAATCCAACAAGATAAAATCAGGGTCCCTGATTTATCTTGATCAACGACCCTGATGTACATCTATCTTTTCACTGGGATTTGGAGATTAAATTCCCTATCTGATTATGGGGAATATACCTTATCAGATTACATTCCTAATCTGTTTACAAGGAGAATATTCCATATCAGATCACGGGGATTACATTCCTAATCTGTTCCCTGAGACGCCTATAAATACCCCCCATCCATCTCTAGGAAGAGGTAATCAATCTTTCACCAGTTTTAGCGCTCATTCATAGTCTTCCTAGATTACTGACTTGAGCTTCGGAGGGTGCGTCGCCGGGAACAACCCTGGTGTCTCGCACTTTTTGCAGGTCCACGGCGGGATCGACGGTCGAAGTCCGACGGAACAGGTACACAGGTTTACTATTCAGTTTCCCTACGAATCCACCAATTCTATATGTTTGCCCCCACACCAAATTTAGCGGCAACAGATTGGCACCGTCTG
Organism: Hemerocallis citrina; assembly: GCA_017893485.1. Taxonomy (NCBI): domain Eukaryota; kingdom Viridiplantae; phylum Streptophyta; class Magnoliopsida; order Asparagales; family Asphodelaceae; genus Hemerocallis; species Hemerocallis citrina. Next base: position 308,079,189 of record CM030358.1, read on the forward strand.
TGGGAAACTAACGAATAGAGACCTCTCCTCTTCCTGGTGAACAGGTCTTCTCCAGTCATGCCGCCTCGCAAAGTCAGGTCAAGGGGTTCCAACCGAGGACCCAACCCTGATCAGCAGTAAGAAGTTCCCAATAATCCTGCTCAACAACAAGGGCAGCTTCCCCCTACGGCGGAAGACCCGCTCCAACAGAACCTTCCCCCTCCTGATCCAAAGGGTCCTAACCCTCAGAAACAACCCCTTCAGCAAGAGCCTGTCTCCATCCACAACGCCTCCACGGACTCTATGGCCTCCCATCACCCCCGAGCCTCTGGTCGCCACAATACCGCCCCTAATCGCCAGAAAGATGATGACCTCCGCCGCCATCTGGAAGAAAAGCGGGCCCAAGAGGGAGCCTCCCGCCAACACCATCCGGGCGAGCGGTCCCCTAGTAACCGGTACCACAGGTCCCCCGTCTGCAGAGGGAGGAAAGAGTCCCCCGATCATTACCGAAGAAGGCACTCCCCCGCAGGTCGGCAACAGCCCAAGAACAATGAGGCACCAATCACCCGTGCCGAGTTCCAGCAGTTCCAAGCGACCGTCCTGCAGGCTCTCAACCTCCGTCAAAATCCTAATGAGCCGAAGGTCCCGTCCCCTCCTCTAGTCCGAAGCCCTCACCGACGGTCCACATCTCCTTGACCTGCTCCTACCAACTCCCGGCGTACCCCAAGTCCTCGTCGCTCCCGAAGTTACCATCGCCACAACCCTCGCTCTCCCTCATACGAAGACGAGTCCCGTGGCTCGGCAGATTACCGCCGGAGAAATGACACCATGAACCGCCGTCTTCATGAAGTAGAAAGGCGCCTGGGTCAGATAAACCGAGAAGAGGAGCTCAGGGGGAGGACCCTACGTCCTAGCCGACCCCCTTTCTCCCGGACCATAGTGGATGCACCAGTCCCTTTTGGCTTCAAACCTCCCCAATTTGAAAATTACAACGGGGAGACCGACCCAGTTGATCACATCGAAAGCTTTAAGACTTTGATGCTCCTCCATCAAGCTTCCGCTGCCCTCCTCTGCAAAACCTTTCCCGCAACTCTCAAAGGACCAGCTCGAGAATGGTACTCTCGCCTCGCCCCCTCCTCAATATTCTCCTTCGAGCAGTTCGAAACCCTCTTTGTCACACATTTTGTAAGCAGCCGTAGGGCTGAGAAGACCAGCATCTCCCTATTGCACCTCCACCAGAAGAAGGGGGAGAAATTAAGAGATTATGTGAAGAGGTTCACCGCTGAAGCCAGGTCCATAGCATCCCTCGACCAGTCCGTCGCTACGGTAGCATTTCAATATAATGTCCTCGATTCCAACCTCCGCTCCTCCCTCGCCAAGAAACCTCCGCAGAACTTTTCCGACCTCCTCCTTCGCAGTGAAAAGTATATCCGGGCCGAAGAGGCCGAGCAGCGACCAAACTGGGAGGGGTCTTCCTCCAGGTTTAAGAGAAAGGGAACAGAGGAGGAAGGAGCCAGGAAGCTCCAAAAGGACAATGCCGGCCAGCGCCGAACTCCCCCCAGGTTCGAAAAGTTCACTCCCCTCACCACTGACGTCTCAACCATTTTGATGGAGGTCGAGAAGGAGGGTATCATCCCCCCTGCTCCAAGGATGAACACCCCTGCCAAAAGAAGAGATAAAGAGAAATGGTGCCGTTATCACCGGGACCATGGGCATGACACCAGCGATTGTCGTGCCCTGAAGAATGAGATCGAGGCCCTTATCCAGAGAGGGCAGCTGACTAGGTTCGTAAGAAAGGATCGAGCCGAACTTCCTCCCCCGCCTCGGGGGGCTAACAAGCGTCCGGAAAGAGAAGAGACGCCAGACTTCGAGGAAGAGCGAGTCCTCCACCTCATTCACGGGGGCCCAATGGGGGGCTCCTCGAACTCCTCTCGGAAAGCCTTTATAAGAGAAGTCAACTCGGTCCGAACCACTTCTCCTTCCAAAGGCATCGGAGTGCCAGTCACGTTCTCCGACGAAGATCTTGAAGGAGTTCGTACCCCACATTGTGACGCACTCGTCATTAGCCTCCAGATGGCAAATTTCAAAGTGGAGAGGATCTTAGTAGACAACGGCAGCTCCGTCAACATCCTCTTCCTCTCCGATTTTAAAGGCCTAAAGCTCTCCAGAGACAGACTCAAGCCTGCCGGCTACACTCTCCATGGGTTCACGGGGGTTCCGGTAACTATTGAAGGGGTGATCACCCTCGATGTAACTGCCGGTCAAACTCCTACCACCCGAACAGAGCCAATGGACTTCATGGTGGTGGATGTTCCCGCCGCCTACAACGTCATTTTGGGTCGGCCTGGCCTCGCAGCTCTGGAAGCTGTCCCCTCAGCATACCATCTTAAGATGAAGTTTCCCACCCGGTCCGGGGTCGGGGAAGTAAGGGGCAATCAAGAGACGGCTAGAAAGTGCTACATGACCTCAACCTTTGGACCCGTCCTCTCCTTAGAGACTCTGGAAATTCCTCAAGATACTGCATGACCGACCTCCGAGCCGGTGGATGAACTGGAGGAGGTGCTCTTCTCTGAACAAGAGCCGACCCGCAAGTTCTTTGTTAGCAAGACCCTCCCGTCCGCCCTATACTCAGATATTGTGAAATGCATCCGAACCAATCAAGACCTCTTCGCATGGTCCGCAGCAGATATGCCTGGTATCTCCGAAGAACTCTTGGTCCACCGCCTGAGCGTCGATCCGGGGTCCAAACCGGTTCAGCAGAAGAGGCGCAAGTTCGCCCCCGAGCGTCAGCTCGCTATCAAAGAAGAGGTAGACAAGCTGTTGAAGGCCCGATTCATACAGGAGGTAAACTACCCTGAGTGGTTGTCAAACGTAGTAATGGTGAAGAAGTCCAATGGGACGTGGAGAATTTGTATTGATTTCACCGACCTCAACAAGGCCTGCCCCAAAGATCCCTTCCCTCTGCCGAGCATCGACACTCTGATTGACGCAACCTCGGGACATGAACTCCTCAGCTTCATGGATGCCTTCTCAGGTTATAATCAGATAAGAATGTTCCCTCCAGACATCCCGAAGACGTCGTTTGTTACCGACTAGGGCCTTTATTGTTACAGGGTCATGCCGTTCGGTCTTAAGAATGCAGGTGCAACATACCAACGCCTCGTCAACAAGGTTTTCCAGGCCCAGATTGGTCGGAATATGGAGGTTTACGTTGATGACATGCTTGTAAAAAGCATCCGAGGCATCGATCACGTGACCGACCTCCAAGAAGCCTTTGATGTTTTGAGAAAACACAATATGAGACTCAACCCGAACAAGTGTGCGTTCGGCATCTCATCAGGAAAGTTCCTCGGCTTCATGGTTAGCCAACGAGGAATCGAAGCAAATCTGGAAAAGATCAAGGCCATATTGGACATGGCCCCTCCTAGAAATGTCAAAGAAGTTCAGAGGTTGACTGGTCGCCTGGCCGCCATAGGGCATTTTCTGTCAAAGTACGGGGAGAAGTGCCTCCCGTTCTTCAAGGCCCTCAGGGGGGCTAAAGGATTTGAGTGGGGGCAGCAGCAACAAGACTCCTTCGACCAGCTTAAAGCTTACCTCGTCAATCCACCTCTTCTTAGCAAACCAATACCCGGTGAACCACTCTACCTCTACCTGGCAGCTTCCGAACAGACGCTTAGTGCGGTCTTAGTCAGAGAAGAAGAAAGGGCTCAGAAGCCCATTTACTACGTTAGCAAAGTGCTTCGGGACGCCGAGCTCCGGTACCCGAAGATTGAGAAAATCGCCTACGCCCTGGTAATGGCTGCGAGAAAGCTTCGGCCCTACTTTCAGTCCCATTCGGTGGTCGTTCTTACCGACCAGCCGCTGAAAAAAGTTCTTCACAAACCCGAGGTTTCCGGCCGCCTTATGAAGTGGTCGATCGAGCTGAGCCAACATGATATAACTTATCAGCCTCGGACCGCGATCAAGGCACTGGCACTGCCCGAATTCATAGTTGAGACCACTATCCCTGAGTCCAGTTAAACAATGAAGGGACCACCCGTCTGGTCGGTTTATGTCGACAGGTCCTCTTGTAACGAGGGAAGCAGGGCAGGGGTCATCCTAGCAGGCCCAGACGACTTTATCCTCCAATACTCCCTCCGTATAAGCTTCAAAGCCTCAAACAACGAAGCCGAATACGAGGCACTAATAGCCGGCCTTGGAATGGCCCGAAATGCTGGGGCAAAACGACTACAGATCTTCAGCGACTCCCAATTGGTCGTCAATCAGGTCCTTGGCGAGTATGAAGCCCGCGATGATAGGATGATTAAATACTTGGCCAAAGTCAAGAGCCTCATGGTGCTGTTTGAAGAAGCCATCATGAAAACTCTCAGGCTGACGCCCTATCCAAACTGGCATCCTCTTCCCTTCAAGGTCTTGAGCAGACCGTATTGATAGAAGTCCTCCTGAAGCCGAGCATAGAGGACGACGCACCTGACTCCGTTGAAACATTGTCCGTCCTCCTCGAAGACAACTGGATGAAACCCCTTGTCGAATTCTTGAGGGACGGGCTTCTCCTTGAGGATCCAAAGGAAGCAAGAAGAGTCAGAACTCGAGCCGAGCGTTGTACATTAATCGGAGGCATCCTATATAAACGCTCCTTCACCAAGATTGATGGACGACCTTACTTGAGGTGCCTCTCCCCCGGGCAAGCCGACTACGCCCTGCAAGAACTTCATGAGGGCATCGGCGGAGCCCACTCCGGCTCCAGAGCCCTAGCACGCAAAGTGTTGAACTACGGGTATTACTGGCCCACTCTCCTACGGGACGCCGAACGACACGTTTGGCAATGCAGCTCCTGCCAGAAGTACTCCGACATCCGACGCCTTCCGCAAGCACCACTCACCTCCCTATCAAGTCCGATCCCCTTCGCAATGTGGGGGATGGATTTACTAGGGCCATTTCCACCAGCTCCCGGACAGTTAATGTTCCTAGTCGTGGCAATCGACTATTTCTCGAAATGGATAGAGGCCGAGCCCCTGGCTATAATCACCGAGCATAGGGTCGTCCAATTCTTCTGGAAAAATGTGATCTGCCGATTCGGCGTTCCCCGGGTCATAGTTACAGATAACGGAACGCAGTTCACTGGGGCGGCCTTCTGAGCCTTATGTGAGGACCTCGCCAGTCAAATGGCCAGGCCGAAAATGCCAACCGACAGATCCTCTCAGGCATCAAGAAAAGACTAGACAAGTGCTCCAAGGGCTTGTGGGTCGACCAGCTGCCCAACGTGCTCTGGAATTACCGTACCACGAAGTGGACCCCCACAGGCGAGAGTCCGTTTAATCTCCCCTATGGGTCCGAGGCCCTCCTTCCCTTAGAAGTTGGAATACCCTCTCCACGTTTGATAGCTTTTGAAGAAGAGCAGAATGCCAGAGAGCTCAGAGCAAGCCTAGACTTGATAGATGAAATCCGAGAAAGAGCTGCTATACAGCAACAAAGCTACCGAAGAAGAATCGAGCTAGCATACAACAAAAGAGTCCGCCCAATGGACCTCAAAGAAGGGGACCTAGTCCTCCGAAAATTGGCCATCTCGTTCCCCGGACAGAAAAGCAAACAGGCTCCGAATTGGGAGGGACCATACAAGATCTCAAAAGTGATCCGCCCCGGTGCATACAAGCTAGAAGATCTCGAAGGCAGAGAAATTCCCAGGACTTGGAACGCCGACCATCTTTAGAAATACCAAGAGAAAGCAACTACGCCTCTCTAAGTAACTCGAGATGTCGAACCATTCCCTTCCTGTTACTAGTAGTGATTTTTCCTTTATTTTTTCATTGTAATAACGGCTAGCAACTTTAGAAGCAGCCGATCATTGGATATTAATAAATAAAGTTTTTCATATTTTTGCTGTTATATCTCTTTGCTTTTTATTCCTCAATCTAACGATGGTTCCGGAGTCCAACACTTGGCTCGATTCTACTTCGCAAGTTCGCTCCTAAGCGAACTAGAAGTAGCTCCCCATTCGGAACTGCTCCCACAGCCGTTGAATGGCTCGGAGTCCAACACTTTGTTCGACTCTACTTCGCAAGTTCGCTCCTAAACGAGCTAGGGGTAGTTCGCCATTTGGAAATGCTCCCACAACCCTTAAACTAATCTAACAATGGTTCCGGAGTCCAACACTTGGCTCGATTCTACTTCGCAAGTTCGCTCCTAAGCGAACTAGAAGTAGCTCGCCATTCGAAACTGCTCCCACAGCCGTTGAATGGTTCGGAGTCCAACACTTGGTTCGACTACTTCGCAAGTTTGCTCCTAAGCGAGCTAAGGGTAGTTCACCATTCGGAAATGCTCCCACAACCCTTAAACTAATCTAACAATGGTTCCGGAGTCCAACACTTGGCTCGATTCTACTTCGCAAGTTCACTCCTAAGCGAATTAGAAGTAGCTCGCCATTCGGAACTGCTCCCACAACCGTTGAATGGTTCGGAGTCCAACACTTGGTTCGACTCTACTTTGCAAGTTCGCTCCTAAGCGAGCTAGGGGTAGTTCGCCATTCGGAAATGCTCCACAACCCTTAAACTAATCTAACAATGGTTCTGGAGTCCAACACTTGGCTCGATTCTACTTCGCAAGTTCGCTCCTAAGCGAACTAGAAGTAGCTCGCCATTCGGAACTGCTCCCACAGCCGTTGAATGGTTCGGAGTCCAACACTTGGTTTGACTCTACTTCGCAAGTTCGCTCCTAAGCGAGCTAGGGATAGTTCGCCATTCGGAAATGCTCCCACAACCCTTAAACTAATCTAACAATGGTTCCGGAGTCCAACACTTGGCTCGATTCTACTTTGCAAGTTCGCTCCTAAGCGAACTAGAAGTAGCTCGCCATTCGGAACTGCTCCCACAGCCGTTGAATGGTTCGGAGTCCAACACTTGACTCGAGGCTACTTCGCAAGTTCGCTCCTAAGCGAACTGGAAGAAGCTCGCCATTTGGAACTGCTCCCACTTTAGAAGCCTCGGCGCAGTAGACAACAGTCGCGAGAGTAAAACACACAAGTTCGGCAACAACACTTTTATTGATGAAACAGACGCGGTACAAAGACAAACACAGCAGGAATACAACTCGTAAAAAAAAAAAGTTACAATGCCGACTTGTTACACTTAGCAAAAAACAAAAAATACACAAAAGCTCGCAGAATCGACGACTTCAGTGCTTTTTTGGAGCCGGAGCATTCCGCTTTAGAGACACTCGGGAGTGACGACGCTTGTCTCCCGAGCGCGACCCCAAGCCGGCGAATTGAGACGTGTCTTCGGCACCACTTCTAGCAGCTACTCCGACGGACGCTCCGCTCGACGAAATTGCAACCGAGCTTTGCGCGTCCCCCGGACTAGGTCGGCCGATCCGTTGACGGGTCGCCATCTTGTAGAAGGTAATGCCATGCTCGCTCTCCGCGCGAGTACACGAGGTGCTTCGAACGTTGATAGGCCCCGAATACGGCTTAAGACGGGCCACTTCTGCCTCTAGCTCCGAGATCCGATCCCGCAACGAGTCGTCTTCGACATTGACTTCGAAACGTGGGGGTATCGCGGAGTCCGGAACTCCTGATTGGCTGGCGATAAGGCACCGAAGATGGGTGACCTCGATACTTTTATCAACCGTCGCGATCTTCAGCGCTTCGACCTCGGCAGTCAGTTGGACCCGTTCAGTCGTCAACTTGGCCACTTCAGCCGTTAGCCCCTCACCCTCGCTCCGAAGCTTCGTCTCTACGGACTGAAGATGCTGTATCTCGGAAAGCAAGTCGTCCCTCTCTGCTGTTCTTTTGGACAAGTTATGACGGATGAACTGAATCCGAATCTCATTACTGAAAGCAGTTGGCGAATATTCACCTTCACCCGCCGGGGTAAGCTCTTCGATTCTGCTTTCCAGACGACGAATCTCGACATCTCGCCCGCTGAGGATGAGCTGGAGATGCTTCCTCTCGCTTTCAGCTCGGCGCAATCCGAGCTCGACCTCATAGAGTCGCTCTCGGCACCTCGCCAGACATAGCCTCGTCGTCCCTAGGCCGACCTCGGCTCGAGCTTCTTCATTCGAGCGCAAAGGTTCGACGTCTTGGGCGATCACCATAAGCTGCAAAGAGATCGAAGTAATCAGCAAAAAGGTCGAACAATGCCGGAGCACCGTACTTGCAAAAATTTTTACCAAAAACAAGAGACCCTCAAAACCAGGAGAGAATGTTCGGCGAAAAAGGGGCGAAAGACAAAAATCCGTACACCAACACTTGCAAAAATTTTTCTTTTCATTCATTTCAAAAAGTAGCGGTAGCCAGTCCGCTATTAGGCATTACAATGATTGAAAAGAAAAACAAAAAAAAAACAACAAACAGACAAACGAAATAAGAAAACGAGGGGCGGAGTCAAGGCTCGACCTCTTTCCCCGAGCGACGAGGTGGGGTAGGGGTTGACTTCGCCGAAGGAGACACCGCCGACAACGGAGTGGCCGCAGCGCCAGGGACCTCGCCAGTGACCCCGTCCCCGGCATCAGCTCCGTCGTCCCCTTCATCCTCCTCCCCCTCGGATTCAGGGTCGAAACCCTCGATGTGGCTGGGGAACAGCCTCCACCCCGAGACGTCCACGTCGGGGTACTCCTTCGACACCCGCTCGAGGGCTGCGGCGAAGGCCTTCGCCATGTTCTGGGCGAGGAACCCCTGCGCCTTCTCCAAGGTCACGTCCTCCGCCGCCTTCACTGTCGCCGCCTTCGCCGCCTCGGCCTCGACCAACTGCTTGGCCGACCCCTCCTTCTGGCGAAGGAGCTCGCCCTCCAACCTCGCCACCTCGGCTTCGAGGTGCTGGACCCTCGCCGACCTGCCCTCGTGCTCGACACGGAGCTTGTCGAGCTCGTTCGACATCCGAGCTTTTTCGTTCCGAGCTTGGTCGGACTCCTGCTTCAGCTCCTTCTCCAGAGTTGTCAGCCTCTCGGTGAGGTGGCCGAAGTGGACGATGATCTGCAGCAAAGAAGAACTAAAAGAGTTAGAAAATTTTTTTTTGTGATTCAAGAAATACAACAAATGAAGAGAAGCTCACCGATACCGCCGAACGAGCGATCTCGATCACGTCGTCGCCCTCTCTCCCCGCCTCCATGGCGGCTCGGTCCTTCGGGGTGGCTAGGTGCTTGACGGCCTGCATGCTCGCTAGCGAGTTCCCGAGGAACCCATCATGCCTCCGGACTTGCAAGTCCGGAATATGAATCCGCTTGTGCTCCTCCGTCAGGAGCTCCTCGCCTGCCACGGTCAGCGGCGGCATCGGCATGGCAAGAGCGGCGGCAATGGGGAACTCCCCCACAGGTGCGGGAGCCGAAGTCCCCGCCACGGTGACGGCCGGACCGTCAAGGATCTCCACCTCCTCGACAGGGGCCGTGATCCTCGGAGCCTTTGAGGTCGGGGGCAGCTTGGACGCTACCCTCTTGCGCTTCTTCGGCGCCTTGCTCACAAGCCCTGCCCTGAGCGCCAAGACCGCGTCGTAGTCCATGGATTCTGCATCAAAAGCAAAAAAGTGATTAGCACATAGAAAACAACAAGGCAGTGAGTACAGATAAAAGAACTTGACGAGAGCCGCGTACTGGGATCTACGCGGCAGAGCCCTCCCTTGTAGAGGACGTCCTCCGTCAGCTCCCTCCAATCGTACTTCGGCCGGTCAAGGAGGATCCGGACCGCCTCTTCTTCTTCTACTGAGAGCTTCGGCATCGCCTTCGCCCTCTTCGGCACCCCTTCTACCCAGTCAGAGGGGATCGGCCAGGCCTCTCGACTCAGCACGACGAACCACTTCTCTCGCCAGTGCTTAATAGAGTCGGGGCAGATGACGAGTCTGCCGCCGTGCCTCGGAGTCAAATAATACCGGTACTCCGACTTATTCCCTTGGTGGAGCCAGTATAGCGTCCGAAGCACGTTCAACTGCGGCTCGATCCCTGCGGCCTGGTAGTGGAGGACGAAACCATTGATCACTCGCCACGCGTTCAGCATGAGTTGGATGGGGCTGACCCCGAACCAACTCACCACGGTAATTGCGAACGCGTGGAGAGGTAGCCGAGCACCGGCGATAAAGGCGTCGACCGGCCAGCAACACATGGTCACTGGCAGCGGCGAGTTGGCCCTAACTCCGGGGCCCGGCAACATGATTTCGTACTCTTCCGGGATGAGAAAAGAATCCCGGATCACTGCCAGATCCTCCTCGCGCAGGATAGATGCCGCATCGTCCGCCTCCGTCGTCTCCCTCGCGGCATTCTCCTCGAAGGACCTCCCCCTCCGATGGACAATTCGCTCGGCCTGATCCTCCGGGAGCTGCCTGACTCTGTGGAGTCCCGTCAACGGACCTGGCAGTTGTCCGAACTCCCCCATCCTCTTCGGATCCACAACGATCGAATCCTTGCCGAACACCTTGCCTTTGGTTGGGGTCGGAGTCGAGTCCTCGACGCCTTCAAGGGAGGGCTCGGACCAGGAGACTTCATCGGAGACAGAAGCTACAGACATAATTGATGATAAATTACCTTAAGAGAATTAGCCGCCGGAAAACTTCGCCTGAATCAAACGCCGACCACCGGAAGAATTCGCCTGAGCATAAGAAATCGCCTGAGCAAAAAAGAGGAGAAATGAGAAATGAGAGGGGGGTAAAAATCAAGCTCGACACTCACTGCCGAGCGTTCGTGACGCCGACCTTGTTACGGGGTAAAAATCAAGCTCGGCACTCACTGCCGAGCGTTCGCGACGCCGACCTTGTTACGGGGTTAAAATCAAGCTCGGCACTCACTGCCGAGCGTTCGCGACGCCAACCTTGTTACGGGGTAAAAATCAAGCTCGGCACTCACTGCCGAGCGTTCGTGACAACGACCTTGTTACGAGGTAAAAATCAAGCTCGACACTCACTGCCGAGCGTTCGTGACACCGACCTTGTTATGGGGTAAAAATCAAGCTCAGCACTCACTGCCGAGCGTTCGTGACACCGACCTTGTTACGGGGTAAAAATCAAGCTCGGCACTCACTGCCGAGCGTTCGTGACACCGACCTTGTTACGGGGTAAAAATTAAGCTCGACACTCACTGCCAAGCATTCGTGACACCGACCTTGTTACGGGGTAAAAATCAAGTTCGGCACTCACTGCCGAGCGTTCCTGACACCGACCTTGTTACGGGGTAAAAATCAAGCTCGGCACTCACTGCCGAGTGTTCGTGACACCGACTTTGTTACGGGGTAAAAATCAAGCTCGACACTCACTCCGAGCGTTCGTGACACCGACCTTGTTACGGGGTAAAAATCAAGCTCGGCACTCACTGGCGAGCGTTCGTGACACCGACCTTGTTACGGGGTAAAAATCAAGCTCGGCACTCACTACCGAGCGTTCGTGGCACCGACCTTGTTACGAGGTAAAAATCAAGCTCGACACTCACTACCGAGCGTTCGTGACACCGACCTTGTTACGGGGTAAAAAATCAAGCTCGGCACTCACTGCCGAGCGTTCGTGACACCGACCTTGTTACGGGGTAAAAATCAAGTTCGGCACTCACTGCCGAGCGTTCATGACACCGACCTTGTTACGGGGTAAAAATCAAGTTCGACACTCACTGCCGAGCGTTCGTGACACCGACCTTGTTACGGGGTAAAAATCAAGCTCGGCACTCACTGCCGAGCGTTCGTGACACCGACCTTGTTACGGGGTAAAAATCAAGCTCGACACTCACTGCCGAGCGTTCGTGACACCGACCTTATTACGGGGTAAAAATCAAGTTCGGCACTCACTGCCGAGCATTCGTGACACCGACCTTCTTACAGGGTAAAAACCAAGTTCGGCAGATCGCCAGACTCCCTCCTAGTGCTCGCAGCTACGCCAAACCCGCTTTCCTCTTCGGAAAAGCTCGCCGAGCTGCATATGGACCTTGGCCCCCTAGTCAGCGAGCCCTAGGGGGAGTCTAAGGCGTGATATAAATGTATAAGACCCCCGAACGACGAATTGATGCTTCGCGAAGGAAAAGAGGATATCCCTGCAAGAATACCACATGACCATCAGATCTTATGAGCAACTCGGAGCTCAACCCAATTGGAAAATACCTCACTACCCCTTCAAGATTCAAAGCCCTCCATTTGAACTCCGATACAACTCCGCTAGCCATTAAAACAGTTAAACTACTCCTCAAAGGCCGATCAAATTTAGCCTTTAGGAGTAGGGGGGCTCGTGATATTGCTAAAAATGGGGGTTAATCGGAACCGTCCAAATCGGGTACGAATCTTGGGACCTAGGGGTAAAACGGTAATTTCGCCTACAAGAGGGTCCAAAATGGGTATTGGATCTTCTCCCCAAGGACCCAATAACCCACGAATGGATCCACCAACAAGAGGGTGCGGGTTTTAACCCGCTGCGCACCCAATCCAACAAGATAAAATCAGGGTCCCTGATTTATCTTGATCAACGGCCCTGATGTACATCTATCTTTTCACTGGAATTTGGGGATTAAATTCCTTATCTGATTACGGGGAATATACCTTATCAGATTACATTCCTAATATGTTTTCAAGCAGAATATTCCATATCAGATCACGGGGATTACATTCCTAATCTGTTCCCTGAGATGCCTATAAATACCCCCCATCCATCTCCAGGAATAGGTAATCAATCTTTCACCAGTTTTAGCGCTCATTCATAGTCTTCCTAGATTACTGACTTGAGCGTCGGAGGGTGCGTCGCCGGGAACAACCCCGGTGTCTCGCACTTTTTGCAGGTCCACGGCGGGATCGACGGTCGAAGCCCGACGGAACAGGTACACAGGTTTACTATTCAGTTTCCCTACGAATCCACCAATTCTATCTGTTTGCCCCCACACCAAATTTAGCGGCAACAATTGTAGAAATGTTTATGTTTTTATAAAAGTTGTAGTCGATGCTTATGTGTTAAAATAAAGTAGTTTAGTAGTAGATGTTTATGTTTAGATAAAGATTTTAGTAGAAGTTTTAGTAGTAGATGTTATGTGCAGTAGATGTGGTGTTTTATTAAATTGTAGTAGGTACATATGAATATTAAATGGATATTTATGCTTATATTGAAGTAAGTATCATACTTAGGTGATTGTAGGAAAGTTGTATACCATGCTAGATTAATTTATCTATACTTAGATGATTGTAGGAAAGTTGTATACCATGATAGATTAATTTATCTATACTTAGATGATTGTAGAAAAGTTGTATACCATGCTAGATTAATTTATCTATACTTAGATGATTGTAGGAAAGTTGTATACCATGCTAGATTAAATAAATACTCATGCTTAAGTTAGTAGGTAATGACATTCATGCTTAAGTTAGTAGATGCTCATGCATAATGATATTCATGCTTAGTTAGTAGACATTCATGCTTAGATGATATCCATGCTTACATAAGTATATGTTCATACTAAATGTCATTCATAGTAGACGTTCATGCTAAATATTCATGCTTAGTTAGTAGACATTCATGCTTAGACGATATCCATGCTTAGATAGGTATATGTTCATACTAAATGTTATTCATAGTAGATGTTCATGCTAAACATTCATGCTTAAGTTAGTAGGTGTTCATGCTTAATGGCACTCATGCTTAAGTTAGTAGATGCTCATGCATAATGATGTTCATGCTTAGTTAGTAAACATTCATGCTTAGATGATATCCATGCGTAAGTAGTGTATGTTCGTGCCTAAATATTGTTTAAGATCGAGTTAGAAGATACTCATGTTTAACAAATGCCATGTTTAGATTAAGGTAGGAATTAATCTACCATGCTTAGAATGTTGTAGGAGTTATAATTCATGCTTAGAATATTGTAGGGGTTATAATTCATGCTTAGGAATATTGTAGGTTAATGCTAATTATATATCCATGCTTGGGTTGTGATGATTAATCATGTTAAGTAATGAAGATCCATGCTTAAGGTGGTGGTAGAGATATATACTCTAAGTAGTAAGTATTCACGCTCAAGTTGTAACTTATGCTTGACTATAGTAAAACTTCATGTTTAGATCATAGTAATTATCCATGCTTAAGCTTGTTATAAGTGCATGCTTCAATCGTATTCGTACTTAAGAGTGTTGCGAGTTGATGGTTATGTTATACACCATGACTAGTTGTTGTAGGTTGATGCTTACAATTGTATACCATGTTATAGGTTAAGTAATAAGAAAGAATCACGTCGTAAGTATAGCGACAACTACCTTGTTGTAGCTAATGTTAGTAAGGAACCATACATGCTTGAAGGGTATAAGTTGGCATCCTAGTTAAATAAGAAAGCGGACGTATGTTCTAGGTTGTTCTAGTCAACTTCGAAAAGAACCCATGGACTTTAGTTGTGTGAAGTCCTGATTGGAGTTGGACCATATCATGGGGACATTCCTCATCCGTAGGGGTAATAAGGATTAGAAGGGCCATTAATAATGGTTGTCCGATAAAAGTTGTTATGTCGCCTTCGGCTTTTTGTTGGTAGAATGCCTACCATAGACTATTAGTAGATTCTTCTGTTGCTTCTAATAATAGAAGATCATGTTTGCTAGTAAGCACGTTGGTTGCTTCTAGGTTGATTACCTGTATGGTTGTTTACATATAGTTGTGCTCGTACGTGGCTCGACTGGCCCGTATGTAGCTGTGGGTCTCATACGTAGTTTATTTGGCTCGTATGTAAGTTGTTGTCTCGTACGCGACTTGACTGGCCCGTGCGTAGCTGTTGGTTTCATACGCGGCTTAATTGGCTGGTATGTGCGTTGTTATCTCCTACGAGGCCCGCCTGGCTCGTAGGTAGTTGTTAGTTCATACGTAGCTTATTGGCTCGTATGTGGTTTGTTACTTGTATATAGCTTGTTAGCTAGTACACAGTTCCACTACAAGGAATTTGACATATAGTGACAGCAAAAATCCGTGGGTAAAAGGCGAAAAACCGTAGGTATAGCCCGTAAAACCTATACCAACGGACATATTTTTCCGTCGTTTTTAATTAGCTATACCCATGGCAAAATGCCGTCACTATAGCCTATAGCGACGGTTTTTTCACCCGTTGGACAAAACCTCGGTGTTATACCCACGGTTTCGTATCCGTTGGTATAGGTTTTAAAGACACCTCTGCTTTCCTATACCCACAGTTGACACTCCATTGCTATATGTTTTAGCGATGGTTTTCGCATCGAATTATTTGAATATATACCCATCGCTCTATACATAATTTTTTCCTATTAATTACGCTTATGATAATTTAATATTTTCTTTTATAATATTAATCCAATTATAAACTAAATACACAATAAAATAAATAAATATGTTTATGAAACAAAATTAAATTAAATTACACTTCAAAAAAATTAATGAGGTATTACAAGCATGTCAAATTACAAAATAGTTAAAATATCAACCTAAGAGTACCATACTGACATATAATAAGCATATAAAGTCTTATAACAATTTCATCCACTTAATTTCTAAGTTTGCTCCATCAACAGAAAATTAGCTTCCATTACCAATAAATAGTATACATCTACAACTCGCCAATAAATAACTCCGTTCTACAATGCTGACTGGAAAATCATCTCAGCATGTTCCTGCACCATCAAAATTTTTTAAGTATGGGCCGTTGCTTCACATCCTTACTATAAGCTTCTCACCTAACTCCTGAACAGGGGCGGAGAACTTCAAAGCTTGAAATGCAACCTACATGATGTCATTGAGAATTATGAGTTCAAAGGATAAAACAATTTTTATTTTTATTTTCATTTTTCAGATAAGTGAAGTGCTTTAGAGAAAAGAATTTCAATTTTGAGGTGTGAAACTCTTTTTTACCTTGCATCTGAGCTTTTGAAGATGAGGAGGGAGATCCTTTGAGTCTGGATTCTAAACCGCGGAGAAGTAGAACTCCTTCCTTGTTGAGCTGCAAAAGAGCTAAAAAAATCAGTCCCAAGTGTTTTTTACCAACAAAATAATACTTGAAAATTTTTACATCTTTTGGTTCCTGCCTTATTGTCTTTTAAGCCAGAGTACAGATTCAATATAATCAGTACACTATTAGGATAATCAGAAGAAACATCCTCCAAATTATCGTCTGATTCTGAGTATGTTGTCCGAGAATTAGATGTCAGATTTGCTTTAGAATTTGCGCTTCTATTAGGTGACTGCCGGTTGAGGAGATGTGGGGAGACTCTTTGAGGGTATGATGACCGAAGCTGCTTTGTATTGCTGCTGTTTTGTCCTTTAGTCTGTTGCCGATTGGAAAATTTAGCTAGTTTTTCTGCTTCTGCCCACATTGGCTGGAAAGTGCAAAAAAAATAAAAAAAATAATGAAGTTAATTTGAAATTCAGTAGGAAAGTTTTTGGACCAAATTTATGTTAATTTTGCATGGATAGAATTTGAATAACATAATGCACAATCTTAAACTGGATACTACTATAACAAATATATAAATGGAAACATACTAAAAACATTTCAGGATAATGTATGCATAGGCCATAAAATAGTAGTTCCATTAAATATGTTTCTGCTAACAACTGCTACGTTAGTTGAGAATACACTCTTCATATTAGATTACAAATCAAAAGAAGGCTAATCAATCTAAGTTCTGTTGTACAATTGATCACACTTCTGCTAACATTTTCAAAGACTCAGATAAACTTTACAAGTTGATAAAAAACAGGGGATTTGACATATGACATATTGATAATTTATTCTCTCGGAAAAAAGAACATATTGATAATTTAGGGAAGTTTTTTACTGGAGATTTAACTAGAATAAGGAGGAAATCTTCAAGCAAAATTTTACCATCATTTAGTGAAATAGACTTCATTATTATTTCAATATGAGAGAGTATAAAATGTATATAGTTAAACAATCAAAAAAGAAAGCTTAAATCAAAACGACGGTAGCAGGCAGAACTAAAATCATCAGCACATAGAAGCAAACAAGACAAAACTGATGTCAAACTTTAAAGAAATTTTGAATTTCAAATTTCATTATCTGCAGTAGACAACAATATTGAGAGGAATCGTCACTTCTATTAGGATGAGGAGAAATGAGCACACATTATATTGAAAACATTGATTAAAAGACAAGATGATGAAAAGAATAAGGAAATGCTGCACAAATTTTTTAAAAAATAATAAGAAAGATTGAAACTATAAACATCAGCTGAATTTAATCATATGGCAAATTTACATCACAGAAACCTCCACTGTAGGAGGATCCGACGAACTTTTATTAATTGAAAGAAAGCAATTTCTACTTCATGAAATAGGGTACACACAAACAATGCAGTGATAAATATAAAAGAAGATAAAAACAACTACTTTCGTCCGTCACAACGTTCAGAAGGAGATTGTTACAAGTTAAATACCAGACAAAAACTCACAAAGACATGAAACGAGCTAATGGAGAAGAAAACAGAAAAAAGTCTGACAATTTATATATATATATTTTTATTGTTGAGGAAATGACTAACAATCTAAAAATTATGCTTAATGGCCGTTCAAATGACTTGGATTTTCATTGTAATTTAAATACTTTCATAAAAAATACAGCAATAACAATAATTCTAAAACATCTTAACAAGAAAAAAAGCAAACTTTTAAAAAGAAATGATCGAGTAAAGTTTATGCGAAATACTATTTTGATGCAGTGAAAAAGTAAGCCAAACTTAACGATTGTAAGAAGAAATAAATCAACACTGGAATTGATACAAAAGAATATCAGTTAAAGCTTAATCCAACAAAATTGAAGATAAAACTAACAAGTACAGATTCAATTGTATTAATAAGGACCTTGAGATCTTACACAGTCAAATGAATGTGCAAATCTATAAAGTATACAAGTGAACTAACAAACAATCACTGAGATGAGTGCATGAATAACTGGGTTTCATTAATCAAAAAACTGTACAGGATATCACTCCTAAATGACCACAAGATCCTGACTTCAAGTAATCATAAAATTTTCATTGTCAACATTTGCTCCGATTGTGATGGAATTAGCTAAAGACCACAAAATTTACAAGACTTGACAAGATTTATGAAAAGTCATTAACCTGATATCAACATGATATCTACCCTCATCCAGTGTGAAAAACCTAATAAAGAAACTATGAATAATAGAAGGGCTTGCCAAAATCCTAAGGGACCAGTTCGCTTGCCACAGAATCATACGCTTTCTATCTAAGTTATTAGTGGAGAATTATTAGATCTACATTAGAGGCTTGAGAATTATTATATAATTTGGTATTATAGCAATCTTGAGAAGGCAATTTAGTTAAAATTTTACAATTGTTGACTAGATATGCAAATATGAAATGTCAAAGGATTTTCATATACCATGACTAAACCCCGAATGATAAGCTCCTGGGAAAGTGACAACAAACTCTCCAGCATTCTGAACCAATCTCCTTAGAAATAAAGAAAATGAACTTAACAATAAAAAATAAGTCCAAGGAAGAAGGTAAAAGTTTATCATTGAAAATACCTGCAACATGGAATTCCCGCACGAATAAGAACTTCAGGAGACAGGACAGTGGTTTTCTCACCTAAGATA
The DNA here is from genome assembly GCA_017893485.1 of Hemerocallis citrina. Taxonomy (NCBI): domain Eukaryota; kingdom Viridiplantae; phylum Streptophyta; class Magnoliopsida; order Asparagales; family Asphodelaceae; genus Hemerocallis; species Hemerocallis citrina. Next base: position 308,097,696 of record CM030358.1, read on the forward strand.
GTGAAAGTCACTGCAGCATAATCGACAGTACAAAATTACAAAATGTTTAGTTAACCAGATTGAACAGGGTGTTATGACGGGGAATAACCACGATAAAGTCAATACAGACATAACTCTGTCAAAATGATCATATACGCAACAAAGTACAAAAATATCAAAAACCAAAATGAAGATCAGGGTAAGGAAAACTAATGGAAACTGTTAGCGTTAATATCATGTTGACGCTGATAATATATTTTTTCAGCTAAAATACACTGATATTATACATAGTAATGCAGACTATCGTAATGTCAAGCAATGGAAATTATCGGCTAGAGTAGTAAGTTGAGTTTCATCAAATAGGACTTCGAATATAAGTGAAGCAGCTTTTATCCCCTTTTTAATACATGCTAATTACCAAACCTTAGCAGTTAATTACACAAAAAATAGAGGTTGCAATGTGGTATTTGAAAGATATTCGATTAGGGCATTCTTAAAAAAAATCACCCTTTTGAATTTTTGAAATTGCAGAAAATGGGGGAGAAATTACCAGGTGTTGAGGGGGTGAAGATCCACTTATGGCGGTGAGTGGAGGTCTTGAAATCCGCCATTGATGACGTCGGAAACCGTAGAAGGATGAAGGAGCTAGGGTTTTAGAACTAAGACGAGGGACGACGGCGGGGGAGGGAGACGGCGGGGGCGATGGTGGTGTCCGGGGTTCGGGAATGAGAAGGCCGGAGAGAGATTGAGGGAGGTCGGATGTGGAAGACAGCAGGGGACAACGGCAATAGGGTTTCGGTGGAGGAGGTGGGCGACAGCAGTGGGTGGCGGCAGAGGAAGACGGTCACGGTGGAAATGAAGACAGTGGCGGCAGTGGCGATGGAGGAGCAACGGCGATGGTGGAAGGGGGACGGCGACGGCGGCGACGACGTGGATGAATGACGATGGCGATTCGGGTGTGGGAGAGAGAGAGAGAGGAGAGAAAGAGAGAGAGAGAGATGGGCGTGAGAGAGAGGGTATAAATTGGGGAATTTGGGATTTGGGGGGAAAATGAAAAAGTTTGGGGGAAATAAGTTATAGAATATACCCACAGTGTTTTATTCCGTTAGTAAAACTTATAGTTACGGATTAAAATTTCCAAAGCTATAGGATACCTATACCCACAGTTTACTTCACGTCAGTAGGTATATGATGCCTATACCCATGGTTTTAGTGATTCGTCGCTATAGGTGTCCGTTGGTATATGGCAAATTTCTTATAGTGTTCGTTGTGCTCGTCTAGTGTGATATTATTATCCTAGGGGCTATCGACCATCAAGACATATGTTTTCTTACCCCTAAGGAACTGTGGAGGAGTCACTCCTTGTGTACCGTCGAATCTTAACCGGTGTAGGTTGATCGAGGACCGGAGTATAGATGGAATCCAAGTTCAGGGTAGTGGCATGCATGTATGTTCGCATTGCCGGGGGTCTTGGATCGATAGGCCAGGAATCGGATCCTGAGGGATTCTGGTAAGTCTATGTTGAGCAGCCTAGTAGAGTTGTCTTGCGAAGTCTAAATTAAGGCCTAGCAGGTTGTGTTTATAATATTGTCATCCCTAGGAGTGTTCAGGGTTAGGGACAACATTAGGATAGTGACTTATAAAGATCATTTACTTAGACCCTTTGCCGGAAAGGGAGGAGTGGGTTGTAGGGGGCCCCTTGCGACTAACTCATCCCTTGGGGCAGACCGTAGGTGGTGATATTGGGTTGTACCTTCCCGTCAAAGGGATACGTACGGTGCCTTCTCACGAGGTGGGAGCATGGGTTGCGTATCTTGATTGTTAATTCCTGAAGTGCCATGATAAGGCAGGCGGAACTAGGGGAATGGACCTCGGAACTCCGTCAGGTCCTATGCCAAGAGGGCGAACAGGCCATGGACTACGGTCCGACCAGGGGGCGACAGGGGGCTCCCCTGCTGGCAGTAACCCCGAAGGTTCGTCAGGTTTTTGAGTGAGGTCCGGTGAGCCGGGTAGCAGTGGCAAACATGGGCACCACTGGCGAACTGCATTAGTGGGACTTGACCACGTCTGCATCTTCATCAGTCACGTTGTATCTGTCAGGAACAGGTCATGTACAATTAGAAACTCATAACGCGGGTTCAAATCCCTATATATGGAGAAACGGCTTGAGATGGGGCACATGTAGTATGGGCTGCATGCTGCTTTCGGAGACTTGCTGACATTAGAATATGAGCATCCTAGCTTTAGTTAATATCGTATTAGAGTCTAGTCATAGCACTCACGAACACTTAAACTACACCAACACTATTGCCATGTTTTGTATGTTGTTTGGGAGATTCGCTGCTTTGTTATCAGCCTTTAAGCGTCAGTGAATACTGACGTCCCCACTTCCATAGGTACTGGATCGCCGAAGTACAAGGGCGAGATTCAGGAGGATTCAAGGCAAGGAAAGCAAGGAGTCAATGTCATGTTAGTTCCGCTGTAACATGTATGTGGATTATCTATTAGTTGAGAAGTACTCAAGTGAGAGTTACCAAGTGTTGTTCTTCATTCCTTGTACTCTGATGTAAGATGTTGAAGGTTGTAATACTTGGGAATATAAAGGTAATATTGTAACTCTATTGTAATGTATTGCAGTTGTATAATATTCAGACTTGTAATACATTGGGTGTCGAATAAAAAGTTTTAAATTCTCCTGTTTTTTCTATGTATTGTGACTAATTGAAGAAAAGGTCTTGGCTCGTGTCTCGGTTTTTCCACTATATGGAAATCGGGGCGCTACAATTCAAGCATGGTGCTTTTAACTAGAATGCTACATTATACCATTCAAGCATGTATGGGCACTTTACTAACAATAACTACAACAAGATAGTTAACACCACAACTACAACAACATGATTCTTTTACTACAACTTAACTACAACATGAGTATCTACTACGACTTTAAGCATGGATCATTTCTACAACTCAAACATGAACTCTACATAAAACTCAAGTATGATTCCTCACTACACTTAAGCATGGTTCTTCTACTACTACTTAAGAATGAAATCTTTACTTCTACTTAGCATGGTATACAACATAACTTTGGTTTCTTACAACATGGTATACAACATAGTATCAATCCTATAACAATCCAAGCATGGTATATGACATGAGTGTCAACCTACAACAATCTAACATGGTATATAGCATGAGCATTAATCTTAAGCATGAATACAACTTAAGCATGGACTTACAACAATCTAAAGCATGAATAATTACTACAATCTAAGCATGATCCTTTACTACAATTTAAGCATGAACTACAATTTATGCCTGAATGGTTACTACAACTTAAGCATGTATGTTACTACAACTTAACATGAATATCTGCTCATTTTAGCATGGATATTTACAACAACTTAAATATGAGCATTTACTACCATTCAAGCATGAGTAACTACTACACTCTAAGCATGTATGTCTATTACAACCTTAAGTATGGATATGAACATTGACTACAATTCAAGCATGAGTAACTAGTACACACTAAGCAAGGATTTCTACTACAATTTTAAGCATGGATATCTACCACAACCTTAAGCATGGTATATAACTTTCCTACAATAATCCTAGCATGGTATATAACTTTCCTACAATAATCCAAGCATGGTATATAACTTTCCTACAATAATCTAAGCATGGTATATAATTTTCCTACAATAATCTAAGCAGGATATATAATTTTCCTACAATAATCTAAGCATGATATATAACTTCTATAACTCAAGTATGATTTACTACACTTAGGGATCATTTGTTTTATCCATGGCATCATTCTTAAGCTTAGGACTTTGTCCAAGTTGTTTTAGGACAACATATATACAAGAGAAACAACAACCCAACAACACACCACCTATATAAAACAAAAGAGATCGTACTCACATATTTCGATATCATTATATAAATATAACTCATCCCCATATACATAACTAATCCATTATCCAAAAATTTATACCAATACACATTATCCCAATACGCCTCATCCATAAATCATATCAACAATTCAGTTTATTCGAACTTTTTTTAAAACATCAAATACGTATATAAAACCATACTCACATATTCCTCGCAAAGATTCGAAGCGCCACCATGCCGCCCCGCATCCAAAGTTGCTAATATATCCTATCATCAATTTTCAAAGCAATTAAGGCTCAGATCATCCAAACCAATCACAGGAGCTAATAACACTAATCCAAATATCACACAAGCGTTTATTGAACGCCTGGGATACACACGTGCATTACACGTAATATTCGAATTCCGGCAAGATTCTTATTTTCAAAATTACTAAAAGCACTGCCAAATTATTCTAATATTCCAACTACAATTTCTACTAGCATACGAGAACTAAATCTTACATATATAATTCTCTTTTACAAACCCAAAACCCTAATTGGTTAACAACATGCAAACTCTCTAATAATTTGCTAATTTCTCGCCTCTACCATTCCTAACATCTCTTAATATTCTACCATAATATTCCTACTCAATAGAAATTAACCACACTCAATTTTATACAATAAAATAAATTAGGGCATACCTTCCCAAAATGCTCTCGAAAAACGGACACTGCCACGATGTAGTGAACCCTTCAACTAGTCATCCCCCAAATTAATTTAGAAACGATGAAGAAATGGAGTGGATTTGGGGTGGGGAAGAATCGGTCGAAGGTGGGTTCTTTACGGTCGGGTAAGAAACGGGAAAGGAAAGAAAAGGAGGAGGAAGGATGGGGGGAGGGGGTTTTGGAAAAAGTTATATAATTATATATATTTAATAAGGAGTAATTACATATAAGCCCCCAAGTCTCAAATATATTTCAAATAAATCCCAACTCTTTTCTTTAATAATACCAACAATACAAAATACATTAAAATTACCTCATAATAATCCTTCAAAATAATAAATAAAGTAGATGATATATCTGATATTTCTCAATTAAAATCAATTTTTATTAGAAAAATACATAATCGCGTGCAATTCTCAATTGCGCACAGATTACGATGCAAAATAGCCATATGCTATTTTGCAGGGTATTACATCACTCCCTCCTTAGAATCGTTCCGTCCTTAAAACACTGCTAGTTGCGAGGAAAACAAAACACAAATATCAATGGTTCACGAGATATTTTCCTGAATCATCTCCAGTTCCTCGAGTGATATTCTCAAAAAACTGGTCTTCTACCAAGTTGAACTGTTGTCCTTCAGCCTTCTGGACAGACCCACCATGAATTTGATGTTGACATCTTCTGCTCCTGCTCTGGAGTAGACAGTGGTTGCATTAACTTGCTCTATTCTTGTCTACATGTGATGTTGATTTACTCCTTAATTACGACTCCTGTTGGTTGGTGACCACTCCCTCCTTAGAAAGGATGAAGTCACACATTGCCGCTTCAGCCCCTGAGCAGCTCCTCTTGGTGACCTTGCTGAATTGTTAACATGATTGCCCTCTGTCTGAGCGAGATTTTCTCCTTGGCCTGCTCCTGGTGACTGCTTAATCATAAGCTGATCTTGGAGAACTCTGTCGCTTCTGAGAATGATTAGGGTTGATTGTTGACAGATCCTTCCTCAAGCCCAGTCTTGATTAGTTCCTGGTGATGGCGCCTGGTTCATGCTAATTTCTACCAGTGCCTTCCTTGGTAATGTCGCGAATTCTAGTCTCGGTATTAAGCTTGTCGGTGTGGCCTTATCGTTATTTCTTAACTTTCGTGCGACCATTCGTCCTCACTTGTCGTTTGACTACAAACTTGTTACTTGCACATCATATTACGAATTGGCTTTTTCGACATCTGGTTGTAGATTTGCCTTCTGGACATTTGATTGCAGACTTGTCTTTCGATATCCAGTTGCAGGTTTGCCTCCATTGATGTCTGGTTACAGACTAGCCGCTACTGAACACGATTACACCAAGCTCATTAGTAAAAAAGAAGTACACTGAGACTGATTCAGATATAGGGAAGATCATAATCATAAGTTGTAAAGCGCTACCATATGATTTATGATCATCATACCTTCCAATACTAAACTCAATTAGAAGAAAATTCATTTATCCTGGAGGTAGTGCATCGAAAACTTTTCCCAAAATACAATATCATCCTGTAAAACATAGACGAGTTTAGTTCTGGTCAAAGAGGAATCGCAGATATATATAGATTACTCTTATTATCTAAACATAACCCTGCCTCTAACTGGCATTCTAAGTTTTAATTTCCTACTATTTTAGACTTTAATTTGAAGTCAGCTCTGATACCACTCTGTAATGCCCCGATTTCCATACACTGGAAAACTGTGACATATGCCAGAATCTTTACCTTCAAATGTATCTCAACAAAGTAAATAACACCAAAATTTAAACACTTTTATTGCCATCAGAGTTATTACATCAATAATTACAAATATCGATTTGTCATATCAAACTGTAACACCTCCCCCATTTTCTTTTGACTTCAAAATTCAATTCTTTCAAATTCTATATAACTTTAAACATAAACTAAGATAGTTATATTTCAAATAAAATTTCGGCAGAGTTTTTCCTGAAATTTCTGCCCTGAAACACAAAAAGCTTACAGAATTCTGGTCTAAATTCCGTAGCTCACATCACAGGCAATAATATCATGGGCTCCCTAGGCCAAAATGAGTAGAATCACACAGGCAATATAAATATCATGCTCTGGGGGCCAAACTCATAATAGGATATCAATTATCAATTAAAAACCATAAATTCCTTTGAAAACGTAGTAAAGTGTTTAGAAAATAACTTATAAAACATATCACAGGGTCCGGTACTCCACAACGAGATGGGTACGGGTCAAAAACATATCATGCCACTCCACACTATTACTCATCCTCATCATCCACGTACTTAATACATCTAAAACACAATTTAAATCATAAATTTCACTATTCACATAATTAAACTTTAAACAACAATTTTAAAATCAAAGCTCCACTCCACAGAGTCTACACCTCACCTCTGCACTGCTGAGGAACTGTAACAGTAGGGGATCTAGGGTAGTCCAAGGACTCCCTAACCCCCCAAACACTAGGGGTTAGCCATTTTTGGTGTGAGTATATAAGTAAAAACAGAACGAACTTACGAATACCAAGATAATCAAATTTTACTTGATATCTGAACATGTAAACATCATAAATGGGATTTCACATCAAATACACTCTGAGTCATCACCTGTATGTATATCCATACCCGCTCATAACATACTTATCTTTAGTTTGGAAATCATTCACAAATTAGTTGCTTAACGTCCATCAGGTTGGCCTTATACAAATATTCCTATAGCTTTACTTTCCCATAAAGCTTTACATTCACAAATAACTCTACTTCCACATAAACTGCACCTCATTTACCATTCATTTGCATTTACAGACTCAGACTTATATTCTTTCGTACTCATCTTCATTCATAAATATGTTCCTTCTCAATCTCATACACATAACATCGCATTCATTCATTTCTTACAACATATATCATCACGTCTCGCAATACATCATTTTGACACTCATTATACACTTCAACTATCGCACTTACAATTCATCTGGAATAGAAAATAAACGTGTATCCTGATTTTCTAGTGTTCGTGTAAGTCATAACCTGAGTCTAATGCAAGAATACAGAGTATAGAACAGATGCACTTATTCTAATGTCAGTACGACTCTTAACACACATGCATCCCATACTACATGTGCCCCAGATCAAGCTGTTTCTCCAGTTTTAGGGATTCGAACCCGCGTTATGAATTTCTATTTGTACACAACCTGTTCCTGACAGATACAACGTGACTGATGAGGTTGCAGATGTGGTCAAGTCCCACCAATGCAGTACGCTCATGGTGTCTATGTTTGCCACTACTACCCGGCTAACCGGACCTCACTCAAAAACCAAACGAACCTTCGGGGTTACCACAACATAGGTTAGCTCGAAGCATCCCCTGTGGCCCACTAACTCATTGACCGTAGTCTATGGCCTATTCGCTTCCCCGACATAGAACACGACGAAGTTCATAAGTCCATCTCCTAGCTCTGCCTGCCCTGATCATAGCACTTCAGGAATTAACAGTGTGAGATACACAACCCGTGCTCCCAACTCGTGAGAAGGCACTATACGTATCCCTTTGATGGGAAGGTACAACCCAATAACAGCACCTAATGTCGGCCTAAAGGACGAGTTGGGTCATAAGGTGTCACCCTTAATACCGACTCCTCTCTTTTAGCAAAATGGTTAAGTAATGTAACCCGGTTTTTCATTTTTTTGTATTTTTGGAGTGTAATTTTCGTTTGGTGTATTTTCTCTTTTTTATTTTTTTTCTGAACCGTATATTGGATTGTTTTCGATATATATTCGTTTTATTTCATTTTGAGCTCTTTGTGTTTAATTGGTCGTCTCTTTTGTTTCGTTCAATATTTTGTTCTTCAATATTTTGTTCTTTCTTTCATTTTGTTCTTGTCCCTTTTATTTTATTTTTTTGTGGGTGTTTGTGGTGGTGGTGATTTGGTTGTCCTATTTATCCCCAATCCTATTTGATATCCTATACATTTGTATCCTATTTGAAGCCCAATTAAACAAATCCTATTACTACTCCTAATTACCCACAACCTAAATACCCATTAACCCAACCCATATTTCTTAACCCTAATTCCCCTCATATATATATGCACTCTCCCTCACAAACCCTAACCCTAATTCCCCTAACCCTAACACCCGACCTCCCTCCCTCTCTCTCCCTCTCCCGCTGCTTGCACTGAGCACCAACCCGCACACAGCCCCCAGGCCAAAACCTCCTCCAGACCGACCTACCTTTCCCGGCCTACTCCACCCCGCCAACACCCCAAACTCGACAGCCCACTTCTCCCACACCCGAGCCCTCACCTTCCCCCTCCTTAGCCATCCCGACCACCTCACACCACCACTCTCCCTCGCCTCTCTCTTGTGGTGTTCCCTTGTGGCCGCAAGCCGCTATTGTCTTCATCCATCTTGGATCATCTCGCTTTGTGGAGTTTTGTTCGTGTGGAGATTTCGCTCTAATTGCTTGGATTTGTTGATTCGTAGATTTTCGTTCGTGGGTTTTGCTCGTTACCATTGGTTTTCGTTGTTCTTCATCTTCGGTTAAGGAAAGTAACTTGCACTCTATTGCCGCTAAATTTGGTGTGGGGGCAAAAAGATAGTATTTGTGGATTCTTAGGAAAACTGAATAGCAAACCTGTATACCTGTTTTGTCGGAGTTTGATGCTGACTCCTGCCGTACACCTGCAAAAAGTGCGAGACACCGGGGTTGTTCCCGGCGATGCACCCTCCGACGCTCAAGTCAGTAATCAGGGAAGATTAAGAAAGAGCGTAAATTGGCAAAAGATTGATTACCTTTTATTAGAGATGAATGGGGGGTATTTATAGGCATCTTAGGGACCAGATTAGGAATGTAATCCCCGTGATCTGATAAGGAATATACTCCTTGTAAACAGATTAGGAATGTAATCCCTAATTCCCAGTGGAAGGATAGGCATGAATCAGGACCGTTGATTGGGATTTAATCAGAAACCCTAATTCTATCCCTCTGGATCGGGCTTTTTGAGGGTTGAACCCCGCACCCGATTGAAGTGGATCTGTTCGAGGGTTATTGGGTCTTTGACGAAGAGATCCAGTACCCATCTCAGACCCATTGGTAGGGGAAATTACCGTTTTACTCCTGGGCTTCAAGATTCGTGTCCGATTTGGACGGTTCCAATTTAACCCCATTTTTTGCCATATCACGAGCCCCCCACTCCTAAAGACTGAGTTTGATCAGCCTTTGAGGAGTAGTTTAACTGTTTTAATGGCTAGTGGAGTTGTATCGGAGTCCAATATAGGAGGTTTTGAATCTTGAAGGAGGGAGTGTGGTAATTTTTTCAAGTTGATTTTACTTTGAGTTGTTCCTGAGCTCTCCGGACCATGTGGTGTTCTCGTTCACCTTCGCGACGTGTCAATTCGTCGCTCGGGGGTCTTAGAAAATTGTTCTTGGTAATAATTGCTTGTTTGGGGATCAGGAAATGTTTCCCCAACATTATAATTATTTTCCAGAATTTCTTCCTTAATTTCTCGAATTTTTAATTCTTTTTTCGCGATCTCTTGGTGGATGGCTCGGCCGTTTTCCTTTGTTTTGTGGCCTACATGCTTGTTTCACGCTTCTGAACCCTTCCAGCGCTCGCTGCCCAGGAGGCCGAGGTCCGTAGGTGGTTCGGCACCTTCTTTCGAAGAAGAGAAGGACCTCGGCTAGGCTGTGAGTGCGAAGAGAGAGTTCGGTGGGGGCTCGAGGTAGCTTTTTCCATGTAACTGGGTCGGTGTCAAGAGCGCTCGGCAGCGGGTGCTGAACCCCAATTTTCCCCTGTAACAGGGTCGGTGTCAAGAGCGCTCGGCAGCGGGTGCCGAACCCCAATTTTCTCCTGCAAAACAGGGTCGGTGTCAAGAGCGCTCGGCAGCTGGTGCCGAACCCAAATTTTTCCTTATAACAGGGTCGGTGTCAAGAGCACTCGGTAGCTGGTGCCGAGGTCCAATTTTCCCCTGTAACAGGGTCGGTGTCAAGAGCACTCGGCAGCGGGTGCCGAACCCCAACTTTCCCCTGTAACAGGGTCGGTGTCAAGAGCGCTCGGCAGCTGGTGCCGAACCCCAATTTTTTCTTGTAACAGGGTCGGCGTCAAGAGCGCTCGGCAGCTGGTGCCGAGGTCCAATTTTCCCCTATAACAGGGTCGGTGTCAAGAGCGCTTGGCAGCTGGTGCCGAGGTCCAATTTTCCCCTGTAACAGGGTCGGTGTCAACAGCGGTCGGCAGCGGGTGCCGAACCCCAATTTTCCCCTGTAACAGGGTCGGTGTCAAGAGCGCTCAGCAGCTGGTGCCGAGGTCCAATTTTTCCCTGTAACAGGGTCGGTGTCAAGAGCGCTCGGCAGCTGGTACCGAGGTGCAATTTTTCCCTGTAACAGGGTCGGTGTGAAGAACGCTCGGCAGCTGGTGCCGAACGCCAATTTTTCCCTGTAACAGGGTCGGTGTCAAGAACGCTCGGCAGCTGGTGCCGAGGTCCAACTTTTCCCTGTAACAGGGTCTCTGTCAAGAACGCTCGGCAGCCGGTGCCGAGGACCAAGACTTGTTGTTTTTTGGGTAGGATGCCCTGTGGAGTTGGTGGCTTCTGCGCAGCTGGCAGACGTGGCAGTCATTAAATGTGATGGCTTCTGAACTTCTAACAACTCTGATGGATGAGACGCTCATTTAATGCATTGACCAGATGGGACAGTAATTAATGCGATGTACGGCTTGGCATAGCAAACAAGGCGACGATTGAGGTCGCTTTTGTCGTTTTGTGTGAATGGGCCGGCAATATAGGCCCATTAACCTCGTTTTGCACGCCTCGCTCTATAAAACCCCACCCCCCTCTCTCATTTTTCACTTCTCTTCTCTTTTGCTCAGGCGATCTTTTGTGCAAAGCGAGTATTTCCGGTGATCGCCGTTCGTTTTCTGGTGGAGTTTCCAGCAGCTAATCTTTTAAGGTAATTTATACCTAGTTTATTTCATAAACTATGTCTCTTGCTTCTGTCTCCGAGTCGACCTCTTGGTCCGAGCCCTCCCTTGAAGTGGTCGAAGCCCAGACTCCGAGTCGCCCAGATAAGGGTAAGAAGGTATCTAGCCGGGACACCATACTGGAGGATCCGAAATGCATGGGGGAGTTCGGCAGGTTGCCAGGGCCACTAACCAGGCATCACAGAGTTCGGGAGCTTCCGGAGGAGCACGCTGAGTGAATTGTTCACGGGAGGGGGAGGAGTTTCGAGGAGAATGCGGCGAGGGAGACGACCGAGGCGGATGAGATGGTGTCGATCCTCTGCGAAGAAGACTTAGGAGTGATCCGAGACTATTTCCACATCCCGGAGGAGTACGAGCTTATGCTGCCGGGTCCCGGGGTTAGGGCCAACTCGCCGCTGCCAGTGACCATGTGTTACTGGCCGGTTCGACGCCTGTATCGCCGGGGCTCGGCTACCCCTCCATCCGTTCGCGATCCTCGTTCTGAGGTGGTTTGGGGTCAGCCCCATCCAGCTTATGCCGAACGCATGGAGGGTCATAAATGGCTTCGTACTTCACCGCCAAGCCGCTGGGATCGAGCCGGAGCTGAATGTACTTCGGACGATCTATCGGCTTTATCAGGGGAACAGGTTGGAGTACCGATACTATTTGGCTCCGAGGCATGGCGGTAGGCTCGTCATATGCCCCGACTCCATCAAGCACTGGCGCGAAAAGTTCTTGATAGTGCGGAGTGCGGAGGCCTGGCCTATCCCCTCCAATTGGGTGGAGGAAGTGCCGAAGCGGTTGAAGGCGTTGCCCAAGCTTCGGCCTGAAGAAGAAGAGGTAGTTCGGACACTTCTCAATTGGCCGAAGTATGATTGGAAGGAGCTGACCGAGGATGTCTTGTTCAGGGGAGGGCTCTGCCGTGTAGATCCCAGTACACGGTTTCTTTTTTGTGCTTTGTTCTTCGTACTTTATTTTGCAAGAGTTGTATGGTGCTAACGAACTTTATCTTTAATGCAGAGGCGATGGACTACGACGCGGTGCTATCTTTGAGAGCGGGCCTCGCCAGTAAGGCGCTGAAGAAGCACACGAGGGTGGCCAGCAAGCTGCCGACCCCGAAGACTCTGCGGGTTACTGAGGCGGTCGAGGAGGTGGAGATCCTCAGTAGCCCGGTCGTCGCCGGTGCAGGTGCCTTGGCATCAATTGGGGTCGGCAAGTTCCCCATCGCCGCAGCCCTGGGGATGACGACCCCCCCGTTGTCGATGGCGGCTGAGGAGCTCCTAACCGAGGAGCACAAGAGGATCCATATTCCGGACTGGCAAGTTCGGAAACATGACGGATTCCTCGGTAACTCCTTGGCGAGCATGCAGGCCGTCAAGCATCTGGCGACGCCGAAGGATCGCGCCACCATGGAGGCCGGGCAAGAAGGTGACAATGTCATCGAGATTTCTCGCTCAGCCGTCTCGGTAAGTATTAGATTTTTGCCGTCGTTGAACTTCTTTAGCTATAATTTTTCTAACGCTTTTAATTCTTCTTTCCTTGTCGCAGATCATTGTCCATTTTGGACACCTCACCGAGAGGTTGGCAGCTCTGGAGACGGAGCTGAAGCAGGAGTCCGACCAGGCTCGGAAAGAGAAAGCTCGGATGGGGAACGAGCTCGACAAGATCAGGGTCGAGTTCGAAGGGAAGGCGACGAGGGTCGAGTTCCTCGAAGCTCAGGTTGCGCAGCTGGAGGGCGATCTTCTTCGTCAGAAGGAGGAGGCGGCCAAGCAATTGGCCGAGGTGGCAGAGGCCAAGGCTACTGCTGTGAAGGTGGCGGAGGACGCAACGATGGAGAAGGCGCAAGGTTTTCTCGCCCAAAATATGGTCAGGGCCTATGCCGAAGCCATTACCCGGGTGACGAAGGCATACCCTGACGTGGACTGCTCGGGATGGAGACTGTTCCCAGGCCACGTCGAGGGCTTCAACCCCGAATCCGAGGGGGAAGAAGAAGAAGGCGAGGACGAATTCGAGACTGAAGTCGAAGTCATCGCCGAGGCCCCGGAGTCAGTGGTAACCCCGCTGGAGGTGGTGCCCCCTTCAGAGACGTCGACCCCCACTCGCTCTCGCCGCCCTGGGAAAGAGGTCGTGCCCTGACTCCGCTCGTTTTTCCTTTTCTTCTGTTCTTCTCCTTTTTTTTGTAATGCCTAATCGCGGACTGGCCACCGCTTTTTGTAATGAATGAAACGTCTTTTTGGGCTCGACTGTGTCTCTATTTTTTCTCAAGAATTTCTGAAATTTGGCTAAATGTAGGAGTTCGGCAATGTATTTAAGAATTTGTGGTTTGCTTCGACTTCTTTTCAGCTCGTGGTGGTGACCCAGGCTGTAGCGCCCCGATTTCCATATACTGGGAAACCGTGACACGAGCCAGAGTCTTTTCTTCAATTAGTCACAATACAAAAAAAAAAACAGGAGAATTTAAAACTTTTATTTTCAACACCCAATGTATTAAAAGTCTGAATGCCATATAACTGCAATACATTACAATAGTGTTACAATAATACCTTTACAATCACAAGTATTACAACCTTCAACAGATTACATCAGTGTACAAGGAATGAAGAACAACACTTGGTAACTCTCACTTGAGTACTTCTCAACTAATAGATAGTTAATACATATACTCCAGCGGAACTAAACATAACACTGACTCCTTGCTTTCCTCGCCTTGAGTCCTCCTGAATCACGCCCTTGTACTTTGGCGATCCAGTACCTATGGAAGTGGGGACGTCAGTATTCACTGACCCTTAAAGGCTGATCATATAGCAACGAATCTCCAATACAACATATACAAACAGGATAAGGTATGTCGGTGTAGTTTAAGTGTTCGTGAGTGCCGTGATTAGAATCTAATAAGTGTCACTCAAACTGGAATATCAATGCACTGTCAACTAAGCTAGGATGCTCATATTCTAATGTCAGCAAGTCTCTGAAAGCAACATGCATCCCATACTACATGCGCCCCATCTCAAGCCGTTTTCTCCATATATAGGGATTGAACCCGCGTTATGAATTCTAATTGTACACAACCTATTCCTGACAGATACAACGTGACTGATGAGGTTGCAGACGTGGTCAAGTCCCACTAATGCAGTTCGCCAGTGGTGTCCATGTTGCCACTGCTATCTGGCTACCAGACCTCACTCAAAAACCTGACGAACCGTCGGGGATACTGCTGACAGGGGAGCCCCCTGCCGCCCCCTGGTCGGACCGTAGTCCATGGCCTGTTTGCCCTCTTGGCATAGGACCTGACGGAGTTCCAGGGGTCCATCCCCCCTAGCTCCGCCCGCCTTATCATGGCACTTAAGGAATTAACAATCAGGATACGTAACCCATGTCCCCAACTCGTGAGAAGGCATCGCACGTATCCCTTTTGACAGGAAGGTACAACCCGATAACACCACCTAAGATCTGCCCTAAGGGGGCAAGTAGGTCATGAGGCGTCCCCTACAACCAACTCCTCTCCTTCCGGCAATGGTCTAAGTAAATGATCTTTATAAGTCACTACCCTAATGATGTCCCTAGCCCTAAATAATCCTAGGGGTGACAATATTGTAGCACCACATGCTAGGTCTTAAATTAGACCTTGCAAGATAACTTTACTAGGCTGCTCAACCTAAATTTACCAGAATCCCTCAGAATCCGGTTCATGGCCTATCGATCCAAGACCTCGGCCGTGCGAATATACATGCATGCCGCTACCCTAAACCTGGATTCCGTCTATACTCTGCTCCTCGATCAACCTACACTGGTTAAGATTCGACGGTACACAAGGAGTGACTCCTCCACAGTTCCTTAGGGTAAGAAAACATATGTCTTGATGGTCGATAGCCCTTAGGGTAGTAATATCACCCTAGACGAGCACAACGAACTGTGTACTAGCTAACAAGCTATACACGAGTACAACCACATACGAGCCAATAAGCTACGTATGAAACAATAACTACCTACTAGGCCAGGCGGGCCTCGTAGGAGATAACCACGTACATACCAGCCAAATAAGCCGCATATGAGACCAACAGCTACGCACGGGCCGGTTGGGCCGCGTACGAGACAATAACCTACATACGAGCCGAATAGACTACGTATGAGACCCACAGCTACATACGGGCCAATCGAGCCACGTACGAGCACAACCATATGCAAACAACCATACAGGTAATCAATCTTAAAAGCAACCAACGTGCTTACTAGCAAACTTGATCTTCTATTATTAGAAGCAACAGAAGAATCTACTAATAGTCTATGATCGGTATTTTACTAAGGAAGAACCAAAGGCGACATAACAGCCTTTATCAACCAACTATTTCTAGTGGTCTTCTGTAGCGCCCCGAATTTCTAATGTAATAACTTAGAAAATACGTGGCACAATCTCAGAATCCACTTCAATGTAACAATACGCATAGCCCAAAAACACAAATTATTTTATTCCAAACTTTTAATACAATAATCTTTTTCAAATGCAGCGGAAATACAAACACCTTGAATTACAAAATTCTTTTACAACACTTCTCTTTACAAATTTTACACAAGGCTCTATTACATCACTCTAACTCAATACTATCTCAAGCATCCAACCCCCAAACTCCAAGCAACAACCTCCATTATATGAGGCTAGAGTCGAACCCTAACCCCCAAACTAAAGGGGTTAGCCATAAATGGTGTGAGTGATATAAACAACAAACATAAATAAATAATGAACATGATTTCTTAAGCAACATGTACTGAACAAAAATACATAAACTAAACATGTATTGTGAAGTAAGAAACGATAGGCAAGTACATGCATGAAACCAAGTCAAGAAACAATACCACCGATCAGATATCCTTCAAACAATCACTCTCAATACCCCCGATCGGATACCCGGTTCTCAATCACTAATAGTGATTCTCTCACTGCAGAATATACCCAACTATCACTAAATCTCAATACCATAGATCGGATACCCAGTATTCAGTCACTCTCAACACTGCAGATCGGATACCCGGTATTCAATCACTAACAGTGATTCTCACACCGCAGAATATACCCAACCCTAGAGTTTAATGACTCTCACACCGCAGAATATACCCAACTGTCACTAAATCTCAATACCATAGATCGGATACCCGGTATTCAGTCACTCTCAACACTGCAGATCGGATACCCGGTATTCAATAACTATCAGTGATTCTCACACCGCAGAATATACCCAACCCCAGAGTTTAATGACTCTCACACCGCAGAATATATCCATCTACAAAGACTCAAGATAACGTAGATCGGATACCCGGTTATCAATCACTAACAGTGATTCTCACACCGCAGAATATATCCATCTACAAAGACTAAAGACTTGAAAGGACGTTCAAAATTATGAAAACTAATCAGCACCAGTCGACTTATACTGTAATAAGTCGACTGCCCCGAGAACCAATATCCGAGATTATAAACAAGTACTATAAGTCGACTTAAGTAACCATCAGTCGACTTACCCGAGACAATTTCCAATAATTCCCAAGAAATACTCTAAGTACTAACAGTCGACTCAAGGAGTCATCGGTCGACTGTTCAGACAAGAAACTGCGATACTTTACAAAACAAAATGTTCAGTACACCAGGCGACTGAATAGGGTTTCAGTCGACTGCCCCGAACGAATTTTACAAAAGACTGGAGATACAGTAATAGGGTCGTACCAGTCGACTGATGAGTAGACCAGTCGATTGTCGGCCTACAGTTCCATAATTTAGATCTGGATACAATAATCAAAACTGAAGTTTTCTAAAGATTCATTGTTCATGAAAATAATTCTTATTCAGGTAAATTGACAATCTCGAATAATCCTTCATTACGGGTACATTATTTGATCATTCAATATCTCAAAACTCAGATCTCATGTTCTATATTCCAAATTCTTTCATTATGGTTTCTCAATACTAAATCTCTTCCACAACTCAAAACTAATCTGATTTGAAATCACAAGATCCAGATGTTCAACCATCCAATTCCTTATTATCATAACCCTTCTCCAATCTTAACATGTTTTCAAGCAATAAAGAATTTGCCAATCAAGATCTACTAAACATTTATGGATTTCACATGCATGACATGAATAACAACTATTGTATCGATCACATACAAGATCCAAAAATATCAAAACAAACAACACTCAATCATTCACATAAACCAATCAACAAAACAAAGTTCATATCACTCACCTTTAGATTGAGAGATGATTCACGAAAAATCTTTCCTCTTTGCTAGATCCAAAATTCTCCTTTTTGCTCCTCCAAACCAATCTCCAAAATCTGTATATTTTTCCCAATGACGGCTGGGAAACATCCCTTAAATATCCGGGAATAGGTTTAGGGTTTTCACCCATACTTTTGCAAAACAATCCTTTCCAAAATACTATTTCACATATATAGGTATAGTCTTGGAAATTCAATCAAAATTCATTTAAATTAGGATTTAAAAGTAAAATATACTCGTAAATCTCAATTGGTACTGTTCAAAACGTCCAGAAAAAATAATTTGCACATTAACCCTTAAAAATATCAATTTTGCAAAAAGGTCCTTTTATCAAAAATTGCAAATAGTTCCAATAAATTTCAGAAAAATCTGGAAAAATACCAATTAAATCTCAAATATTAAATAATGATTTTTCATAAAGAAAACTTAATTTTTCAAACTTCTCAAAAGGTATTTGCACGTGTAAAAAGATAGATCTTTTAGAAAATATTAATTAAATCTCCAGAAAATCATTTAAATTCATTTTTTTCAAATATTTTAAATAGTATTTGAAAATACAGGGTTCTACATCTTCCCAATCCTTATTACTTCAACCTATAGCGCCTTAAGTATGGCATACAATTGCAAGCATCTTCCTACGACAATCTAATCATATAACACAACCACTCATCACAATACTCCTAAGTACGAATATGATTAAGCATGTACTTATATCAATCTTAGCATGAAAACCACTACGATCTAGACATGAGGTCCACTACGGTCAAGCATAGGTTATAACTTGAACGTGAATGCTTACTACTTATCGTGACTAATCACCACGACCCAAGCATGGATATATAACTAGTATGAACATGCAACATTCCAAGGCATGGTAGGTCTTCTAACATTAATTCTACAACATTCTAAGCATGCATTTAAACTTTAGCATGGCATGCCTCATTCCTAGACATGGTATGCTACTTTAACATTGACATATGGCATGGTGTACATTTTAGTGACATTCTAGTCATGTATACTAGTTAAGTATCAACCTATAACATAGCATAAGTTTCTACAACAATTCTAGCATGGATAGAACATAACATAAAAATCGCCACAACTAACCATTGATAGTTACCTTAATTTAAGCATGAGTATCTACTATATTTTAAGCATGAATATCATTGGCATGGATACCATTAACTTAACATAAACAATCATTGGCATGGTCATCTACTAACTTAACATGAATAATAATTTAGCATGATCATCTACTAACATTGTATGAACATATGCTTATCCAAGCATGGATATCATGTAAGCATGAATATTTATTTGATCTAGCATGGTATATAACTTTCCTATAAGCATGTAAGTATGGATAAATTTATATATCATGATATCCACTTTCCTACAACTATCTAAGCCTAGACAAATGAAACTAGCATGGTATACTACTTTCTTACAATCATCTAAGTATAGACAAATTTAGCTAGCATGGTATCCTACTTTCCTACTATCATCTAAGCATAGATAGATTTAGATAATAAAGTATTTACTTAGTAATTAACCTACAACATTTCTAGCATGGTAGATTAATTAAGCATCAATCCTACAACAAGTATAACATTCCTAAACATGATAGGTAATTTTAGAATGAATCCTACAACATTCTAAGCATAAATAGCACTTCTAAGCATGGTAGATAATTTTAGAATGAATCCTACAACATTCTAAGCATAAATAATACTCCTAAACATGGTAGATAATTTTAGAATGAATCCTACAACACTCTAAGCATAAATAATACTCCTAAACATGGTAGATAATTTTAGAATGAATCCTACAACATTCTAAGCAAAAATAATACTCCTAAACATGGTGGATAATTTTAGAATGAATTCTACAACATTCTAAGCATAAATAATACTCCTAAACATGGTAGATAATTTTAGAATGAATCCTACAACATTCTAAGCATAAATAGCACCTAAGCATGGTAGATAATTTTAGAATGAATCCTACAACATTCTAAGCATAAATAATACTCCTAAACATGGTAGATAATTTTAGAATGAATCCTACAACATTCTAAGCATAAATAATACTCCCAAACATGGTAGATAATTTTAGAATGAATCCTACAACATTCTAAGCATAAATAATACTCCTAAACATGGTAGATAATTTTAGAATGAATCCTACAATATTCTAAGCATAAATAACACTTCTAAGCATGGTAGATAATTTTAGAATGAATCCTACAACATTCTAAGCATAAATAATACTTCTAAACATGGTAGATAATTTTAGAATGAATCCTACAACATTCTAAGCATGAATAATACTCCTAAACATGGTAGATAATTTTAGAATGAATCCTACAACATTCTAAGCATAAATAAATTAATCTAATCCAATCTTAGCATGGTATTTACTTTATTTTAGTAAGAACACAAAAATAAACATCTACAACTATCTACTACTACTACTACTTCATTTTATCATAACATAACATACAACTATCTACTACTACTTCTCTATTTTAACAACATACCACTACTACTTTATTCTAATCATGAATAGTTACTAACATTTTACATATCATAACCATCTACAACTACTTCCTTTTAACATTTACTATTACTACTACTTTATGTTAACCATGAATATAACATAAACATCTACAACTATCTACTACTACTATTACTTTATTTCTACTACTTAAATATCTACTAATCTTTATTAGCATTTATTTATTACTAGTGATCATAAAAAGAGATCTTTTTACTCATTCTACCTCTAGTGATTTAAATTAAATTCTTTTCCATCAATTAAACTAACATCTAATTTAGGTTCTTTTACTTAAGATTATTAAAGAAAATAACAATAATGAAATAAAGTAAGAACCTTCATTTGGTTCAACCAACCATATGCTTATCTTTTTAGTCCAAGATTAATACAAGTCCTACAACCAAAAATGGTTGTATAAAATGTTCATATGCTTTATGTATAGTTCATATCAAGTCCTACAACCCCAATCGGTTGTATGTGAAAGTCCAAATGCCTTATGTCATTTTAGTCCAATTAACAAACACAAAACAACAACTACCACTACAAAGATTTGATCTTTATGTCCATTTGTTTCCATTTCATTTATTGTGGTTATTATTCTTAACTTTTACCAACATACAAAATAGGAGTCCATACAACCATATTACTAAAAATAACCATACCAAAAAGAAAGTAAAACAAGGAGGGTAAGAAGAAGAAGAACATCAAAACAACCATTTAAAGAAATAAGCAATCAAACACAAACAAACAAACAACCAAACAACCAAAGGAGAACCCCCACCTTAGTCTCTTTTTTTTGGAAGGACTTGCTAGCTTAACCTTCTCCTTCCCCTAGCTCTTAGAACTCCTAGGAAAAACCTACAAGGAAAACTCTCTTGTTAGTCTCCTCTCTTTCTTTTCCTTTCCTTTCTTTCTTTGTGTTTTCTAAAATAAGACAAGGTGGAGAAGGAGGGGGTATTTATAGGAGGGAAAAGGGGTGGATAGTGCAAAATTGCACTCAACATTATGCACAAAAACCCCAAGGAGGGGCAAGGCCGGCCATGCTTGGTAGGGGGTAGGGGTGAGGTGGAGGTAAGGTGCTAGGGTGTTATGTGGTGGAGGTGTTATGTGAGGGTTTCTAGAAGGGTTTTAATCTTCTCATGTATACAAAACCCTAGTTTAGGCCTCCTAATCAAACCCTAACCATCCAATTAAGTTGTCATGACAAGATGAGTTCATTGTCCAAGAGTACAAGCTACATATTTTGTACAATATACTAAGTATAATACAATTGTATGTATATGTATATGTATGTGTATACCAAAAATCCTCATATAATCCCCATAAATAGTTTAATTGCAGATAATAATAAAAATAAGTTTTATTATTAATTCGGAGGATCGCGCTACCAATTTGATGTATCTCGGATATACACCGACTGATATATGCGCGTAGACAATGTTTGTGGACAAACCGGCGAAAAAGCACCAAAATAATTTGATTTTGGAATTAAAACCAAATAATAATAAAATAATAATAAAATAGTGATTTATACGAGGTAATATCCGTCCGGGATATTACACAGGCCGTCGAGCCTGCTGGTTCGGGGGACAACACTCGTCCCGAGGTCGGCTTAGGAGCGACAAGGCTGTGCTTGGCGAGGTGCTAGGAGCGGCTCTACGAAGACGAGTTAGGGTTGCGCAGGGCCAAAAGCGAGCGGAACCATCTTCAACTCATCCTAGGTCGGCGAGACATCGAGATCCGGCGACTGGAGAGCAGGATCGCCGAGATGACCCTTTTAGGAGAGGATGAGGGTTCGTCTACTGCATTTAGATATGGCCTTCGGATCAAGTGAATTCGTCACACCTTATCCAAAATAACAGCGGAGAGGGACGATCTGCTTTCTGAGATCCGCCACCTGCAAACTGTGGAGACAGAGCTTCGGACGGAGAGAGAAGGATTGACGGTCGAGGTGGCCAAACTGACGACCGAACGGGACGAACTGATGGCCAAGGTCGATGCATTAAAGAGAGCCACGATAGACAAGAGCATCGAAGTCACTCATCTTTGCCGTCTTATCGCGAGTCGCTCCAGTGTCTCGAGCTCCGCGATACCTCCTCGGTTTGAGGTCGATGTCAATGACTCTCTGAGGGAGCGGATCTCAAAGCTAGAGGCGGAGGTGGCTCGACTCAAACCGCGCTCGGGGCCAATCAACTTCAGGAGCACTTCATGTACTCGCGCGGAGAGCGATCGGGGCATCACGTTTTATGAGCTCGTGACCCATCCGCCTCTCGGCCGTCCTAGCCAGGGGGATGCGCAAAGCTCGGTGGCCATTTCGTCGAGCGGGGCATCCATCGGTGCGGCTGCTAGGAGCAGTGCCAAGGACACATCTCAATTTACTAGCTTAGGGTCGAGCTCCGGAGGTAAACGTCGCTGCCCTCAAGTGTCCTTGAAGCGGAACATCCCTGCGCCACGGAGGCATTGAAGATCTCTCTTTTTTCTTTTTTGAAGTTCCTGTATTTAGCCTAAGTCTAACAAGTCGGCATTGTGATTTTTGCTGTATAATCTTGTTGTATGGAAGAGGCGCGTTGTACTGTGTCCCAATTCTTAATAATATTTCTTTCTCAGACTTGCATGTTCTTTGTAGCTTTCTGTAGCTGTTTGTTTGTGACTGTGTTCGTCGTGCCGAGGTCCCTGAGCTGGTCTTTTGCTCGCGTGAGGGTCGGCGACATGAGCATTCGGCCGGTGGTGCCGAGCTGCGCTTCGGTCACTCCATCTCGCGAACTGGCGAGATGAGTCGGGTTTCGCTCGACAGTGAGCTCGCAGAGTGCAGTCGAGCCAGGTGTTGGACCCCGAACTATCGTTAGAGTAGTTCAACAGTTGTGGGAGCAATTCCAAATGGCGAACTACCTCTAGTTCGCTTAGGAGCGAACTTGCGAAGTAGAATCGAGCCAAGTGTTGGACTCCGAACCATCTTTAGATTAGTTCAACGGTTGTGGGAGCAATTCCGAATGGCAAACTACTTCTAGCTCGCTTAGAAGCGAACTTGCGAAGTAGAATCGAGCCAAGTATTGGACTCCGAACCATCGTTAGCATAGTTCAATGGTTGTGGGAGCAATTCCGAATGGCGAACTACCTCTAGTTCGCTTTGGAGTGAACTTGCAAAATAGAATCAAGCCAAGTGTTGGACTCCGAACCATCGTTAGAGTAGTTCAACGGTTGTGGGAGCAATTCCGAATGGCGAACTACTTCTAGCTTGCTTAGAAGCGAACTTGCGAAGTAGAATCAAGCCAAGTATAGGACTCCGAACCATCGTTAGAGTAGTTCAACGGTTGTGGGAGCAGTTCCAAATGGCGAACTACTTCTGGCTCGCTTAGAAGCGAACTTGCGAAGTAGCATCGAGCCAAGTGTTGGACTCCGAACCATCGTTAGATTAGTTCAACGGTTGGGAGCAGTTCCGAATGGCGAACTACTTCTAGCTCGCTTAGAAGCGAACTTGCGAAGTAGAATCGAGCCAAGTGTTGGACTCTGAACCAACGTTAGAGTAGTTCAACGGTTGTGGGAGCAATTCCGAATGGCGAACTACTTCTAGCTCGCTTAGAAGCGAACTTGCGAAGTAGAATCGAGCCAAGTGTTGGACTCCGAACTATCGTTAGATTAGTTCAACGGTTGTGGGAGCAATTCCGAATGGCGAACTACTTCTAGCTCGCTTAGAAGTGAACTTGAAAAGTAGAATCGAGCCAAGTGTTGGACTCCGAACCATCGTTAGAGTAGTTCAACGGTTGTGGGAGCAATTTCTAATGGCGAACTACTTCTAGCTCGCTTAGAAGCGAACTTGCGAAGTAGAATTGAGCCAAGTGTTGGACTCCGAACCATCGTTAGAGTGAAGAATTAAAAGCAGAGAGATGTAAAAAATAGTGAAATATGAAAAATCTTTCTTTATTAATGACTAATAGTTGGCTGCTTCTAAAGTTGCGAGCCGTTATTACAAGAGAGAAAATAAAAGAAAAGCAAGACAAGTAATAGGAGAGGAACGGTTCGACATCCCAGAATAATTAGAGAGGCGTTGGTGCTCTCTCCTGGTATTTCAAGAGATGGTCGGCATTCCAGGTCCTGGGGATCTCCCTGCCTTCGAGGTCTTCAAGTATGTATGTGCCGGGCCGAACCACTTTTGCGATCTTGTATGGTCCCTCCCAATTCGGAGCCAATTTGCTCTTCTGACCTGGGAATGAGACGGCTAACTTTCTGAGGACCAGGTCCCCTTCTTTGAGGTCCGTAGGGCAGACTCTCTTGTCGTATGCCAACTCGATCCTTCTTCGGTAGCTTTGTTGACGAATGGCAGCTCTTTCTCGGATCACATCTATTAGGTCTAGATTTGCTCCGAGCTCTCTGGTATTTTGTTATACTTCATACGCTATTAGACGAGGAGAGGGTATTCCGACTTCTAGGGGGATGATGGCCTCGGACCCATAGGTGAGATTAAATGGGCTCTCTCCTGTGGGGTCCGCTTTGTGGTACGGTAGTTTCACAACACGTTGGGAAGCTGATCGACCCATAAGCCTTTGGAACATTTATCCAATCTCTTCTTAATGCCGGAGAGGATCTGTCGGTTAGCATTTTCGACTTGGCCATTCGACTGGGGATGAGAAACGGAGGAGAACCGGTGTTGGATGGCAAGGTCTTCACATAGTGCTCAGAAGGCAGCCCCGGTGAACTGGGTTCCGTTGTCTGTTATCAGGACCCGGGGGATGCCGAATCGGCAGATCACGCTCTTCCAAAAGAACTGAACAACCTTGTTTTCGGTGATCGTGGCCAAGGGCTCGGCTTCTATCCATTTTGAGAAGTAGTTGATTGCCACGACTAAGAATTTGAACTAACCGGGAGCTGGTGGAAATGACCCTAGTTATCCATCTCCCACATTGCGAAAGGGATCGGACTTGATAGGGAAGCGAGTGGAGCTTGTGGGAGACGTCGGCTGTCGGAGTGCTTCTAACAAGAGCTGCATTGCCGAACGTGTCGTTCGGCATCTCGTAGGAGAGTGGGCCAGAAATATCCGTAATTCAACACTTTGCGGGCTAAGGATCTGGATCCCGAATGTGCCCCGCCGATGCCCTCGTGAAGTTCTTGTAGGGCGTAATCGGCCTGCTCGGGGGAGAGGCATCTCAGGTAAGGTCGGCCGTCTACCTGTGTGAAGGAGCGTTTATATAGGATACCTCCGATTAGTGTGTAATGCTCAGCTCGGGTTCTCACTCTTCGAGCTTCCTTGGGATCCTCGGGGAGGAGTCCATCCCTTCAGAATTCGACGAGGAGTTTCATCCAGTTGTCTTCGAGCAGGACAGGCAGCGACTCCATAGAGTCGGGAGTTTTGTCCTCTATACTTGGCTTCAGAAGGACCTTTATCAAGACGGTCTGCTCGAGACCTTGAAGGGAGGAGGAGGCTAGTTTGGAGAGGGCATCGGCTTGAGCATTTTCTTCCCGGGGTATGCATTGGATGAAGGCTTCTTCAAATAGTGCCATGAGGCTCTTGACCTTGGCTAAGTATTTAACCATCCTGTCATCACGTGCTTCATATTCGCCGAGGACCTTGATTCACGACTAGCTGAGAGTCGCTAAAGATCCTGAGGCGTTGTGCCCCTGCGCTGCGAGCCATTCTAAGGCCGGCTATGAGTGCCTCGTATTCTGCTTCGTTGTTAGAGGCCTTGAAGTTGATACGGAGGGAGTATTGGAGGATGAAATCATCTGGGCCTGCCAGAATGATCCCTGCCCCGCTTCCCTCATTGCAGGAGGATCCGTCCACATAAACCGACCAGACGGGTGGTCCCTTCACTGTTTGGCTGGACTCGGGGATGGTACTTTCAACTATGAATTCTGCTAAGGCCTGAGCCTTGATCGCAATCCGAGGATGATAAGTTATATCGTGCTGGCTCAGCTCGATAGACCACTTCATAAGACGACCGGAGGTCTCCGGCTTGTGGAGCACTTGTTTCAGCGGTTGGTCGGTAAGAACGATCACCGAATGGGACTGAAAGTATGGGCGAAGCTTTCTCGCGGCCATCACCAGGGCATAAGCCATCTTTTCTATCTTCGGGTAGGGGAGCTCGGCATCCCGAAGTACTTTGCTCACATAGTAGATGGGCTTTTGAGCCTGGTCTTCTTTCCTTACTAAAATGGCACTGAGAGTCTGTTCGGAGGTTGCCAGGTAGAGGTAGAGGGGTTCTCCAGGAATTGGTTTGCTGAGAAGAGGAGGGTTGACGAGGTTAGCCTTGAGCTATTCGAACGACTCCTATTGCTGCTGTCCCCATTCGAAACCCTTAGCCCCGTTGAGGGCCTTGAAGAAGGGGAGGCATTTCTCCCCGGACTTCGAGAGAAAACGCCCTATGGCGGCTAGGCGGTCTGTTAGCCTCTGAACTTCCTTAACATTCTTGGGAGGGGCCATGTCTAATATGGCCTTGATTTTCTCAGGGTTTGCTTCAATTCCTCGTTGGCTGACCATGAAGTCGAGGAACTTTCCTGACGAGACACCGAACGCACACTTGTTCGGATTGAGTCTCGTATTGTGCTTTCTCAAAACATCGAACGCCTCCTATAGGTCAGTCATATGATCGGCTCCTCGGATGCTTTTTACAAGCATGTCGTCAACATACACCTCCATATTCCAGCCGATTTGAGCTTGGAAAACCTTGTTGACGAGGCATTGGTATGTTGCGCCTGCATTCTTCAAACCGAAGGGCATGACCCTGTAGCAGTAGAGGCCCTGGTCGGTCACGGATGAGGTCTTCGGGATATCCGAAGAGAACATCCGAATCTGGTTGTAGCCTGAGAAGGCATCCATGAAGCTGAGGAGCTCATGTCCCGAGGTGGCATCAATCAGAGTGTCAATACTCGGAAGAGGGAAGGGATCCTTGGGGCAAGCCTTGTTGAGATCGGTAAATTCGATACAAATCCTCCAAGTCCCATTGGACTTCTTCACCATTACTACATTCGACAACCACTCTGGATAGTTCACCTCTTGTATGAACCAGGCCTTCAAGAGCTTGTCCACCTCCTCTTTTATAGCTAGCTGGTGCTCGGGAGCGAACTTGCGCCTCTTCTGCTGAACCAGTTTGGACCCCAGAACAACGTTGAGGTGGTGGACTAAGAGCTCTTCGAAAATTCCGGGCATGTCTGCAGCTGACCAAGCGAAGAGGTCTTGGTTCCTTCGGATGCACTGTACAATGTCTGAGCATAGGGCGGACGGGAGGGTCATGCTAACAAAGAACTTGCAAGTTGGATCCGGCTCAGAGAAGAGCACTTCCTCTAATTCATCCACCGGCTCGGATGTCGGTCGGGCAGCATCTTGGGGGATTTCCAGAGTTTCTAAGGAGAAGACGGGACCGAGGGTAGAGGTTATGTAGCACTTGCGGGCCGTTTACTGATTGCCTTTTACTTCCCCTACTCCGGCCCGAGTGGGAAACTTCATTTTGAGGTGATAGGCAGAAGCGACGGCTTAAAGGGCGGCCAGGTCGGGCTGACCCTAGAATGGCATTGTATGCTGCGGGGACATCTACGACCATGAATTCCATCAACTCCGTTCGGGTAGTAGGAGTTTTTCTAGCGGTTACGTCGAGGGTGATCACCCCTTCAATAGTCACTGGCACTCCTGTGAACCCATGGAGCGTGTAGTCGGTGGGCTTGAGTCTGTCTCGGGAGAGCTTTAGGCCCTTAAAAGCGGTGAGGAAGCGGATGTTAACGGAGTTACCATTGTCCACCAGGATCCTCTCCACTTTGAAGTTTTCCATGTGGAGGCTGATGACGAGTGCGTCATAATGAGGGGTGCGGATACCTTCAAGATCTTCGTCTGAGAATGTGATGGGCAGTCCGAGGCCTTTGGGAGGAGGGGTGGCGCGAACCGAATTGACTTATCTTATAAATGCCTTTTGAGAGGAGTTTGAGGAGCTCCTCATCGGGCCCCCCATGAATGAGGTGTAGGACACGCTCCTCTTCAAAGTCAGGCGTTTCATCGCGTTCCGAATGCTTATTAGCCCCCCGAGGCGGGGGAGGAAGGTCGGCTCGGTCCTTTCTCACGAATCTGGTCAGCTGCCCCCTCTGGATGAGGGCTTCTATCTCATTCTTCAAGGCCCTAACAATCGTTGGTGTCGTGGCCGTGGTCCCGATGATAACGGCACCACTTCTCTTTATCCCTCTTCTTGCCAGGGGTGTTCATTTTTGGTGCAGGAGGTATCACCCCCTCCTTCTCAACTTCCATGAGAATTGTGGAGATATTGGCGTTAAGGGGAGAAAATTTTTTGAATCTGGGGGGAGGTCGGCGCTGGCCGGCATTATCCTTCTGGAGCTTCTTGGCTCCTTCCTCTTCTGTTCCTTTTCACTTGAACCCGGAGGAAGACCCCTCTAAGTTGGGGCAGTGCTCTGCTTCTTCGGCCCGAATATACTTTTCGCTCCGGAGGAGGAGGTCAGAGAAGTTCTGTGGGGATTTCTTGGTAAGGGGGGAGCGAAGGTTGGAGTTGAGGACATTGGATTGAAAAGCTGATGCAGCGACCGATTGGTCGAGGGATGCTATGGACCTGGCTTCAGCCATGAACCTCTTCACATAGTCTCTCAACTTCTCACCCTTCTTCTGGTGGAGGTACAGTAGCGAGATGCTTGTCTTCTCAGTTCTACGGCTACTTACAAAATGGGTGACGAAGAGGGTCTCGAATTGCTCGAAGGAGAATATTGAGGATGGGGCAAGGCGAGAGTACCATTCTCGAGCCGGACCCTTGAGAGTTGCGGGTAAGGTTTTACAGAGCAGAGTATCGGAAGCTTGATGGATGAGCATTAGGGTCTTGAAGCTTTCGATGTGATCGACGGGGTCAGTCTCCTCGGAGTAGGTCTCAAATTGAGGAGGCTTGAAGCCGATTGGTACAGGTGCATCCATTACGGTTCGGGGAAAAGGAGGTCTGCTAGGACGAAGAGTCCTTCCTCTAAGCTCTTCTTCTCGGTCTAACTGACCCATGCGCCTCGCCATCTCATGGAGACGGCAGGTATACAGCGTCGTCCCTTCGACGATAATCAGCCGAGCCTCTAGACTCGTCTTCGTACGAGGGAGAGTGGGGGCTATGACGACGGTAGCTCCTGAAGCGGCGAGGACTTGGCATATGCCGGGAGTTACTAGGAGCTGGAGGAGGAGTTGGGGACCGTCGGTGAGGACTTCGGACCGGAGGAGGAGGGGGGATCTTTGGGGCATTGGTGTTAGGACGGAGATTGAGAGCTTGTAGGACGGTCGCTTGGAACTGCTGGAACTCGGCATGGGTGATGGGTGCCTCATCGTTCCTAGGCAGTTGCCGACCTGCAGGGGAGTGTGGCTTTCTTCTGTAATGCTCGGGGGACTCTCTCCGCCCCCTTTGGGTAGGGGACCTTCTGTAATCTCGGCGGTGAGGAGATCGCTCATCCGGACGGTGTTGGCGGGAGGTTCCCTCTCAGGGCCCGCTTTTCATCCAGACGGCGACGAAGATCCTCATCCTTCTGCCGATTGAGGATGGTGTTGCGGAGATCGGAAGCTCGAGGATGATGGGAGGCTATAGAGTCCGAAGAGGCGTTATGGATGGAGATGTGGTCCGGATGGAGGGGCTGTTTCTGCGGATTGGGACCCTTAGGAGGTTTTTGGTTCTGAGGAGCGGGCTGGTCCTGTTGGAGTGGGTCCTCCGCTTGAGGAAGAAGTTGCCCCTGCTGTTGAGCGGGCTGAGGGGGAACTTCCTGTTGCTGATCGGGGTTGGGTCCTCGGTTGGACCCTCTGAATCTGACTTTCCTAGGAGGCATGGCTGGAGAAGATCTGACCAACGGGAAGAGGAGAGGTTTCCATTCGTTAGTTTCCCACACGTGGCGCCAATCTGTTGCCGCTAAATTTGGTGTGGGGGCAAACAGATAGTATTTGTGGATTCTTAGGAAAACTGAATAGCAAACCTGTATACCTGTTCCGTCGGAGTTTGACGCTGACTCCTGCCGTACACCTGCAAAAAGTGCGAGACACCGGGGTTGCTCCCGGCGACGCACCCTCCGACGCTCAAGTCAGTAACCAGGGAAGATTAAGAAAGAGCGTAAATTGGCAAAAGATTGATTACCTCTTAATGGAGATGAATGGGGGTATTTATAGGCGTCTTAGGGACCAGATTAGGAATGTAATCCCCGTGATCTGATAAGGAATATACTCCTCGTAAACAGATTAGGAATGTAATCCCTAATTCCAGTGGAAGGATAGGCATGAATCAGGGCCGTTGATTAGGATTTAATCAGAAACCCTAATTCTATCCCTCTGGATCGGGCTTTTCGCTGGTTGAAACCCGCACCCGATTGAAGTGGATCTGTTCGAGGGTTATTGGGTCTTTGACGAAGAGATCTAGTACCCATCTCAGACCCATTGGTAGGGGAAATTACTGTTTTACCTTTGGGCTTCAAGATTCGTGTCTGATTTGGACGGTTCCGATTTAATCCCATTTTTAGCCATATCACACTATAATTCATTTGTTTGATACAAGTCAAAAATACCACCTATAGTGTAGTTGGGTCTAGAGACGACTCTTGCTTGTGTTTTCCTTGTTGGGTTTTGTCTCTATTGTGAAAATTTGACCATAGATGACTCACGAAACAATATGGACATGAATTAACTTAGGATTTACCCATTCTTGATTTTGATCATGTATGTGAGACTTTTGTGAGAATTCGTATTTTGGTTGAAACCCATGTGAAATACTTGGTGTGGACATGCTAGATACCCTAATTTATGATGTTTAGACACTTGGTAGACTCTATTTCATGTTTGGTTGTGTTTCGAACAAGTTTTGTATGATATATGTCGAGTTGTTGTTTAAGGGGAAAATCTGTATTTGGTCGCTGAACTGTTTTATTTGCTGTTTTGGACTGTCTTGAAGTTAGTACACTAATTTCGGTATAAAACATGAGTTTAAGATAATTTCGTCTG
Organism: Hemerocallis citrina; assembly: GCA_017893485.1. Taxonomy (NCBI): domain Eukaryota; kingdom Viridiplantae; phylum Streptophyta; class Magnoliopsida; order Asparagales; family Asphodelaceae; genus Hemerocallis; species Hemerocallis citrina. Next base: position 308,129,012 of record CM030358.1, read on the forward strand.
TTTTCAAACCCCTCTAACCTTGCTTGATTTCGTTTTCGTATGGGGGAGTTATGACTGTTTTACTACAGAGGTGTCAATCTTTTCCAGATTTTATTTTTCGAAGTTCTTGATGACTAAATGATTTTGATACTGATGTTACATATATTATTTTGACCCAAAACTTTGGTCAGTGTTTCTTTATCTAGTTAGGGATTACCAAGAATTTTGCTGAATTTGATTGATGAGTTTTATGAATTGTTTCATGCTTGTTTATGAAAACTAGACTGGCTGTATTTTACTCGCTGATCTGTAAAGAACCTTATTTTCTCTATGATTCCTTTAACTGTATAAAAAATATTTGTGAAATATTAAAGTTGGTATATTTTATCTATTTTCATATCAATTTGGCGAAATTGGATTTCGTTTCACTTGTTGCGAGATATCATAGTTTTCGTACAGCAGTGTTGGGAATTCCAGATTTGCCAAACTATGGTTTCTTGATACTTTCTTATTTTTTATGACCGGTCTAATTTCACTGGAAAATTCTAAAACTTTATATTTAGATACTGGACATATAGTGGAATACCCGAGATTTTCGTGGATTTATTTAATGTGTTTTCATGCTGTTTTCCTGCTCTTGAATTCATTTTCCTGATTTCTTGCTGAACCTATTTTCTGTATTCAAATCAGTTTTGAGACTTATTATTCTGAAATACTATATGACTTATTTATACTCCCTGGATTTGTGTGGAAGTCTATTTTCTAGATCCTTCGACGGATCCGGATTTGGATGTTTGTAGCACTGGGAATCACTGTTTTACTACAATATGATCTTGCTGTCCTGAATTTGAGATTTGTTTATTTTAGTTCTTTTATGAGATATCTTGCACACATATATGTTTAACTTGCATCTAGAACTCGTTACATGATCATAACATGATATTCTTGATATATTTTGCACACCTACATGCTTGTTTGACTTAATAATAAAATAACCAAGCCGGAGTTAAGGAAAATATCTAGTAGTGGATTATGCAGAAATGTGTACTCAGAAGAACCTAGTGGTTATTGGAGCTTGTTTACATGTGGAGCTTGACACGATATACATGACATATACACACTTGACACTGGAGCTTGTTTGGGTTTTGGAGCTTGTTTACATGATACATGATTACATGATACTTGGAGCTTGTCCCTGAGAACACTGCCCTGTATGGTCCCCTATGAAATCTAAATTGAAACTGTTTGTTGTAGCAACCATGTGTTATGTTTTTGGGGCGCATGAGGTGCTACCTAGATAGTAATAACTATAAGACTTGATACATGACACTTGAACATGATACATGCCCACATGACACTTGACTACATGATACATGAGATTGATACTTGCTACATGCTACATGATTACATGATTCTTGATAATGGTTACTTGATGCATGACACTTGTTTAATTGACACTCGACACATGCTATTATATTTGCTCATCTTGCCTTGCTATGAATTATATTCTGTTATCATGATTATATCATGCTGGGCTTGTTACTTAGATTTACCTATCCCATGTACATGTATCCTACATTATAAGTGGCCCGTAACTTGCAATTGACGAGTACTTGTTTTTCTTCTTCCTTCTCCTGCAAATTTACTAATTGCATATCAGGATGGTCGGCTGCTAGATGGTATTGGCGAGATGAAGTATTAGTGCTGGATTTGCTGCTTTATGATTTTATTATTATTGTTGTTGCTTCAACTTGAATAAGATGTACTTGATTACTTAGATATTTATCTTGTATTTGGGCGATGTGACCCAGAATATTTAACTTGTTCAGAATTTGATTATTTGAGATTATAATATTTGGTTTCAAGTAATTTCTGTTGGTATCTTGTTTCAATTATGCATGTTTGGTTGTATCTTTTTGCTTCCGACTCTGATTATCTTGTGAAATATTGTAAAGATTTCTGAACAGCTTATGGATGATGTAAATCATTCGTTGGGCTTTTTTCTCGTATCCGTATTTCGTATTCTTTTTGGGAAGCAGGGCGTAATAAGTAAAGATCCTTATAAGTTACTACCCCAATGATGTCACTAATCCTAAACAATCTTACAAGATTAACATGACTTGCTAGGTCTTAAGTCGGACTTTGCAAGGTAACCCTACTAGGCTGCTCAACCTAGACTTACCAGAATCCTTAAGGACCTGGTTCATGGCCTATCGATCCAAGACCCCGGCAATACGAACGTATTCGCACACTACTACCCTTAAATTGGATTTCGTCAACACTCCGGTCCGTGATCAACCTACACCGGTTAAGATCTGACGGTACACGCGAAGTGACTCATCCACAGTCCCTTAGGAGTAAGGTGAACACACGTCTTGATGGTTGATAGCCCCTAGGACAATAATATCTCCCTAGACGAGCACTACAAACTGCGTACTTACATACGAGTAACCTAAACACATACGGGTCAAACGAGCCACGTATGGAACCAATAACTACATACGAGCCAAATAAGCTACGTATGAGACTAACAGCTATATGGGCCAGGTGAGCCTTCATACGAGCAAAACCACATACAAAAACAACCATACAGGTAATCAACCTAGAAGTAACCAAACGTGCTTACTAGCAAACTTGGTCTTCTATAATTAGAAGCAACAGAAGAATGCACTAATAGTCTAAAATAGGCATTCTACCAATGAGAAGCCCAAGAAGCGACATCAAACTTTTATCAAGCTAACAATTATTAGTGACCTTCTCAAGCCTTATTACCCATGATGAATAATGTTCATGTGATATGGTCCAACTTAACTGAGGGACTCATACAACTAGAATCCGCGGTTTCCCTCCCCAAATTGAACTAGAACTACATGCACTAGATTCTTAGGTTCTTTCTTCAAGTTGAGCTAGATTCACCTAGGACTAGATGACTGGGTTCTCTTTTCAATTGAGCTAGAACTACCATAGTGCTAGTTTCATGGGTTTCTCTTAAAAGTTGACTAGGACAACATAGAACATAGGTTCATTTTATTAGTTAAACTAGAACACCAAGCTCAAGCACGTGTTCATGGGTTCTTTTTAATCTTTCACTACAATACTACTGTTAGGGTTATATACTGAAAGCATCACTTTTGTATTAACTTTATTTCCTTATTTTTTTTTTGAATGAGAATCATATGGGCATATGTTTGCATATTGTGTTTATTATAATATTAATACAAGTGTCTGATATTCTATAAGGTTGATAATATGGTGTGAGGTGACACACAGAAGATCATATTATCAGTTCCATATGGAATATATAAATAGTTCACAACCTAGACGGACTTGGACAATCTATTGGAAAGGTTGTAGTGTAATCTGGTATTATTCTATCTTGACTATAGGTTTACACTAGTACACTTTGTGTGTATTGAACAGGACCACTTGGGGGGGTTGTTCACTTTGTACTGACTACAAAAGAGAACAAACACCTCTGTTATTATGGATGCTTATGCTCTTATTCCAGATATAATAACAGACATGTATATGCAGTGTGCATTACTTTGACTCATAAAAGAGTGAGATTCATTATGGATCAACAACCTCTATGAATTGGGTAATAGCATTGTATGTATGATGGGCTGTTGATTGTAAAAGGAATCCATGTCCCGATACGTCGGGTTGATGATGTCCCCTTAAGGAGCTCATAAGGATTTGTCATGTAAACCTTGCAGGTGGATTACATCCGACATGACAAATAAAGTTCAGTGGTACTACTTAAGGATAAAAGATGTTGATCAATATAGTTGTCAGTAACTTAATTTGATCGACGGACATTCGATATCTTAACATGGGGAGCTGAACGAGCATATAATAAAAGGAGCTCATAAATATAATTTGGGATTAGGAAGGTAGTGCAACAATAGCTCTTTAGTGGACCGAGCTATTATTAATGGGCCTGGGTTGTGTGTTCGGGCTGAACACGGGATACCCAGATTCGTTAGGAGACCTAACCCTAATTTCTCCTCATGGTCCTTGCAGTAGCCTTATATATATCCTCTATTCTCTGGCCGTCATTAATCATCTGAGATATAAGATTTTTTTCTCTAAATTCGTGATTCACGTAAGGAGAGAAAGAGAGGTCAGCCAAGGAGAAGAAAGGTTGGGAGATCGTCGCCCACACGACGTCCAACCCGAGGAAGGAATACGTGCAGAAGATCTTGGGGTCGCTGACGGCTCGAGGTTGCTAGAAACTATCGTCTTCTTCTCATCGCAGGTATAATTCGTGAACCCTAGATTCTGCTATAAAGAGTTAGATCACGTATTTAATCTGTTAGTCTTTTATGATCAATACGCACACCAATCCGTAGTCCTGGGAATCATTACAGTTCCATCAATTGGTATCAGAGCCGGTATTGGATCTGCGTATTGATTGTTACATCCATGTTGTCCAATAAAACTTGCGTTGTATGATAGTCGGTAGATGTAGATCTGTTCTAACTCGGTTTTGCAGGCATCTTAGATCCAACTGTTATGGTCCAATGCATGTTTTGTTTATGTTGTTGTTGTTTTGTGGATGTAATTAATATCACGAGGGTTGATCGTGCTTATAATTTTAATTTTTCAATCTAGATTATGTGTGAAGTCCTTCGGGAGGCATAGGATTGATGTAATTTTAATTTTTCAATCTAGATTATGTATGAACTCCTTCGGGAGGCATAGGATTGATGTAATTTTAATTTTTTCAATCTAGATTATGTATGAACTCCTTCGGGAGGCATAGGATTGATGTAATTTTAATTTTTTTTTTGATCGATCGTGATGGCGGTGGTGGCTGTTTCTGACGCCGGAGGAGATGCTGTTTTTAGGCAGTCCGGAGATTGACAGATGGTTTTCGATGAAGAAATCGGCAGCCAAACCTATAAAAAAAAATCGGGGCGCTGTCCCCGAACCCAGGTAGAACCCCGAATAACTCTACGCAGGGTCAGACTTGGGATTCGCACAGTCGGGAAAGAATCAGGAAAGATGGCCATAATAGTTGGATATTTATTTTCAAATTTATTGCCATTATTGCTTATTATGATTATGCATGTTTATTATTTTGTGATTTTTTTGAAAAACTAGGATCACATTAATAATGGACAACATGGACATAAATTAACTAGTAGAAAAACCCTTATTGTTAAATAACTAAGTGGGAGAGGGAATTCATTTAACATGAATCCCACGGTCTCCATTGCTGGTTTGTAGGTGATATAATTATACTTGCGTGTTGGCTTTAGTGCTTTCCTCCATATCGGATGAGTATAATTATGGATCACCAGTACAAACTTCCTTAGGGATAATTGTAGAAAGTTACCTAGTATGTGTTCACTTCTCCATCTGAAGGAACTCAATACAAGATAATGGACTTAGTATTAAGCAATGGTATACACTTAGATACAAATAATGGTATCCTCCCCATCGGAGTCACTGCTATTATTTGTAGGACCATAGCAAGACCAACAGATTAATTTTATTTGTCATAAAGTTGTGTTGACATGATAGTAAAATTAATAGGAAAAACCTACTTGAACAAGTATTGAATTTGTATACGTCCACACTATCGTGGCATGCTAAATTCATGGTGGTTAAGGTGTTGGTGAATTTTTTTTTATTGTTTTGAGGGAATCAATATTTAATTAATTCAAAAAGTTTTGCCTTACATAATTTTTTTTATGTGATTCTCAGGATTTAAAAAAAAAATCAGTTCTTTCAGTCCACTCATGTTGATTCTTAAAGAAAACAAACTTACTGGACCTAATTATATTGACTGGAAACGTAACTTGGATATTGTCTTAACTGCTGAAGAGTACAAATTTGTGCTCAATGAGGAATGCCCACCTAAGCCTGATGCTAACTCTGATGAAGAGGTCAAAGAGGCTTATAAGAAGTGGAAAAAGGCAGATGAGATGGCGCGGTGTTACATTTTGGCATCTATGTCAAATGTACTGCAGCATCAGCATCAGGCCATGCCCACAGCTTATGATATGATGTACAACCTTAAGGAACTCTTCGGACATCAGAGTAGAGCAGCTAGGCAATTTGCTATGAAGAGTTTGATGAGAGCATCTATGGCGGAGGGGACACCAGTAAGGGATCATGTTCTCAAGATGATGGGTCATCTAAATGAGATGGAGATCCTTGGTGCTGAAATCGATGGGGAAACCGAGGTCGATATCATTCTCGGGACTCTGCCTAAAAGTTTTGACTCGTTTTGCCTTAATTACAACATGAACAAAAGGTTGTATAGTTTGGCAGAACTTGCAAAAGAACTACAGGATGCTGAAGCTCTCTTCAAGCAGAATGCCCATGTTTATGTGACTGAAAAGGACTCTACTTCTAAGCCGAAAGGTGGTAAGAAGAAGAAAGTTCAGAAACAAGTAAACTCAGCAAAGAAGGGCATGGGACCTCAAGGCGCTGTGAAAAAGCCGAAAGGCAAGTGTTTCAAGTGCAAAGGGTCAGGACATTGGAAGACTGACTGTCCACTTCTCAAACAAGAGAACAAAAAAGGTATATCTCGTTTACTAGTTGTTGAAACATGTTTAGCGGTGTTATCTACCGGCACCTGGTGTGTAAATACAGGAGCCACTAATCATGTCTGTAATACATTGCAGGGGTTCCAGAAAACCAGACGGCTCAGTGATGGAGAGATATGCTTGTTTATGGGTGACGCTACAAGAGTAGCGGCCGTTGCAATAGGAGATGTTATTTTATCTTTTGGTAGAAATAAGTCTTTGACATTGAGAGATTGTCTTTATGCACCTTCACTTAGAAAGAATTTAATTTCTGTTTCCATGCTAGTTAAGGATGGATATTCATTTTATTTTAATGACAATATTGTTATTAGAAAAAATAAGCATTTTATCTGTTCTGGTGCATTGGTTGATAATCTATATGTCATTAATCCTATTTCGCCCACGATGCAACTTATGGAAATGAATAATATGTCTTCTAACATAAATAAGAGAAAAGAACCTTCTTGTATGAACCAAACATATCTTTGGCACTTGCGATTGGGGCATGTTAACCTAAGAAGGATTCAAAGACTGGTTAAAGATGGACCTTTGAGTTCATTGGAAGTGGAGGCACTACCAGTCTGTGAATCCTGCTTGGTAGGTAAAATGACCAAAAGGCCTTTCAAGGCAAAGGGGTATAGGGCCAAAGATGTGTTGGAATTGGTTCATTCTGATTTGTGTGGGCCCATGACTGTCCAGGCTAGAGGTGGCTTTGAATATTTTGTCACATTTACTGACGATTATTCAAGGTATGGATATATTTATTTGATGCGCCGTAAGTCTGAGTGCTTTGAGAAATTCAAAGAGTACAAGGTAGAAACGGAGAAACGTCATGGAAAATGTATCAAGTCATTACGTTCAAATCGTGGTGGCGAGTATCTCTTTGGGGAGTTTAGGGACTATTTGTCAGAGGCTGGGATTACATCCCAATTATCAGCACCTGGAACACCCCAACAGAATGGTGTAGCAGAAAGAAGGAATAGGACTCTTATGGAGATGGTTAGATCAATGATGAGTTATTCAGATTTACCAAATTCGTTTTGGGGATGTGCCTTAGAAACTGCAGCTTATATTTTGAACTTGGTTCCTTCTAAGTCAGTACCAATTACTCCCACAGAACTGTGGACTGGGCGTAAGCCTAGTCTGAAACATGTTCGGATTTGGGGTAGTCCAGCACACGTGCTGAATGGGAAAGCCGATAAGTTGGAATCTCGTACAGAAGTACGCTTGTTTGTAGGCTATCCAAGAGGAACGAAAGGAGCTTTATTTTATAGTCCTAAGGATCAGAAGGTCATTGTTAGCACCAATGCTCGATTCTTAGAGGAAGACTATGTGATGAACCATAAATCCATAAGTAGAGCTGTTCTAGAAGAACTGAGAGGTGAGACACCAAATACTTCAGTACCAACAGTACAACAATATGTACCACCAGTAACTGCACAACGTGTCACAAATGTTACACCACAACCGATAGTGCCTCATCGTAGTGGGAGGGTTGTGATACAACCTGATAGATATATGTTCTTGGGAGAGTCGTCAGACTTTGTCCCTGAGGAACAAGATTATGATCCCTGTACCTACAATGAAGCACTCCAAGATAAAGATGCACAGTCTTGGCAAAAAGTAATGATATCTGAAATAGAATCTATGGATTCTAATCAAGTCTGGGGGCTTGTAGAACCACCTATTGGTGTAAAAGCCATTGGATGCAAGTGGGTCTATAAGTGAAAAAGAGGATCAGACGGTAAGGTTGAAACCTTTAAAGCTCGGCTTGTTGCAAAAGGTTTTACTCAAAGAGAGGGTATCGATTATGAGGAAACTTTTTCGCCAGTAGCCATGCTTAAGTCTATCCGGATTCTTTTATCTATTGCAGCTCATCTTGATTATGAGATTTGGCAAATGGATGTCAAGACAACTTTCCTTAATGGAAGTCTTGAGGAAGACATCTATATGAAGCAACCAGACGGGTTCATTGAAAAGGGCCAAGAGCATCTTATTTGTAAGCTCAAGAAGTCCATTTATGGACTTAAGCAAGCTTCCAAATCTTGGAACATATGTTTTGATCAGGTGATAAAATCCTATGGATTTGATCAATGTCAAGATGAATCGTGTGTATACAAAAAGTGTGACGGAAATGTAGTGGTATTCCTAGTACTTTACGTGGATGACATCTTGCTCATTGGAAACAATGTGAAGGTATTATCTAACGTAAGGGTATGGTTATCCAAGCAGTTTGATATGAAGGACTTGGGAGAAGTAGGTCACATCCTTGGGATCAAAGTTCTACGAGATCGCAAGAAAAGGATGTTGGGCTTGTCCCAAGCTTCCTATATCAATACTATACTAACTTGTTTTAGCATGCAAAATTCTAAGAAATGTTTCTTACCTTTTAGAAATGGAATTGCCCTATCAAAGGAGCAGTGTCCGACGACACCTAAAGAGATAGAGAACATGAAAGCAGTTCCTTATGCTTCAGCAGTAGGAAGCTTAATGTATGCAATGCTATGTACGACACCAGATATCTGCTTTGCCGTTGGCATGGTTAGCAGAGCACTGGACTACCGTAAAGCATATTTTGAAGTACCTGAAAAGGACTAAAGATTATATGCTAGTTTACCAGGCAGATAGTTTAGTTGCCTTGGGGTATACAGACTCAGATTTTCAGTCAGATAGGGATTCTAGGAAATCAACCTCAGGTTATTTATTTACTTTGGGAGGTGGAGCCACTATATGGAGGAGTATCAAGCAAAAATGTATTGCTGATTCTACCATGGAAGCCGAGTATGTGGCAGCCGCTGAGGCAGCCAAAGAAGCGGTTTGGCTCAGAAACTTCCTATTGGACTTGGATGTGGTACCTAATTTGCCTAAGGCTATTACACTTTATTGTGATAATAGTGGTGCAGTTGCAAATTCGAAGGAACCACGAGCCCATAAGACAGGTAAACACATTGAGTGTAAGTACCACCTGATACGAGATTTCGTAAAGAAAGGAAAAGTTGTTGTGATCAAGATAGCATCAGCAGACAACCTAGCTGATCCCTTCACTAAGAGCTTACCAGCTAAGGCTTTTAATAGTCATGTTGAGGGAATGGGAGTCAGATGCGTAGCAGCATGGATTTGAGTATAAGTAGGAGATTTGTAACAGTATACTGAAAAGCAATGCTTTGAGTATAAGTGGGAGATTGTTAGGGTTATATACTGAAAGCATCACTTTTGTATTAACTTTATTTCCTTATTTTTATTTTTTTTTGAATGAGAATCATATGGGCATATGTTTGCATATTGTGTTTATTATAATATTAATGCAAGTGTCCAATATTCTATAAGGTTGATAATATGTTGTGAGGTGACATACAGAATATCATATTATCAGTTCCATATGGAATATATAAATAGTTCACAACCTAGACGGACTTGGACAATCCATTGGAAAGGTTGTAGTGTAATCTGGTATTAGTCTATCTTGACTATAGGTTTACACTAGTACACTTTGTGTGTATTGAACAGGACCACTTGAGGTTGTTCTCTTTGTACTGACTACAAAAGAGAACAAACACCTCTGTTATTATGGATGCTTATGCTCTTAATCCAGATATAATAACAGACATGTATATGCAGTGTGCATTACTTTGACTCATAAAAGAGTGAGATTCATTATGGATCAACAATCTCTATGAATTGGGTAATAGCATTGTATGTATGATGAGCTGTTGATTGTAAAAGGAATCCATGTCCCGATACGTCGGGTTGATGATGTCCCCTTAAGGAGCTCATAAGGATTTGTCATGTAAACCCTGCAGGTGGATTACATCCGGCATGACAAATAAAGTTGAGTGGTACTACTTAAGGATAAAAGATGTTGATCAATGTAGTTGTCAGTAACTAAATTTGATCGACGGACATTCGATATCTTAACATGGGGAGCTGAACGAGCATATAATAAAAGGAGCCCATAAATATAATTTGGGATTAGGAAGGTAGTGCATCAATAGCTCTTTAGTGGACCGAGCTATTGTTAATGGGCCTGGGTTGTGTGTTCGGGCTGAACACGGGATACCCAGATTCATTAGGAGTCCTAACCCTAATTTCTCCTCATGGTCCCTGCAGTAGCCTTATATATATCCTCTATTCTCTGGCCGTCATTGATCATCGGAGATATAAGATTTTTTTTCTCTAAATTCGTGATTCACGTAAGGAGAGAAAGAGAGGTCAGCCAAGGAGAAGAAAGGTTGGGAGATCGTCGCCCACACGACGTCCAACCCGAGGAAGGAATACGTGCAGAAGATCTTGGGGTCGCTGACGGCTCGAGGTTGCTAGAAACTATCGTCTTCTTCTCATCGCAGGTATAATTCGTGAATCCTAGATTCCGCTATAAAGGGTTAGATCACGTATTTAATCTGTTAATCTTTTATGATCAATATGCACACCAATCCATAGTCCTGGGAATCATCGCAGTTCCATCCACTACCATATACAGTTCAAGCATGGTTCTTTTAACTAGAATGCTACACTATACCATTCAAGCATGTATGGGCTCTTTACTAACACTAACTACAACAAGATAGTTAACACCACAACAACAAAAACATGATTCTTTTACTACAACTTAACTACAACAACCGTATTTACTACTACTTTAAGCATGGATCATTTCTACAACTCAAACATGAACTCTACATATAACTTAAGTATAATTCCTTACTACACTTAAGCATGGTTTTTCTACTACTACTTAAGCATGAAATCTTTACTACTACTTAGCATGGTATACAACATAAGTATGGTTTCTTACAACATGGTATACAACATAGTATCAATCCTATAACAATCCAAGCATGGTATATGGCATTAGTGTCAACCTACAGCAATCTAACATGGTATACAACATGAGCATCAATCTTAAGCATGAATACAACTTAAGCATGGACTTACAATAATCTAAAGCATGAATAATTACTACAACCTAAGCATGAAGCTTTACTACAATTTAAGCATGAGCTACAACTTAAGGCTGAATGGTTACTATAACTTAAGCATGTATGTTACTACAACTTAACATGAATATCTACTCACTTTTGCATTGATATTTACTACAACTTAAACATGATAATTTACTACCATTCAAGCATGAGTAACTACTACACTCTAAGCATGGATGTCTATTACAACCTTAAGCATGGATATGAACATTGACTACAATTCAAGCATGAGTAACTATTACACACTAAGCAAGGATTTCTACTACAATTTTAAGCATGGATATCTACCACAACCTTAAGCATGGTATAAACATTCCTACAATAATCCAAGCATGGTATATAACTTTCCTACAATAATCTAAGCATGGTATATAATTTTCCTACAATAATCTAAGCATGGTATACAACTTTCCTACAATAATCTAAGCAGGATATATAATTTTCCTACAATAATCTAAGTGTGGTATATAACTTCTATGACTCAAGTATGATTTACTACACTTAGGGATCATTTATTTTATCCATGGCATCATTTGTAAGCTTAGGACTTTGTCCAAGTTGTTTTAGGACAACATACATACAAGAGAAACAACAACCCAACAACATACCACGTATATAAAATAAAAGAGATCGTACTCACATATTTCGATATCATTATGTAAATATAACTCATCCATATATACATAACTAATCCATTATCCAAAAATTTATACCAATACACTTTATCCCAGTACGCCTCATCCACAAATCATATCAACAATTCAGTTTATTCGAACTTTTTTTAAAACATTAAATACGTATATAAAACCATACATATTTCCCGCAAAGATTCAAAGCACCACCATGCCGCCCCGCATCCAAAGTCTCTAACATATCCTATCATCAATTTTCAAATCAATTAAGGCTCAGATCATCCAAACCAATCACAGGAACTAATAACACTAATCCAAATATCACACAAGCGTTTTTTAAATGTCTGGGATACACACATGCATTGAACGTAATATTCGAATTCTGATAACATTCTTATTTTCAAACAATTACTAAAAATACTCTCAAATTATTCTAATAGTCCAACTACAATTTCTACTACCATACGAGAACTAATTCTTACATATATAATTCTCTTTTACAAACCCAAAACCCTAATTTGTTAACAACTTGCAAACTCTCTAATAATCTGATAATTTCTCACCTCTACCATTCCCAACATCTCTTAATCTTCCTACTATAGTATTCCTACTCAATAGAAATTAACCACACTAAATTTTATACAATAAAATAAATTAGGGCATACCTACTCGAAATCCTCTAGAAAAACGAACACTGCCACGATGTAGAAAACCCTTCAATTAGTCATCCTCCAAAATTAATTTAGAAACGATAAAGAAATGGAGTGGATTTGGGATGGTGAAGAATTGGTCGGAGGTGGGTTCTTTACGGTCGAATAAGAAACGGGAAAGGAAAGAAAAGGAGGAGGAAGGATGGGGGGAGGGGGTTTTGGAAAAAGTTATATAATTATATATATTTAGTAAGGAGTAATTACATATAAGCCCCCAAGTCTCAAATATATTTCAAATAAATCCCAACTCTTTTCTTTAATAATACCAACAATACAAAATACATTAAAATTACCTCATAATAATCCTTCAAATTTATAAAATAAAGTAGACGATATATCTGATATTTCTCAATTAAAATCAATTGTTATTAGAAAAGTACATAATCGCGTGCAATTCTCAATTGCACACAGATTACGATGCAAAATAGCCATATGCTTTTTTGCGGGGTATTACAATGTATGATGTAGTTCGGTGGATCATGGGATGACCATTTGCATCTCGTAGAGTTCTCGTACAATTACAACTTTCAGGCCAATCATAAAGTTGCACCGTTCGAGATACTTTATGGGTAGAAGTGCAGATCACCAGTGTGCTGGGATGACATTTGTGAGAGAAAGTTGTTGGGTATGGAGTTGATCACCTGGACAGTTAATGCGGTGGTTCAGATCAGGAAGCACTTGCAGGCAGCTCAGGATAGGCAGAGGCGATGGGTTGATGTCCATCAGAGAGATTTGGAGTTTGAGGTGGGTGACCATGTTTTCCTAAAGGTATCGCCTTGGCGAGTTGTCATTTGGTTTGGTGGTGGGGGCAAGCTCAGCCATAGGTTTATTGGACCGTTTGATATTGTGGAGCGAGTAGGCAAGGTGGCCTATCATCTTGCATTGCTGCCAGCTTTATCAGGTGTGCACGATGTTTTTCATGTCTTATAACTCAGTAGATATATCCGAGATGAGATCCACGTGATCGACTATTCTGATTTGAACATTCGGCCGAGTTTGACTTGTGAGAGTCCGCTAGTTGCTATTTTGGATCTACGACAGAACGTGCTTAAGAACAAGGTCATCAAGCCGGTTCGTATTTCTTGGAATCCTTACTCACCGGGTGAATCGACTTGGGAGCTGGAGTAGGAGATTCAGCAAAAGTTTTCTCATCTGTTTGAGTAGCCTTTTGTTTTGTTCTTTATTTTCTTTTCTTTTCGGGGTTACCCTATGTACCTCTTGTTTGAATTTTGAGGACGAAATTCTTCTTGTTAGGTGGGTAGGATTTGTAACTCCTGTTTTCCATTTTCTGTATTTTTGAGTGTATTTTTCTTTTGGTGTATTTCTGTCATTATATCTCTTGTTCGACCGTATATTGAATCTTCTTTTTCAATATATTTCATTTTATCATTTTGTCATCTTTTATTTGAGTTCTTGTTTCTGTTGTTTGCCATTGTTTCGTCCCTGTTGTTCGTGCCAGTATTTTTTATTCTCATTATTTGGTTCATGCCCTGTTATTTATCCTCATTGTGCTGTCGCATTATTCTTTATATCCATAATTTTATTTTATTTTATTTTCATAATCCTAATCTATTTTTTAACCCATTATTCATTTAGATCCCTAATACCCTGTTTTCAATACCTATACCCGTTATTCAACCCAATACCCACATCACTACCCTACCCGTTAACTTCTAACTACCCAAATCCCATTCAATTAAACCCATACCTGTTACCCTCTTCATTTACCTTTAGCCGTCAACACCCAAACTCTAAACCTTAATATTTTCCCACCTACATATTTAACCCATTCATGCCTTCCCTGTTCGTCCCTACCATCTCAAACCGCCTGCCTCCTTGTCCTTGCTCACCACCCCCCACCCCCCTGGCTGTGCGACCCCACCTGTCGGGCTGCCCTACTGCCGTGCTCCTCTTCCGCGACTGCAGCAACAGTACGGTGCTGTGCTATTTTTGCTGCCCTATCGTGCCACCTCCCGACATTTCTCCCTCTTGCGTCCGTGCTTGAGCCTCCATCAGTAGTCACCAGAACAACAGTGAGCTATTTTCCTTCTCCACTTGTCGTCGTTTCCCCCAGCCACGTCCCTCTCTTTGTGTACGTGTGTTGGTTCGTGGGTTTCGCTCATCTTTGGGTTCGTGTGTTCATTGCTCATGCGCTCGTATTCTTGTTCGTTCGTTGAGTTCATGCCCAGGGAATCCGTTCCCGTTATTCTTGTTTTTATGCCGTTCCCGTCGTCGTCTTTAAGGCAAGTAACTTGTATTCTTTTCTTTGTATAATATAAGTATTAAATACCCCCTGTAGTGTAGTTAGATTCTAGAAACAATTCGTGTGTGAATCCTATGTTATATATTGTCTCTATTGTGTTGATTCGACCATAGTTGCCTCATGACATACATGACATGAAATAACTAGGGATGACCACTTTTTTTGGGATGTATATATGCATGCTATTTTGTGATATCGTGTGATCGATATGTTATTCGTGCTATAACTTGTCGTGGACTTACAAAATACCCTATACCATGTTGTTTAGACATCTAGTACACTATATTTCATGTTTGGGTTGATTTGGATGAGTTTTACATGAACTAGACGATTTTATGTTCGAAGTATAATTCTGTATTTTCTGTTACCTTGCTTTTGATCAGTATTTTAGACCCTATTAAGGTCAGTATATGAATATTATTTGTGAACATGAACTGTATAAAATCCTTTCTATTTTCCAAACCTTCTGACCGATCTCAGTTTCGTTTTATGAGTTGTGAGTTGTGTCTATTTTACTACAGAGGTGTAGAGAGATTTTCAGATTTTGTTTTTTATGAATTCTGAAGAGTAATTTATTTTTATCATGATGTTAAAAGTATTATTTTGATCCAATATTTTGTACAATACAACTAGACTTGAATGGGATTAACCCTAAAATTTTTTGGATTTATTTGATGATTTTTACAAACCTTTCAATGTTTCCAAACAATTACTATACGTGCAGAATTTTCATACTGTTCAGTAAAGAACCTGATTTTCGACCAAATTTTACATGTTTTTTGTAAAATATTTGTGAATATGAAAGTTAGCCTACTGTGTCTATTTTACTACCCTTTTAACGGATTTGGATTTTGTTTTATGGTTTGCGAGATATTACTGTTTCTGTACTACAGTATTTATAATTCCAGATTTACAAAACTACTGCATCTTGATGTTTTCTGATTTTTGTTGACCAAACTATTTTTCTTGAAAAATTATGAAACTTTATATTCTGATGCTGCACATATAGGGGAATACCCCAAATTTTTCGTGGATTTAATTAATGAGTTTTCATGCTGTTTTTCTGACTTTGAATAAAAACTTCTGATTTCTGGCTGAACGTGTTTTCTGGATTCACATCTGTTTTGAGACTTGTTTATGTGAAATACTATATGACATATATATTTGCTGGATTCATTCGCGCATCTATTTTCCATATTCTTTGAGGGATCCAGATTTTCATGTTTGTAGCAACGGAAATCCCAGATTTAATGCAGTACTGTCTTGCTGTCCTAAAATATAATTCTCGTTGTCCTAATCTTCTATGTGTTGCCTTTCACCTGTGCCTATTTATCTTTCAACCTGAACTTGTTACTTATTTATACCATGTTATTGTTGTCCTGTTTGTGATACATACACGCTTCTTTGATATTAGTACAAAAATAACCAACCCGGGGTTAAAGGAATAGATCTAATAGTGGAAAATACAGAAACGTGTACTCGGAAGGGGATCTATAGATCCTACGTGATTACTTGAGGCTTAATACTTGATACTTGGATTGATATTTCATACTTGAGGCTTGATATTTCATACTTGGCTTGATATTTCATACCTGGCTTGAAATTTCACTACTTGAGGCTTGATACTTCACTTTTGAGGCTTGATACTTGATACTTGAGACTGGATACTTGATTTCTTGAGGCTTTTCCTTGAGTACACTACCCTCTATGATCCACTATGAAATCTAAAGTGAAATTTTTTGAATGTAGCAACCATGTGGTAAAAGGATGGATACATGAAGTGCTACCTAGATAGTAATAATACACGACTTAAAACAGCATGATCTCTTGACACTAGCTACTTGATTCTTGAA
Source organism: Hemerocallis citrina (assembly GCA_017893485.1). NCBI lineage: Eukaryota > Viridiplantae > Streptophyta > Magnoliopsida > Asparagales > Asphodelaceae > Hemerocallis > Hemerocallis citrina. The sequence goes on from CM030358.1 coordinate 308,145,967, forward strand.
ACTTGTTACCTGTTACTTTTTACTTGTACATGAAACTTGATCTCTTGACACTTGCTACTTGTTACTTGTGCTTGATTCTTGACACTTGACACTTGATACTTGTTACTTGTTTACATGATACTTGTTCACTTGACACCTGTTACATGCCACTTGCACTTGTTTATCTTGCCATGCATTCTATTTTGTTATCATGTCTATTCCATGCTATTTATTTATCTTTTCCCATGTACTTGTGCTTGCATTATAAGCGGCCCGTAACTTGCATTGACGAGCGATTTATTTTCCTTTTCCTCTTCCTGCAATTTATTAAATTGTAGATTTTGGAGATCAGGTGCCAGATGGAGTTGGCGATATGAGTTTCTAATTGCTGGAGTTTTCCTATTGTTATATCTTGTTACTTATTTGAGCAATAGTACTTGATTACTTGGATTTATTTGTATTTGGGCAATGTGACCCAGGATTATTGACTTGTTCAGATCTGGTTTATTTGAGATTAATATATTTTGTTTCAAGTAATACTGTTGGTATTTTGACTCATATATGCTTGCTTGGTTGATTTCTCTTGCTTCCGACTCTGATTATTTTTATGAAATGTTGTAAAGATCTTGATAGCTTATGGATGATAAAAATCATTCGCTGGGGATTTTGTCACGTATCCGTATCCCGTATCTCTTTTGGGAAGCGTGGCGTGACAATAAATCATTAAATATTTAATTTTTGTAATAACATTTAACAACAATTTCTCCAATCAAATTCTTTTAGACAAATCCTTGGTTGAGGAACCAAAATCATTCACTTTAATAATATTTTATGCTCTTCCAATTAAAATCACCAATTCTTAATACACAAATTCTTAAGATTAATCACCAGAAGTTCCTCCTTTAAATCTCATACTTATACTCTGATTTTATTATAAAAACCAATTAAAATCATTAATCATATATGTAACCCCCGTTTCTGCTAATAAGTATTTTTCGTGTATTTTCTATAATTGGATATTTATAAATTTATTTTGGGCTAAATTCATTTCTGATCTTTTATTAAAGTGTTTCTAATCAAAAAATTTATTCATTTTCAAATGATGGTGTATTTTAGTCTTACTTTCTATTTCTTATTGATCAACTATTTATGTTTTAACTCAAATCAAAGTTATTATTACTATTAGGACTAGTTAGTAAATTTGTTAAACCCAATTCCTATTATGTTATTTAATATTATTATTATTTTTATTGTTATTATTATTAACATTTTTGTTATCAGTATTATTATTATTATTATTATTATTATTATTATTATTATTATTATTATTATTATGATTTTTGATTGTTTATTAAAATCCATTTCTATTTATAAATAGTATTTGTAGTTATTTCAAATAATTTCTATAATGTAATACAATATATATTTTGTTATGAATACATATTCCTATTGGTTATTTTATTCTCCTTTTGGAAATAGAAACCCAAAACCATGTTTTTCTCCTATTGGATATCACCCAATAACCCATTAACGCTACATCTCTAAACCCCTATATACACTAACCTATACGACCCTAACCCTACAAAACCTCAGCCACCACTGTGCTACCCCCCTATCCTATCCCTGTGCAACGCCCTCCCCTCTCTCATGTTCATCTTCTCCATCCTGCTCCTTCCTCCGCACCGCCATCTTCCATCCTCGTCCTACCCCGTCGTCTTCATCCCCTCCGCTACTTCTCCTCCTTCACCGTCACCCGTCTCCTCCTCATCATCCAGCCCATCGAACCCCCACCATTACTGCCCCTCGTCACCCTCGTCCCCTTCAACCCATCCACCGTCTCCTGCATCCACCTCGACCACCGTCCTTGTCGAGCTCCTCCAGCCACCATTGTCGCCCTGTTCCTCGACCACCTCCACCTCTGTCATCCCCTCACCTCACCTTGCCTTTATCGTATCCGCTATTTGGTGCCAAAATCTGACCGAACCCATCGTCCATCCCGTTCCCCTCCGTCGCTCCGACTGCCTTCCATAGCCTCATCGACGCCAGTCGACTTCGTCCTTGTCGCCACCCTCTCATAAAACCACCGAAACACCCTTCGTCCTCGTCGACCCATCGCCACCAGAGCGCCATTGCTGCTCTCCGCATTCTCTTCTGTGCTTTCCCGAACCTCTACACCCAGCTGCAACCTTGCCGTCGCTACCATGCACCGCCGTCACCTCCAGTCATCAACTCAGTCACCGCCGAAGTCGCCACCGATGCCACAACCCCGATCAATAGCATCAGAACTACATCTTGGCCTTGATCACCTTGATCTATGATCTTTTAATCTTGGCCCTTGATATTTAATCTTCTGTTCTTGGCCTTTGATCCTAGATCGTCATCGTGACCCTTGATCTAGATTTTTGATCTTTTGATCTCTGCCATTGATTGCACGTGCTTTGGATTGTGCACATTGTGTACACGTAGTTCTTCGCAGTTCGTGTTTCGTGCTTCGGGATCTCATCCCGTTAATCTTTGGTATTCGAACTAATCATCAATATGGCAAGTCAGTTTCTCTCTTGAATTGCTAATTGTATCAAATTCAAGTTTTTATTGAAATTTCGCAAGTAGATCCTAATCGATTATCGTATCGTTGTATTGATTATCTTTCGTTGGGTCTATTGAGGGTTTACACGAGCTAACCCCAATATTCTTGACTTTGTGCCACTTTTGACTCCAAATATTGAATTTTTCATGCATTCATATAGAATTGAGAATATGGTTGTTCATATAATCATGACACAATTAATCTATTGTAGAAATAATTGCTAGGTTGTATGTTTGATTGATGATAAATTAATGTATGTATGAATTTTTAATTTTCTTTAACATGTCTTTACACCCATCATGCTAATTATGAAGTTTATTGTCTGATAGAATTGATACCCATCATGTTTATTTAATTTATTTCATGAAAAATACCGAAAAACCTGTATGTTGGTTGCTGGCTGTATTTTGTCTGCTATTTTCGACCTAGTAAATGATCTTAAAATAAATAACTTCCTGAATAAGAGTTATAACCCTATGTTTGTAGTTTCTAGAACATCTTGAATCACTAAATTCCGAGTTATATTGCAAAAGTTATGATCGTTTTACTACTGTTGTGTTTTTTATCCGAAAATTTCAGATTCTTGTATGATTCATGTTCAATCTGTTAAAAGGTTGATTTAACATTAAAATATTACTCTGAAAATTTTTAGAATAGTGGATAACATGTTTTGGAGCCTGATAAATATTTTTAATGAATTTATTATTGAGTTTTCGCTGATTCTAAAAATATAACGACTTGATGTCTATTTTCTGCCTGAACAAGTAATCTGTAAAGAGTTATGTATTTGAATTAGTTACTGTTGTTGGATTTTGAAGTTTAAATATGCGTTGGAACCGTATGGAAGTCTAGTTTTCATAATTTCTGATGGTTTCAGTTTTTAATTCTGAAATAGTGGGAAATTATATTTTTGTACAGACTACTCTTGTTGTCCAGAACTTTATATTTCAGATTTTAATAGTTTAATTTTTCATATATCGTACTATTGCATGAATCGAAGTATGTATGTTGCATTGCATGATCCTAATGAGTTATTGTCATGATTCTAATTGTCCTATCTAAGTTATCATCCGATTGCCCTCCTATTGATACTATTGTTCATCTAATGTCTCTAGATTGCATATTGTATTGTTGCATCGATAAAGCAATTAACAAGTCGGGGTTTAAGGGTTGACTTTAGTAGTGAACAATATAGGGACTGTACTCGGAGGAGGGGCCCGTGTTTCCCTAATTACCGGTCATATCGGTCATCGGTTATTAAATCATCGTCATTATTATATCTCGTTCCCGAGTACATGATCTATAGAATCCACCACTAAGTCTAAACGAAACTTTTTGTATGTAGCAATCATGTGGTAAATAAATGGGATGCATAAAGTACTACATTAGTGAGGATTAAAATAATTAATAGACTTAAGAGTTGACATGACATCTACATCGCATATTGTTCATCATTGTTCCTATTACTATTGATTATTGGCTAAGTGCTACTCATATTGATCATTGAATATTGTTATCGATTATTGAATCAATGTTTACAACTATTGCATCCTTTATCATGATATTGATTATTTCTATTGTCCCATGTTATTGATTCCTATTGATCCATTGATTCATTATTATATCGTTATTCCATAGTTCTTTGCTTTCTCTACTTGCTGTCCATGACTTGCTCTAAGGACAATATTTCTCGTCTTTTTTGGTGAAGTGTTTACAGGTGTTGATGGAGAATTGCCTGACGGATTGGGAGAACAACATTGGTGAATGAATTGATAGCATCGCCGCTTAAATTATTCTTTTGTCATGAAGACTTAATTATTGAACCATTATTATTTCATTGTATTGTGGGCTTTTGTCCCGAATATATTTTTATTATTTCTTTCCAGATATTAGATTATTATTGTATTTGGATATTTCATATTGCTTCATCCCAAGTATTATTGTTCATGAGTTTGTTATTATTGTCTGCACCATTATTTTGTATTGTTATTATTGTTGCGTTGATCGGATAAACAGTTTATGGATGACGTTAGTCATTCGCTGGGCCAATGTCATGTTCTCGTATTCTGTATTTTTGGGAAGCGGGGCGTGACAATATACCTCTTCTTAAATTCAAATCTCATCTAATACATAAGTTTGATCTTTATATTCTCAAAATACCTCTTAGAATGTTATAAAATAATTCTCAAGTGATCTAATAATATTTTAGAATATTTCTAAGAATTTTCTCAATTTTTAAAACTAAAAAAAGATCAAAAATAAAAATAGAACTCAAAAGGGGACACCCAGGTTCGAACCAGAGCCAACAGAAAACCCAACATTCGCCCAACCAGCGAGCCAAGTCTCAGTTGGTGTTAAGAAGCTCTCTGAGTTTGTTTTTGTAACCCAAAAATGCAATTTAATTAATTTCAAAAATAAAAGCAAGAGGCAATAGCCCCCCAGGTTCGAACTAGTGACCAAGAACCCTAAGCGCCACGTGGCAGCACCAGACGTGTTGGTGCCTGCGGTAGCCACCAGAGTCAAGCACCATTCCTGATCATATAGGTGTTTAGATTCTTATAACTCAGTCCTCTGTTTATTCTCATTTTTAATTCTTTCAACTATTTTTATTTCTATTGTTTTCTCTCAAATTAATACTACCAAAATACATCTTTAAACATCCAGAAATGATCATCCCTTAATTTTACCGATATTAGTATAAAGTTAATCACAAATTAACTCAAATAGTCACTTTTAGAAAATCTAGTACTCATATGTTTAAATTAGAAAAGAGTAATGCTTTAGCCACTACCAATTTCACTACCATTTCCTTCACTACCTTAGGTGGCATACTCCTATTGGAGAGTTCTCCCACCTATTCTATCATCTCCTACCTATTGGAGTGTGCCACCTAAGGTAGTGAAGAGAAATGTAGTGAAATTGGTAGTGGCTCTAGCATTACTCATTAGAAAAATTGACTACTATCTGAATGCATTTGCCTTTTGCAATTCTCACATTCTCATTGATTTTATAATCCACCTCTAATATTCACACAATTCCGTATGCACAAGTTAACAACTTTTTGTATTCATATACATAATTCAAACAATCTAATCATGAGTTATTATTATGTGCCTAACAACACTACAACATGCTTTTAAATAGCAATTCAATTGACAACCTATCAATTCTATGACGAAACTTTCAACTAGCATACATTAATTCCCATATTTCATTACTACTAAAAATTCTAACAACACAATATGCATCACAAAAGTAATTGAAGAGATCATACCAATCATACATTTCAAGCATAATTTTTCTACACATGCATACTACAATAATTTAGATAGCAAAAGGGACACCCACCTCTTTGATGCAAATTGCAAATAGAAACTCCTAGCAAATTGAACTTCTAAAGGCTCTCCAATTTTCCTCAAAATCCGAGTGCCACACAAGAACCCACAACAAAGCTCTTGGCTCCAAAATCCAACAGCAAGGAATGAAAATAATTTTCTTCCTTCTCTAGCTTGGTCTTGGGTTAGTTTATATGGGTGATTAATTAAGTGGGTTTCTAAAGACAGAGTTAATGGGGTTTAATTAACCACCCACTAAGCCATGTAACCACCTACTAAAACAAAATTCATTCATGGTTTAATCTTTTCCTTCCTAATCAATTTTGGCTGGCCACTTCTTTGTGTGGAAAAACACGTGCACGTGCGTGCTACGTGTGCACACAATTTATTAATATTTTTATTTAAATTAAAAGCGTATGTTATAATATATAATATGTATTTAAATAAAACTAATTTAATTTAATTAAAATTGGAGTTTTCATGCAGGAATAAAAATAAACACACACTTCAAAAATTTTATTTTGAAAGAGAATATAACCAACACGTACAGGGCAAACACGTGCATTGCACGTAAAATAACTATTCGAATACGAAATAGATGTTATCAAGGGCAAAATATTTATAAATCATCAAAATACAACATATGAAAAATACATTTCATTAGTTCTATATGTACAACAATGTAATCAACTTGTATATAGAAAATACGTCACTGCACGTATAAAAATATTTGGATCAAAATAGGAGAAAAGCTGAATTTCAGTTTATAAAATGAATTCGAACGAGTTATAAAATAAATAATTGGAACACAGAGAAAATATTACACGTAACGGTAGAATATACGTAATTGACACATGTATTGAAAGCACGTACAACGTACGTAAAAACACAATGATTAAAATAAATGCTTGAGTTGGATCAAAATAGAGAAAAATGAATTATGAGATGATGGAAAATATATAACTAATTGAAATACAAGAATACGTAGGACACTGTTGCCGTTGATTTCGGTGTGGGGGCAATCAGATGAATTTGTGGGTTCGTGAGGAATCGAAGAGGTCAAACCTGACCACTTCCACTGTTGATAGGCTGGCTCCTTGGTGCTGCCGCTAACCTGCACAATGTTCGAAACTCCAGGGTTGATCACAGCGACGAACCCTCCGACGCTCTTTTCAATACTCAGAAAAGAATATGAAAAAAGCTTTAGGTAGCCAAAGAATACCACCTTGTAACAGTAGGAGGAAGGAGGGTTTTTATAGTCACCGTGGAGTTCTGCTTCGAGATAAGAACGAATCTCTACTCCCCGGTGTGGCTGGATATAAGTGGTTAGAACCACTTCCTAACGATAAAGACGGATCACAATTTCTCCATATCTTCCTGAACTGTTTCTCAACGGGTTGGGACTCGTTCTCAGTTGAACAGATCCGTTCGTGGGTTGTTGGGCCATAGAGAAGAGACCCAGTTCCCATTTCGGACCTGTCTGAAGCTAAGATTATTGTTTTGCCCTTGTGAACTTTAAGATTCATGCCCAGTTCGAACGGTTCCGATTTAATCACATTTTTAGCCATATCACGAGCCCCCCACTCCTAAAGACTGTTTAATACAGCCTTTGGGGAGTAGTTTTGCTGTTTCAATGGCATACAAGACTTTATCGGAGTTCTTAAATGGGTATCTAATCTTGTTCGAGAGGTAACGGTGCTTTTCTAAGCTGGTAACATACCCAAGAGACGTTCTTAGGCTCTTCTGGATTTCTGGTGATTTTTCTCAAATTTTAAATTATTTTTCGAATCATTTATTCAATTTTGCAATGTGATGATTTATTTTCCGAGAGCACTAATTAACTATTCAAACCAATAATTATTTACCCAGGGGCTCAAAAATATTTCCCCAAATTTATAATTATGTTTTAGAATTTTTAATTAATTTTCCTGAATTTTTAATCATTTTTTTTACAATTTTTAAATATATAATTCGAATTAATAAAATAAAAAATAGAATTAATCACAAAATTATCGACACGGGCGAATTTGGGACGTCCATCGCTTACTGGCGCATTTATCTGAATGAGCAGAAGGTGGATCAGCACGCAGTTGTCGTGGCTGGATCTGGAACCTTGATCAACCCCGGTGTTTTGAACTTTGTGTAGGTCAACGGCATCACCAAGGAGCCGGCCTATCAACATTGGAAGTGGTCAGGTTTGACCTCTTCGATTCCTCACGAATCCACAAATTCATCTGATTGTCCCCACATCGAAATGAGCGGCAACAGGTTGGCGTCGTCTGTTTGAACATCGAATAGCAATTTGACCTACTCCATCAACAAAATCCACTCCTAGCTATGCCGCCGAAGAAAGAAAAGTCTGCGGCCTCCAACCGTAGAACAACCTCCATTCTTCCTCCGCCTCTAGAGGATCTCCTTCTGCCCGTCCAACTGGTCCAGCAGCTCGAACAACCTATTCAGCAGCCTCTAGGGCCTCAAGTGGCCGTTGAGGAACCTTCTCGACGAGGTCGCCAGAAGCAACCCCTGCATCAAGTCCATATCTCCGTACATAACCCTTCCACCGTTTCCATGGCCTCCCATAGCCCTCCTATGCCGAAAGATCTGCGAGAAGTTCTCAACTACCGGCAGATCAATACAGATCTTCGAATCCGCTTGGACGAGAGGCGGACTCGTGAAGGGAACCCTCACCGGGAGCATCAGAGGGACCGGTCACCTCGAAGGACAGATCGCAGAGGGTCCAACTATCCTAGGAGGCGGAGAGAGTCTCCCCAGCATTGCCAGAGAAGAAGTTGCTCCCCGGCTGGCCGTGCTGCCTCGCGAGCTCATCGGGAGCAGGAGGCCCCCGTCACGAGGGTGGAGTTTCAATTGTTCCAGGAGGCGGTCCTACGGGCACTCAACGTCGCCCTCAACAACGACCAACGGGCACCCAGTCCTCGTCCCACTCCCAACCATCGTCGCCGCTCTCCTAGTCCTTGTCCGACTCCAAGCCATCGGCGTTGCTCTCCAAGTCTTTGGCTGGCTCTGAGCCATCGTCGTCGCTCTCCAAGTCCTCGGCTGGCTCCGAGCCATCACCATCGCACTCCCAGTCTGCGACCTACCCCAAGCTACTGCCGCCGCAGCCCCAGCCCTCTTCTACATGAAGACGAGTCTCAGGGCTCATCAAGGCATGACCGAAGGGAAGACTCAGTCTACCGCCGTATCCATGAGATGGAGAGGTGCCTTGGCTAGCTCGACAGGGATGAAGAACAGTGGTCGAGGAACCTCCGCTCGAGCAGGCCCCCGTTCTCCCGCACTATCATGGAGGCCCCTATCCCAGAGAACTTCAAGCCTCCACACTTTGAGTCTTACACCGGGGAGTCAGACCCCGCTGATCGCATTGAGAGTTTCAAAACTCTAATGATGATTCATCATGCCTCCGACGCCCTTCTCTGCAAAACTTTCCCAGCCACCCTCAAGGGGTCCGCTCGAGAGTGGTATTCCAGACTTTCTCCCGCCTCTATTTTCTCCTTTGACCAGTTCGAAGGTTTCCTCCTCACACACTTCGTGAGCAGTTGCCGCTTCGAAAAGGCGAGCACCTCATTGCTCTTCCTCGGCCAAAAGAAGGGTGAGCGGTTGAGGGATTATGTCAAGCGGTTCACTGCGAAGGCCAGGTTTATCACCTCTCTGGATCAGTCAGTGGCTTCGACTACTTTCCAATCCAATGTCATTAACCCTGATCTCAGGGCGTCCCTGGCCAAGAAGCCTCCTCAGGACTTTCCAGAGCTCATCCTCAGGAGTGAGAAGTATATCCAAGCTGAAGAAGCTCAATTGCCCCACTATTGAGGGGTCATCTACCGGGAACAAACGGAAGATTGTTGAGGAAGGTGGAGCTAAGAAGCTCCAAAAGGACAACAGAGGTCAACTTTTCCCTCTCCCCTGCTTCGAAAAGTTCACCCCGCTCAATGCGAGTGTCTCCGCCATCTTGATGGAAATTGGGAATGAGGGTATGCTGCCTCCACCTCCAAATATGAACACCCTCGGGAAGAAGAGAAACCGAGATAAGTGGTGCCGCTTCCGCAGGGACCACGGGCACGACACAGATGACTGTCGGGCCCTGAAGGACGAGATCGAGGCCCTTATTCAGTGAGGGCAGCTCACTAGGTTCGTAAGGAGGGACAAAGCCGATTCACCTCCACCTCCAAGGGAGTTAATAGGCGAACCGAACATGTGGAGACCCTGGATGTTGAAGCAGAGGCCATCCTACACCTTATACACGGAGGCCCAATGGGGGGAGATTCCAACTCCTCCCAAAAATCCTTCATTCAGGAAGTGAACGCCATGCAGAGTCATCCCCCTCCGAAGGGTACTAGGGGTCCCTGTCATGTTCTACGATAGAGACTTGGAGGGTGCCCGCATGCCCCATTGTGACTCTCTTGTTATTAACTTCCGAATGGCCAACTTCGACGTGCACCGGATCTTGGTTGAAAATGGCAGCTTAGTTAATATTTTTTTCATGGAGGCTTTCAAGGGCCTCTAGCTGTCGAGAGATCGGCTCAAGGCTGCTGGCTACACTCTTCATGGATTCACCGGGGTGCTGGTGATGATCAAGGGAGTTATAACCCTCGACGTGACAAAACATCGGTCATCTGCACGGAGCCGATGGATTTCATGGTGGTAGATGTGAAAGTCGCCTATAATGTTATCCTGGGTCGACCAGGTCTGGCCGCACTCCAGGCCATCCCTTCGGCCTATCATATGAAGATGAAGTTCCCCACCATCGCAGGAGTGGGAGAAGTGAGAGGGAGCCAGGAGGCAGCTCGCAAGTGTTACATGACCTCGATGGGAGGCCCAGTCCTCTCCCTTGAAGCCTTTAAACTCCTACGGGAAAGTAGCCAGACCATTTCCGAAATGGTAGGCGAGCTGGAAGAAGTGGCCTTCTTAGAAGAAGATGCCACCAAGACATTCCATATTAGCAAGGCTCTTTCCCCTTCCATCAAGAAAGATATCTCCCAATACATAAGAGAGAACCATGATCTCTTTGCCTGGACCACGGCGGATATGCCTGGGATCTCAGAGGAACTTTTGATGCACCACCTCAGCGTTGCCCCGGGGGTCAAGCCTGTCCAGCAGAAGCGACGTAAGTTCTCTTCCGAGCGCCAACAAGCGATGAAGGAAAAGGTCCAGAAGCTCCTGAATGCCAAATTCATCCAGGAGGTGAACTACACCAAATGGCTATCCAATATGGTGATGGTTAAAAAAGCCAACGGGAGCTGGAGGATATGCATCGATTTTACCGACCTCAACAAGGCGTGCCCAAAGGATCCATTCCACCTTCCGAGCATCGATGCTCTGATCAGTGCGACCTCCGGCCACGAGCTCCTCAGCTTCATGGATGCCTTCTCGGGGTATAACCAGATCCAGATGTTCCCTTCCGACATCCCGAAGACCTCGTTCGTGACAGTCCAAGGGCTGTACTGCTATCGGGTCATACCATTCGGGCTGAAGAATGCGAGCGCTACATACCAGTGCCTAGTCAATAGGGTCTTCTGAGATCGGATTGGTCGGAACATCGAAGTCTATGTGGACGACATGTTGGTTAAGAGCATTCGAGGGCAGGACCATGTCCTCGACCTTCAGGAAGTCTTCAGGGTGTTGAGCAGGCACAACATGAGGTTATCCGAGCAAGTGTGTGTTCGGAGTCTCATCCGGCATGTTCTCAGGGTTCATGGTCAACCAGAGGGGCATAGAGGCCAACCCCGAGAAGATCCAGGCCATACCCAACATGGCTCCCCCCTCCAGTGTTAAAGATGTGCAACATGGCTCACCGGGCATCTTGCAACGATTGGTCATTTCCTCTCTAAATCAGAGGAGAAGTGCCTCCCGTTCTTCAGGGCCCTTAGGGGGGCTAAAGGCTTTGAATGGGGCCAACAGCAACAAGAGTCCTTCGAACAGCTCAAGGCGTACTTACCCAACCCCCCACTCTTGAGCAAGCTAATGCCTGGGAAGGTCCTCATACCTCGCCGCTTCGGAGCAGACACTCAGCGCTATCTTTGTAAGAGAAGAAGACAAGATGCAGAGGCCCACATACTACATAAGAAGGTCCTCTGGGATGCTGAACTCCGTTACCCGTAGCTAGAGAAGATGGCCCTTGCCTTGGTTATGGTAGCCCGAAAGCTCCGCCCCTACCTTTAGTCTCATTCGGTGGTCGTTCTTACCGGCCATCCGCTGAAGCAAGTTCTCCACAAGCCCGAGACATCGGGACGCTTGATGAAATGGTCCATAGAGCTGAGCTAGCATGACATCAGCTACCAACCCAGAACCGCTATCAAGGGACAAGTCCTAGTGGAATTCATTGTGGAGAGCACCATTCCCGATGCCTACGAGGTGGCTGCCGAACCCATGGTCTGGACTGTTTATGTTGACGGATCCTCATGCACCGACGAAAGTGGGGCTAGCATCATCTTGACTGGCCTAGATGGTTTCATTCTACATTACTCCATCTGCATAAACTTCCGTGCATCGAACAACGAACCCGAGTACGAGGCCCTCACAGTGGGGCACTGCATGGCTCGCAAAGCAGGGGCCAAGTGTATCTAGGTCTTCAGTGATTCACAACTGGTCGTGAATCAAGTGTCTGGGGAGTACGAAGCAAGAGATGAGTGCATGGCCAAGTACCTGGTGAAGGTAAAGGGACTACAGGCTTTATTTGAAGATGCTCAACTCCAGCGTGTTCCCCGAGAGAAAAGTGCACAGGCAGAAACCCTCTCAAGGCTTGCCTCCTCCTCTCTCCTGGGTTTGGAGCGAACCGTACTGATAGAGGTCGTCCTGAGACCAAGTATTGAGGAATTCAGCTTAGAGCCGATGGAGACTATGCCCCTCACACTTGCGGAGAATTGGATGAAGCCCCTACTCGAGTACCTTAGAAATGGAGTTCTTCCAGCAGACCCAAGAGAGGCAAGAAGGGTCAGGATCAGAGCCGAGCGGTACACACTCCTTAACGGAGTCATGTACAAATGCTCATACACTCAGATCGATGGCAGACCCTACCTAAGGTGTCTCTCCCCCGAAGAAGCACTCTATGCCCTGAAGGAGGCCCATGACGGTATGTGTGGCGCGCACTTGGGAGCGAGATCCCTCACCGGCAAACTCTTAAATTACGGCTACTTCTAGCTCACACTACTTGTGACTCCGAAGATTATGTCTGCCAATCTGGCTCCTGCCAGAGATTCTCTCCAACCTGTCACCTACCACAAGCCCAGCTCTCCTCCTTGGCAAGTCCAATCCCTTTTGCAATGTAGGAGATGGACTTGCTCGAACCGTTCCCTCCGGCGCCAGGCCGGCTGAAGTTCCTGGTCGTGGCAATAGATTACTTCTCCAAGTGGATCGAGGCTGAACCCCTTGCAACGATCACCGAGAACAAAGTTTAGAAGTTCTTTTGGAAGAACATCATCTGCCAGTTTGGTGTACCCCGTATCCTCGTAACCGACAACGGAACCCAGTTCGCAGGGGCAACCTTTCGCAACTTTTGCATCGACCTCGGCATCCAGTAGCGATTCTCCTTAATATCCCACCAGGCCAAGCTGAGAACGCTAATCGACAAATACTCTCAGGCCTAAAGAAGAGGCTCGATAAATGTGCCAAGGGATTATAAGTCGAACTGCTGCACAACGTGCTATGGAGCTACCGCACCACGAAGAGAACTCCGACGGGAGAATCCCCTTTCAATCTTACATATGGCTCCGAGGTCGGCCTACCTTCGCCGCGATTGGTCGCTTACGATGAAGGGTAGAATGCAAACCAGCTTCGCAACAGTTTGGATCTCATCGATGAGATCCATGAGAGAGCTTCCATCAGACAGGAGATGTACCGACATAGGATCACTCAGTCCTACAATAAGAAAGTCTGACCCGCTAATCTTAAAGGAGGGGACCTAGTACTTCAGAAGCTGTCCATCTCCATTCCGAGCAAAAAGGGCAAGCTAGCACCCAACTGGGAAGGTCCATACAGGGTCTTCAAAGTTATCCGTCCAGGCGCGTATCAACTAGAAGACCCGGGGGGTAGAAGAATATCGAGGACATGGAATGCTGATCACTTGATGAAGTACCAAGAGGGTGCTTTAACACCGCTCCAAGCGACTTCAAGCAACTCCTGAGCCGAACAATTTCTAGTTGATGTTTTATCTACCTTGTTATTTTTCCTTTTCAAAATGTAAGGAGTGGCTTGCAATTCAGAAGCAGCCACTCAAGTTATCTTCAATAAAGGCGAGTTGCTTCCAAGGAATCCTTTATCTAATAATCAAGTTGGTTTGCTTTGATACGCACGAAACTCTCTCAAAACAACAAGCTCGGAGTCCAACACTTGGTTCGATTCCACTTCAACTACTTGTTTTTAAGCGAGTACGAAGTGGTTTCACTATTCGGAATTGCTCCCACAGCTGTTGATGCTCTCTAAACGACGGTTCGGAGTCCAACATTTGGTTTGATTCCACTTCAACTACTTGCTCTTAAGCGAGTATGAAGAGGTTTCACCATTCGGAATTGCTCCCACAACTTTTGATGCTCTCTAAACGACGGTTCAGAGTCCAACACTTGGTTTGATTCCACTTCAACTACTCGCTTTTAAGAGAGTAAGAAGTGGTTTCACCATTCGGAATTGCTCCCACAGCTGTTGATGCTCTCTAAACGACGGTTCGCAGTTCAATACTTGGTTCGATTCCACTTCAACTACTTGCTCACAAGCGAGTACAAAGTGGTTCACCATTCGGAATTGCTCCCACAACTGTTGACTCTACTCTCTCAAAACGAGTGTTACCCAAGTGCAAATACTCGAGAAATTCGTAAAAAATTGCTTCACTTTATTTTCATTAAAGCAAAAGATACAAGTCCATTTGAAGATACAAGTCTTATTCGAGATACAAGTCTCACGCTAGAACAAAATTCACAACAAAAAGACATACTACGGGATTACAAAATTTTGCCCTAACCCCTCTTGGGGAGCGGGATGCTCCTATTGAGCGACACATGGGGACGACGAGCACCATGCTGCTGGTGACCCTTCGCCACAGACGTCCCCGCCAACGAGTCGAGTGGCATCGTCAGCACCCATCTCTAACAGTGGCCCCAACGGATGGTCCGCTCGATGAACCAGCTATGCCACTTTGCGCATCTCCGGAATTTCGCAACACAGGGGGCAAGCAAATTTCTAGCTCATGGAATGTCATGCGCTGAGCATACTCACCTCTAGGACAGGAGGTGCTCCTAACATTGCTTCCTTCAGAAAACCGCCGCAAATGAGCATTCTCCGCCTCCATCTCTTCAACTCGCTCTTTGAGCGCATCGTCATTTACTCTTATCTTCAACCAAGACAGTCAAGCTGAACTAGCTCCACGCGAGACGTCAGAAATTGTTCTCTGAAGATGATCCGCCTCGATGCTTTTCTCAAGAACCACATTCTTGAGTTCTTCCCGCACAGACCTCACTTCGAACAGGGAGTGGCGAAGGAATTTAAGCCTCAAACCTTGGCTAACAGCCATCGACAGCCACGCCTCCTCACCTTCCGGTGCTGCTTCATCAATTCTTTCTTCTAACCGCTTCATTTCTTTATCCCGACGGGCTAAGATCAACTTCAGATGGTTCAACTCCAATTCAGCTTAATAAAGCCTCTCCCGATTTTGAGCAAATCCCAACTTATAGACGCCTAGCTTGGAGCGGAGACGGGACACTTCGCTATCCTGGAGAGAGGAACAAAAGAGATAAATCTATTAGAACCAGACTATACCTAAAGCTACAAGCCAGTTTTACGCTAAGTAAAGGACACAAATGTTGAAACATCAAAGCGACTTTCATTACTCAGTAGAGATACAAGAGCGGCGGCCAGTCTGATATTAG
This sequence comes from Hemerocallis citrina, assembly GCA_017893485.1. Classification (NCBI taxonomy): domain Eukaryota; kingdom Viridiplantae; phylum Streptophyta; class Magnoliopsida; order Asparagales; family Asphodelaceae; genus Hemerocallis; species Hemerocallis citrina. The sequence goes on from CM030358.1 coordinate 308,161,734, forward strand.
GCATCACTGCAATCAAACCTACAACTAGAAACAAAAGAAAAGCTACTAAGGAAATCAAGCATCCACCTCAGGGGGTGCAAGCTCGTGGCCCCTCCGCTCAGCTTTAACTGGCAACCTCACTAAAGTCATTGCAGGGTTTCCCACAATGAGTTCCTCTTCGTTGCGCCCCTCCTCATAGACCTCTTCTCCTTCTGCGACCTCTACGCTTCCTATCGCCTCGTCGGGAAACAAGTAGTAGCCCGTGCGATCGAACCCTGGAACTCGCTCGCCGACATCTTTCAAGGCCATGTCATAGGACCTCCGCATATTGTTCTCTAAGAAGCCAAGGCCCTTCTTTTCTACTGCAGCCTCGGCCTCTCGAACAGCCTCTTACACAGCCGTGTCTCGCTCCAGGGCCGCATTCTCCATCTCCGTCGTCCTTTCCCGAGCGGCCTCAGCCTTCTCCAAAGCGGCACTCTCCTTCGCCTTCGCCAACGCCACCTTTAACAGAGCAATCTGGGCGGCTTGAGATTTGGCTAGAAAAGCAGCAGCTTCGGACTCTTTCTTCAATCAATATCGCTCGACCTTCTCCCTGTCGAGGACTGCCTTCAATTCCTTCTATTGCTCTGCCACTTGCCTCAGCAGGTGGCTGAAGTTGCAGATCGCCTGCAAGAAAGAATTCAAGGTTGAGAACAAGAAAAGCCAATCTCGCAAAAACAAAAACAAAAACTCACTTACCGTCATCTGCGCCTTCGCGATCTCTCAAGCTGAGTCGCCGACAATCCCATGCTCCATGGCAGCGTTATCTTTGGGGTGGCCAAATGACGAACAACGTCCATACAGCTCGTTGAATCTCCTAAGAAGACGTCATGCCTCCGAATTTGCCAGTCAGGGATGAAAATTCTCTTCAGCACATCGGTCGAGATCGACTCGACCGCCACTATGAGAGGAGGAGCCTCGAGTACAAGCATCGCAGAGAGGGGGGGACCACTAGCTAAGGGAGCCGTAGGCACTGCAGGCGTGGACTCTAAATCCACAACGGGCGTGGCGAGACTTTCGCTCCTGGTAGCCGTAGACGGCAACGGTCGATCGACCGTACGCTTCCTTTTCTTCTAATCGACTCGCCTGCCATTCAGTGACGAGCGCAGGCTCATAATGGCATCAAAGTTCATGCTCGGATCTCCTGCAATATATATATATATATACATATATATATATATATGAATATATGTAACCCCTGTTTTTCATTTTTTTGTATTTTTGGAGTGTATTTTTCGTTTGGTGTATTTTCTCTCCTGTATTTTTTTTCTGAACCGTATATTGGATTGTTTTCGATATATATTCGTTTTATTTCATTTTGAGCTCTTTGTGTTTGAATGGTTGTCTTTTTTGTTGTCAAATTCAAGGCTTTTATTGAAACTCCGCAAGTAAATCATAAATTGTTTATCGTATTGTTATATTGTTTATCTCCTGTTGAGTATATTGAGGGTTTACACGAGCTAACCCAAGAAATTCTTGACTTCGTGCCAGTATTGAACCTAAAATATCGAATCCTTCGTGCGTTCATGTGGTATTGATAATTGAAGTTATTCATGCATAATACCGCACAAATAGACAATTGTAGAATCGAATATTAAGTTGTTGTACTTGAATTATTGATTGATGTCTCGTTGATGTTAAACTAGTGTATGGATGTATTCTTCATTGTGCTTACCATGTTATTGTTTTTAACATGCTGGATATAAGATTATTAGATATTGAGTTGAAGATCATCCCGTTTAGATCGCTTATATTTCTTGAAATATGTAGAACCCTTAATTTCACTGCCTTTCTGAAATTTGTGAGACATTTTTGACCCATTATTGGACACCAAAAATTATAGCGTTCTAAATGAAGATTGTACCCCTGTGTATCTAGTTCTGGAACATCTAAAATATTTGAATTATGAGTTTTATTGCAAGAGTTATGGTGTTTTTACTACTACTGTCTTTTACTTCTAGAATTCCTGATTCTTGTATTTCTTCATTTTTAAGTTATTAGAAAGCTATGTTAATGTTAGAATATTGCACTAATAAATTTCAGATTATTATTTAACATGATTAGGGACTTGACAAATATTTTTGATCAATTTAAAATTGGGTTTTTACTGATTTAACAAATATAACAACTTGATCTTGGTATTTTGTCAGAAAGTGTAATCTGTAAAGAACGATGTAATCAACCTATCCATTGTTATCGAATTTCGTATTTTAAATATGCATTTGAACCGGGCAGGAGTCTACTTTCTAGAACTTCTGACGGATCCAGTTTTGGATTTTGTAGCAACAGAAAACTTGATTTTGGTACAGTAACCTATTGTTGTCCAGAATTGTGGTTCCATATTTTCTTAATATAATTGTATATATATCGTTATATTGAATGGATTGAAGTATATAAATTGCAATGCATGATCCTATTATACTATTGTCACCATTCTAATTGATCGTCCTATTGTTACTACTGTTGATACCATTGTTTATTGAATTTTTGTAAGTTGTATAATGTATTTATTACATCGGTAAAATATTTAACAAGCCAGGGTTTAAGTGTTGACTTAAGTAGCGAACAGTATAGAGACTGTACTCGCGGGAGGGGGCTCGTGTTTCCCCAAATTATTGAGTCGGGTATTATTTATCTATTGATTGTTAGATTACTGACCACAGTATCCTAATTCATTTTGTAGTGTTTATCATGCAGACTAGTGTTTACCGTTTATCGTGCAATGGAGTAGTTATCGTTATTATTTAGTGTTATCGTACAAGTACATGAACTATAGAATCCACCACTAGAGTCTAAATGACATTGATTGTATGCATCGAACCTGTAGTATGGGACGCAGTAGTACGTGCATTAGTTAGGCTAAAAACTAATAGACTTAAGAATTGACACAATATTGACAATGCATATTGAACATCGTCATAGGTATTGATATCGATCATTGTTATTGATATTGACATCGAGCATTAACATCGAATATTGAAATATCGTTTGAAATATCGTTTATTATTATACCCATCACATTGTTACCATTGATATTGATTATTGTTATTGTCCATTGTTATTGATTCCTATTGTTTTTATTGAATTCACTTTTATACCGTATTTCCATTGTTCATTGCTTTCTCTATTTATTGTCCATGACTTGCTTTAATGACAATTGTTCTCCTCTTTTTAGATGAGGTATTCACAGGTGATCAAGGAGAGTTACCTGTAGGACTTGGAGAATAGTCTTTCTGTTGATTTATTGCTTTCTAGATTGAACGTTATTTTATTGGACTTCTTGTATTGAGTTTCATTAACGTTGTATACTGGGCTTTTGACCCGAAGATTATTATTTTGTTTCCAGACGTTGAATTATCGTATTTGGTAGTTTCATGTTTTTTCCCAAGTATTGTAATTCATGTGATTATTCGTATTGCATGCGTGGTTGTATTTATCTTGTTATATTGTTGAGTTGAACAATAACAGCTTATGGATGACGAAAGTCATTCGCTGGGCCAATATCATGCGCTTGTGTTCCGTGTGTTTTGGGAAGCGGGGCATGAAAAGGTTTTTAGTGGTATCAGAGCCCAAGTTTGGCAAATGTGTTAGTCAGCGTTGGCTAATACGTTAGACTGGTTTGGCTTTAGCCAGTTGGACCCTAATTAGTTTGGGTTTAACTGGTTTGACACAACAATATGTACAACACGTGAATCACATGGATAATTGATAACCAACATAATCTGGGTACTAATCTTTTTCGATCCACTTTGATCCCTTCATATTCAGTTCCTTCAATTCTTATTTTCTTCGTCCATTGTAGTCATCCTTATTCATTGATTCCTTATTGAGCATGAATCCATTCATTTCCTACCAATATTCTCTTTGATTTTCGTGCTACCCATTCCTTATTTCTGCTCGGTTCTTTGATCGGCATCGCTGGATCTACCACAACATGTCAGCGACCTGGAACATCACCAGGAGACGAAGAGTCGTCTTTTGCTCTAAGGCGTCAAGCAGAGCCCTAGGATCTCAGGAAGTGTTCAGAATCTGAAGTTGCTAGGAGTTCAACTTCATGTTAGAGAGATATCGTTTGGACGTGTCAAGGATATGGTGAGCCATGAGGCAGATTGCTCGAGTTAATGGATGCTGATGACAGAGTCTCTCCGATCAGAGTGGCATAGCGGAAGCATGGTGGGCCCATAACCCGCACGTCCCAGGATTTTCTTGTTGTTTCTCCATCTATTCTTTGTTTACATCCTTATTCATATATTTGCATTCATCATCATTTATTGAATCTTTATTCAACAACTTTCTAGATCACTCCATTCCTGTCTATGTTCTTTCTTATTCTGGTGTTGGCACCATTTTGTCTCTTTCCCTTTATTCTCCGTTTTGTTATTTCACAAGTTGCCTCTGCTTTGTCCTACATTCTGCCTGATTGAATTTCGAGGATGAAATTCTTTTTGTATGGTGTGTATGATTGCAACCCTCGTTCCTGCAAATACATATTCCTGAGTATTTTCTGTATTTTGAGAATTGATAAATTCATTTTTGTTTTAAATTCATTTTGGATCTTCTATCAAACTCTTTTATGACTGACAATTATATTTATTTCGAATGATGACATATTTTAACTTTATTTTCTATTCCTAATTGATCGAATATTTATATTTTAGCCCAAATCAAATATATTATTACAATTTGGATTTTAATAGATTAGTTAAACTCAAATCCCATTTATATATATATATATATATATATATATATATATATATATATATATATATATTATTATTATTATTATTATTATTATTTCTAGATTGTTTATTAAAATTCATCTGTTGTTATTTATTAATTTGGGAAAGCATATAGATCTTAATCTATATTTTATTATTGTTGGAGTATGAATTTTATGTATACTATCAGATTTAATTAATTAATATATTGCTATTTATGATATTTTTGATTAATTTTATTATTATTATTATTGTTCTTTCTTTAATTGTTTATTAATTTGTGACGGTCCATAGATCTTAATCCAATAGTATTCCTCCAATTAATTTTATTTTTGTTGAATACTCTAATTTATCTAATATATTTCCATTTATTTTTCTTTCGGATATAACCTGTAACCCGTTAACCCTATAGTCCTTTTTTCTTATAGGATTCTAACCCAATATCCAAACCCGTTACACAAAAACCAAAAATAATATTTCTCTATAAATACTAATGTCTCATTAACCCCCTTAACCCTAATTACCCTACCTAATCCACAACCGCCATTATTCAACCCCCCCCCCCCCCATCACTGTGCAACCCCAGTCGTTTCCTCTTCTTCTTCTCTTTCCATATTCTTCCTCTGATTTGAACCAAACACATCGTCAACAGCCCCATCGATAGCCGCCTAGTCACCGCAGTCATCCACTACCTACTCATCGCCATTGCCTCCCCGACCATCCTCTTCGCCATAACACCCGTGCACCCCTCGCCAGCACTGTGACTGCCTCTCAATCGACCACCTCGCAGGCCCCCCCTCGCTGCCCTCGACCTCCTGCTCCTCCAGCTTACCGCCGTCCCTCCTCGACCCTGTGCACCACGTCCTCACAACCCCATCCATCCACCTCGACTTCGCATACTCGTCAAACAGCACTGTCGATCTTGCTGCCCTGCACTCTCATCACCGTCGCACGTCGTCAGCCTGCCGAACTCGAAGTTCTCTTGCTGTCATTGTGCAGCCATCTCGCTGTGTTGTCTTGGAGTTCTCAATGTGTGTGTTCCTTGCACGTGTTTGCATGTGCTATTGCGAGTACGTGCGTTGTAAGTGAGTTGCTTGTGTTGCCATCGAGAACCTAATCCTGTTATTCTATTATTTCGTATTAATCATATAAAAGGCAAGTCACTTCCCTCTTGAATTGCTTATTGCGTCAAATTCAAGGCTTTTATTGAAGCTTCGCAAGTAAATCATGAATTGTTTATCGTATTCTTATATTTTTTATCTCCCGTCGAGTATATTGAGGGTTTGCATGAGCTAACCCAAGATATTCTTGACTTCGTCCCATTATTGACTCTAAAATATCGAATCCTTCATGCATCCATATAGTATTGATTATAGAAGTTATTCATGCATAACACCGCACAAATAAACTATTGTAGAATCGATTATTACGTTGTCGTACTTGAATGATTGATTGATGTCTCGTTGATGTTAAACTAGTGTATGGATGTATTCTTCATTGTGTTTACCATGTTATTGTGTTTACCATGCTGGATCTAAGATTGTGAGATATTGAGTTTAAGATCATCACATTTAGATCACTTATACTAGTATAATGCACGTGCGATGCATGTCTATAAAGGTGTGTAGGATTTTGAGGAAGGGGCAGGTCACCGAAGAGGTTGCATGCATGCATGCAGACAGGCATACACAATTTATTCATTTTGATATTTGCATGCATGTGTTAGACCTACTTGCTTTGATAGGAGGAAACTTTCTTAGGAATAAATTGTGCATGCAAGTACATGCAAATCTATACTATTAATTATTTTCCCAAAACTATGTAGACAAGCATGCAAATCTATGCATGTTAATTATTTTTCCAATACATGCAAATTATATTTCTGACCTCCGATATTAACCCTATATTTTTTTTAGCCTTTTATATTTATGAGGGCATGATAGTAAAAAGCCGCCAAAATGGGGCTTTGCTTGCAAGTCTATGCATGTTAATTATTTTTTCAATACATGCAAATTACATTTCTGACCTCCGATATTAACCCTATATTTTTTTAGCCTTTTATGTTTATGAGGGCATGATAGTAAAAAGCCGCCAAAATTGGGCTTTGCATAATAATAGTATAGATTTCTTGAATATGTTGAACCCTGATTTTCACTATCTGTCTAGAATTTGTGAGACCTTTCTTGACCCAGTATTGGACATAAAAAATTATAGCTTTCTAAACGAAAGTTGTAGCCCTGTCTGTCTAGTTTCCAGAAGATCTAAAATATTTGAATTCTGAGTTTTATTACAAGAGTTATGGTGTTTTTACTACTGCTGCCTTTTACTTCCAGAATTCCCGATTCATGTATTTCTTCATGTTTAAGTTATTAGAAAGCTAAGTTAATGTTGGAATATTGGTCTAATAAATTTCAGATTATTAGTTGACTTGATTACGGACTTGACAAATATTTTTGATGAATTTGAAATTGGGTTCTTACTGATTTTACAAATATAACACTTGATCTTGATTTTCGTTCAGAATGTGTAATCTGTAAAGAACGATGTAATTAACCTATCTATTTTTATCGAATTTTGTATTTTAAATATACATTGGAACTGGGCAGGAATCTACTTTCTAGAACTTCTGACGAAACCTGTTTTGGATTTTTGTATCAGCGGGAAACTTGATTTTGGTACAATAACCTTTTGTTGTCCAGAATTGTGTTTCTATATTTTCTTAATATAATTGTATATATATCGTTATATTGAATGGATTAAAGTGTATAAATTGCATTGCATGATCCTAATTTACTATTGTCACCATTCTAATTTTCCCATTCTAATTGATCGTCCTATTGTTACTTCTATGGATACCATCCTTTATGGAATTTCTCTAAATTGCATAATGTATTGATTGCATCTGTAACACCTGTTTTTCATTTTGTGTATTTTAGAGTGTATTTTTCGTTTTGGTGTATTTTCTCTCTTGTATTCTTTTTCTAGACCGTATATTAGATTTGTTTTCAATATATATTCGTTTTATTTCATTTTGAGCTCTTTGTGTTTGATTGGTTGTCTCTTTTGTTTCGTTCTTCATTATTTTGTTCTTTCTTCATTTTGGTCTCGTTCTCTTTTAGGTATTGTGGTGGTGATTGGTTGTCCAATTTTTCCCAATCCTATAATTTGATCCCTAATAAGATATCCAAAGCCAAATAAAATTCCCAATCCTATTTGTATTCCTATTTGATTGACCCAAAATCCAAAACCCATTTGTAAACCTACTACTACTCCTAATTACCCACAATCCAACTACCCATTAACCCAACTTGTATTTCTAAACCCTAATTCCTATATATATATACTCTCTCTCTCCCTCTCCTTGTTTGCGGCTGCACACCCGCACACCACCAGCCCGGCCTCACCCCAGGCCGAGCCACCTCCCCCTAGGCCGACAACCCCCCTACTCCCCTTCCCGGCCTGTGCAACCCCCGGCAACACCCCACACCCGACACGCTGGATACCCTAATTTATGACGTTTAGACACTTGGTAGACTCGAATTCATGTTTGGTTGTGTTTTGAACAAGTTTTGCATGATATATGTTAAGTTCTTGTTAAAGGGAAAAATCTGTATTTTGTCGATGATCTGTTTTGTTTGCTGTTTTGGACTGTTTTAAAGTCAGTATCTTGATTTTGGTATAAAACATGAGTTTTAAAGAATTTCGTGTACTTTCAAACCCCTCTAACCTTGCTTGATTTCGTTTTCGTATGACTGAGTTATGACTATTTTACTACCTAGGTGTCGACCTTTTCCAGATTCTATTTTTCGGTAATTTTGATGACAAAATCATTTTATAGAACTATGCTACATATATTATTTTGAACCAAAACTTTGGTCAGTGTTTCTTTATCATGTTAGGGATTATCCAGAATTTTGGTGAATTTTATTAATGAGTTTTATGGGTTGTTTCATGCTCGTTTATAAAATCTATACTTGTTATATTTTGCTCGCTGTTCTGTAAAGAACCTTATTTTCACTATGATACCTTTTACTGTATGAAAATTGTTTGTGAAATATGAAGATAGTATATTTTATCTATTTTTATATTTCTTTGGCGGAATTGGATTTCGTTTCACTGGTTACGAGATATCATAGTTTTCGTACAGCAGTGTTGGGAATTCCAGATTGGTCAAACTATGGTTTCTTGATGCTTTCTTATTTTTGATGACTGATCTAATTTCACTAGAAAATTATAAAACTTTATATTTAGATACTGGACATGTAGGAAAATACCCCAGATTTTTCGTGGATTTATTTAATGTGTTTTCATGCTGTTTTCCTGTTCTTGAATTCGTTTTCCTGATTTCTGGCGGAACCTATTTTATGTATTCAAATCAGTTTTGAACTATGTTTTTGTAAATTAATATATGACTTATTTATACTCGCTGAATTCATGTGGAAGTCTATTTTCCAGATCCTTTGACGGATCTAGATTTGCCTATTTGTAACATTAGAAATTACTGTGTTACTACAGTATGGTCTTGCTGTCCTTAACTAGAGATTTATTTATTTTATTCTTTTATGAGATATCTTGCACACGTATATGTTTATCTTGCAACTTGAACTTGTTACATGATCATGACACGATATACTTTATATGTTTTACACACCTCCATGCTTTTTTGATTTAATAATAAATTAACCAAGCCGGGGTTAAGGGAAAGATCTAGTAGTGGATAGTGCATAAAAGTGTACTCGGAAGAACCTAGTAGTTATTGGAGCTTGTTTACATGTGGAGCTTGACACGATATACATGACACGAACACACATGACACTGGAGCTTGTTTGGGTTTTGGAGCTTGTTTACATGATACATTATTACATGATACTTGGAGCTTGTCCCTGAGTACACTGTCCTGTATGGTCCCTTATGAAATCTAAAGCGAAACTGTTTGTTGTAGCAACCATGTGTTATGTTTTTAGGGCGCATGAAGTGCTACCTAGATAGTTATAACTACAAGACTTGATACATGATACTTGAACGTGATGTATGCCCACTTGATACTTGAAAATGATACATGCCTACTTGACACTTGACTACATGCTACATGAGATTTGATACTTGATACATGCTACATGATTACATGATTCTTGATACTGGTTACTCGATGCATGACACTTGTTTACTTGACACTCGACACATGCTATTATACTTGCTCTTTTTGCCATGCTATGATTTATATTCTGTTATCATGATTATACCATGCTAGGCTTATTACTTAGATTTACCTATCCCATGTACTTGTATCCTACATTATAAGTGGCCCATAACCTGCAATTGACAGGTACTTATTTTTCTTCTTCCTTCTCTTGCAAATTTACTAATTGTAGATCATGATGGTCAGCTGCCAGATAGTATTGGCGAGATAATGTATTTGTGCTGGGTTTTCTACTTTATTATTATTATTATTATTGTTTCTTGAATTTGAATAAGATTTACTTGATTACTTGAATATTTATCTAGTATTTGGGCGATGTGACCCAGAATATTTGACTTGTGTAGAATTTGATTATTTGAGATTATTAGATTTGGTTTCAAGTAATTTCTGTTGGTATCTTGTTTCAATTATGCATGCCTGGTTGTATATTTTGCTTCCGACTCTGATTATCTTGTGAAATATTGTAAAGGTTCCTGAACAGCTTATGGATGATGAAAATCATTCGCTGAGCTTTTGTCTCGTATCAGTATTTTGTATTCTTTTTAGGAAGCAGGGCGTGACAGGGTTTTTAGTGGTATCAGAGCACCAGGTTTGACTAATGTATTAGTTGCCTAATATATTAGACAAGCTTGGTTCGTACTGGGATCTGCTCAACATTTCACCAACCATGCATACATAAATAAATTTATACCAACTTTGTTTCTTCATGCTAATTGTTTTTGGTTTGTGCAGACTATGGCTCACAGAGGTTCTACTTCTCAGTTACAGGTGATCCGATTGAGGCTGTCACGACTGTGCTTGAGCGGCTGATTAATCAGCAACAAAACTACAGTGATCTTGTGATGGCTGCTCTTGAAGCTGCCAGGGTTTCGCCTCCTGTTGTGCCTGTGCAGGCAAATCTTCCGCCTCGTCCAGGGACAGTTACAGATTTTATGAGGCTACATCCCGACCATTTTTCCGGCACCGAGATGCCTTTGGAGGCTGAACAGTAGTTGATTCAGACTGAGCTCTTGTTGTTAGCGACTCGTGTTGCCCAGGCTGATCGGGTGGACGTTGTTTCCATCCAATTGGTGGATCTGGCCCATATCTGGTGGATGGCCGTGTCCGAGCGACTTGAGAGGCCTATTGCTTGGGCTACCTTTACTCGGGGATTCTTGGAGAAATTCTTCCCCAGTAGTACTCGAGTTGAGATGGAACAGCAATTCCTGGCCCTAAAATAGGTTAATTCATTATTCAATTTTGGATTTTGTTACATAATTGTTCATGCAATGCTGTAACATGGACTTTCTTGCAATAGTGTTCCAGGTTAGTGGATGAGTACGCAACTGTAATATCCCGATCGACTATTAATAATATTATTTTATTAGCACTCAACTAGTTGATTATTTTTATTTTTTATAGAATTATCTTTAGCCATGACAACCTAGTTGATAATTAGGAATTGTTGGATAGTTAAACCTAAGGTTAAAAGACACAAAGGATTAAGGAATTCTTCCAGAACACTCTCTCTTCCAGATCACCCTCCACCTCACCTAAGCACCATACCCTCACCATACCTCCACCTCATCCTCCCCTTCCCTAGTAGAAATCGACCCCAAATTATTGGGGGGGGGGGGGGGGGTTGTGCAATTGTGTGCATACACATTTGCACTCTCCACCCTTTTTCCCACCTATAAATACCCCCTTCCTCCACCTTTGTGTCATTTTAGAAAGACAAAAAGAAAGGAAGAAAAGAATGAGTGAACTACTAACTTGAGAGTTTTTCTTTGTAGGTTTAGTAGGAATTCTAAGAGCTTAGGAGAAAGAGTAGGAGTGGTAGCAAGTCCTTCCTACAAGAAAAGAAGGTGGGGGTTTCTCTTTTGTTTGTTTGTTTGTTTGTTTGTATTGTTGTTTTGATGGTTCTTCTTCTTCTTATCCTCCTTGTTTACTTTTCTTTTGGTGTGGTTGTTTTTGTAGTAGTATGGTTGTATGGGTTTCTTATCTTGTATGTTGTAGTATAACCACCTAAAAAGGGAAAAGAATGATAAGAACTTTCATGGAACACATAAGGAAATAATGTTGTTAGTAGTTATTGTTTGACTAATAAAAGAACTAACTACTTGGACTATTTCATTAAGCATATGGAACAATGGCATAAGAAGGAGGAATGGTGGAGTTGATTGTGTTATTGAATGAACAAATTGACATAAACATATGCATATGTGTGTACATACCCATTGGGATGTAGAACTCAAACTTGACATAAGCATAGTAGAATTTTTATATGCATTGAAGTAGTAAACTCAACAAATAAACTCTTATTCTTTTGCTATTTTTACTCTCTACTTGAAATGCTAATTGTGGTTACAAAAGAAAAAAAGGAAAAAGAGAGGAATGCTAAGTAGGTTTGCAACTCATTATGTGTAATTGTAGATCATAAAGAAAGAAAGAAAGAAGGAAAGATAAATGGTCCTTATAATAGCTAGTAACTAATTAACCATGCTTAGATGATTAGAAAATACCATGCTTAATTGTTGTTTATGCTTAAATGGTTAGTTGTAGTAAATTTTTATGTTATGTTCTACCCATGCTAGAATTGTGTAGAAACTCATACTATGTTGTAGGTGGATACTTAACTAGTATACATGTCTAGAATATTACTCAAATATACACCATGCTTTATGTTAATGTTAAAATAGCATACCATGTTTAGGAATGATGTGTACCATGCTAAGTGTATGTACATGCTTAGAATGTTGTAGGATTTAAATTAAAAATCCCTACCATGTTTAGGAATGATGTATACCATGCTAAAGTTTATATACATGCTTAGAATGTTGTAGGATTTAAATTTAAAATCCCTACCATGTTTAGGGATGATGTATACCATACTAAAGTTTATATACATGCTTAGAATGTTGTAGGATTTAAATTAAAAATTCCTACCATGTTTAGGAATGATGTATACCATGCTAAGCCTATGTACATGCTTAGAATGTTGTAGGATTTAAATTAAAAATCCCTACCATGTTTAGGAATGATGTATACCATGCTAAGCCTATATACATGCTTAGAATGTTGTAGGATTTATATTAAAAATCCCTACCATGTTTAGGAATGATGTATACCATGCTAAAGTTTATATACATGCTTAGAATGTTGTAGAATTTATATTAAAAATCCCTACCATGTTTAGGAATGATGTATACCATGCTAAAGTCTATATACATGCTTAGAATGTTCTAGGATTTATATTAAAAATCCATACCATGTTTAGGAATGATGTATACCATGCTAAGTCTATACACATGCTTAAAACGTTGTAGGATTAATACTAGAATACCTACCATGCCTTGGAATGTTGTATGTTCATTGTAGTAACTACCCATGCTTAAGAGTGTTACAAGTGCATGCTAAATCGCATTCATAATTAAGAGTGTTATAAGTTGATGGTTATGTCATATATACCATGATTAATTGTTGTAGGTTGACAGTGCTAAAGCATACCATGCTTGAATTGCCATAGGTTAAGTAATAAGAAAGATTCATGTTGAAATTGTAGTAGTAACTACCTCGTTGTAGTAAATGTTAGTAAGGAGCCATACATGCTTGAATGGTATAGTGTAGCATCCTAGTTACATGTTGAAATGCACCCATGTTTTATGTTGTTTGGGGAAAAGAACCCATCGACTCTAGTCGGGTAACGTTCTACTTTAAGATGGAATCATAGAATGTGAGCACTTTCATTTAAGGTAATAAGGGTTGGAAAGTTCTAATAATTATTAGCTTGATAAAAAGCTAGTCTAGGGTCTTCGAATTACCCTAAGGGTCATCGACCATCAAGACCACATCCTACCCCCTTAGAGTAAATGGATAGATCTCACCCCGGGCATCGACGGATCTTAACCAGTGTAGGTTGACAGTGGGCCGAGAGTGTTGGTAGAATCCGAGTTAGGGGTAGGGATAAGTGAGAGTGATCTCGTTACTCGAGTCTTGGATCGAGGGACCACGAGTTGGACCAGGAAGTTGGAAATTATGTAAGATTGTATAGGAGTAGTAACATCATTAGGGTAGTGACTTATAAAATCATTACTTAACCTTTTTGCCAGAAAGAAGGGGAGTTGGTAGTAGGGTGCACCGTACAACCAAACTTTTCTTTGGGGCCGATCTTAGGTGTTGTTATTGGGTTGCGCCTTCCTGTCAAAGGGATAAGTACGGTGCCGTCTCACAAGTTGGGAGCACGGGTTGCGTATATCGCGCTGTTAATTCCTGAAGTACCGTGGCTTGGGGTGCCACAGGATGCATTGGGCAGTCCTGCGCTTGCGAGACCCCAGGGGTGCCACAGGGTAGGCTTCGCGCTACCCTGCGCTTGCGAGACCCTATGATTTGGATTTTGAAATGATGCCCGATACATTGGGTTCGTCTAGTTTTGAGTGAGGTCCGGTTAGCCGGTTAGCAGTGGCGAACATAGACACCACTGGCGGACTGCATTAGTGGGACATGACCACGTCAGCAACCTCATCAGTTACGTGTAGGTGTCAAGAACAGGTTGTGTACAATTAGAAGTTCATAACGTGGGTTCAAATCCCTATATATGGAGAAACGGCTTGAGATGGGGTCGCATGTAGTATGAGCTGCATGTTGCTTCGGAGACTTGCTGACATTAGAATATAAGCATCCTAGTTTAGTTGACATGGCATTAGTATCCTAGTTTAGTTGACCTAGCATTAGTATCCTAGTTTAGTTGACAGTGCATTAGTATTCTAGTTTAGTTGACAGTACATTGGTATTCCAGTTTAATTGACATTTATTAGATTCTAATCACTGCAATCACGAACACTTAAACTACACCGACATACTTTACCTTGTTTGTATATATTGTTTTGGAGATTCGCTGCTATATGATCGGCCTTTAAGCGTCAGTGAATACTGACGTCCCCACTTCAATAGGTTGTGGACACAAGATCGTGAACCAGAAGGACTCTAGCCGAGGCATGATCTACAAGTGAAAAAGCAATGATTATCTTTTATTCATGTACACTCTGATGTAACTTATTGTATTAGTGGAAACACCCGGCCTGTAATATTATGTTAATAAAAAGTATTAAATTTTCCAGTTTCTGTGTATTGTGACTAATTGAATGAAAATGTCCTGGCTCGTGTCTCAGTTTCCCAGAATATGGAAAACGGGGTGTTACAACAACTGAGTTTACTAGACTTAGCCGCTTCGCTGCCGTTCTTGTGGCAACCGAAAAGGATAGGGCTCGTAGATTCACAAATGGGCTTGAGCAGGATATCAATACGCATCTTGTCTCTCTTCACTTGCATACCTACACTAAGGCTCTTGAGGCAGCCCGAGATCAGGAGCAGGCTCGTGGTGGTTTGTTTTCTTCTCAGCAGACTGTTCCCACTGCTGTTGCTAGGCCTTTTGGTGGGCCTATTCGGAGGCCTGTTTTCGCCCATCTAGTTAGAGCAGTTCCTTACTCTTTTGCTGGTTCCCAGAGGGGTAGTTTTTGCAACTTTTGCCGACTGGCCGGGCATGAGCGCAAGGACTGTAGGCGGGCCAATCGCCACTGTTTTGCTTGTGGTTCTCCTGACCACACTTTGCGGGATTGTCCACAGCAGAAGGCGACTCTTCCAGTCCATGGTCCTATCCAGCCAGTAGTTCCAGCTCGTGGTCCAGTTAGGCCACCGCTTCCTCCGCAGCATCAGATTGTCGGTCAGAGGACCGCTGTTCTGAGGAAAGGTCAGGCTTTCCACTTGACTACTGCAGATGCTGAGACAGCTGAAGGAGTTGTGGCAGGTATATCTTGTTTTGTTGTTTCGTTTCTCTATTGTTTCTTTTTTTGCCTTGTTTTGCTTCTTTACGTTATCTTTCTGCATTGTTGTTTTTTCCCTCACCCTTATTGTCTATTCTTTCTCCTTGTCTTTGATTCCTTTTAGGTATCATCCTTGTATGATCTTTTCCCATCCATGTTCTTTTTGATTCTGGGGCAACCCATTCTTTTGTCTCCTATCGATTTGTCGCTCGCCCTCAATTAGAATGCAGCAACATGTTAGAGGCTTGGAACATTGTAACAGGTGGTGGAGTTGTCATATGTTCCCGTGAGTGCAGACAATGTTCCGTTGTTATTGGGGATGCAGATTTCAAAGCCAACCTGATTATAATTGGGAATTCGGAATTCGATGTTATTCTCGGTATGTATTGGGTGGGTGAAGCCCATGCCATTATTGATTGCCGTGCCAAGAAAGTTGTCTTCAGAATTCCAGATCAAGCAGAATTCGAGTT
Source organism: Hemerocallis citrina (assembly GCA_017893485.1). Classification (NCBI taxonomy): domain Eukaryota; kingdom Viridiplantae; phylum Streptophyta; class Magnoliopsida; order Asparagales; family Asphodelaceae; genus Hemerocallis; species Hemerocallis citrina. The sequence goes on from CM030358.1 coordinate 308,177,938, forward strand.
CCATGCCGGGGAGTCTTTTCTTGGCTGAGCAAAGACTGCAGTTGAATAGGTGGATTGTGTGATGGAATTGCACTCAGGCTGTGAGGTTGCGCCTCTAGTAGTTCGGGATTTCTTGGATGTTTTTCCAGAAAAGTGGCCTGGCTTACCCCCTAATAGGGAAGTGGAATTCAGTATTGATGTTCAGCCTGGAACAGCACCGATATCGAAGAGTCCCTACAGGATGGCACCGGTTGAGCTAGCAGAGCTTAAGGTGCTGATTCAGTAGTTTCTTGATTTGGGTTTCAACAGACCTAGTGTTTCGCCTTAGGATGCTCCGGTTCTTTTTGTTGACAAGAAGGATGGTAGTCATCGACTGTGCATGGATTATCGAGAACTGAACAGAGTTACTGTGAAGAATCTGTACTCATTGCCCAGGATCGATGATTTGTTTGATCAGTTGTGTGGGGCTGCTGTTTTCTCAAAGTTGGATCTTCATTTTGGGTATCACCAAGTCAAGGTGAAGGCTGCAGATATATAGAAGACTACTTTCACGACTAGATATGGGCACTATGAGTATCTTGTGATGCCATTCGGGGTCACGAACGTGCCGATTGTATTCATTAGTCTTATGAACCGGGTTTTCTCTCAGTTCTTGGATAGATTTGTGGTGGTCTTGATGATATTTTGGTGTATTCTCGGAATTGGGAAGATCATGCTGAGCATCTTAGAGTGGTTCTGCAGGACTTTGAGAGAGAATCAGCTCTATGGGAAACTCAACACGTGCGAGTTTTGGCTCGACAGGGTTTCTTTCTTGGGGCACATTATTTCTGGCGATGGTGTTTCTGTGTATCCGGCCAAGGTTGAGGCTGTGAAGGATTGGCCTATTCCCAAGTCAATTTCTAAAGTCAGGAGTTTTCTCGGTTTGGCTGGCTATTATCGGAAGTTCGTCCAAGACTTTTCGAAGATAGCAGTACCATTGACTAAATTGACTGGGAAGGATCAGAAGTTTTGTTGGTCTGATGAGTGCAATGGGGCTTTTGTTGAGTTGAAGAACAGAGTGACGTTAGTGCCTGTGTTGACTATTCCCGATGGTTCAGGCAGATTTGTAATTCACTGTGATGCTTATGGTAATGGTCTTGGAGCAGTTTTTATGCAGAAGGATCGAGTTGTTGCTTATGCATTAAGGCAGTTGAGGCCGCATGAGAAGAACTATCCAACTCATGACTCGGAGTTAGCGGGAGTGATTTTTGCTTTGAAGCTGTGGAGACATTATTTACTTGGGGACCGAGTGGAGATCTTTACAGAACACAAAAGTCTCAAGTACGTCTTCACCCAGAAATAGTTAAACATGAGGCAAAGGCATTGGTTGGAGCTTATGGGTGATTATGACATCAGTTTGGAATACCATCCTTGTAAAGTAAACTTGGTGCCTGATGCTTTGAGCAAGAGACCATCAGTTATGTTTCTTAGTCAGCAGAGTGATCTCACTGAGTAGATGAGGAGGTTGGATTTGGATGTTGTGTTACCGAGTTCTGGTCGGAGTTGTTTGGCACTCCAGCTGCAGTCGTCTCTTGTTGATCAGGTTATGGAGGTGCAGGCCGGTGATGTGCATTTGTAGAGTCTTCGAGCTAAGGTTGAGTCTGGGTCTAGGACGGACATGGTTATTCATGCTGATGGATCGCTTCGTTTTGGTTCCCGGTTGTGTGTCCCTAAGGATGAAGTTCGTTAGAGGTTGCTTGAAGAAGCTCATCAGTCTTCGTATTCCATCCATCCTGGCGGTACTAAGATGTATAGGGATTTGAAGCTTTATTTCTGGTGGCATGGTATGAAGAAGGCTGTTGCTCGGTTTGTTTCTCAGTGTTTGGTCTGCCAGCAGGTTAAGGTAGAGCATCAGAGGACCGTTGGACTTCTTCAACCGCTTCCTATTCCTGAGTGGAAGTGGGAACATCTCACTATGGATTTTGTGACCGCTTTGCCAAGGAGTCCTAAGGGTTATAATGCTATTTGGGTGATTGTCGACTGTTTGACGAAGAATGCTCACTTAATTCTCTTTCGTGTCGGTCAGTCTACTGAGAGCCTAGCTGAGAGGTATATGGAAGAGATTGTTAGACTTCATGGGGTTCTGGTCAGTATTGTTCTAATAGGGCTACGAGATTCAAATTTCAGTTTGGGAGAGTCACCAGAACAGTTTGGGGAGTAAATTAAAGTAGAGTACAGCTTTCCATCCCCAGACTGATGGACAGTCAGATCGGCCTATTCAGATTCTTGAGGACATGTTGAGATCCTGTATGCTTCAGTTTGGTGGGTCTTGGGAGGATCATTTGCATCTCATAGAGTTCTCATACAATAACAGCTTTCAAGCCAGTATTAAAGCTGGTCCATTCAAGGCACTCTATGGGCGGAAGTGCAGATCACCAGTGTGCTGGGATGACATTGGTGAGAGGTAGCTGTTGGGTCCGGAGTTGATCACCAAGACAGTGGATGTTGTGTTTCAGATCAGGAATCATTTGTAGGCACCTCAGGACAGACAGAAGCGATGGGCCGATGTCCATCGGAGAGCTTTGGAGTTTGGTGTTGGTGACCATGTTTTCCTTAAGGTATCGCCGTGGCACGGTGTCATTCGGTTCGGTTTTGGGGGCTAGCATAGCCCTAGGTTTATTGGATCGTTTGAGATTTTGGAGCGAGTAGGCAAGGTGGCCTATCGTCTTGCATTGCCACCTATCAGCAGTGCGTGATGTTTTCCATGTCCACAACTCAGGAGATATATCCGAGATGAGAGCCACGTGATCGACTATTCTGAGTTGACCATTCGGCCGGATTTGACTTGTGAGATTCCGCCAGTTGCTATTGTGGATCAGCAGGAGAAAGTGCTTAAAAACAAGGTCATCAAGTTGGTTCGTGTTGCTTGGAATCCTCACTCGCGTGGTGAGTCGACTTGGGAGCTAGAGGGGGAGTTTCAGCAGAAGTTTTCTCATTTGTTTGGGTAGTTTTGTTTTGTTTTTTTTCTTTGTTTTTTTGGTTGTTCTGGGGTTACCCTATGTATCTTCTATTTGAATTTCGATGACGAAATTCTTCTTGGTAGGTGGGTAGGATTGTAACCCCTGTTTTTTATTTTGTGTATTTTGGAGTGTATTTTTCGTTTTGGTGTATTTTCTCTCTTGTATTCTTTTACTGGACCGTATATTGGATTTGTTTTCAATATATATTTGTTTTATTTCATTTTGAGCTTTTTGTATTTGATTGGTTGTCTCTTTTGTTCCGTTCTTCATTATTTTGTTCTTTCTTCATTTTGTTCTCGTTCTCTTTATTTTTATTGTTCTTGGGTGTTGTGGTGGTGATTGGTTGTCCAATTTTTCCCAATCCTATAATTTTGATCCCTAATAAGATTTCCAAAGCCAAATAAAATTCCCAATCCTATTTGTATTCCTATTTGATTGACCCAAAATCCAAAACCCATTTGTAAACCTACTACTACTCCTAACTACCCACAATCCAACTACCCATTAACCCAACTTGTATTTCTAAACCCTAATTCCTATATATATATACACTCTCTCTCCCTCTCCTTGTTTGCGGTTGCACACCCGCACACCACCAGCCCGGCCTCGTCCCAGGCCGAGCCACCTCCCCCCAGGCCGACAGCCCCCTTACTCCCCTTCCCGGCCTGTGCAACCCCCGACAACACCCCATACCCGACAGCCCTTTCTCCTTCACCCGAGCCCACTTCTCCCATCTCCCGATCGGCCTAGTCTCTCTTTGGCCATCCTGACCACCTCACACTACCGTATAATCCCTCGACTCTCTTCTTGGTGTTCTCTTGTGGCCGCAAGCCACTTTTGTCATCTCGCTTTTGGAGTTTTTGGTTCACGTGGAGACGTTTGCTCTAGTTTGCTTGGATTCGTTGATTCGTGGATTTTCGTTCGTGGGTTTTGCTCGTTACTCTTGGCTTTCTTCGTTCATCATCTTCGATTAAGGCAAGCAACTTGTACTCCAATTCATTTGTTTGATACAAGTCAAAAATACCACCTATAGTGTAGTTGGGTCTAAAGACGACTCTTGTTTGTGATATGCTTGATGGGTTTTGCCTATGTTGAGAAAATTTTACCATAGATGACTCACGACACAATATGGACATGAATTAACTTAGGATTTACCCGTTCTTGAATTTGACCATGTATGTGAGACTTTTGTGAGAATTCGTGTTTTGGTTGAGACCCATGTGAAATACTTGGTGTGGACATGCTGGATACCTTAATTTATGACGTTTAGACACTTGGTAGACTCGAATTCATGTTTGGTTGTGTTTTGAACAAGTTTTGCATGATATATGTTGAGTTGTTAAAGGAAAAAATCTGTATTTTGTTGCTGATCTGTTTTGTTTGCTGTTTTAGACTATTTTAAAGTCAGTATCTTGATTTTGGTGTAAAACATGAGTTTTAGAGAATTTCATCTATTTTCAAATCCCTCTGACCTTGCTTGATTTCGTTTTCATATGACTGAGTTATGACTTTTTTACTACAGAGGTATCGACCGTTTCCAGATTCTATTTTTCGGTAATTTTGATGACAAAATCATTTTAAAGAACTATGCTACATATATTATTTTGATCCAAAACTTTGGTCAGTGTTTCTTTATCAAGTTAGGGATTACCCAGAATTTTGGTGAATTTTATTGATAAGTTTTATGAGTTGTTTCATGTTTGTTTATGAAATCTATACTTGCTGTATTTTGCTCGCTGTTCTGTAAAGAACCTTATTTTCACTATGATTGCTTTTACTGTATGAAAAATGTTTGTGAAATAAGAAAGTTAGTATATTTTATCTATATTTATATTCCTTTGGCAGAATTGGATTTCATTTCACTGGTTACGAGATATCATAGTTTTCGTACAGCAGTGTTGGGAATTCCAGATTAGTCAAACTATGGTTTCTTGATGCTCTCTTATATCTGATGACTGATCTAATTTCACTGGAAAATTATGAAACTTTATATTTAGATACTAGACATATAGGGGAATACTCCAGATTTTTCATGGATTTATTTCATGTGATTTCATACTGTTTTCCTGTTCTTGAATTCGATTTCCTGATTTTTGGCTGAACCTATTTTCTGTATTCAAATTAGTTTTGAGCTATGTTTTTGTAAATTAATATATTACTTATTTATACTCTCTGGATTCGTGTGGAAGTCTATTTTCTAGATCATTTGACGGATCCAGATTTGCATGTCTGTAACACTGAGAATCACTGTTTTACAGTATGGTCTTGCTGTCCTGAACTAGAGATTTGTTTATTTTATTCTTTTATGAGATATCTTGCACACATATATGTTTATCTTGCAACTTAAACTTGTTACATGATCATGACACAATATACTTGATATGTTTTACACACTCTATGCTTGTTTGATTTAATAATAAATTAACCAAGCCGGGGTTAAGAGAAAAATCTAGTAGTGGATAGTGCAGAAACGTGTACTCGGAAGAACCTAGTGGTTATTGGTGCTTGTTTACATGTGGAGCTTGATAGGATATATATGACACGTACACACATGACACTGGAGCTTGTTTGGGTTTTGGAGCTTGTTTACATTATACATGATTACATGATACTTGGAGCTTGTCCCTGAGTACACTGCCCTTTATGGTCCCTTATGAAATCTAAAGAGAAACTATTTGTTGTAACAACCATGTGTTATGTTTTTGGAGCGCATGAAGTGCTACCTAGATAGTAATAACTACAAGACTTGATACATGATACTTGAACATGATATATGCCCACTTGATACTTGAACATGATACATGCCTACTTGACACTTGACTGCATGCTACATGAGATTTGATACTTGATACATGCTACATGATTACATGATTCTTGATACTGGTTACTCGATGCATGACACTTGTTTACTTGACACTCGACACATGCTATTATACATGCTCTTTTTGCCATGCTATGATTTATATTCTGTTATCATGATTATACCATGCTACGCTTATTACTTAGATTTACCTATCCCATGTACTTATATCCTATATTATAAGTAGCACGTAACTTGCAATTTACGGGTACTTGTTCTTCTTCTTCCTTCTCCTGCAAATTTATTAATTGCAGATCAGGATGGTCGGCTGCAAGATGGTATTGGCGAGATGATGTACTAGTGCTGGATTTTCTGCTTTATGATTATTATTATTATTGTTGCTTGAACTTGAATAAGATGTACTTGATTACTTGAATATTTATCTTGTATTTGGGAGATGTGACCCAGAACATTTGACTTGTTCAGAATTTGATTATTTGAGATTATTATATTTCGTTTCAAATAATTTCTGTTAGTATCTTGTTTCAATTATGCATACTTGGTTGTATATTTTCCTTTCGACTTTGATTATCTTGTAAAATATTGTAAAGATTTCTGAACAGCTTATGGATGATGAAAATCATTCGCTGGGCTTTTGTCTCGTATCCTTATTCCGTATTCTTTCTGGGAAGCGGTGCGTGGCCGCATCGGTAAAATGTTTAACAAGCTGGGGTTTAAGGGTTGATGTCACACCACGCTTCCCAAAAGGAATACGGAATACGGTACGTCACTAAGATCAGCGGATGGTTTCCATTTCACCATCCATAAGTTGTACGGATGTACTTGACTCAGCACAACAGCAAATATAACAATATACTTAACCAAGCATTCATAAACAATCATAAATCAACGTTATTTATTTGCAGAGATAATGAATATTCCAAAACAAATACGAGATCTGAAATAAAACAATACTCTTGGACTACAAGCCCAAATACAAGTCTTTATACAGAAATATTAATATGATAGTTCAAAGCAAAACATTAAGTGAAATTGTCTAATGCGCAGCTCAAAACTTTTGCTCACCAACTCCAGTAGGCAAGCGATCACTAAAACTTGCAGATATGACAATTACAAGAAAAATACGAAGACAGGAAAACATGATGCCCGTTAGTTGCAAGTTCCAAGCTGCAAGTAGTACAAGTAGGAAAAGGAAAGGGAAAAAATAATACAAAAACAGGAAGTACTGACATGGAGGAAAAGCAATAAAGGATGACAGTCTATGGATAACAGTAAACAATGGGCAAACAGTAAAGAGTATAACAGTAATAGTAACAGTGAAGTTAACAGTAACAGTAACAGGATGTGATAGTGAAACAATTGTTCTTATGTCTGTTGTTCATTTCTATCTAAGTAGCACTTCATGCGTCCGAAATTATACCACGTGGTTGCTACATCCAATAGTTTCCTTTTAAGATTTTGTAGTGGAACATATAGGACTGTCTATTCAGACAAACAGTAACAGTAACAGTAATAACAAACAGTAACGTTGTCATGGATCATGCCTTCATGCATCGAGAGAAAAATAGTGGGTACCACAGTAAACAGTGGGAAAACGAGTTCCCGTCTGAATACACATTTCTATATTGTCCACTACTGTATCTTTCCCTTAAAACCCTGCCTTGATTAGTTTTTATTATTATTAAACAGGTGTGAACGAACACAAAAAGGTCTAAAGATATGGTAAGAACAAAGGACAAGCCTAAGATGAATAGGAAATACAAACGGGAGACCAAAACAACTTATAACAGTCAAAACAACGAAACTTTCAGTTCTTGGATTTTGTATTGGGCAGTTTGTCCCATAATTTATAACTTGTTTCCAGATCTGGTTATTTGAGATTAAGTGTTCTTGTTTTCAAGTAATTCTGTTGGTTATATAATTTTATTCATGCATGCATGGTTGATTATCTCCTATTTAATTCTTGTTTATTCATGTGTATTGTTGTAAAGATCCATACAGCTCATGAATGGTGAAAACCATTTGCTGGACTTAGTCGCGTATCCATAATCTGTATTCCTTTTTGGGAAGCGGAGCATGAGCAAGACACTACTGCATCAAATTTCAGATTCCCATTACTACAGAACTGCAAATCTAGATCCGTTAGAAAATCTGGAAGCTAGACTCTATGTTGAATCCCGCGCATATATACAAGTCATACATCAGGCATAGAAACAGGGTTCAAAACAGCGGTTAATACAGAACTTATGTTCAGCTAGAAAATGCAAAATCTTGTCATAAGAATGAAAACGGTTTAAAAATATCATAATTAAATCTGAGAAAAATCTGGAAGATTCCCTATCATATCTAGTCTCAACATATAAAATATCATCAAATTATATTACAGATAGTATAGTCAATATAATTAGGAAAACAGAGTAATGCACAAAATTTCAATTTTGAAAGTTCAGACACAGCAGTACCAAAGCAGAGATAATTCACAAAATACAGTTCGAAATCCAGATCCCTCAAAAGGGTAATAAAATAGATAAATCAAGCTACAATTTATATTCACATATTTTTTATAAAAAATGAATAGAATCAGGTTGAATACATAGTTCTTTACTGAACAGCATGCAGTTTGGAAATATATCGATTGGTTTCATAAGCATGAAATGAGATACAAAAGTCATTAATTAATTCTACAAAAATTAGGGATTGATCCCAGTCATGTCTAAACATACCCAGAAAGATATAAAGTTCAAATTCTGCCTTTAATGTCAGTTTTAAAATAATAATTCATACATAAATCATATAATTTAGAATCTGGAATTTACGATATGACTGCCGTAAAATAGCGATAACTCGTGCATCGAAAATCAGAATTCAGATCCGTCGAAAGTTCTGGAAACTAGAAGACAAATTCTACAAATCATGTTCACAGATTTATGTACTTTTCTGATGTTAACAGGGTCAAATTTACTGTACAAAAATAGGGCATCAATAAAAACAAAAGTTCTTTTATGCAATTCATCAAATAGTTTAATTACAAACGATCCAATCTAAGATGTTATACAAAGCATGATACATATGTTACTCAAATCAGCATGGCATGTATATAAACAGTTTAAAATGAGATGACATACTTAACAAGCATCCAAGTACAAATAATCTGTAACATACGGTGTGTCATAAACAAGCATAAAATCAAGATGTCCATCTAAACTAATTTGTTTTTCAAGCAACGGGTGACAACTACTGTGAAATACTCATGATCAAGAGATGAAGGAACGAATCAACTAACAAGATATACATGATCATCATGAGGGTACAAAACAAATGCATGCAAGACTACTTATGGTATTTAACATGTATGACAAAAATTACCTACAAAAATTACCTACAAGCTTTTATTCTTCACTCTAACGATGGTTCGGAGTCCAACACTTGGCTCGATTCTACTTCGCAAGTTCGCTCCTAAGCGAGCTAGAAGTAGTTCGCCATTCGGAATTGCTCCCACAACCGTTGAACTAATCTAACGATGGTTCGGAGTCCAACACTTGGCTCGATTCTACTTCGCAAGTTCGCTTCTAAGCGAGCTAGAAGTAGTTCGCCATTCGGAATTGCTCCCACAATCGTTGAACTACTCTAACGATGGTTCGGAGTCCAACACTTGGCTCGATTCTACTTCGTAAGTTCGCTTCTAAGCGAGCTAGAAGTAGTTCGCCATTCGGAATTGCTCCCACAACCGTTGAACTAATCTAACGATGGTTTGGAGTCCAACATTTGGCTCGATTCTACTTCGCAAGTTCGCTTCTAAGCGAGCTAGAAGTAGTTCGCCACTCGGAATTGCTCCCACAACCGTTGAACTAATCTAACGATGGTTCGGAGTCCAACACTTGGCTCGATTATACTTCACAAGTTCGCTTCTAAGCGAGCGAGAAGTAGTTCGCCACTCGGAATTGCTCCCACAACTGTTGAACTAATCTAACGATGGTTCGGAGTCCAACACATGGCTCGATTCTACTTCGCAAGTTCGCTTCTAAGCGAGCTAGAAGTAGTTCGCCATTCGAAATTGCTCCCACAACCGTTGAACTAATCTAACGATGGTTCACAGTCCAACACTTGGCTCGATTCTACTTCGTAAGATCGCTCTTAAGCGAGCTAGAAGTAGTTCGCCATTCGGAATTGCTCCCACAACCGTTGAACAAATTTAACGATGGTTCGGAGTCCAACACTTGGCTCGATTCTACTTCGCAAGTTCGCTTCTAAGCGAGCTAGAAGTAGTTCGCCATTCGGAATTGCTCCCACAATCGTTGAACTACTCTAATGATGGTTCGGAGTCCAACACTTGGCTCGATTCTACTTCGTAAGTTTCCTTCTAAGCGAGCTAGAAGTAGTTCGCCATTCGGAATTGCTCCCACAACCGTTGAACTAATCTAACGATGGTTTGGAGTCCAACATTTGGCTCGATTCTACTTCGCAAGTTCGCTTCTAAGCGAGCTAGAAGTAGTTCGCCATTCGGAATTGCTCCCACAACCGTTGAACTAATCTAACGATGGTTCGGAGTCCAACACTTGGCTCGATTCTACTTCGCAAGTTCGCTTCTAAGCGAGCTAGAAGTAGTTCGCTATTCAGGAATTGCTCCCACAGCCGTTGAACTAATCTAACGATGGTTCGGAGTCTAACACATGGCTCGATTCTACTTCGCAAGTTCGCTTCTAAGCGAGCTAGAAGTAGTTCGCCATTCGGAATTGCTCCCACAACCGTTGAACTACTCTAACGATGGTTCGGAGTCCAACACTTGGCTCGATTCTACTTCGTAAGTTCGCTTCTAAGCGAGCTAGAAGTAGTTCGCCATTCGAAATTGCTCCCACAACCGTTGAACTAATCTAACGATGGTTGGGAGTCCAATATTTGGCTCGATTCTACTTCGCAAGTTCGCTTCTAAGCGAGCTAGAAGTAGTTCGCCACTCGGAATTGCTCTCACAACCGTTGAACTAATCTAACCATGGTTCGGAGTCCAACACTTGGCTCGATTATACTTCGCAAGTTCGCTTCTAAGCGAGCTAGAAGTAGTTCGCCATTCGGAATTGCTCCCACAACCGTTGAACTAATCTAAGGATGGTTCGGAGTCCAACACATGGCTCGATTCTACTTCGCAAGTTCGCTTCTAAGCGAGCTAGAAGTAGTTCGCCATTCGGAATTGCTCCCACAACCGTTGAACTAATCTAACGATGGTTCGGAGTCCAACACTTGGCTCGATTCTACTTCGCAAGTTCGCTTCTAAGCGAGCTAGAAGTAGTTCGCCATTCGGAATTGCTCCCACAATCGTTGAACTACTCTAACGATTGTTCGGAGTCCAACACTTGGCTCGATTCTACTTCGTAAGTTCGCTTCTAAGCGAGCTAGAAGTAGTTCGCTATTCGGAATTGCTCCCACAACCGTTGAACTAATCTAACGATGGTTTGGAGTCCAACATTTGGCTTGATTCTACTTCGCAAGTTCGCTTCTAAGCGAGCTAGAAGTAGTTCGCCACTCGGAATTGCTCCGACAACTGTTGAACTAATCTAACGATGGTTCAGAGTCCAATACTTGGCTCGATTATACTTCGCAAGTTCGCTTCTAAGCGAGCTAGAAGTAGTTCGCCACTCGGAATTGCTCCCACAACTGTTGAACTAATCTAACGATGGTTCGGGGTCCAACACTTGGCTCGATTATACTTCGCAAGTTCGCTTCTAAGCGAGCTAGAAGTAGTTCGCCACTCGGAATTGCTCCCACAACTGTTGAACTAATCTAACGATGGTTCGGAGTCCAACACTTGGCTCGATTCTACTTCGCAAGTTCGCTTCTAAGCGAGCTAGAAGTAGTTCGCCATTCGGAATTGCTCCCACAACCGTTGAACTAATCTAACGATGGTTTGGAGTCCAACACTTGGCTCGATTCTACTTCGTAAGATCGCTCTTAAGCGAGCTAGAAGTAGTTCGCCATTCGGAATTGCTCCCACAACCGTTGAACAAATTTAACGATGGTTCGGAGTCCAACACTTGACTCGATTCTACTTCGCAAGTTCGCTTCTAAGCGAGCTAGAAGTAGTTCGCCATTCGGAATTGCTCCCATAATCGTTGAACTACTCTAACGATGGTTCGGAGTCCAACACTTGGCTCGATTCTACTCCGTAAGTTCCCTTCTAAGCGAGCTAGAAGTAGTTCGCCATTCGGAATTGCTCCCACAACCGTTGAACTAATCTAACGATGGTTTGGAGTCCAACATTTGGCTCGATTCTACTTCGCAAGTTCGCTTCTAAGCGAGCTAGAAGTAGTTCGCCATTCGGAATTGCTCCCACAACCGTTGAACTAATCTAACGATGGTTCGGAGTCCAACACTTGGCTCGATTCTACTTCGCAAGTTCGCTTCTAAGCGAGCTAGAAGTAGTTCGCCATTTGGAATTGCTCCCACAACCGTTGAACTAATCTAACGATGGTTCGGAGTCCAACACATGGCTCGATTCTACTTTGCAAGTTCGCTTCTAAGCGAGCTAGAAGTAGTTCGCCATTTGGAATTGCTCCCACAACCGTTGAACTAATCTAACGATGGTTCGGAGTCCAACACTTGGCTCGATTCTACTTTGCAAGTTCGCTTCTAAGCGAGCTAGAAGTAGTTCGCCATTCGGAATTGCTCCCACAACCGTTGAACTAATCTAACCATGGTTCGGAGTCCAACACTTGGCTCGATTCTACTTCGCAAGTTCGCTTCTAAGCGAGCTAGAAGTAGTTCGCCATTCAGAATTGCTCCCACAACCGTTGAACCAATCTAACGTTGGTTCGGAGTCCAACACTTGGCTCAATTCTACTTCGCAAGTTCGCTTCTAAGCGAGCTAGAAGTAGTTCGCCATTCGGAATTGCTCCCACAACCGTTGAACTAATCTAACGATGGTTCGGAGTCCAACACTTGGCTCGATTCTACTTCGCAAGTGTAGCGCCCCGAATTTCTAGATTAACCACATAGAAAATACGTGGCACATTCCCAGTGATCCACTTCAATATAATATCAAACATAACCAACACCACTAATAATTTTCAACTTTTATTACAATAAACTATTACAAATCACAGCGGAATTCAAAACAAACTCAACTCAATATTTTCTTTTATTTACAGCCCAATTTATCTCGAAACTATTATTACAAATTTACATAAATCTCTTACGAGACAATTATATCTCAAAACCACTCAAGCATCCCACCTCCAACTCTAAGCAACTACCTGCAACATGTGAGGCTATAGATGATCCCTAACCCCCAAAACTAAAGGGGTCAGTTATAGATGGTTTGAGAAATATAAAAATAAACAAACAACATAAAAGAATCATACCTCATAAATTCTTAAACCACAAGTACTAAATGATTATGGAAAGTACAAAATGACAGGTAACATAATACATCAGGTGATACTATGCTAAGTGTCAAGAAAACCACATGCATAAAACCAAGCCAAGAAAACACAAGTTCTATATGCAGACTCTCTAATGCGTACTTGTCGAAGTCTATGCATCCCATTCTACATAGGTTCGGTGCAAGCCCTTAACGTCTTCACTTCTTAGGGTTCAATCCCCACGTTATGAACCAATTCTAACACGATGACTACTACGAGATAAAGATAAACTATGGATAGTATCACATGCCCGATAATTCCGGAGATCAATTCCACACCACAAGTAGTTACCGTGATAATTCCGGAGATTGTCCCACACCACAAGACTGTGATAATTCCGGAGACATATCCCACACCACTAATAACCTACTGTGATAATTCCGGAGATTAAATCCCACACCGAAACATTGACACGTCACCACACGAATACCACATGTGCTTCACCTCGACTCCGATAATTTCGGAGATCAATCCCACACCACAAGTAGTTACCGTGATAATTCCGGAGATTGTCCCACACCACAAGACTGTGATAATTCCGGAGACATATCCCACACCACTAATAATCTACTGTGATAATTCTGGAGATTAAATCCAACACCGAAAGCCATACTGAGGTTCTTGACTCATGTTCCCGTTCATCATATCACCACTAGTGTCTGTCCTTATCATTTTGGGTTATTTAATTGCTTAACGAATCTCCTAGAGTGGTATACCCTACCGGCCTAAATTCAATACTAAATAACTGAAATGCCTCACTGGGCCTCAACGAACAACTCAACACCGGTATACTAGGGTCACACACCTCTAGAGACTCAAACTCAAAGTCTAAACTAAAGTTCCACTAAGCAAAGTGGCTCAACTGAAAGTCTTAAATCAATTAGCTTAACTGAGGACAAAGTATAAATTGAATCATCTGAAAACCAATCATTCGAAAGAACACTAAAGTTTACAAAGATCCTTCAGTACCAGTCGACTTATACTTGAGTAAGTCGACTGTCCAGAGGACAATTATCCAAAGTTTTACAAAATAAACTAAGTAATATGACAGTCGACTTAAGAAAAGGGTTCAGTCGACTTACCCGAGGTAATTTCCAATAATCTTCTAAAAATTATTCTAAGTATATGAGTCGACTTAAAGGAGTCATAGGTCGACTGTCCAGAAAGGACTAATAATTTTACAAAAATAAATTTCTCAGTGGACCAGTCGACTGCCTATGAGCTAGGTCGACTGTCCAGAATGACTATTTCAAAAAATTCTAAAATACAGTGTCAGACTCATACCAGTCGACTGCACAGTAGGCCAGTTGACTGTCGGCCTACAGATCTCAAAATTTAGGTCGGATTACAAAATCAAATTCTGAAGCTTTCTAATGATCAATGTTATGAAAATAGTTCGTATTCAGGAAAATAATAAATCTCCACGAATCTTCATCAGGTATATGTATATATATATCACTCAAAACATCAATAAGTCAAGATTTAAGTTCTCATATTCTAAATCACAAATCCTTTCATTAGGGTTTTACAAGATCTAAGTTTCTTTCACAAATCTAAATCAAATCTGAATTATGAATATAATGTCCAGGTGTTCATACACAAATCTCAACATGCTTTTAGTAAACAATTTAAATAATAAAGATCTACTATTTCATCCACCATTTCTACATGATTCATACCACATTACAATATCCATATTGTTCACAACATCCAATCATTACATCATGATATTTGTACACATAGATCAATCAACAAGACGAATTATAGTACTCACAAAATCAAACAAACAAAACAAATCACTCACATGAATCAAACACAAAACAATTTCTATATCTCTCACAAGAGCCAAACAACAAAATAATTTTCATATCTCTCACCTTAGAATTTGAGAAAAGTCCACAAAAAGAATCCTCCTTTTGCTAGATCCAAACGCTCCTTGCTCCACCCAAAGTAAATCTCCAAAATTTAGTATTTTACCAGCAATGACGGATGGGGAAAAAAATCTCTTAAATATGCCGGATTGATAATTAGGGTTTTACCCGCAATTTTGCAAAATAATCCTTTCCAAGATAAAACTTACATATATAGATCATTCTTTGGAAATTCCATTAAAACTCATTTAAATTTGGATTTATAAGAAAATATACATTCTAAATCTCAGTCAATACTGTTCAAAACGTCCAGAATGCACATTTTACACTTTAACCCTTAAAAATGTCAGTTTTGCAAAAAGGTCATTCTTTTCTCAAAAATTGTAAATAGTTCCAATTAATTTCAGAAAAATCTAGAAAAATACTAATTAAATCTCAAATATCAAATAATGATTTTTCATGAAGAAAACTAAATTTTCCAACTTCACAAAAGTACTTGCATGTGTTTTGCACGTGTACAAAAGATAAATTTTTCTGATAATATTCATTAAATCTCCAAAAATAAATTTAAATTTATTTCCAAATATAAAAATAATATTTGAAAATACAGGGTTCTACAGCAAGTTCGCTTCTAAGCGAGCTAGAAGTAGATCGCCATTCGAAATTGCTCCCACAACCGTTGAACTAATCTAACGATGGTTCGGAGTCCAACACATGGCTCGATTCTACTTCGCAAGTTTGCTTCTAAGCGAGCTAGAAGTAGTTTGTCATTCGGAATTGCTCTCACAACCGTTGAACTAATCTAACGATGGTTCGGAGTCCAACACTTGGCTCGATTCTACTTCGCAAGTTCGCTTCTAAGCGAGCTAGAAGTAGTTTGCCATTCAGAATTGCTCCCACAACTGTTGAACCAATCTAACGATGGTTCGGAGTCCAACACTTGGCTCGATTCTACTTCGCAAGTTCGCTTCTAAGCGAGCTAGAAGTAGTTCGCCATTCGGAATTGCTCCCACAACCGTTGAACTAATCTAACGATGGTTCGGAGTCCAACACTTGGCTCGATTCTACTTCGCAAGTTCGCTTCTAAGCGAGCTAGAAGTAGTTCGCCATTTGAAATTGCTCCCACAACTGTTGAACTAATCTAACGATGGTTCGGAGTCCAACACTTGGCTCGATTCTACTTCGCAAGTTCGCTTCTAAGCGAGCTAGAAGTAGTTCGCCATTCGGAATTGCTCCCACAATCGTTGAACTAATCTAACGATGGTTCGGAGTCCAACACTTGGCTCCATTCTACTTCGCAAGTTCGCTTCTAAGCGAGCTAGAAGTAGTTCGCCATTTGGAATTGCTCCCACAACCGTTGAACTACTCTAACGATGGTTCGGGGTCCAACACATGGCTCGACTGCACTCTGCGAGCTTACTGTTGAGCGAAGCCCGACTCATCTCGCAAGTTCGCGAGATGGAGTGACCGAAGCGCAGCTCAGCACCACCGGCCGAACGCTCATGTCGCCGACCCTCACACGAGCAAAAATCACAATGCTGACTTGTTACACTTAGGCTAAATACAGGGACTTCAAAAAAGAAAAAAGAGAGATCTTCAACGCCTCCGTGGCGCAGGGATGTTCCGCTTCAAGGATACTCGAGGGCGGCAATGTTTACCTCCGGAGCTTGACCCCAAGCCAGCAAATTGAGACGTGTCCTCGGCACTGCTCCTAGCAGCCGCACCGACAGACGCCCCACTTAACGAAATGGCCACCGAGCTTTGCGCATCCCCCGAGCTAGGACGGCCGAGAGGCGGACGGGTCGCGAGCTCATAAAATGTGATGCCCCGATCGCTCTCCGTGCGAGTACACGAAGTGCTCCTGACGTTGATTGGCCCCGAGCGCGGTTTGAGGCGAGCCACCTCCGCCTCTAGCTCTGAGATCCGCTCCCTCAGAGAGTCATCTTTGACATCGACCTCGAAGCGAGGAGGTATCGCGGAGCTCGGGACGCCAGAGTGACTCGCGATAAGACGGCAAAGATGAGTGACTTCGATGCTCTTGTCTACCGTGGCTCTCTTTAGTGCATCGACCTCGGCCGTTAGTTCGTCCCGTTCGGTCGTCAGTTTGGCCACCTAGGCCGTCAATCCCTCTCCCTCCGTTCGAAGCTCCATCTCTACAGTTTGCAGGTGGCGGATCTCAGAAAGCAGATCGTCCCTCTCCGCTGTTATTTTGGATAAGGTGTGACGAATTCACTTGATCCGAAGGCCATATCTAAATGCAGTAGACGAACCCTCATCCTCTCCTAAAAGGGTCATCTCGGCGATCCTGCTCTCCAGTCACCGGATCTCGATGTCTCGCCGACCTAGGATGAGCTGAAGATGGTTCCGCTCGCTTTCGGCTCTGTGCAATCCCAGCTCAACTTCATAGAGCCGCTCCCGGCACCTCGCCAAGCACAGCCTCGTCGCTCCTAAGCCAACCTCAGGACGAGTGTTGTCCCCCGAACCAGTAGGTTCGACGGCTTGAGTCACCACCGCAAGCTGAAAAGAAGTCGAAGCAAGCAACAAATTCTCAAATACATTGCCGAACTCCTACACTTGCGAAAATTTCAAAAATCTCTAAGAAAAAATAGAGAGACAGAGTCGAGCCCAAAAAGTCATTTTCATTCATAACAAAAAGCGGTGGCCAGTCCGCGATTAGGCGTTACAAAAAAGAAAGAAAAAGAACAGAAGTAAAATCAAGCGGAGTCAGGGCGCGACCTCTTTCCCGGGGCGACGAGAACGGGTGGGGGTCGACGTTTCCGAAGGGGGCACCACCGCCAGCGGGGTTACCACTGACTCCGGGGCCTCGGCGATGACTTCGATTTTAGTCTCGACCTCGTCCTCCCCTTCTTCGTCTTCCCCCTCGGATTCAGGGTCGAAGCCCTCGACGTGGCCCGGGAACAGTCTCCGTCCCGAGCAGTCCACGTCAGGGTACGCCTTCGTCACCCGGGCAATGGCTTCGGCGTAGGCCCTGGCCATATTTTGGGCAACGAAACCCTGCGCCTTCTCCATCGTCGCGTCCTCCGCCGCCTTCACAGCGGCAGCCTTGGCCTCCGCCGCCTCGACCAGTTGCTTGGTCGCCTCCTCCTTTTTGCGAAGAAGATCGCCCTCCAGTTTCGCGACATGAGCTTCGAGGGACTCGACCCTCGCCTTCCTCCCTTCGAACTCGACCGTGAGCTTGTCGAGCTCGTTCCCCATCCGAGCCTTCTCATTCCGAGCCTGGTCGGACTCCTGCTTCAGCTCCTTCCCCAGAGCTGCCAACCTCTCGGTGAGGTGTCCAAAATGGACAATGATCTGCGACAAGGAAGGAAGAATTAAAAGAGTTAGAAAAATTATAGCTAAAGAAATTCAACGACGTCAAAAATCTAATACTTACCGAGATGGCCGAGCAAGCAATCTCGATGAAGTCGTCACCTTCTTGCCCGGCCTCCATGGCGGCATGATCTTTCGGCGTCGCCAGATGCTTGACGGCCTGCATGCTCGCCAAGGAGTTGCCGAGGAATCCATCATGTTTCTGAACTTGCCAGTCTGGAATATGGATCCTCTTGTGCTCCTCAGTCAGGAGCTCCTCGGCCGCCACTGACAGCGGCAGGCGTCGTCATCCCGAGGGCCGCGGCGATGGGGAAGTCACCAACTCCGGTTGATGCCGAAGCACCTGCACCGGCAATGACCAGGGCTACAGAGGGTCTCCACCTCCTCGACCGCCTCCATCACCCGTGGAGTCTTCGGGGTCGGCAACTTGGTAGGCCACCCTCTTGCGCTTATTCGGCGCCTTACTGGCGAGGCCTGCTCTCAAAGCTAGCACCGCGTCGTAGTCCATCACCTCTGCATTAAAGACAAAGTTCGTTAGCACTATACAACTCATGTAGAATAAAGTATGGAGAACAAAGCACAAAAAAGAAGCCGCGTACTGGGATCTACGCA